>OZ026524.1:75613321-76285071 GCA_964019695.1 Loripinus fragilis
TAAATCAAAAGGTAAGCTATCAGTTTTTTTTCTTTCTCAGCGTGATGATTGCAAACATAGGACATACGCACGCACAGACGCACGCACACACGTACGAACGCACGCAAGCACGCACGCACACACTGTTTCTGAGATATCAAGCATTCTCCAAACTAAACGGAACAGGGATCACTGTTGTTCACAAAATCAAACCTGAAGTTGACGTGGGGGTACGCTTTGAAACTGTGATAAAGTAAAGTGGTAATGAAAACAAAAGCCTAGAAGTTTGAAAAATCTCTACCCCACACTAGGCTATTAATACAGGCAAATAGACATTTTTCAGTTACCGCGGACCTTACGATTTGTAAGATGTAGCACATCTTAGACTTACGTTATTTAAGAGGGGCGATCTCAGCAGTGTAATTCAGAAACGTTTAACAACTTCATTAGTTGTAACTTGTGACTCGGTTAATTTCTTGTTAGGAAATCATATGAAGTGCTTTAATAAAATCATCTCCAGCAAATTAAAATTTTCTTTTAAAGTGCTGATGTATTGTAGTTGTGAAAATGTTGCATGCTTTTTATGTCTGCTGATTATATTAAAATGGACTCTGGACTACTTTTACGATGGAAGCAAACGTAATGAATCCAGAACAGACTGCAACTCATGCAACGGTTTAACTCTGTTAGAGACAAATATTTCAACCTCCACCTCTGCACTAGAAACCATAATTATATTCAATCTATTGAGTCTCACTGCAGATCTATAATCCAGGGGCTATGAGCTTGCTCCTGACCTGGCCCCATACTTTTGGGGAATTTGATCATGAAATAATTTCGCAATAACTAAGTCAGATTGTAACTAATTTTTAACATTTTTTTTACAGTATGCAGGCAGAGGTGCAATAGATATTGAAACATATCAAGTGAAATTTTAGTTTATAGGCCTGGGTCCAGCCCTTTGGGTGGACTTAGGGGTAGGTCGTTGACCAAAAATCAACTTTTCACAACATGGTAGCAAATAGTTTGCCAGAAGGCACAACCTCTACCCTTGCATTGAGCTACATTAAATCAAGGCCTTGTTACAGCTCTACTCCTAGAGAATTTTAATTGGTCGGAACTGAGTTCTGCTGGTTAAAGAAAGGTTGTTTTCAGTTTCTAGCGTAGGTATGTGCATGAAGTACTGTTAAACCGCATAGACAAGCTTGTCATAAAAATCTGTGGTGCCACCCCAACCCACTTCAGCAAATTAATAACATGAAGTAAAAAGCTATTTTACTTATTGTCTTTTCGTATTTTACTCCTTCTGAATTTCTAAGGGTGGTCAACTAAGCGTGTATTGAATTAAACAGTTTTAGCATTTTCGAAGGTGGGAAATAATGATTAACAATAATTATACTAGATTGGTGGACTCCTTCAGCATGTTGAAGATAAGGAGCTTGATATGATAGGATGCAGCTTAATCACATATGTGAGTTAGCCCATCTGCCTGTCCCTCCTGTATTCATTTATGATATTCGATGCATTTTGATTTTTTATGATCACTACCATGAACAGTCAATATCATATAAAGTTCACCCAAATCGACACAACAATGATCTATATGCATGCTGGGTAATTTTGCATGTTTTTTCATTGACTGCTGTTTCTTTTATCTTTCCTTTTATCTAAGTTAATGCATTTAAAAAATCCTTGGGGAATACCATGACAGTGTCAAACAGTTTGGATTTGGATCAAGCCCAATATTTTGACAGGCCTTATCTTGTTCCAAAATGTGGCTGATCAATAGATGACAACAGTCGCCACTAGCGGAAAAATAGTTACAAGTATAATGTTACTTGAATTACTAGAATTGACTGAGTTAGGCTATATTGACTTTTGGTGTATTTACAGGGTCGGATCTAGGATTTCTGGAAAGGGGGTTCATATGTATAAAAGTGCTGGGTTCGCTTGGTGTGATTTTATCTCATTTTTCTTAAATATCCCATGAAAATGAAATAATTTGGCCTCACTGAGAGCAGATTATTTCATTTTCACAGGATATTTAAAAACTAGGGGGGGGGGGGGGGGTTAAACCCCTGAACCCCATCTGGATCTGCCGCTGATTTAACTTAACATTAGCTATTTCCCAATATGCGTCATGGTTTCTTAGATTCTGAAACATAGGAAACTAGATTTTTGTCTGAATGTCTGGCGGAAGCTTTTTGCATACTCAGGGGCGTACTTAAGTGTACGAAAATACGCATGAGCCTACAACTTGACGATGAAAGTATAGGGTTTTAGCCATTCAATTTGATTTTTGGAAGCAAAATCTGGTTTATTGTGTTTATGCTGTGTGTCTTCATAGCTCATTTTAGCCCTGTGAAATCTCTTAAACCATTTTCCGCAAAAGGGCCAAACCCCTGGCTTCATTAAGGGGGGCTATCCAGAGTGCGAACTCTATAAAATGCCCTTGGAACGCGCCTGATCCTTATATCTCAAGCATCAGATTTCTACTGCAAGTGAGCTCTCTCCCAATTAGTATAATGTACCAGTCGGTTTATCCACGCACCCTATCCTCTGACATGACAGGGATATAGCCGGGCAAATGAACCAATTTTTTTTACTGTTTGCGTTGTCCCCTCAGTATGGATAAATGTGGGGCAATTGATATACGGGGGCAAATATGGCAGTATAAAGTAAAACATGACAGACGGTGGAGAAAACTGCCAAGTAAAAGTCCCAGCTGTTCTCTTGTTAGAAATGACTAGTGCATATATTCAAGTCCTCTCCTCTTAAGGGTCAAGGGAAAACCCAAATTCCCTAGTAGTTTGGTACATGAATCATCCTAACAAGATATGGACGTTTATGCTTGAATTCCATGTCCCTCCATATCTCCTTTACATTCGAAGGATTTTCAATTACTGTGGTCCAGCTATATTGGCTTGCACAAGTTGTGAACGACTTATGCATTTCCACTGTCCATTAACCTGAGCTTAGTGAAATATTGACGAAAAAATCATATTTGACGCAGAAACATCGAATTTACCTACTCGCTAGTTACAACCAGTGAATACATACATATATGGACCAAGAAATAACTTTAAAAAAGATATTTGGCTGCATTTCAATTGTGAAATATATGTTTTTGGCACATGTTTTTTTACACTTGTAAACTGGTGAAATGCCATCATGCGGCATTTCATCATGGTATGCACTGTTTGTTAAGGTACAAGAAGATCTCAGGACAAAAATATAATATTTAGTAGCAGACGAAAAAGATAGATTCCAGTTACTGCTGACATCGCCCCTCTTAAATAAAGTCCAAAGTAAGTCTCCGTTGACGGACAAATCGTAATGTAAGGTGTAACTGAAAAATGTCTAATAAGAACAGTTCATTAAGCTACAATGCACCATAAGTTGCAACGGTTGGTAGGTATACTTCCACAAAACCGCGTTGAGGCGTGACTCTAACGGTAAATGCATTGAAAGAATCGAGGGTCATTACTTAGATGTCGCGGCAGAAGTAAATCTTGAAAAATTCTAGAAGTGCAAATATGTTTCTCAGTGCATCCAGACTACCCTATAATAGTATCACTTAGATCACATAACCTTAGTGTCGTTTAATTATGGTTAAGGCGATACATAGTTTGTCTGTCCATTCTTTGAAAACAGTCTGGCTTCTTTATGTTGTAAGCTCAAGGCTGATTCAACACTTTGCACACTACATGTAGTCTCGTATGCTGATAACCTTTTCAAACAGATTGGACCCATATCAGGTCGGACAAAACGTCGGGCCTGATCTGGAACCACACTGTTTGACACTCAGTTGGTATTCCTGAAAGAACTTTTCGAAAAAGTTGATTTTGAAAAAAAAATCAGCAGACGAAGGCAAGGAGTTAAATAATTCACATAGCACCACCTGCTCTCAATAAGTAATGAGTTTCGTAATGTAATGACCTTTTGTTTATCTTCAAATTTAATTAACACTTGACAATCCCGTAAGACCGTCTTAGACGTACTGTAGGCGGAAGTTGAGTTGAAGATGACAACACAACTTCAGCACATACTTTAGGGAATAAGGTAGAAATCCGAAAAATCAAGGCCACTGGATCAGCTGATAGAGATTTCCTGGTTATTTACTCAGGCCATGGCTAAATGACATGTGATAACAAATAGCAGCTTTGGAATCTGGTAGAAGTGCGGTCAGAGCAATAAATTGTCTATTGAAAATTTATACTTGTCTAAAAGTTAAACTTACTTCCAATATTGCTTGACTAATATCAAAGTATGTTTCCTTAATGAACCAAACCAAATATTATTCTCAGATGATAATGTAAAACTATACTAGAAATGGGTGTTTAGGGCATATTCGTAGAACATTTAAATGCCCTTTTGTGCCTAGGTATTATCAAAAACAAAACTCTTACAAGCATGCATAAGCTTCATCAAAGATTTCTACCGCTAGACCTAACTGGTATAATTTTAAAAACTTGCTGTAACAGTACAGGGGTCATTCAAACTGTTTGTCTGTATAAAAATAGATCCTCATGATGAGGAGATTCTGTACCTTGTTCCTAGAAGTACACAGTGGTTACCCCTGAGCCGACAACAATCATAGAATAGTATTTAAGGAGACGCAGCTTTCAAAAGCTCTCACTTGTATGAACTTTTTCCTGTATAAACAAAATGGCTATTTTATTTAGGAGCCGGATTGTTGTATGAACAATTCATACATCTCACAAAAATCAATTTACGTCCCAACATACAGCTTTTGAGTAATCGGCAGCATGCTTATCAGTCGTTTTTGAGTCACTTCCTGGTTCTATTCCGTTTGCAATAGTGTGACAAACTGGGTGAATTTTAGATAAAACTGTTAACATGAACAAGAACTACAGTTATCCAACTACAATATATAAACGTATTTTGACCAAAATGCATGTATTTTTGATAATATTTACAATTTTTGATTTTTACCATGAAAAATTCATAAGCAAAAATTGGGAAAATATATTTTCTATCAGAAATTGTACATTCGGGCCAAAATACCGTTGTAATTTGTAGTCGGATAATTGTAATTCATGTTCATGCATTTCATTTTTACTCTAAAGTTCACCCAGCGTGTCACAATATTGCAAACGGAATAAAACCAGGAAGTAACTCAAAAACGACTGATAAGCATGCTGCCGAGTGCTAAAAACCGTATGATGGGGCGTAAAATGATCTGTGTGAGATGTATTCATACAACAAAATGGCAAAAGGTTTCAGTCCCCTTGATACAAAACCACATTTTTGTTTATACAGGAGAAATTTCATACAAGTAAGAGCTTTTGAAAGCAACATTCCCTTAAAGAGACTAAGTCTGCAACTATGAACATTTTTTATTTCTTTTTTTAATTTTCTTTTTAAATCATTTGTAAAAGTAGAATTAAGTTATGTTTTCACAATAAATCTGTTCACTATATCTGAAAACTGCATGGAAAAGTGAATTATCTTATGAAAAAGGTGTGTTGGTAATTATTTGCGTCCCTCCAATAATTATAGACAGTTAATTTTAACATAAATGCTGTTGTTTTGATACTGATAATTTGTTAAGATTTACGAAATTGGTAAAATGTATACCTGAATTTTACTTTTTTTTACTCTGTTCTTGAAAAATAGAAACATTAGTTCTAAAATTAAAAGATCAAAAGCTACAGACTATGCAGCTTTAAAGTATTAGCGCATCTGTATTACCTGTTTACAACAATGGAAAATGTCCACTTACCAAAACATGCTTTGACGTCATTTTCAACTTATCCTCCGCTTCCAGTAAGGTGCTAGGGACCCTATAGATGTACCACGACCTCTGATTAATGACCTATGAATCTTTCTATTTCAAACGATTGATGCACAATGCGTAAAATGAGCTAGTCAGGCTGGAACATATGTGTATGTCAAAGCTTTTATAGTGAATGTAAATAAATGCCTGAAACCCTTTTTTCTAGAACAACATATCAATATTGTAAATAGAGTCACGCTTCAAGCGTTTGGTTTATCTTTAGTTGTCTGAGCATGTATAAGCGTAATATTTTGGTTCCAAATCAACTGCGTAAAATCGTTCTTCAAACGCCGATGGGAACTAGAGATGTAATATATTTGTCCTAGCTGTTTACTTCTTCGTTACTTTGTACGGTGCAAGCAGCAAAGGCTCTGGCGAGGCTGCGTGGATGCGCAGGCTCGACTGAGCCATACGCTGCTTGCCTCTGCAATAAGCACAAAAATTCATCGCGCTCGCTCATTTAGATTAAATACGTTTTGCATATGTACATGTCCGAGAATTGAAACGTCTAGATTCATAGAAAATATAAATCTCTCGGGAAAGGGTTCCATGGATATTTACACGGAATGCTAATGTCCGTTTTTAATCTTGATCTTGACACAATTGCTTAGAAACTACGTTGTACTTAAAGTCCGTGTTTCTGTTATTCACGATGGGGATTTTACGTGTTTTATGCCACATATTTTCAAAAATGCCGTAACGCTTTTGCAAGTGTTGTTGTTGTTGATTTATTGTTCATTGTTGCTCCCATTGTTTTGGGGATTTTTTGTGTTTGATCCTTGTTTTGTAATACGGTACTTATATGGTGTCCGATCTTGTTAGAGAGAGAGAGAGAGAGAGAGAGAGAGAGAGAGAGAGAGCTGGTTGTTTTGATATAAACGTGGTCTTGCTGTCGTGTGTCTGTTAGTATTCCGTGTCGCTTCCTCGCGGTGCCGTGGGTTGGCCTGTGATTTAGGCATTTCCTGGTCATACTTACTGGCGTTTACCTTATTTGTGTATATACGAGGGACGTTTTTTATGTTCCTAGAGAGGTAGATTTAATGAAAACGGCGGAAGTAAATGCATACATCATGCATATATTTGGAAAGATTGGGCTTTTATCTATACATGCAACCTTAAATTATTTCAAAATGCATTACTTTAATGCCTTCTAAGAGGCAAAGACATACCTATATATCGCACACTGGAAATATGGTAAGAATGTGACATTTTATGGACTTAGTCTCTGACAGAACGTTAGTGACAATTGCATGAAAATGGGTCCATAGCCATGTATAGCTTCTAATTTTTGACTGCAGATCAAGGACACCACGTGCTAATATATTATATAAACATTATAGCAAATGCGCAGCAATTATTGGATATGGAAGATTTGTTTGGAACCTCAGCAAATTGAACAGTAGGCATATAAACTTTTATTGTAAAAAAGTGACACAAGTAGAAGTTGGACACGAGCTTTTGAATGTGGCTTAATATGTTAGCTGTAAAGTATTATTCATTTTTTTCTTGTTTACAAGAAACGGGCCCGCGCAAGCGCGGGTTATGATGAAAAGTGTTCTGAGTTCGGCTGAGCATGGCAGATGTCCTCATAAATATTAAAATTGAGAACAATTGTTAGCATTTCAATATCTAAGAGTAGGATAAATACTAACGAAATTCTGATATGAATCAAGGGCCATAACTCTGTTATAAAGTATATTATCTATTTCTATCAACCTATCTCAAAAATAAGGCGGTAACGACCCAATGGTGAATCTTGATCGAAACAACGCATGTAGCATAACGCACTACTATAGTGTTAATCGAAGTGACTGTACCGTACGACAACCAACGTATATGTATGTCAATGAAAACTGTAAGTTGTCATATCAACTTTAGTCCTTTTCCAATGCTTATTCATTCCCATGAGATTACCAGATATTGAGGGGATGCAGACCTTGGGTCATATTTTAATGTCTTACTCATGCTTGTGCTGGCTAGATACTATAAGTGAAATATGGAATGAGCTTCACAGCTTAAGAGAGACCCACAGATGCCTGTACACACCATAAGCTCATCTATGAGCCTTCGGCTCAGATGAACTAAAACGTATACGAAATTTTGTGACTGCAGGAAAAATAGGCCAAGGTTTTCTATTCTGTCTGTATAGATTAGTATAATTGATAAAATGAATACAGCAAATTCATTCTGTATGAAAGAAAGACCAGGAATCGAACCAATGGCCACTTGGTTGATAGTAACACTCTACTGATTGAGTTAAGCAGCCAATCAGTTAGGAGTGGTGTATATGGTTAAAGCATTAATGAATGTGGCATTAAATCCAAAGTTTTGAAAAATGTCTACTGTAATATTCCAAAATTTTATGAGACCCTAAACTTTGCTGTAAATATGCCAAAAATTGAACCAAAAGGTTTTTTATAGAATAATACCAAATAAAGATATTGACAGAACTGCAAACAGTGAAGTCCCTGATTAGACTGCTTCTCTAGGGACAGTCTGATGTCGGTCTGCACTGTTTGACCATACCTAATTGTCCAAAAAGTTGGGCATTAATTTCATGGCAATTTCTTTTGGTAATTGTGTTATCTTTCACGACTATTGATGAGGACAGTGATTATTACAATTAAAAGAAATGGGTACATACACTTTAAATTTATGTTTTCAACCAAACATATGGTGTGGGTTTTTTATAGAATAATACCAAATAAAGATATTGACAGAAATGCAAACAGTGAAGTCCCTGATTAGACTGCTTCTCTAGGGACAGTCTGATGTGGGTCTGCACTGTTTGACCATACCTAATTGTCCAAAAAGTTGGGCATTAATTTCATGGCAATTTCTTTTGGTAATTGTGTTATCTTTCACGACTATTGATGAGGACAGTGATTATTACAATAAAAAGAAATGGGTACATACACTTTAAATTTATGTTTTCAACCAAACATACGGTGTGGGTAATCAAAAGTACTGTCGCAATGAGACGGTTCTTTTGAGCACCCAAAATATAAAACCATGGTTGCAAATAGAGTTTACACGTTTACAAAATTTTGTTAAGGTTTAGACGAATTCCAAAAATCGAAATGATTCCGTTTACACGCACCTACACAGCATTTCTACACGTCGAATCACGGGTTCGTTGTAACAACCATGCAACAAAAGACTTCTTTCTTCATAAGAAATGATACTTATGTAAAGCTTTTATATTTGAAACGCAAAAATGAAATCGGTATATACATCCGCTGTAACTACCAGACAACAACAGACTTCTTTCGTCATAATAAATGATACCACTGTAAATTAAGCTTATATCTTTGAAATACAAAAAAGTATCAGACTCAAAAGTGCCGTATCAATGAGACGGTTCTTTTGGGCACCCAGAATATAAAACCATGGTTGCAAATATGGCTACCATGTTTACAATTTTTGTAAACGTTTACACGGATTCCAGAAATCGAATAATACCGCGGTAAAGCTTATATCTTTGAAACACAAAAAATCGGTATATACACTTTAAATGTTTTCAACTATAACATATGTTGTAGGTACTAAAATGTACCGTCTCAATGAGACAATTCCTTTGTGCACCATAAATATAAACCCATGGTTGCAAAAGGACTTCCATGTTTACAAATTTTTTCACGAATTCCAGAAAACGAATGTTACCAATGTAAAGCTTAATATATCTTTGAAACGCAAAAAAGAAAACAGTATATACACTTTAAATGTTTTCAACCAATATATATCTTGTGAGTACTCAAAAGTGCCGTCGCAATGAGACGGTTCTTTTGAGCACCCAAGATATAAAACCATGGTTGTAAATAGGGCTTTTACGATTTTGTAAACGTTTACACGAATTCCAGAAATCGAGTGGTGCCACTGTAAAGCTTATATCTTTGAAAACGCGAAAAAGAAATCGGTATATACGCTTTAAATGTTTTCAACTAAAACATATGTAGTACCATCTCAATGAGACGGTTCTTTTGAGCACCCAAAATATAAAACCATGGTAGCAATTTTGCAAATGACCTGTGCATAAAAGCGGGGTATGGTTGCAAACGATTTGTGCATAAAAGCAAAAAACAGGTGTGGTTCGGTAAAATAGTCGAGTTTCCAGTGGTTTGGTGTGTTCAGGGCTACGCGGCATTTCTACACGTCGAATCGCGGGTTCGCTGTAACTATCTTAGATGATACCACTGTAAAGCTTTTATCTTTGAAACGCCAAAAAATCGGTATGATACACATTAATTGTTTTCAACCAAAACATATGGCTACATATGTTGTGGGTGCTCGAAAACCGTCACAAGAGACTTTTCTTTTGAGCACCCAAAATATAAGGGGTCTGTAGCCTGTAGGTCAGCATTTTTTTTCAAAACTCTGCTTTCAGGGCAGGTAAGTTTTATCTTATTTGCCTATAGGCTGTGAGGATTATTTACGTTTTGATTCGACAGGTACCCGTATGATGATCAAAAATATGGAACATCGGTAAGAAAAAGTCTGCAAGAGCCGGAAATAGACAAACAATAACTCTTTAGGTGCCAACTAAGTATTGAAACCACACACCCTGGTTGTTTCACCCCTAAAAGTATGCATTTCCTGTTCCAAGCAAAACCTTCGTGCATTATTCATTGTCAGAAATTTGACAATCCAGAAAATGAGCGAAAGGCAGGGTATACATACATGTATATATGTAGTTAGTATTAAAATAAGTTGTTAATTTTTTTAGAAACATGGGGTAATTAAATGCCATACTACTTTTGTCGCAAGAACTGAACTGCAGCAAAAAACTTAAAGAATCTGATTGGAACCTTATTTGGCAGACTGTTGAGAAATGATCTATTTGAATAGACATGTTGCTTTAAATTTACCAAATTGGATCCAATTACCGAATCAAGCCTGAAAATGGTCAATTAGCTTGTTTATCTGGGTTTTTTTTTGTATTTTTTTTTTGGAGTGGGGGGGCTGGGGGGTTAGGCTTGGGCATGTTAGGTAAAGGTGCTCATTGGAACATGAATTTAAGCGCCTAGTGTAACTGATGCTACCCACATTATCTAATTGCAAATTTTAAGACGTCTGCTGTGTCATCTGTTGATGACTTGAAATGCTGTTGTGGCAAGTAGTGTAGGCATAGAAAAGACTGCCTTTTAGTCCACACTGTTTATCTGGACGTATGGAACTCAACACAGCAGACAAAAACAGCCGGGTAATATATTCTATTGCATACAAAATAACTAAGTACCATTATTCATTTATATTTACCTATCTAGTAAAAGAAACCACTCAGGCCAACAAAGAATATGACATTTTCGGGCCATTTTGAGTCCGATTCGGTAAGTTTACAAACCCCCCCCCCCACCATATCTAAATTCTTGTCAATAAAAATGCTGTAGTAGACTTAGAGATAATGTTCATTTTGAAATAAAATACAATGAGCTTTCGACAGACTTTGTTGTTCCTTTTTTGTCCCTTACTGTGGCGCAGGACGATAGTCCTAGCCTACGCATGTGAATGACATGGTCATTTGTCTGACCGCCACAATATACTGTATGCAACAACAAATGCCGGGAAATATATTATAATGCTTACCAAATAACTCGGAAGCATTATATTCGTTCATTTCCACCTTTCTAGTAAAATAAACCACTCAGATCAAAAAACACAAAAAATGGCATTTTCGGGCTTGATTGGGTCCGATTCAGTAATTGGGCCAGATTCGGTAAGTTACGGACCCTCCAAATCTAAATCAATTTCAAAACTTTTTTTTTCATAACATATGTTTATTTTGAAATAAAACCAATGAACTTTTGACAGACTTTGTCATTCCGTTCTATGTCCCTTCCTGTGGTGCAGGATGATAGCCTATGCACGCTAATAATCACTTGGTATTCGTTAACCACCACCCCCCCCCACCCTAAACAATATTTCCCCACCCACAGGCTCAGATTCAAGACCCCTCTCAAACACTTGAAAAGTCAAGTGATCGGCCAAGAAATCTGCTTAAATGTCTATACAAATGCATCTTTCGAGTGATGCACACTGTCGTCGTTGCAATTTGAACAGTAAAAATGTTATCGCCGCTTCTAAAATGAGCACCACAACTTGAAAAAGTTTTGACCTTTCTCTGCCGACAGAATCGACAGAGATAAACCAGTAATGATCTTCGCTGAAACACTCTTGGTGTTTTTGGACTGAAAAACTCAGCTGACAGCAGCCATCTTTGTTTTTTTATCTCACAGAAATGTTATCGGGTATGAAAGCCATGACCGGCCCGATCTGCCGTGGCAGAAATCTATTTTTATATACAAAAAACATTATTACGTACCTTTTTATTTTGCAAATGAGAAAATATTTTATGCAGAGAGAGGATAGAGCAAAAATGAATAGAGAATTGAACTTCTTTGTTCTGTGGGAAATTGGATTTCTGGCGCGGCAGATCGGACACGGCAGCACCATGCGGTCACGGCTTTCATAACCATCATATCACGTGTCAACTTTGACCCTTGCAAGTGACGTATGACCGTGCGACATATGGAAATACACCTTACGACCAATCGTTGCAGCCTTTCTTTGTATAAGTTGGGAGAATATGAAAACATAGATCGATATCGTCCATTATCATTAGTTGATAAAGAAGGCGTTACCCTGTCAAAATTGATGGGAGATTTTGGAATCTAAAACTGAATTGTATCAAAAACCTCAAAAACGAAATAAAAGTAAAAGAAGGTTAGATCGAAGTTATCAATGGGGGCAATATCTGAATAACTCGGTGTAGGAAAAATGCTTGTAAAATATACCGTTTCCGAGTTTTTGAGCGCAAAGGGCTCCTTTAGTAGTATAGATATGGTAGATGGAAGTGTTATGGTAACTTTCATCCCAAACCAAAGTTAATACTTTTGTTTAATTAGAAATGAACTGCAAAATAAATAGCCTAGGGGGTTCTAAAATCCCTCATTTTGTACATAAATGACGTCATGGAGCGTTACTATATTTAGAAAATACATTAAAACTGTTTTTTTGCTTATAAACAACAAACTTATAGTTTTGCTGCACTTTTCGACGATTAGTGTTTGAATAATTGATTTTAGTGGTGCAAAAGAAAAATCGGCTTGAAAAATGCTTATATCACCATAGCGAATGGAACTTAACAGCGTCTTGTTTCCTGTTTGCTGCGTGGTTAAAATGGCGTGGATTTCAACCATAGTCCTTTATTAGCCCTATTCAAAGCTATATATCTTGACCGAACTAAGCGCTAATGATGTAACATTTATATAATTTGATAGTCAAAAGCTAGACCTTTCAAAATATATATACTTATGGTACCGTAAATTCTATATTTGTAGAGATACAGCCCGATTCTACGAACATAAAAAATGACCCTCGTATACTGTGCAAAATAAATTCAGCAATTGTTTTGTATGGGTAAGCCCATCCACATCAGATCTCAAGTTTCATTTTCTGTCGTGAAGATACAAGCGCCGAGCATTTTACAAGAATTTGCATTAATAAATTTTCCTTTTTAAAGGAGGGCTTGCCTAGTTGAAAAACAGCATGTGCACCTTGATGGGAACACCTCCAAATTCGGTTATTGTTTACACTGCACTAAAACCACGTCATAGACGAACATTAACAATAGTTATTGAGTCGGTGGGTAAGATACTCTTTTGGAAAAAGAAAAACACAAACAGTTATCTAAAGCGGCACCTAGCACCGTACACTGAAGGACTTTAAAAACGCAAAAATTGAAATTAATAAAATCTACTTATTTTCAATTTATCATTTTTTTTTGAGTTTTGGCAACAATGAACATCAACACGTCACCAAAACATGTTTTTAATTTCAAGCCAAAATAATAAATAATATTAGGACAACAGTCTATCGAATAGCAATACCCTTAGATTCAAAAGTTGCAAATTGAAATTTGTCTAGGAATCAGACGTGATTTAAAGTAATTGTTTCGAAATATTTTTATTTAAAACCTGGATACAAATTACCCTCAAAGCCCCATTATTTGTCTGGAACTGACAATAGCCAGCCAGAACGGATATCGTTGATGCAAATATCGTTGATACACTTGACTTAAGTTGCCGTCTTAACGTCAGGTCGTCATTTTTGGTTAACCAGACCTGCCTCAATATTTAACTGTCCCTGTAGCCTGATAACGATCTCTGTGGGGCTGTATAGTTGATCGCCTTTCCCAAAGGCCTAGAACTTTTCAAATAGTCATTTCATGTTTCCCATATAAACATATTCCTAATTTGTTGCTAGTCTATAGGCTGATAAGTTCTGATAATCATACAACTCTATTGCAGATGATTACATTTATAGAGTAATGAACATAACCATTTGGAAAAGAAAGAAATATTATTACAATATTTTACGTGTATTAATGACCACTTTTATTATCTGACTGGTAGCAGTTCTATATAGATTACTGATGGCAATTATAGTGGCCCACTTCAAATCGAAGTTTAGTTCCTACTATAGTAACTAAAGTTCAATTCGAACATCGATAGTCGCTACTATAGTGACGTCATGAACCTATTAAAGATCAACGGTGGGTCAGAGCACCGTTACTCTAGTAGCTTATCTGGTTACCTCCTCTAGACATATCTAGCAAGATGGGTTCAAGATCTATCAATAGCGTCAAAATGTTTTTATTTTACAAAATAAATCCTTGATGTGTTCTATTTGCAGTCCCTCTTATTCGTAATTTTTAATTAGAGTAGTCTGTGCAGTTTATGCACACCCTTTTTGTCTATGATGAAGAATTGAGGTGGGACATACAGGGCTATTCACTTTATTTACTTGACAACTAATTAAAAGGGAGCAACTGTAGCCATTCAAGTGTAAACGTACGCACGCATCTATTACGTAAGATCTTTAGTAGGAACTTAAGTTCGATTCGAAGTGGGCCTATATCATTCCAATTGCGCCAGATGGTTCATGTTTGGACAATCGTGGCCTGATTAATAAAGTTATAAAACTAAATCTGCAGTGTTTTTATACATGCTTATGTACAAGCTACATGTCAAATTGACCCAGAAGTGTATGCGACACGCCATGATCCCAAAATATATCCTCACCCCAAATTTAGGATTCCTACCTCAAATTATATACAGATATGCTCTGAGCTCGACCTTGCTAGAACAGAAACCAGAGGTCAAGGTCACAGTGACCTGGAAACATTTGGTGACTCTCCAGGGTCCAAGATGTATCTACATACCAAAATATGGAATGCTACCATAACTAAAATAGGCCGTCTGCTGTGGGTGCATTTTTTCAAGAACTGACTCCTGAGATCAAGGTCACAGTGGATGAAAACAGTGAGCGACATTCCATGACCACAACATATATCCACAAATTGAATTTGGGGCTTAATATGGCATATAATATGAGACATGCTCTTACAGGGTTCGCACAGACCTGGAAAAAGTTGGCCTTGGTCCTGGAAAAAAGTGCCTTTTGTCCTGGAATTGTCCTGGAATTTTGTAAAATCATCCTTGAAAATATGAATTAGTCTTTGAAAAATATAACAATACAACTAGTCCTTTCAGATGTATGGGATGCGCTAAAAAGCTGTGTGAAAATCGCAAAAAAAACTGAATGAAAATCGCTAGATACACGTCAAAGAGCGAGGTGCAACTCGTATTCTATTCTATTCAATTTGTGCAGTAGTCCCGGTTTGTATCACCGGTGTCAGAATCAAAGAAATCGAGTGCGCCTATTCATTTCACCGCTTCTGACTGAAAAAAGTGCACTTTAAAACCTTGTGTTATACAAAATTGGGAAGAAATTGAGTCCTTGAAAAATGAAAAAGTCCTGGAATAGTCCTGGAAAGGCCTGTACTTCTGTTTTCCCATTTCCCATTTCTGTACGAACCCTGTCTTAACTTGCTGTCGGTGAGTTGTCTTGTCGTTGAACTGTTTTGTTCCCATAACCACGACCGTTATGCTAACAGTTTGTTTATATAAATAGACAAACCAGGTAGAGGGTATCACTATTCCAACACAAAGGCTTGCGGCGAGAGCGCCGCAAGCAAAAAACATAATTATCAAACACAGCGGCCTTGCTAAAGTGACGTTAAAGGGGAGGTCTCATATGCGCCCACGCATGGATTTTCATCTAGTTTTACATGGTGAATACCTATGACCTATCAACTATAAAAATGCATTAATTTATTTCAATAGTGCGTTTTAGGTCTCAGGAGAGCACCTTGTGTTACTCCATTTTTTCAATGACACCTGTCTAATATTTTGTCAATTTTTAAACGTCTGTTTTATCGGATCTCACCCAGTTTAAGCTGGAATAGTGAAAGGACTCAATATGGATTGTTTTGATACTATGTTGGCTTATACAAACATGCACACAATTTTTTTGCAAAATCTAAAAGTAAAAATTTTCCAAAAAATATAATTGAAATTCATGTGTATGCCAAATTGCGTCTACAATTTCTATATGTTCCTGTCCTTGTCAACCTATGATACTGCCAATAAAATTTGCCTCACATGTCTTCTGTATACTGAAAAAGTTTCGAGATTTTTTTTAAATCGGTAACAGTGCAGGAAAACACATTATATACATGTAGGTCATTTTTTGACATTTATAATAATTTAATGTTTGAGGCTAGTTTAGTTCTGGAACCATGTAATTTCGCAATTTTACTATTGAAAATATTATAAACATCGATAATAAAAAGCTTTGCGTGTACAAATGCATATTTAATTTGACATTGAAACAAATCTGAGACGTGTGTAGCTTTAACAATCAGTTAGAGAAACACACAAAAAGTCTGCAACATTCAAACTTCTCAAAATCAAGTTAAAACACATCAATTAATGGATTCAGTGCTATGATCTCTTCACCGAATGTGTCTAAAATGTATTTTGGTTTGTATTTGCATACCAATGTTTTAATTGACGGTTCAGTCTCAAATAATGCTAGACAAGGAAAGTCCATTTGATCGCTGATTTCATTTATTTTGTCCCTTTGTAAACTTATATGTGATGTCATATATGTAACTGACATTCATTCTACCTACAATGGCATGTATCTCTAACCTTTTTAATTATTCTTGTATTATCCTTGTTTAATATGATATTAAGATGTTATGCATGATTTTCCCCTGAAATGTCAATGTGTTTGGAATAGCCTAGGGTGTAGCTTTTTATTTTAATACCAGGTACTTATTGGGATTCTTTATGTACCATTGGCTAACTGTTGCACAGACATTTAATATCTGGCAAATGTTATGACTGTTTTGAATTCATCATGTTGTCAATTCATTGAATACCAAGATGCACATGCAAACTAATTAACTGAAAGCACTGGCTTCATTTCAAACTCATTTTGCAATTTTACTACTTTTTGGAAAGAGTTGTACATATGTTCTACTTTCCTAGTGATCTGGTAGTATTATATATATATTTGTAGTTTTAGTCTCCAGTTGAATATTGGCTTCATGTTTTGATTGATTGCCAATTCTGATGCACGGGCAAGACTTTGGTCAGATTACCTCAGTTCCCGATCATTGTAACTTCTTCTTATACCGTCAGACCCTTTTTGCAATTTCACTTGTTTATATATTCAATAAGTTCTGTATTCATAGTTTTATGCTTAACACTATCTAGAGTTTCCATAATAAATATTTTCATAACTGCTTCCTCAGTCAAGTAAATGGCAATTTAATCAGGGAATCGGTTATCCTTTGAGCGATCTGATTGTACTAGATGAAACTTTAAGAAGATAGTGTGGACATTAATTTTCTATCCCATTTGATTCTTTGACTTTCTACTGGATTTGGAATATGATTGTAGGCACCTATGATTGTAGAGTTCGGTATTCTTAAATATATTTCAGCATTTAGTGGTAGAAAAAAATAAAGCAATAGATCCCACAACTACATAAAGTGGGTGAATACTGTATTTTGGCATTATATTAAAGTGAATAAATAAAGCCATATTGTGAAGATTAATGAAATTAACTACTTCAAGAGGAGTTCGACAGGGTGAAATTCTCTCTATGTGGTCAGTATTGGATTAAGGTTGACAGCTTTGAAACATTAAAGATTCTGTCTTGCTCACGCAGGAAAGTATGCAACATGTTTTAAAGTATGAAAAACTGCAGAATGTGGTATATGATTATATAAGGTTGTAATATTTATTAAATATTTATTTTATCATGTTGGTGATCAAGAAATAATTAAAAAAAAATATTACCTGACACAAATGAAATGAATGAATTATGGAGAATGACTTTCTGTTAGAGTGAATCTGGTATTGAAACCGTATTATGAAGATTATCAAAGTTTACTGTTCTATGAGAAGTTGGACAAGGTGAAACTCTCCCTAAGTGATCAGTATTTATGTTATTATAATAGTTTTAACAATATTGGATATTCCATCTTTCTTATAGAAGAAAGCAAACACAAAAACCTTGCTTTTAAACTAACCGAACACTTAAATTCATTAACTACAATCAGTTTTTTAACATTTCTGAGAACTTGGATTTGTAACATTCAAAGTTCTAGGACAACATGTTACCGGTCTTCGATTTTCTTGAAAATTTTAGCATTACATCTATATATGTATAGCCTAATTTGAGAGTAAATTCATAGGTTGACAAGAACTGGAACATGCCTAAATTTTAAAACATAATTGTTACAAAAATATTATGAAGCTGAAATTTGGGCACAATTCCAAACAAAATCATATTTTTCTGAATTTAACTTTACAGAAACTGATTTTTGTTTTATGCATATCTAATTAGTTATGATCTTAGATAGTTTTAAAAGTAATTAGAACACAATATATGAAACTATAAGTGCTGTGGGCGGCATAAACTGAAGGTAACCCCATAAGCAGATGCCCGATTACATAACATGTCATTTTTTGACCATTTAAATAGGTAAGTGGGAAACTATATCACAAATAGAATAGTTATATGTGAGGCAATCATTATGCATAATATTATAAAAATCCATGCGTGGGCAGAACCCTATGTAAATTTCCTATAGGGTGAGACCTCCCCTTTAAAGACAAGCGGGTAACGTGAGTATTTCTGATCATTGGGGGGAAGCCAAAACCATTTTCAAGTGATTGTTTGGCCACTGAAAATCGGCAACAATGGTGGTTGGATGATGTTTTTGTGCTGAAATATGATCATTTATGTTTTTTTTATCATTTACTTCATTTTTTGTAGGTTTTCATGAGTATTCATTAATATGCAAATTAGATAGTTTACAATTCTGACCACAGGAAGAAAGACATGTGTCTAAGCTTTAATTTGACACCAATTTTAGTGCTCTAGGATAAGAAGAACCCTAGATATGATTGAATTTGTAGGCCTACCCCCCAATCTCGAGAATCATATAAGCGGTTGCCATGGAAACCATGCATTTTCACTTAGCCCATACCTAATTTCTTGTGAGGAGAACTTCATTTCACATTCTGAGGGTCCCACTGAACAATTTGGCATGTATTTTAAAGGCTCTAGGAGTGCAGGATAGATCGTACCATAACCCCTCCCCTAGGCTTATAGTTTTTACGTGATTTTCCCTCATTTTTTTTAAGTTTTCATGCATTTTCATGAATATTCAAATGAGATAATATTCATATAGGACCACTGGATGAATGGACATGTCAAATTGTAACATTGATTGTATTAAAGCATGCAACAATGACAATATTGGGAAGAAATCAGCCTATTTGTATTTGTAATGATTTCCCCTTATTTTTTTAGCGTTTTTATTAATATTTATGAATATGCAAATTATGCAAATATGGAACGTTGCATATTGACCATGGAATAAAAGGCCTATGTCTTAGCTTTATTTTAGTACAAATTTAAGTACTCTACGAGTAAAAGCAGCTGAGATATTATTGATCTTGTACGTATACCCCCATTCGTGAAACACATTTTTTATTTTTTCATAAATATTAATGAATATGCAAATTAGATAATTTGCATATGCAACAAGGTGATAATAGGCATATGTCTTAGCTTTAATTTGGTATTAAGTTTAGTAGTCTAGGATAAGTAACAGCTGAGATATGAGTAATTTTATAGGCAAATTCGCCATGGGTTGGCATAGAAACCATGTAATTTCACATAGCCCAAAACCAATTTTTTTTGAGGACACCTTCGTTTCCCATCCAGGGGGACCCAATGAACAATTTGGCACCCATGAAAAATTATCCCGGGGGGTGCAAGGTAACCTAAATTGGATGCCGGGGTAATAGCAAATGCTGCAATTCTCTAATCTTTCTTTGAGAAACAAAGGACCAATTTTTCACAATTTGACGTTTTTATTAATGCTTTTACGTTATCGGCTTTAAACGCTGTTTCTAGTCGGGTTTCTTGAACCACATTAACAAGTAAACTGCATTATGCCTTCCAACACATTCTGACAAATGATGTTGAATGAAATATCTTCAAGGCTACAGAGCACGAGCCGAAAGATAAAATCTAACGTCACCGTTATATCGCAAATGTGTAGCACCTTTTTTCAGTAACTTAAGGTTTGAATCAACCATAAGATGGATTTCATTATACCACACTTACCAACTTAGCATGAAATATCTCATGATTTGCAAGGTTTACACTGATGTAGGTGGTATAAAATAGTTATATCATGTTTGTCCACCTGTACGCAAGATAATCCACTCGCTAAAGCTCGTGGAGTATCTCCACGTACGGGCGGACAACCCATTGTATAACTAGTACCTGTAAGCATATGGTATCTTTTAAACTGATTCTCTATTGAATTGAAACACCAATTAACAATAAAAGTTTAATCAGATGATGACTACGTTTTAACGCCATTAATAGCAGCTGATTTTTTCAGCATAAAATCTCTATCACATCTGTCACATAACCAAGATGCATGAGGGAGATAAAAGAGTATCAAACGAAAAAAACACATGCTTATCATTTTAGCATTACTCACAACGGAAGTGAATTTTGCTTACTGACCCCTTCTGCAATTGTTGCTCTCCCCAAATGCCTATTTAAAGGATGGCGTCTGTAAATTCGTGGTTTCATTTGCCTGAGATCCTGTTCTCGTCATTGCAATTGAAATTGTTCGAGTATTGCACAAAGATGCGAAACATAAGAAATTGCTTATATTGTACATAATATATTTTAATCAGTTGTACACCTTTAAGCACCGTCATCTCATTTGTTGCCTATATATCTGTTACCATTTCTTCGAGCTTTTAATAAATCCTATTAAGAGATTTTTCATTCTATTAAGATGTTTCTTGGAGATTCGGTCTGTGTGACCTGAAAGCCTTTTATGCGAAGCTACTTAAAGCTGAAGCCAGTATCAAGTCAAATTGGATGAGGTGATCGCCTAACTCAATTTGCGGGTGCATTTCAGACATTTTCTAGAGCTAAAACCTAGTCTTTTAGATGCATCAAAGTAATTTTTACTTAATCTAGTGTAAAAAACGTGTAAAACAAAATCGAACGTCTTTTAAAGAAAACGCCAAGCAACTTCATTTTATCGCTTCTCATGGAAAACAGATACGTGTTAAATACTATTTAGTTTATACTCAGCAGTGAATTCCATGCTTACCAAAGGTGAATCGCATTGATATTTCCTACAGTGAAAATCTATCGTATCCAGGGCCGTAGGAATAGGGGGGGGGGGGGGGGCACGGGGGGCCGTGCCCCCCAATAATTTGCACAAATATGCCCCCCCCCCCAAAAAAAAAAAAAAAAAAAAAAAAAAAAATTAAAAAAAAAATTAAAAAAATTTATGTGTGCCCCCCCCAATCTGTAATGTGTGCCCCCCCCCCAATCTGTAATTGCTTCCTACGGGCCTGATCGTATCAATTCATTAGCAAGTCATACGATTCATAGAGAATACTAGGTGGTTGTCTTTTGATATCAAGTTTACCAGGCAAGGCTTCGAGAACGCTTGTTGACATCGCGAGGCTTGCCAAGCGACTCAACATGCGTTCTCGAAGCCGAGCCTGGTTACCTGATATCAAAAGACGCGAACCTGGTATTTACCAAATAGATTCAGTCTTCGAACTAGCGAATTGCGATGTAATGATGATTTTTGTGTCGATTCAGTGTCATTGGCGACGTCATTCAAAAAGTGCAACGTCATCATGGCCTGATAAAGGCACATGTCGTGAGATAGACAACGTTTATCAAGCAACGTGCAACACTCCAGTTTATATGAGAGGTAATTGATAAATATCTTTTCATTGCAGCGAAATAATGCTTTTTGATAATTGTTTAAAACTTTTTGCAATAAGGCCTTTGTCAAAAAAGACTCTACGGATGTTTTGACGTCAATTCCTATCCATATGACGTCACTCTTTGGCCTGGTGTGACGCTAGTTTGCACGTAATGCCAGATCTTAGGCACCATGGAAATACTTTTTGTAAAAGCTGATACTTTCGTTTAATTCGTTAGCATTTCTCTAGGTGCAAACTATACTGACGGACTTTAATAACGCAACACTAACTTCCCTTTATATCTCCGAAAGACTGTTGAAAGTAAACTTCCTTTGCTTCGGTAATGTCATCATGAGTTGGCTTCTTCAGCAAACACTTTAGTTTTAATTGTACAACTAAACTGGGCGACGTTATTTGCTCTGTATGAATTGAGCAATTTAAACATTTCTTAAGTAGAGGAGATTTTAAGCTATTGAATGAAAGGGTACACCCAGATAAACGTCATATACGCAAATAAGCTGTATCGCAGACCTCCCAATCAATATGAGAGTGATTTCTCGATGACTAACAAAGTCCATGATACAAATTTGATGCTTCTAGTGTTTCTTGATTTAAAAGTGTAGGGAATCTTTTATTCATAACATTTGGTAACATGAAACAGTTGACCCCTATCTCAAAATGTTTACATTTTGATGCATTAAGTTCATCTTAGTTGGACAAGTTTTCCATATTTTACTTACAAATGAATGCTCTTTAACATACAATCAAAAATATTGTTCTGTCTTCTTTTTTGCGTTATAAATTAAAGTTGTTATCCAAGTGTTGCGTTTTTAAAGTCCGTCAGTATATGTTTACACCAATATTTTGCCCAATAAAATTACAGGGTTCAATTTAGTTAAGAGTGCGTAACAATTTTTTTTCTTATTTCCCAACCAAAACATGTATTAAAACTGATGGGTAAGAAAACATTTACAATTTTGCGCACAAAAAATGTTTATCTAAATCTGTGTTAAACATGCTAATTTCACTGAAAAGATAAACAGTTGACAAGTATGTGAAAATAGTTGATGGTGAAAAACTCTAGTTCATTGAAAAATGTATATTGAGACCACAATTCCAATATGTGCCAAACAACATAATAATTATGTTACTGAAAAATAAGGAACCCTCCTTTGAAATTTACACTTACCATTGTCTTTGCCTCTTTACAACATGTACCTACCAAACTGTCAATCAGCACTAAATGCCAAAATATGCAGCGTTACATGTATCACTAATTATACCACCCTTACCAACTTAAGCACGAGATATCTCGTGATATGCAAGGTCTACACTGATGTAGGTGGTATAAAATAGTTATACCATGTTTGTCCACATGTAAATAAGATAATCCACTCGCTAAAACTCGTGGATTATCTCCACGTATAGGCAGACAACCCATGGTTCAACTATTGCTTAAAGCTGCATACTCTGTAACTATGAACATTTTTCGAAAAAATTTCTTTTCTTTTTAAATCATTTGTAAAAGTAGAATTAAGCTATGTTTTCACAATAAAAATGTTCAGTACAGCTGAAAACTGCATGGAAAAGTGAATTATCTTATCAAATCTCTTGTTGGTAATTATTTGCGTCCCTCGAATAATTCTAGACCGTTGAATTTTAACATAAATGCAGTTGTTTTGATAGTGATAACTTGTTAAGATTTACGAAAATGGTAAAATGATTACCTGAATTTGAGTATTTTTACTGTGTTCTTGAAAAATTAAAAAAAATATTTTTAAAATTAGAAGATCAAAAGTTACAGATTATGCAGCTTTAACACTTAATAGACTAGCCTGGTACGTACAAGGCTGTACGTGGCGTATGTGTAACTCTTCGCTTACTGGGTAATTTTCTTGTCTTTTCATCTTCCGCAGATTTTTTGTATTAAAATTAATATTTTCAAAATAATATTTCTGGAATACCATCAGAGTTCCTAACAGATTTGACCAAGACCATGTCCGACGTTTTGTTGGGCCTGATCTGGTAAGGGTCCAGCTTGCTTGAAGATATTAATAGCAATAGACGTAAGTCGCCACTGGTGGGAAAACGTAATCGGCTTTACAGTGTAAGGATTATTCAGAACACATCTCATATTTCTTGAACAGACATACGCCTTCAGGCAACTGCACAAATCTAACGCTTAATATGCTAATCGAATATATCTAATGTCATTCTTTTTTTAAAAAACGAATTGGGAGAATAACATAAGAATTGGGGGAATAACATAATGATTAAAATCTAGCATATGATTTCGAATCCAATTAGCTGGTATGTTGAGGACACAGACCTGTAATTGTTTTTCCATATAACTCCATTATAGCTTTTAAGTAAGCTGTGATCCTCACAACTCTTCAAGCACAATGAGGTTGCCATAGAATTACAGATTGGACCTAGTTCAACCAATAAACAAATATGAGATACCATGGTGACCACCATGTTTTACCACTTTTTGGCCCCTGAAGGTGGGCACCCTACATGAGAGGAAAATTTCATTGAAAAGGCTACCAAAATGCAAGGTCCTTTTTCTAAGCCACACCAGTAAACTTAATCAACAAAAGCAGTGATATGCTGTTTCATTAAGTGCAGCAAATACGAAATACGAGGAACGTTTTTTATGTTCGTAGAAAGCGTAGAAAGGTAGATTTAATGAAAACGGCGAAAGTAAATGCATACATCATGCATATATTTGGAAAGATTGAGCTTTTACCAATACATGCAACCTAAAATTATTTAAAAATGCATTACTTTAATGACTTCTAAGAGGCAAAGACATACCTATATATCAGACACTGGAAATATGGTAGGAATATGACATTTATGGACTTAGTCTCTTACAGAACGTTAGATACAATTGCATGAAAATGGGTTCATAGCCATACACAGCTTCTGAAAATTTGGCTGCAGATCAAGGACACCACGTGCTACAATATTATATACACATTATAGCAAATGCGTAGCAATTATTGGATATGGAGGATTTGTTTGGAACCTCAGCAAATTGAACAGTAGGCAAATAAACTTTTATTGTAAAAAATTGACACAAGTGGGAGTTTGATACGGGCTTTTGAATGTGGCTTAATATGTAAGCTGTCGAGTAGTATTATAATTTTTCTTGTTTATATGGTAGATGGAAGTGTTGTAGTAACTTTCACCTCAAAAAAATGTTAATACTTTTGTTTTACTAGAATTAAACTGCAAAATAAATAGCCTAGGGGGTGCTAAATACCTCATGTTTTATGTAAATGACGTCATGGAGCGTTACTTTATTTAAAAAATACATTAAAACTGTTTTTGTGCCTCTTAACAGGGTTTGAAATAACTGCAATAAGAAAATTATGCAGATCTAATTGTTATTGTGCTTTCTACGCGGGGTTGATTTACCCCACCCACTTTTTATAATATGGGGGTATGCCAGTACCGGAAGTTGCCAGTTACACGCTTAAATCGATACAACGATATAACTGCTGACGAATAATTGAGCATAGCATGTGCTATACAAAACCAGAAGAAATTTTAAAATTTGTTCACAATCGTAATTTTAACAAATATAATAACTAGCAGTTGACTGTAATTATTTTGGTATATTGATGGGTGTTTTAAAATTATTTTAGAAGAGCAAACAACATGTTTATAGTTTTGCTGCACTTGTCTACGATTAGCGTTTGAATAATTAGTTTTAATGGTGCAAAGAAAAAATCGAATTGAAAAATGCTTAAATCACCATAGTGAATGGAACTTAACAGCGTCTAATTTCCTAATGGCTGCGTGGTTAAAATGACACGGATTTCGGCCAATGTCCTTTTTACGCCCTATTCAAAGCTATATATCTTGACCAAACTAAGCGCTAATGATGTAAAATTTTACATCAAGTGATAGACAGGAGCTAGACCTTTCAAAATATATATAATGATGGTACCGTAAATTCTATACTTGTAGAGATACAGCCCGATTCTACGAACATAAAAAATGACCCTCGTATATACCCGTCTAGTAAATATGAATACTTTCCCGTAATTTTATTATTGACCAATCACGAAACACTTTTCAATATAAATATTGTGCTGAGCTTCCACCCACCTTTTGAGCCATCTAATTTTCTTCGTTTGAGTTTATGAATTAGAAGAAAATTAATTTCTCCTGAATAATCGAAATGAGCGCCAGGTGGCGCTAGCAGTGAATGCACGTGAGATTTGCTGATTGAAGACATTCAGCTTTGGGCAATTCGACAGTCAAGTACGCACAGATTTTTATGATACGAGAATCCATGGAGTGTTGATCTGACTCGAAATAATATGAAGGCTACAATAATTTAAGTTACAAATTAAAATACTTTGTTATATGACTGGAGAGAATCCTGTCTCCTGATTGGCCCAATTTGTCTTCATAAATCTCTATGTCTACCTGGAAACTGGTCTAAACCGGTCCACAAGTTAATATTGCTTGAAAACCAGCTCCAACTAGTTTCCAGAAGTTAATATTTTTGCCACTTCTGCAATATTACCCTCTAGAGAGCTAAAAATAGCATGATGAATGTAAAACTAGCATGTGCTGCATGAAATTGACATGATTTGCTGTTTCCCCTCCCAACAGGTAAATAAAAGACTTTCATGAATTTTTACAACAGTTTTGTTTTTGTTTTGTTTGTTTATGTATCTTAATTTGCATAAACAAACTGTAAAAACAGTTTTATGATAACATTTTATATTTCCCATTAAGAGAATTAATATACATTTGAAAATGCAAAATACTACATAAAAATATTAATAACAGTTGCTAAAACTTGTGAGAAAGTCCTTAGATGTCTTTAACAACAAAAGTGAAAGTAGCAATATTTTCATTCTTAAATGAAAAGTCATATAACAAAACAGTTATTGACTTCAATTTCGGTAGACATAAGGATTTATCTACCCTTAAAAGTGATGTTCACCTCGGCCTAGCGGCCTCGGTGAATTATCACTTTTTCGGGTAGATAAATCCTTATGTCTAACTCATTGAAGTCAATAATTGTATAATATTAGCTGGTTGATACCTAGAAGCAAAGATGTAAAGAAAAGTTCGTATTGGACTTTCAGTATTACATGCCCTATACAGTCGACTGTCCAAGTGCTCCTGACCAATTTCATAAATGTAATTTTGAAATTATTGAAGTTGTTTGGTTGTCTTTTCGTAAGTCTAGAGAATGAAGTGCATTGGGGGGGGGGGGGAATCAGTACCTTTTTACAATTACAGGTCTGTGACCTAAAGGCGATGTTCAGTATTTGGTTGGTTGCTTTAAAAACCAAAGCACAACATAATAACACCAGCTGGTAAAGCCTTTTGGCTACAATATGAGATAAGTGTCATTTTTAGCATAGCTAAGCTACTGCCCTGTCAGCCAAGAGTGACAGTGACTTCATGTTTTGTTTACAAAGTTATCAGGGACTTATAATCCAAAGACCACTTGTGTATTAATCCTATCCTGAGGAAAGGATTAATACACAAGTGATCTATCGATTCACGTTAGCTCGAGTGAAGTGTACACTTTAGTATTTTACTAAGCAATTGAAAACAAAGTATTACGTCACTGTCACTCTTGGTTGGCACGACATTATATTATAGCAGGATCCTGAACCACAAGATGTGTGTGAAACTTGCCACAATGAGCCGCGACATGTCATTTCCAACAATGTGGCATGTGCGACCAGCAAAGCATCTGATTAGACTGCGCGTATGCTAGTCGCTTGAACATTCTACGAGTTTTATGGTACTGACTTCTAAGCTTAAATGAGGCTGCACATGCTCGTCTGAGTCTACACTTGTCAAAATGCCACATTGTTGCAAATCACATTATGTTCCATGATATGAACAATCTGCCACAAAGGCTTGATTAATTGTGGTTTATTGCTCCAATGTTTTTTTTTGTTTGGTCCTGGTTTGTTGTGCAGTATCTCACACCGGGGAGGTGGCAATCGAAAACGTTCTTAACAATCGACGAACGCGGATCAAAAATAGCAAAAAACAGTGTTTTTGATTGCCATTTGTCGCCAGTCAGACGACACAAGTCAATCGAAAACTTTGTTTCTAACGATTTTGATCTACGTTCGTCGATTGTATTGACGTTTTCGATTGACGCCTAACCGGTGTGTACCTATTAGTGTTATTTCTAGCTTTGTAATAATCTAACTTGGTTGCCTTAAATTAATTGCCTTTTGATGGCATGTGAATGTTAGCGTATTTTACCTCTTTCTCACAGTGTTGCAGTTTGTGATTGTGGCATTTCATGGTCGGTCATACTTACTTACTTTTTGACTGAATACGCATAAACAACGAGTTCGCTTTTATGCATACTCGGATTTAGGAATTTTCGCCATGCGGGAGGGAGGCTCCAGGCCCAACTGACAGAAAAAACTCCAACAACGCTTATTTTAGTCCTAAACTTAATTTACAGTTTTATAGAGGGTGTCCAATGGTAAATTTCGATGGAAAATCTATTTTTCCAAGGTTCCAGAGGGGGTCCAACATTTTACAGGGGGTCAAACGTTTACCAGGGGGTCCAAATGCTAATTTCTATAGAAATCTATAGAACATGTGATTTTCCAGGGGGATCCGGACCCCTATCCGTCCTCTCTGGATCCACGCATGTTACGCATATTGACCCAAGCCCATAGTGACAGATGTTTCATATCATGGATACACTATGTATTATTCTGTATATTATTTATCGTTATAAATATTTCAAAGAACAAAGAGACAAAAAGAGACAAATACAGACAAAAAGAGAAGAAAATGCAACAAAGTAACCAATTGCGTAGTTATACACAGGCAGATTGGAAATCATATCATCACTAGTAAAATATGTCACTGTTCAAGATATTACTTGACTTTTCGCTTTCTGTAAAGGCGGCGCCTCATGAATGCGTAATTAGGACTTATCAACCTTAGGCATAGGTAAAAGCTGAAAATGAGGCGTGTTTTTTAATTGTATCATCTTGCGCTATTACCTCAGTATAGACGCAAAACATGTTATTTAGTCCTTAAAATGCCAGCAAAATAACTGCATCTGAAATGTCTATTTAACATAAGCATTGAGGCAAACATTGTGGATCCAGATCAGACTGCTCCTACAGGAGCAGTCTGATCTGGGTCCACACTGTTTGTCTGTGAGGCTCCAAATATTTTAGTGGACGACAAAAACATACGTTTGTGAATATGCGCTGTAAGGGTTAAGATTATGTGAGTTCAGTGTGTATACGGTTAGGATTTTCATGAGATGCACGCACGTTTGCGCGGCCCAAAAAGCTTATTAACTCTTTGCCAAATTATGAATAAAACCTGATTCCCCTTCCTTAGCAGATGAAATAGCCGAACCACGCCAAGATATGAATATTAAAGTTGCCGCCTTTACAGTAAGCGAATAGTCAAGTAATACTTACAGGAAAGTAGTTCTGTGTAAAATCATATCTCACTAGTGAACTATTTCACTCCACAAGATGCTAAAACTATCTCACTGCAAAATAGGAAATTAATGATCTAAAATATCATATCAGTGCATTGCTCTGTTATCTATCACTGCGCAAGTTTTGGGTATTTTCCGGTGGTCAATTTATATCATAACAAGAAATATCTTTAAAAAGATATGAGACGAAGTGAAAGAAGACATGTTTGATATTGGTCCATGTGAGTGAGAAATTTAATAAAAACTAAAAGAAACTAAAAAAAATCATTCTCTACCACAAGTACCTGTATATACACGTAAAGCTCAATTAATTTCATTAATACTATTGGAACACATCACGGAAACGTCTCCGTGCGAAATACACCCCAGATTTGCACCTAGCATATAGTAAAACGAGGGGTTTCGTGGGGTTGAAATAGCAAAAAAGATAGTGCGTCTAAAAATGAGCTATATTTCCTATAAAAAGGCAACTACAACACCCAAAAGATTAAATATATATAGAAACTAGTTAACTATTTGATTTATTTGATTTTTAATAAAATCAAAACATCAAATTGATATAAAAAATATAATCGAACTTTTATTAATATTACTACGCTGACTCGGAGATTTCCGGAAGCAGACGTGTGGTACGATTGGTTTTTAGCTACACCATGGTAAAAGGTCATAGAGTTTCCAACCGTTTAGATCGCAAACTGGTCTGATCAGCTAGGATACTTCCAAATTCAATTTGAAATATTTTCATGGATACCAACAGTAAGGCTGCAAACCATTTTGTACAACTGTGTAGGCTGATCTGCACCTTTGCTGTCCTCATATAATCGATCTCAGTTTTCTCAGGGGGCGATTCGCCGTTCGTCGCACCGTTCGCGCGCTACAGAAAAGGAGCACTTTCACTTATTTAAGTACTAATGAATTAAAATACTATGTAGTTCAAAATCAGTCCGAAAATGCCTGTTGTGTCGGTGGCTGAGACATCTGAGCCGTCACTGTTTGCCAAAGTAGATATTTACTGGTATCCAGAATGAAAAGGATTAATAATTTCTCGACGTCATAGCATTGCGGTACACAAGTAGGAATGTGTTTTTCATTTGGTACGGCTTTTGAAAACAGGAAGTCTGCAATACCCCGAGCAATAAAATGACATCTGGTTAATACCTCAGTACTGACCTTATAATCGTGTAAAGTCTCTTAAAATACACATCACCGAAACTGTGTTTAGATCTATGTCTACATGTTATTACCCCTTTAGGAACTAATAGATTAATCTTTCTGGCTTGATAATTTGAACTTGGGATGGTCTATTGTGTCACGGTATTGAGGTGTCACGTGTTTCAATTTGCAAATGAAATTTGAATTAATCATTTTGTATACTAGTAAGCAAACAGTGAAGACCCTGTTTACTGTTTGCCAAAGTACACGATAACGAGTTATAGGTATAAGACTGGTTGAAGCCCAAAATGGAACCTTCGCAAACAGTGCAGACCAATAAAAATGTGGTATATGCGACCAGCAAAGGCTCAGACCTACCTGCGAATACGCGCAGTCTGATAGGAGACTTTGCTAGAAGCTTTAATATTCTATGAGTGTTTAAGTTACTGACCGAACATCATTTGGAGTGTTTAAGTTAAAAACGTGGCTGCATAGGCTCGTTGCATTCTATTCATGTAATAATGCCACATTGTTTGCGGCAATCTTATGACACGGCTCAAATTAGCTACCGCTCGAGGCAGGGTCAACATAATTTGCTGTAAAAAAACAAACAAAAAAACATGCAGCAAACGAAATAACAAGCAATCCCATATGTACAATTTTATCCGGCATAACTGGGTTAATAAAACTACATTGCATTTTCTTCAAACAGCAAGCGGGGGGGGGGGGGGGGGGGTGCGCAGTGGCTCGGTGGTAGAGTGCTTGATTCGAGACCGAGGAGTTGCGGGTCCAAGCTCGCATTGTGTCCTCGAGCAAGACGCATTGATCTTTGCTCAGTACAACACAGGATGACCCGTCCCGACATAGCTGATTTTTTGACTGAGACGTATAGAATCAAATCACACCAAAAAAACAACAACTATGATTAGACTGGTTTGAATTTGTTTGTGCTAATTCTTTACATAACAGGCAACAATTTTTACAGTCATGTCGGGACAATTTCCCGTCATCCCAGCTTGAACTAGTATATAGCAGCGGATAAAGTGTCGGAGTCTTGCCCAGTGACTGGTGAGTCTCGGACCCTTCTATCCCCAGTTAGTGACGTATATAGGTCACTGCCCCCCCCAGTCTAACGCTCTACCAGCCAAGTCACTTTGCCAGGTGCAATGGTTTCCAGGCTGATATAGGCACAGCTAGATACTGTCTGTCAGTCGGACGTCTTTGATCAGTCGCTTCTTCACAAAGAACTGGCTCGTTACGGCGAAATTCATGAATTTGTTGTATGCAACAAACGGGTCAGCCTGCACATCCATGCCGTCTAAAGACTACTGCTAGTCAAGTCAGTAGGGCGTACGGAAAGTTAGTCAAAATAGGGTGCTAGTTTGCAGGCAGATGTTGTTGGTACTAACCATGCGACATCTGGACGGGGTCTGACCTGCCCGTAAGATGTTCATTGGCGGTATAGAATTATACAAACAAAGATTTTTAAACGATTGATGCTGTCCCTGTATACCGTTGAACCTGGGTTTCCGCTACTAACAAAATGTCCTTAAACGGGAATGTACAAAACACATAAACTGATGAAACGCACACAGTGAAGACACAGATCGTCTGTCGCTCGTTGATGCATATGACCTGGCTTTGCACTATTCAATCAGGTCAATCCAGATGAGGTCCGACGAAACTATATTTAACATCATTCCCGTATTAGCCATTCTTTAATGTAGATATAAGGCTCACCTAGATTCAAGCAGTTTAGATCCAGAGCCGGGCATTTTACGACCTGAGTTACATCCAAACTGCTTATAAATATTAACAGCAGCCATCTCTTGTGATCTTGACATATTTGATAATAACAACCAGGCCGTGTAGCGCAGTCGGTAACTACAGATGCGTGTCTGACTGCAGATCAAGGGGGCAGTGAGTTTGATCCCGGCCCGATACTTTTGTGAAGATTGATCGTGAAATAAATTAATTTCTACGGTCATTCTCCACCATTTCGTTTATTCATTCAAGAAGGAAAAGTCAAGAGTATGTGCACGAAGTACTTATTACCGCATGTTCAAGCTTTGTTCGGTTAACTGACCGTCCCGACATGACCGTAGCTGCTGACTGGGACGTAAAACAACAAATCATAAAACTTTTTGTTGGGATACAACACATCTCTTATCTCCCATTTGAGCCGCTACATGAGATTACCAACAATGTGGTGTGTGCGACCAACAAAGCCTCAGATCAGCCTGCGCATACGCGCAGTCTGATCAGAGTCTTTGCTAGTCGCTTGAATATTTCATGATTGTTAAGCTACTGACTGAACATCATTTGGAGTTTCTATGCTTAAAAGTAGGCTGCACAGGCTAGTGTGAGTCTACACTTGTCAAAATGCCACATTGTTGGTAATCACATGTTGCGGCTCATTTATGCCTAATGAAACGTCCTGAATTGGACCAGTCCACTTCCGCTGTTGGGCGGTATCTGTCATGTTTATTCAAATTTTAATAGAACATTGTGTTTAGTAAACTTAGGCGACCCCGATCAGACGGCGACCCATGCGGTGTCTAATCTGGATCAGCACTGTTTGTCAATTTCCTAAAATAAGGGTGGGTTAACCCGGCCTATCCAGGCCCTCTTACCTCTTGACAAGTTAATTTTGTTTTCTTCCCCTGAAGTCGTTATAAAAAGCAACTTTACATTTTCTTAACCGATGGAACCTTCCTGATACAAGGTTTTCTGAATTACCGAGACCCCTCCCTACCTACTCCTCTCCCAATATAAGTTGGGTGTTCAAAAGCATGCGCGGATACAGAGGGGGCAGGGGGTCCGGACCCCCCCCCTCAAAAATCATAAAAGTATATGGCTTCGTAGCAGTACTCAGTGGTCCGGTTCCCCTGAAATTCTCAAAATCCTCAAAGCTATCAAGTTCGCTGGCGGGCCGATGTTGGCCCGCTTTTAGTGGTATTTGGATCCTCTCTCCCCTAAAAAATATATTGTCAGTGTTGCAGAGTTGGACCCCTCTGACAAAATTTTCCGGATCCGCGCATGAAAAGAATTAATATATCGATAATCCGATGCAAAACCGGCAGGCTCATTCCCGGGGTTACAAATCTCGAGCGTGTCCGAGCGTGAAGACCAGACGTGTAGAAAAATGTGTAAACTCATCCGCGCTTAAATGTTCTCTTAAACGGTTTTTTCGCACCAAAGGCACCGAATTATGAGGGGGTCGAATTTATGTGCCGATTAAATGCCATGTTTGCTTTGGACCAAAATGTCCCGGACTCGTTTACAAATCGTTTTGTTGGTTAATTTTAGGAGAAACCCGCGCTCAGAGTAGTTCTACACACCTGTGTCGAGAGACTCTGGTCAATAAACAACTTTTTAAATGCGTTTAGGCGGCTAGTAGTGAAAGCTTAGCGTACTATCACTCATTTTTTTCTTTTTATTTATTTATTATATAGCCATTGTACATTCGAGCATTATCAAGCCAGTTCTCGACATCTACGCCCAAGTAGCAATAAAGCCTTCGAATTTGAAACGCGTTTACAGGAAATTGCACACTCTGATGAGAGTTTATTATTACAAAAACTTAAATATGGGGAAATAAAGTAAAAACGCGCACAGACGATGAATTAATGTTGCAGCAGACTGCTCCTGGTATTTCAAAAACTAAATGACTGCTATTGGTTTAAAAAGCCAATACTTGTTCTGATACACTCGTTATCGGATATATACGGAAATCTCCGATCAGCAGAAAGCAGTCCCGTAAATATTAAATTTCACACGGAGCCGTTTCCGTAATGGATCCTATTAGTCTTGTCTTTTTTGTTGGTATTTTCAATGTAATTAGGGTAACATCGATTACAAGCCATTTACAGACGACTGTCCGAAGAAAACTTAGAAAAACATGGGTTTCCAAGGCCCAAGACATGTCTCTGACTGAGAATAGTAACCAAGCTATTCTTCCTGGAGTTGTGGAACATGGTTTATTCTTATATGCAATCTGTAAAGTAATGCAATTTTGACAGATTCTGTTTAATTGATTTTTCCGTATTGAGTGTAAATTGTAGCCATGTACGTATCATATATGTTAAGATATATGAGAAAATATCGAATGGCGGTTTGGAAGTTTCGTTCAGTATATTTTATTAAAAATTTAGCTGGCGTCAAATCGTTACGTTGTCAAACCATGATCGTAAACAGTGACCAATAATCTATTATAGGTCACTGTCGTAAATAAGGTCCCCAATTTTCCTTGTTTTTTTACCAATATATTGTTTATAATTTCAGTCAGTGTATAAATCCTACTCATTTTGAGCATGCGCTGCACGTGCACGCCGTTTCCTTTTTCCGCAAAAATTAAACCATCAAGTAGCCGTTAAATTCTGGTTTCCAAAAAGTATTATTTGATAGCATTTTATCAACGCATTGTGGAGTTATGATGCCATGCTCAGAACTTTCCAAATGCCCCTCGTATATATGCATATATGTTCTTTGATTGCTTACAAAATGTTTCTTGAAAAAGGCAGCACAGCCGAAAGTAGCTGGGAGAATAAAGGAAAGAACTCGACATGTCGAGGTTTGAATTCACGTTTGTATAACTGCATGGCAATTGATCGGTTCGGATACACTAACTATTCGCGGAGCGCATGCAGAGAGTACGCACAACACGTTGATTCCTTTCTCATTCGCTCTTGGTCGTTAGCTTGTCGTAACTAGAGCGTTATGAGTTCGTTCTCTGTGCGTTTCAAATTCGGTTTCAGATCGTTATGTCAAGTCTCTTTGATCACATTCGTCGGGGTTTTCAGCGTGCTGTGTGCGTATTCAACATTTTTCAAGATTTTTTTATTGTTATCAATTCGTTGAAAATGCGTCGTCTAAATTCGTTATAGTCTAAAGGCGGCTTAACGAATCGACTGGAAAAATATGAAAAATCTAGTGCTGCCTACGCTGAAATATCCGACGAACGTGATTATCGAGGATTGACAAAACGACCTGGTAGCGAATGTAAAATGAACCCAGTACGTGCTCATAACGTACGAGAAACAACAAAGTAACGAGCATCAGCGAATGAGAAACGAATTTCAACGAACTCTCAAAGAACGCTGGACGTGATGTGCGTACTCTCTGCGTACGCTCTGCGAATAGTTAGCCTTTCAGAAATGATCAATTGCCGAGTTCTTTACGTTTTACTCACGTGCTTCCTTTTTAACGGGCATTTTGTAAGCAAACAAATATCATTATATAAAAAATATATACGAAATTGGTTGTGATTTACTAATGGACATATCCAACGGCGGCCGCCAGTTACCATTTGATCAGTTAAGTTATTTAAAGCTGCAAAGTATGTAACTTTTGATCTTTTAATTTTAGAAATGATGTTTCTGTTTTTCAAGAACACAGCAAAAAACTAAAGTTCAGGTATATATTTGACCAATTTCGTAAATCTTAACAAATTATCAGTATCAAAACAACAGCTTTTATGCTAAATATTAACTGTCTTTAATTATTGGAGGGACGCAAATAATGAAAAGCACATGTTTTTATAAGATAATTCACTTTTCCATGCAGTTTTCAGCTATGGTGAACATATTTATTGTGAAACATAACTTAATTCTACTTTTACAAATGATTTAAAAAGAAAATAGATTTTTTCGAAAAATGTTCATAGTTTCAGACTTAGTCTCTTTAAATGGTTAAAGAAAATATAATGTACCTTTATGAATATCTGGGTCAGGAATAGTAGATCTAGTCTGAAATGGAATAGGTACTTTAATGTTTTTTAAGTCTTTTAAACAAGAAATCAAAATTCGAGTTCTTTACGTTTTAATCACGTGCTTCCTTTTTCAAGTGGCATTAGGTACAGCCGTCCGAATCAGAACTCTCGGCCGCCTTTCCTGACCCAGATATTTATAAAGGTACATTATATTTTCTTTAACCTTACTATTAATGATTGGAATGCCTTAACAGAATATTATGTAATTTTCTCTGCCGTAATTGTATGTTACTAAGTTTAATTAACATCTAGTGAGTGCTATGGACTAATTATCCCTCGTAAAGGTCGTCAGTTTTGGCGCTTCACCAGAAAACTATCTCGATGTTGCTTATGTCTACACTTACAAGTATCATAACCCCTAATAATTCGTTCAAATCAGCTGATTTAATAGATCTGGACCCGATTGTTACTAGGCTAGTGACGAATGAGCGGCTATTACCCGCTAATGACCTATAAGTAAATGACGGCATTCAAGTATTTTTTACTAAAGTCCATAAAGTTTACGTAAATTAGTGACACGCTTATGGCGAACCTAGTCCTTAAACCTTCACATTTTTCTACTTGGAATGAGACTATATTAGTTATGTCCCTTGATTGGTTCCACACAAATAGTTCTCTATTTACTGTGATGTTAAACTGCTGGGTCATGTAAGCATCCTTTTTTATTTAGTTTGCCAGAGCTTGACTATGAATACTAGTAAGCTTTCAGAAAGTGTAAGTGAGTCCCTGTAGCTGATCATTTACGTAAAAGGACCTCTGATACTTTGATAGGGTATCTGCCTATTTTCAGGTGCTTCCCAAATCTTCCCTATGCATAATTTATCACTGGTATCCTTTTGAATAGGACGCTTGATGTATTAGGAATGAATTAAGGTTATAGGTAGACAGACAGACCCCTATGACAAAACAGAAGACGCTACCAAAGGGGGAAGGGGTTGCAAAATTTGACCTCACCAAAACATTTAGAAATCAATTATTTTCATGTGTTATGGTATCATATCATCAATACACGGTTACATATCAAAGTGAAAGTCTAAAATAATGAGCATTTTAATGATTGCTTTTGTTGTCGTTTTTTCTATCCGATTTGTTAAGAAATATTTTGAAGTGCAACTGTAGTCCATATCCAACCTTGATGACAATGTATTTACCGTGTGCAATATTATGCAGCAATGTGTTATAACCACTCATCCACGCGTAAAGTACACCTAGTTGAAGGACCATGTAGTTTATGTGTATTGGATAGATAAAGTATATGTACAAAATAATCTACCAACTGAATTTAATAAAAGGACAGTTTTCATAATCTAAAGAAAAGTATGCTAAAAACGTTGTAATATTTCATGACTAATGGGTTATGAAAAGGAAGCTTAGTTGTACCTCGGACCCAGCATAAACGGGCTGGTCACTGATGGAAATACTAATTTATGTTGTCGAGGCTATATTTTAGCGCTATTTCAAAGTACTACAGCCAATGAAATTGGTTCTGCACTTACACGTGATTATAAGAGGTTACACCCGGTATGCGAAGCTGAAATATTACGATTTACAGTAAAAAGAAATGAAGTTTTCTCTTCTTTTGATGTTGATTTCTGACGAATTTCGGCTAAAAGTGCGGAAAATAACTAAAAAGGGTACCTAGGTTTCTTGCTGATGTTCATTAAGACGGATAAATTTTCAATAAAGATAACAATGCAGTCTTTAAGATAGTATATTGAACAATTGCTTTTTGAAGAAAATTCAAAGATATGCAGAGGAATAACGGAGATATGATTATTTAATCTTCAACATAAGTCAGTTTTGAAAGCTCAGCTACCGTTGAGCCACGACAACGTATTTCCAATACATTTACCTGTATGTAAGTGACGAGTCCGTGTTTATTGGGTCCGAGGTTGTACTAATTATTTAATTATACTGGAAAAAAGATGTTCAAAAGCACATCGAAAATCCAAATGTTAATGTTCGGGCTCGCCCAGACGTCACAATTTGGGCTGTGGGATATCATTTTCCCCCTAGTCCCAACAAGCTTTTCACATATATTATGTAAAATATGAGAACACGCTTATGTACAAAAGGATAAGTTGGGACTCAGAGGGGGGGGGGGAATGATGTTTTAAAAATATTTTTCTATTTCCTATATGTATAATACCAAAAAAATACCATTTTAGCCCCAAAATGAAGCCGTACATTCATGGAAATAGTAAATCAAATGCAAAATCATAAAATAATGACCAACAGCGAGCTTATTTATGAAGATGGAAGCATTTGATCGACTTTAATTTTTAAAAAGTTTAGTAATCCTCACTTCATATACAATATATACAAACCAGTTTGCTTACAAAAGAGAATTTCTTTTGGTGTTTTGATACTGACCTCGAGCACATGTCTGCTCGGTCTCCTGGTAACAGAAGTAATTTCAATTGTCTAATTAAGGTAGTCATGTGATAAAAGTACATGTGACTTGAGTCTCGATAGAAATCTGGAAAAGTACGGAAGGCCTTTGAAATCAGGTATAAGAACTACATTATTAGCATTTACATGATGGTACTGTCGTGCCAACCAAGAGTGACAGTGACGTAATATCTCGTTCATAATTGTAAGTAGAACATTAATGTGTACACTCCACTTGAGCTAATGCGAATTGATAGAATACATGTGTATTAATCCTATCCTGCGGATAGGATTAATACACAAGTGATCAATCGATTCTAAGTTCATGATAACTTTGTAAACAAAACAAAACATGACGTCACTGTCACTCTTGGCTGGCAGGATAGTAGTTTGATAAGGTCAAGGGATATTTACCAGGAAATAAGTTTTTCAAAGTATTAGGGTAAAGTCACATCATTTCGGACATCAGTTAAATTCGGACATACATTTGCAAACAGTGGAAATCCAGATGAAGCTACTCTTCACTGTTTGCTGAAACCCCCATTTCACTGTTAAGCGATTCCGCTACGATTCGAAATTTTGGTCAAAATGACACGAATCATAGAAGAAACGGCAAATGCGCAGTAGATGCGCCTAGGTAGTAGTAGAAGCGTATCTGAATCTTCAAGATCGCCACCTCACGGCAATTGTTTTGATATTCTCAAAATCTACGTAACGACATGGCTCTGTGGACTCGAAGTGCAACGGAAGCGTATTCACATCGTAGTAAGATTTTTATGAGCGTAGCCGTATCGCGGGGGTATCGTGAGCATCGTAGCACAATCGCCATCACATCGTGGCGAAATCGCCAAGTAATTCATCCACGGTGCAGCTACGCTTCTGCTACATTCTGTGTGATCTTGCTACGCTCTGTATGCTCTCGCTACGAGCTTGACAGACCAACACACTTCCGCTGCGACTGTGCTTTTGAGGCATAGTAAACCTTGGCGCTTTTGCCATGCTTCCACTACGCTCTTGGCATTCTAGCCAACTCCAGACCTGGTTCAAATGCTCTCTTAAAGTTGGCATCGCTCTTTTGGATTCTAGGACCAACTTTGAGCGGTTCCATTCTTATGTAATTGAAAAATAAAGAGCTATCTTCCATTCTCATTATTCTTATTAGTTGTACATAGTGCCCAAATTATAGCCGTCTGTCTGCAGAAAATCATGGATGGACCCAGGACCTTTTGGCCCTGCGACTCCGTCTTGCCATGACCTCCGATCATCCAACATAATAAGTCTCTGGCTCATAATGGCCAGCTGAAGCATAGTCTATCGTTGACATTCAACTGAACATAAATCAGTTGAACTTCAGATTTTATATAGGAAGGAAGCAAATGAGCAACGAAAGCGTAGCTCCATCGCCTAGGCCGTAACAAGGTCGCAGCTGCATCGCCATCAGCGTAGACTAAGCGTAGCCGTATCTTCATTGTCGTAGTTAGATCGTAGCAGCAGCGTAATGGAAGCGTAGTAGAAGCATAGCGGAAGCGTACTGAAAGCGTCACATCTCCAAAGTAATAAGGTTGCAAAGATCAGGAATCGATACAATCAAGTACCACACCTGACCCAGGATACCAATGGGAAAGTGACAAACTCACAGAAGACACCACAAACGAGAGCCAAGAGGTCAGCCCTTTCCCAGCAGGTGACCACAAAGCACATATCGTTGACATTCAACTGAACAGTTTAGTAGTCTAGGATAAGTAACAGCTGAAATATGAATACTTTTGTAGGCATACCCCCATTCTCAAATCCGCTATGGGTTGCCATGGAAACCATGCATTTTCACATAGCCCAAACCAATTTTTTTTAGAACACCTTCGTTTCGCATCCAGGGGGTCCCAATGAACAATTTGGCACCATGAAAAATTGTCCTGCGGGTGCAAGGTAACCTAAATTGGATGCCGGGGTATAAGTCTTTAAGTCGGAACCGTCATAGAGTCTGAAGTCCGCCCTACGGCGTGCAATTAAAGAGGAAAGCAAAGTTGCCAACCTTGATTGGGTTGACCACCAAGCATGCAGTCTGTTGCAATATGTTTTAATGTTATAGCCAATTTTTTTTATAATAGTAAATTAGTTTAATGAACTGCTCTAAAAAATTATTAGAGCCAACAATCTTCTTAAATTTATATACCAAGTCACCATAGAATTCAGGTTCCGAAAGTTCTTGGCGCAAGAAAGATGGACGACGGACATTTTGTCTATTCTGTGAGCAGTGCTATATTCAGATTGTATAACATTAACAGATTATCTTGAGGCGTTCCATTGGCATAAAATGCTAAATTGGTACTTGCTTGGGTTATAAAATCTTACTTGTTAATTTCGGCGTAGATTTCCGAGAGGAAGCCATATATCTGTAGGGGCATCCAACATATGACAAACAAACACACCACAATGATCAACATTTTCACAACCTGTAAATAAACCAAATTAATAAATGCTATTTAATGTGTTATCATATACCAGCGGTGGATCCAGGATATCTGGAAAGGAGATTCATATGTGAAAGCTGTGGAGGGTTCGCTTTGCTGATTTTATCTCAATTTTCTTAAATATCCCATGTAAATGAAATAATTTGGTCTCATAGGATATTTAAAACCAGGGGGCAGAGAGGGGGTTCAAGCGAACGCCCTGAACCCCCTCTGGATTCGCCACTGTATACTACTAAAATAAGTCATATCACGATACCAAAAACTAAAAACAACATTACTGATCATGCAAGAATCGAGGAGTTTTCGTCAGGGTGGGGGTATGAGGTTTGTGTTCCAGGACCTAGGATTAAAAAGCTTTTTTAACTCGATGCTTAACTCAACTGAGTATTAAACTTCAACTGTTCATAAGGACTAAAATGCTGAAAATAAAGACTGTTCTTGCTTTCAAATTCTCCGAAAATGTATTCATTATGCTAATAAATGTTAAAATGCCAGCAATGGTATGGCATTTTATCATTTTGAGCATGATAAATTTCATGAGATTGTTTTCTAACCTCGTTTTTGTGGTTTTGTTCTGTTTCAGTCATCAACTATTTTTACAGAGGTGGTCCAATTTCTCCTCAAGTTGTGTCCGTACTAATATCCCAAAAGGAAACATATAGCCACTCGTAATTTTCCAAGGGGAATCTAGAACACTAGCCTGACGCCCCTATGAATCCACGTATGCTGATGACCACTTGAAAACGGTAATATTGTGTTGTTTAAGATATGCTGATACGTAAAATTTGATAGCGTGTATTGATAACGAAATGACGTTAAATGATCAGTGATCTGAATCTCAAATTCAAAATAGGGTTTGTCTCCCTGCACTTTCATTTAATGCTCTTATTTTCCCAATCCTTCCATTATTTGTGATGTCTAATTGTGACGTGGTCACTTTCCCATTGGTATCCTGGGTCACGTGTTGTGCTTGATTGTATCGAATCCTGATCTTTGCCCTCTTTCTTACTTTTATTATTCGAAATAAAAAGCTTAGCATCATTTATTGCATGAACATAGAAAATTTTATACTCCATCAAGTATGTATCCTGGTCTCGGCACCAACTCTCAAAGCATAGATCAAACGAACTTTCATGCACCACTTGAGAACTTTAACCAACCTGTGCAAATGTCCAGTTGGAGTATTTGGCAAAACTAGGCATGAAGTCGAAATGTAATATTGGAGCCGCGACATGAAATTTCCAACAATGTGGTATGTGCGACCAGCAAAGCATCAGATCAGCCTGCGCATACACGCAGTCTGATCAGAGCCTTAGCAAGCCGCTTGAATATTCTATTAGTGTTAAGCTACTGTCCGAACATCATGTGGATTTTCTAAGCTTAAAAGGAGGCTGCACATGCTCGTCTGAGTCTACACCTGTCAAAAATACACATATCACGGCTCATTTGTTATGCACAGGGTCATTTCTATTACAGTTGGCACTTGAGTGATGTATAAATTTGAGCCAGTGGAGTTACACTCAAAATTGAGTAACGCTTTCACGGTCAGGGAACAAATACTTGCCTTGATTTATAATTGATGTTAATAGGTTTGGTCCTTAAATGTATACAGCCACATAAAATGCACAAAATATGAAACCTGTGCAAATTTGCACAGGTTTCATACTTTGCACATTTCCTGCGACCGTAACAGCAAAATGAAACTGTCACATGGGTGTCCCAAAACACATGAAACGTTTTGAAAGTCTTATAACATTTGACCCAACAAATATATGTTGATTATTGTTTTTATTGATTAATGTACTTTACATAGAAGTGCTATAATGCCATATTTCGACTTGAATTGATTTTATGAAAATGCAAGATTTAGTTTTTAAAAAAAGGGGTTCTAATTTTCTGGTTTACACAGTTTTAACTTACATGGCTAGCTTTTTGACACTATACATTTATTGATTCTGGTGCAGCATTGTATTGATATTCATTTACCTATGCTTGCTCTTGTAAATGTATATTATGTCAACACTTACTTGTCATAGCCTTTGTCTTCCTAGGTGTTCCTCAAGTTTTATAACAAAGACTCAAATTATATAACCACCTTGTTTATAACGAGCATTTTTTAAGACATTTTAGTTTTACAAAATAAAGTCTGTTACCATGGTAACCAACGCGCTGCAGTTTGAGGTCATGTAAAATAAAGAAGAGATTGTTCTTTCATATGACCCAATTCATTTAGATTATATAGTTGCTTGAACTAGATGAATGGACAATATCATTAGGTATGCATTTTATCGTTACCCCACCCACTTCTCTCTATAAAGGCCACTGATACCTGGTGTTTAGTTTGAACTTTCCTTTACAGTTAAGTGTGCATGTATTTAAACAAAACCAATTGATGTGTTTGTATGACACTATTGTTTTGTTTTATGCCTTAAATGCTGAACAATTTAATTACAAGTAAAGCATTTTGCCATGAATATCACTTTTAAGCCTATTTCAGTATCAAAATTCATTGAATTTGGCTTATTTGGTGACCCCATCTTTGACATTATCAGAAACATAACGTTTACAGAGGATAATGCTAGCAATGCATTGAAATGATTTTTTCACATATTATTTTATATTTGTGCACATTTAGGTATGCCAAACTTAAAGGTTGGACTCTTTTATTCAAGTTTAGAAACGTTTCATACCTTTTGGGACACCCCGGTACATGCTTGTAAAAGCAGTTTATTTCAAGCATGCTGTCACCTACTTCTTGACTTTATTGGCAAGGTTTGCTAGATTGCTATTTCACATCCTGATATACCAGCAAAGGCAAATCTGAAAATTGTATATTTGTTGTTCGAAAATCTCAATCTAAGGCATGAACCGAGGCCGACTGTTCGAATCTTTTCACCCTTTTCTCACACTCTGAAAACTTGGATATTTACGTTAAACAGATCGAACCGTGATCCTAGCTTCCCGCCAAAAACTAAAAAAACACAACACAAATTTACTGTTCAAAAATGGCCATTTTGCTAGCCTCTATTTTATCGGCAGAATAACCTATTTTTAGCCCATGACACATTCACTTCCTCTTGTTTTAAACCAATCAGATGAAAGAGAAGTAGCCTAACGCATGCAGTATGGTTTATTTTCTATAACTCACACTTATTTGAGGCCGTCTCCACCCCATCGTATATTTCATAAGCACTACAAAACATAGTATAACATAAGTCATGAACCGCGGTCAACTGTTTGAATTTTTTCACCCTTTTCTCACGCTCTGAAATCTTGGATAGAGAACCATTCGCACTAGTCACTACACCCTAGTTAACAAGGGCCCAGGGCCCGGCATTACAATGCCTCCTTAAAGTTAAGGAAGACTTAAGTTAAGTATTGATATTTGAACATGCTATATTAAATGCTAAATGAATTGCATGGATCGATGCGGTACTTGTGGTCGAAGGTATCATTGTGATCTTCAGAAAAAAATGAAACTATTTTGTTTTTAATCAGTTTGAAACGTTATTTTTCGCAGCCTGAAAAATCAATACTTAACTTAAGTCTTCCTTAACCTTAAGGAGGCATTGTAAATTCCGGGCCCAGAACTACATTGCTTCTTTAAAGTTAAGGAAGACTGAAGAAAAGCATTGATATTTCAACTTGTTACATTTAATGCTCAATAAATTTCCAGGATCTATGCAGTATTTGTAGTCAAAGATATCATTGTGATCTACAGAAAAAATGACGCTATTTTGATCTTAATCAGTTTGAAACGGTATTTTTCGCATCCTGAAAAATCAATACTCAACTTAAGTCTTCCTTAACTTTGAGGAGGCATTGTAATTCTGGGACCAGGAGTCAACTACAGATGAACAAGGTGTTAACTCCTAGCCAAGTGCCTGTTTACATATTGTTTATTAAAAACAGATGAGTATAGTTAACTCCATGTTTACCTGCTGGCAACTTAAGTAGTTAACTTTTAGCCCTTGACCTGCTCACTTCCCTTTATTGATTTACAGCCAGGCATATGCAAAAAAGGAGCAGAGGCAGTGTGATGTATTTTTAATAGCACACGCTTATTTCAGGCCGTCTCCGCTTCCTCGTATATTTCATAAGCAACTCAAAACATAGTATTACCTAAGGCATGAACCTATTTTTAGCCCATGACCCGCCCACTTCCCTTTGGTTTTCAGCAGTGTGATATATTTCCAATTTCAGGCCGTCTCCACTTCCTCGTATATTTCATATGCAACTTAAAACATAGTATGACATACACATGTAACTGTGTAGTATGCCTATTCGCCAATACTTCCATTGATGAGCTGACAAGTAAAAATAAACTGCTTTAAAGTATTTTGTCGTTAGTGTATTCCATGTGGTTGTACACAACTGTACTGAGTTCAAAAATTTTCGCGAGAATTTTATTTTCACGGCAAGCGTTAAAAGCCATATTTGCGACTTCAACAATTCGTGACTGGAGCATGGCTTACCTTCATCGGTAAATGATAGAGTAATTGTGTCATATCGCGAGGGTCTTATTTTCGCGAAACTTCGCGATTGCGAAGTTTCGTGAAAATAAAACCCTCGCAAAAATTTCTGAATTTTGAGTATTAAGTATTGGTGAATGTGCAGTGTCGATCTGATAGCCAATTCCACAAACAAACGCGATTCTCCACAGATTATATGGTGACAAACATAAGTAGAAATCAGCTACGTTGACATTTCCATTTCCGTACTAGTAGCACAAGAACGTTAAATTTGGTTGAAAATATATTCAGAGATCAGCGAATGTAAAGTAGGTGTCTTCTGAGATTTTGTAATTAGCGATCCCTCATCCGTAATGTTTTATTGAACATGACGTCTTGAAAACTCTGAAGACAAATTACAGCTAAGCTCGTGAACACAGCTCGTGAGATTTTGGAGCAGAGAGATCAGATGGATGGATGGACGAACGGACGGGCGCTCTTACGAATGGATTCTTCTTGGGTACTTTCTGTGTTAGATAAAAGTAGCCAAGAAAGCAAAAGCACCCAACAAGAACTAGGGTCTATTCATGACTACGGGAAGACAGACAGACAGACAGACAGACAGACAGACAGACAGACAGACAGCCAGACAGACAGACAGACAGACAAATAGATAGATAGATAGATAGATGGATAGATAGATAGATGGATGGATAGATAGATAGATAGATAGATAGATAGATAGATAGATAGATAGATAGATAGATAGATAGATAGATAGATAGATACGGATGTACGTTTAAAGGGTGACTTCTACGCACTGGCTCATGGCTTTAACATTGAGGTCATATAATTTGTCTACACAATGCAATACCTGTTCGACCGAGTTGCTCATTTATTTATAACGAGGTCTCATTTATCAATTTAGATTTCAGCTACATCGAACTTGCGTCCATCCTATTAGTCTGGAACATTGAAATCAGTGCCTGTCTCAGCTTCCGTAACAACCCTATTATCAGTCTGAGATGCAGACTTGTGCAGTCGTGACAGTTAAGTTTTATCCGGGTTGTACTAATAATACGTTTCTCTTCTCTATTACCCTAATGAAAGCTAAAACTGTAACAAACAGTTTAAAAGAGTTAATGAGCTATTAGAGAGGATACTTTCTTCTTAGTATGAGGTGTTGGCTGTGTACAGGCACATATTAACTGTTTGCACGGTTTCCAGTTTCTATGATGCGACGTATCTCCGTAGCCTGTCTGACTTTGAAAAGCGCTTGGAATGTACACAATATCAAACCTGTGCAATTCTGTACAACTGTATTATGTTCACCTTTCACAGGAAAGCATATACACTGCCCTAAATATTAAAAGGAACACTATAAATGTTGCCATTAAAATGGAGTCATAGTCCAACCCATGGCGAGATTAAATTATTGGTTAGGTGCATGAGCACCTAACCACAATATATAAGGTGAGAATTAGAGCTGTTCATGGAGGAGCATGTGACCAAATGTAACCAATTATGGGACCTCTGCCTAAAATTACACTGATGTCATTTGTTATTATAGATTTGTCATTTGTAAATATAGATATCTGGTTTCCCAGTCTATCTTGAAATATTCTGATTGCATAATGTTCTTCAAAGATTGACTTAGGCTGACCTGGAAAGACATTTCGCCACTACTCTGCTGAGGAGAATAATACTCAGAGCAAATTAGCATTAATGATGACTTTGCCAAGTGCAACGGCCACCTCCCCTAAAAACAATGCCTTTTTAAGTGGAATGCCATGATGTAAAGTGATATTAGCACTTTCCTCCATAGCCAATTAACATATTAATTTTAGTTCATTCCTGGCCTTAACCATGGCATTTATGTAAACACGCGCACACATATAAATCCATTTAAGCAGACCTATCAGAAGGATTAACATATTTTCAATTTTAAAGGTGGTGGTATTTTTCGCTTCTGTTCAAATGTTTTTGATGCAGCATTGTGCGACATCTCATCTGGGTCTGTGCTGTTTGCCTATAATATCGTCTCACAAAACGGATATTAGGCTTATATTGAATAAAGGGATTTCATTCTTTCAAAGTCAGTGATTTTGCAACAGAAGACATTACATTATTTTCTCAGTTGGTCAGTCAGAAATCCAAAGTAAAAAGGGAGTTTATTAAAACACAAATAACATGAAATTATACAAACAAGCACCTGTTTGGTAACCTGTTATGAGGTGTGGCTGTAAAGCTTCTTTATAGCTAATGACATCATTACGTCAAACGTCAGGCATAAACTGCAATAAAAATGCAAAACGTTATACTTCAATCTTCTTATAAATATATCATGTTTCTGGCTTTTCATAAGTGCTTCAAAAGCTGGACCGCGTAGCGCAGTCGGTAACGTGTCTGGCTACAAATGTGTGTCTGACTGCAGATCCAGGGGTCGCAAGTTCGATCAAGGTCCGGTCCATTACTTTCGTGGAGATTGATCATGAAATGATTTCTTCGGTCATTCTCCCTCCTTCTGCTGATTCATTCAAGAAGGGTTGTCAGTTAGAAGCGAAAGTATGTGGACGAGTTACTGGCTAACAACTTGTTCAAACCTGTCCAGGTAAAAGTGTGGTTAGGTGAACTGAACGTCCCGCCATGACCATAGCTGTTGACTTGGGACATAAAGCAACAAAACAAACAATCAATTGTAGTGCTTCAAAGACAGAAGTATGAAGTGTTTCTTTTGTCAGTCAGTTTACATATCTTAAAAGACCACACTAGGATCATCGCTGTGAAGTATGATAAAATTCCACCACGTAGTTTAGGAAAGATTTCTATTCCCACCATGATTTGGTTGCCATGACAATCAAAAAGAAAGAAAAACATTTGATATCTCCTTGTCAGGAGCATTTTGGCTTATTTCACGAAACTGGTCTCAAAGCGTGTTCTTCATATACCGCAAGGCGAGAGGCCATACTGCGCTGTCATCAAATCTGAACATAGTAGTGAGCTATACTTGGCCAATTTAAAAAATAATTTGGCACATTTAGTATTGGTATTTTATTTGATGATCCTTGGCCAAGATTCTTCAAAATATATAGGTCCATTAAAAACTTTGCCACCATAGTATTTCGTCTGTATATATTGGGAAAACATAATAAAATTCTCAGCAGAAACATATGAATGGGTCTCTTTAAAAATAAAATGGATCTGCACTGTGCCAAATGCCCATATTTCATTATATGGCTTTATAAAATGTGTCAAACGGTTGCTACATTTTCTGTGTTAAGTTCTCACCAAAACTGCAAGAAACACACATTGAAATTGAACCGCGCAGTGCAGGTTTGAAACAAGCATGAACCCTATATTATTCCATTTTCGTCTGTGAAATAAGAGATAAATTATTAGTCTTTGGCTAATGTGAGAGGCTGATGTGTCTACTCTACCATAGGCATGTCAGTCCGTTATGTGGTTTATTGAAAAACGTTAATAGTGTTAGGGAGCACACAAAGTTTTGGTACTTTATTGTTTGATAAAACCCTATAAAGACCTTACCAGCGGCTTAAAGGTCTAGGTGTTTGGTCAGAGTTTTCATCTAGTAGCTAAGGTTTATTCGCAAAGGCTCATGCTCGATAATGCAATCTGTACCAATGCCTTATACATCTTTTCAAACACATATTCTGCTGACTCCAAGTTTTGTAAAATAAGACCTGTTATAATAAAAATAAAAGTAAAGGAATGTTGTCATAAAAACAACCTATTTGCCAAACCTAGCCTATTGGCGGCTTTTTAAAAGCAGCAAACTTGTATTGGAATAACCTAGCTATGATTGTCTTGCAATTAGTTTGGTGACTAATACTGATCAAAATGAGAGAAACTCTTCCCACAAACCTCCATTGATTAATTTATGTAAATTGATTTTTCCCCCAAATTGTACACTTTTTTTTCAAAACCCAATTTGAAGAGGAACATTTGTTTAAAACACTATAGGAGCATAATCCCAGGCAGCATCCCATCACGGCTACTATCAGCCCGCCAGCGTAACGCCATTTTAGATGGCGGGCCTATGATGGCCCGCTTATATCGGCATTTGGATCCTCCCTCCACTCATAAACAAAAAAACCCACAAAGAACCGTCAAATTTGAGATGGACCCCCTCTGAAAAACTTGCTGGATCCACGCATGAAAGAGGTCTAGTCCTAGTGACGACATCAATTCCCAATTAGTTCATTCCTCTCTGCTGTCCTGTCAGCCAAGAGTGACAGTGACGTCATGCTTTGTTTACAAAGCTATCAGGGACTCTGAATCAATAGATCACTTGTGTATTAATCCTATCCACGGGATAGTATTAATACACTTGTGACCTATCGATTCGCGTATGCTCAAGTGAAGTGTACACGTTAGCAATTGTAAACAAAGTACAAAAATGTATTACATCACTGTCACTCTTGGTAGACACGACAATAACAACAAAATTATTGTTTTGTTATTCTGTGAGAAACGATGTTTACAATGTATCTTTGAATAGACAAATAAAGACAAAGTATCGTTAAATGTAGCCTCCTATAAAGGTACATGTAGGAGCGTATCAATACACTTAAATAATCATTAGTATGGACAATACTGTCAATGTCTGAGATATACGCATACATTTAAGGAAGATGATAGCAATAAAAGCAGATGTGTCAAAATATTTGTCTGGATATAGAAGCAACTTGGCTTGTTATTGATTAATATAACTCTTTATGATGGCATTTATGGAAGGCATGTGGCAACTTTGCAAAGGATCATTGACACCTATTGTTGGTAAATGCAAATGGTTTTCAGTAAAACTAAAAAAAAATCAAATGTTTATGCATAATCTAGCGCTGCTGACTTGAGTACTTTATGTTTTGGAAGATGTTTTCCATATCAAATGCTCTAAGGTGTAACATTTTGGGCTTAATAATTAATTTTTAGAAAAAAAAGTTTCATACGATATACGTGTTTTCCCTGTGAACCAGCAATAATTTTTGTCTGAACATGCGTTCCTACATTATACACAATATGTGAAACTGGGGTGTTGGTTCAATATGGGGGGATGACATTCTGTAGCCCCGAAATCAGGACCTAAACCCATTAAAATACAAATCATACCGATTACAACAGGCAACCACCAAGTTAGCATTTCATTCAAAGGAAACATCTAAAGATAAGCTGTCAATAATATAAAACTGGCTATCTATTATTGTCATCCAGGTGCATGCCAAACTACACAAAAACTTGTTCATTTCTTCATGCTCATTACACTGAAACGTAAAAAGTAGTTGAGAAGTGTGTGAAAACCATGTTTTGTGGTAAGAAACACTCATTTATTGAATGGACATATGTTGTAGGTACACATTGGAATTGCCTCTGGAATTGCCTCTATGAGGCATTTCCAATATGTACCAACAACATATGTTACTGAAATTAAGGAATCCTATTTTGAATTATACACTAAACAAGTATCATGTCCATTGGCTTTCCTCTTTTAAACATCTCAAACTGCCAAGCAGTATTAAAATACCTGTCACTATATGGCAAATCGTTTATATTTACATGACAGCTATATCACCAAATTTTATTTCATGACTAATGCTTTTGCTAAGCTGGTACTTGTATGGTAGTAAGGAAGCAACGACATGAGTTAAGTTCTCCTTTATTGCTTAGTAACATGCGCTGGTTTTATTTCAATTGCAACAATCAGAGCACCTTTTTGAAACATTTTAATCTTTAGATTATGAATTTGGTCATCTTATCTAAATTCTTTCGATATATTTTTGTACATACGTACATTCTAGTGAGCTAGAATGACCAGAAAATGCTAAAATAACATACTATAGACCATCTCATAGCACCGTGAGGAAGAGTCAAAGAACGAAAACGTCGACATGACATCCAGAACACAACAAAAACAATCTTCCCCAACAAGCAAATTGCAAAACTAGAATGTACTGCAAAACAAAACAAATACCTAACAGTTAACCCACACAAACAATGGGAGCTACAACAAACATTGAACTAATAACAGCAGAACCACAGCCTCAAACGGACTGCAGCAGAAACCGAAGCCACTGGGGATGATACTGGCCAAATCTTCACCCTAGATACTGCTGTTTTAAAAACACAAAATTGATTATTTCGCATGGAATCTCCTAACTCATGCATTGTACCATGGTCCCTGAATAGATGTACTTTAAGCATGGGTGACTGGTTATAGTATATTTTTGCATAATGTTGACCAGGTAAAATAGCCATAAAGGTAAAATTGACTACAGCTGCACTACAAAATATCTTTCGAATAAATTTAGATAATAAAAACAACAACAACACAAATAAACAACAAATCATCATAATCTTCATGATTTTGGACTTTAAAAGACCTTGAATGTGACTATGTTACTAAGTATTCATGTTATAAAACGTTACACATGAAAATAATGGATTACTATATGTGTCGGGGAAGTCAAACTTCGCAACCCTATACCCTCTTTGGTAGCGTCTTCTGTTTATTCATAGGAATTTGCCAGTCTTGTTATAACATTTTTTTCGTTGCTAATACATAAAAGGTCTTATTCAAGTGGATACCAGTGATATTTTAAGCATAGTGAAGTTGTGGGAACAATCTGAAAAAGGCAGAAGCACAATCAAAGTGTCAGAGGTCCTTCAGTTTAAACCTCACATTTCCCACCTCATACGTCAAACTTCATAGATACTCGTTTTAGAGATTACAATGCGCTTGTAAGCAAAACGTCGACTTTTTTTTTGCTCTAATCCCCTCACTAATGGCATCAATCCTGACCCCCCCCCTGACAGGGGAGTGGCTTCATAATGAGATACTAAGAGGCGGAGTTCAGTTACTGTCAGATTAGATTAAATCAAGGCTGATGGACAGCATGTCCACTTAGCTGATAAGACCTGTCAATATTTCCGAGGTAATCAAATACAAGATCCTGACCAGTATTGCTAAGAAACCCTACAGCGTTGTGATTTTCCAGGGTGGGGGTGAGGGAGGGGGTTCCCGACCTCCGGTCCCCCTCTGGATACGCGCATGCTTATACCCATGCTGCGACTCGATGCGAAAATGATCTCAATGCTGCATCTAATGACATTGCAGGCCTGCACCAGATAATAGTGCGTAAATTTGAAAAAAAATAGTTTTTTTTTCTCAACCAAAACATATGTTGTAGGTACACAAATAACCGTCTCATTGACACCTTATTTTGACACATCTACATCAAATGCGTTACCCCTTTCCTTCCTGTCTATTCATGCTAAGCTCCGCCCACTATGAATAATTATATAAATAGACTTTCACGTTGGTACATAGAACTAAGACATTGATTGTGACTTCGTCAGTTTCACTTGTGTAGGGTCAGATGTATCATATTTCCATAAGAAAAAGGGTAGACTCTGAAGAGCTGCCTGGTCTGGGTCTGCTCTGTTTGCAAAAGCGTTCAAAGGTGTCCCTATGAGGTAAAGTGCTAAAGCAAGGCACATATTGTCTCACTTGTTGGCTCATAGTTTATTGTCGATCCCGTTGTTCGCGGGTTCTATTTTTTATCCTTTCTAGTTTTGCAATTGTCTTAATCAGATGCTTTACTTTAATTGTCGTCCTGATGCCTTGTGACTGTTGGTGTTATGTGCTTTACGATATACTGGACATAATTAGAAACTTTACACTTCTTAAATAGACATTAAACCAATTTAACGCAAACTTGTTACTTTAAAAAGTATGCGTATATAAAGGCCTCACGTCTGACAAGACAATCATGCAAAAAAGTTTCAAATTTGATCACGCTTTCATGAATAACGTTGTAAAAAACGTCGAACTGCAATTTTGAATCTGGAAGATTATCATTACGATATTTGAAATATGTAAACACACTTTTCAGGAGTTTTTCGAGTCAGAACATCGAAACTCAACAAATAACGTCCGTGAAGTATACTGAACTAATCCTACTTGTACGTTAAAAAGGGCGGAAGAAGGCTTTTCAAGTTGCAGGTTTTCAAGTGTCAGGTCGCCGCCGTGCCAAGAGTAATACGCGCGGCAAAGATGTTTGGTTGCTCTCGCATTATTGCTCATAGCCTCGTGAGACGGCTAGAGGTGACGCGACGTACTTTTGTAAGAAAACAACGCCAATTTACACTCACGCAGTGACGTAAGTGGTTCTAACTGGCAACTGTAGATGCTATACACCTCAACGTTTCAAACAAGAATTGCAACAAATGATTTTTGATGTGTGATAATTTATTTTGACCCCTTACTCATTCCCAACACTACCAGTCAAACACATGGTGTTTCAGCTGTGTTTCAATTACACAGAGCTAGTGTACTGAGACTTAAACATCCATTAATTTGATCTCATTTTTTTTACATAGGATAGGTAATGGCTTCAAAAAGTGTAAAGTTTCTTTTTTGTACTGATTGTCTTTGGCGTTTATATGACCTTTGAGACAACAAATTAAGAAATCCATTCTATACGGTTTGTGATCTCGGATATTTGCGATGGTCCAACCTATCGAATGACTCCTTATCTGGTTAATTAGTTGTGTCAATGACCCCCTTCTTGTTCTAAATAAGAATCAGAATATTTATGGCTTCCAAATTCATGACGAATGCCAGTACTAATTAATTTTTATACCCTTTAGAGGGATTCTCAACAATGCCTTTTGAAAAAAGTGCTAATACAATGTAATGTGGCGGTATGCGTTTTAGCCCTTAAAACGCCATCAAAAATTCGTCTGAATATGCCGTCTGCTTTTGTCGTCTGCTGCAAATGTTTACCAACCTTATTTAAATAAGTTAAGTAAAGGGACAAACAGTGTGAATCCTGATCAGACTGCTCCACTCTTTCTTGGATATGCTTGTAAAACATTTCAACAGACGACTTTTGTTGTGATTGACGCTTTAAGGGCTAATACAGTGGATTGAAACTCATTTATATCGACAGCACGAGGGCTTCCATAATTTGTGACACTTCAAAGATCCGACTAATGAGACAGGAAACAGGCTCCAAAGGTGCAAGCTTGCATATGCGTACAGCGAAGATTCCATGATTTGTGACATTTTGAAGTGTCACAAATCATGGAAGCCCTCGTGCTGGCGATATAAATGAATTTCAATCCACTGTATTATCCCTTAAAGCGCCAAACACAACAAAAGTCGCCTGTTGAAATGTTTTAAACATATGCAACAAAGAGTGTAGACCTAGATCAGATTGCTCGTGGTCCAAACTGTTTGTCTCTATACGTTACTTAGTTAAATAATGTTGGTAAACATTTGAAGCTGACGACAAAAGCAGTAGAATTTTCAGATGAATGTTTTGCTGGCGTTCTAAGGGCTTAAAACAGCTTCTACCATTATAGTAGTACTTTTGTCAAAAGACATTGCTGAGAAACCTTCTAAAGGGTATAAATAATAATTAGTACTGGCATTCGTTCACAGTATCCATCATGAATTTGGACATTGGAACACTGATATTGACTGTATCCATTTTGAATTTGAAGCCATAAATATTCTGATTCACATTTTTAGAATCAATTATCTTGAAACAAGAAGGTGTCATTGACACAACTGGTTAACTAGATTGGGGCCAATTGATGGGTTGGCCGAGCTTAAATTAAATACTGCATACAGTAAAACCTGTGTAAAACGGCCACTCAAAAAAGACAAAACAAGGGCAGTGAAATTCATTACTTTCGACAACATTAGGTCTTCTTACGGTTCAGATGTCATCTTACATTTCCCCATTTTCAATCAAAAGGTTGGAAAAACACATAACCAGCCTTATCAAGTTTGGCTAATGATTTGTTGTTAACAACTTTGTCAGCTTCAAGTCCATTATCTTCTTTTTATGGTGAAAAGCTATTTATCTTGACTTAAGGTAGTACCGGACTCACCGGCATATGTCCAAAAGTGTTTTATCTTTTAATATATTATAATATAGACTTATACTTATAATCTAAGACAAAAAAACAATACCTCACCGTTCTTTTTAAAAAGTTATTTGATGAAAAAAAACTGCAAAATCGCAGGTTTTTGAAAATAACAAACACAGATTTTGTTAACAAATTAACAAGAAACGCAATACAGTTTTTTTCAGAACAAATACTACTCACACCAGAGATATAAATAAAAACAAAAAATAGTGAAATAACATGTATTTACACATTTTATTAAGCAAAATCCTAATTGAGTCAAACGAATAAATGCCAAAAAAACATTAATATTCAAAATAAACATATCAGAGAATGTAACTGGAACAACAAAAAACATATTTTTACAAAGATATTTTCATGAAGAATCTAATGATTGAATAAAAAATATGTGTCACCGTGCTCGTTTTTTTGTTTTAGTGGCTTTTCTGAAAAATCCTGAAAAAAAAATTAAGACTATAATAAGTGTTGTCTCCCCTTTCAACCAATTTTTTGTTTGTCTACGCCCTATGTATATCACTGGGTGGAAACATAGCTATTATTGATTAAGCACTGACAAATGGGCGTAGAAAATGACAAAAAAGATTTTGACCTAGCATATGTTACCCAGCACATTACATTATGATTATCATTAAAGCATGGCTACACGTAGGATTTATGTAAATAAAAGCTACAAAATATAGCTTTATTCCTGATGCATAGATCTAAATGTCATTTAAAGAATAAACTTACAAATATGCAATAAGAGGATAAAACATTCTTTTCCTTGTATTAATGTTTGGCAAGCCTGAATGTGATGTGTTGCAACCAGAACCACACAGCGGTGAGGCCTGCAACACATTATCGCACAAGGGCTTGACAAACGTTAATATACAGAAAGGAATGTTATATTGTCATTGTAATATATTATAGGACTTTTTAGGTACTGTAAAGGTGGCAACTTTAATTTTCATATCTGGGCGTGGTTCGGTTATTTCAACTGCTCAAGAATGGAAATCAGGTTCTATCCATTGGTTAAGCGTTTAAAAGTTGCTTGAGCCGCGCAGGTCTGCGTGCATTTCATGAAAGTCCTGTCCGTTAATGCACTGAACCCACATTTATTAACCCTTAAAGCGTATATTACAACACAATCGTATGTTTTTATCGTCTATTGAAATATTATGAAGCCTCTTAAACAAACAGTGTAGATCTAGAGCAGACTGCTCGTCCGGTCCCATACTTTCGTGGAGATTGATCATGAAATGATTTCTACGATCATTCTCCTCCCTTCCGCTGATTCATTCAAGAAGGTTTGTTGTCAGTTACAAGCGAAAGTATGTGCACGAATTACTAGTTAACCGCCCAGGAAAAAGTGTGGTTAGGTGAACTGACCGTCCCGCAATGACCATAGCTGTTGACTTGGGACGTAAAGCAACAAAACAAACAAACAAACAAAACCTAGAGCAGTCTGATCTGGGTCCACACTGTTTGCCTCTATACTAATGTTAAACAATAAACAAACACTTTCGAATGTAGTTATAACGCCTCATTTTCAGATTTTACCTATGTCTAAAGTAGACTAATAAGGCAGTCATGGGGTGCCGCCTTTACAGTATCCAAAAAGTTCTAGAACACTTTCCTTTCAAGCAAAAGCATTTCCAAAAAAAATGTCCACTGTAACATCGTGAAGCATACAACAAAACCACACCTTATAGGCGCAATCGAAAACATCAATACTATCGACGATTATAGACCAAAAATAGTTAGAATCACAGTTTTTTTTTTTATTAACATCACTCATCGAACAGGCGACACTTTGCAATCAAAACACTGTTTCTAGCGAGTTTTGATCCGCGTTCGTCAATGGTTAAGAGTGTTTTCGATTGCTCACTATCCGGTGTGGAAACAAACTTTTTTTTCAACAGAAACATGACTGAAAAATGTAGATAACTCCTAGCTCTTGTTTCAGATTGTTTTGGTTACGTATTCATTGTATCAATACACATACCGGATAGGTGGCAATCGAAAACGTTGATGCTATCGACGAACGTAGATCAAATACCGTCAGAAACAGACTTTTTGGATTGCAGTTTGTTTGCCTGACTGGCGACAAATGGAAAATTCTAGCGATTTGCGATCCACGTTCATCGATTGTTCAGAGCCTTCTCCATTGTCGCCTATCCGATGTAATAAAGTAGCGTATCTTATGATAATTGAATATTTTGGTCATTTCTCAATAAAGCATAAGCGACGGTATCTTAACTCGCAGAGGATATCCGTGAGCAGGTTGAAATGGCATTTAAGCCCTCTGCAGTCATGTTTTATCGGAAATAAAGCCCGCGGTCAGTGATTGGTCAACGATCCACCAAAATATGACACATTATTAAATAAAATGTACAATTGTCAGCGACTGAAACACCTCAAGTTTCTATAGTAAACACTTATTATAAGGTATATAACAATAAAAGGATGATACATTCTTCTGTCTATTACCGTTTGCCAAGCCCAAATGAGATAATGTATAGTAGCCTTAACCATGAAGCTGTGAGGGCTGCATCAAGTGCGGATCCAGAGGGGGGGGCAGGGGGTCCGGACCCCCTCTGGAAAATCACAAATTAAATGGGTTTCTATAGGGAATAAGCAATTGGACACCCCCCGGAAAAAGTTGGGCCCCTGGAAAAAATTGGACCCCATCTGGAGCCTTGAAAAACGATAGATTTCTTTGAAATTGACCATTTGGCTTCTGTAAAATAAGCTGAGGACTAAAAAAATCGTTGTCAGAGCTTTTTTGTCAGACTGACCTGGACCCTCCCCCCCCCTTATGAAAATTCCTGGATCCGCGCATCTGTACAATGCTTGCCAACCGTTAATATACAGAAAAGAATGTTATATTGTCATATATCTTCCTTTCAGGCACATGCAGTTCCAATTAATTTTATCAAAATGTATGCAGAAATGTCCATTTTATCATCATGAAACATGCAACGAAACAAAATAATTTTTTCAACAGAAACATGAAATAACTCCTAGCCCTTGTATCAGATTGTTTTGGCTACGTCTTCAGTATATCAAAAACACACTAGATAGGCGGCAATCGAAAACGTTAATGCTATCGACGAACGTATTAAATATTGTAAGTAACAGAATTTTGGATTGTTGTTTGTAGTCCGATAGGCAACAAATGGCAATCACAAACACTGTTTCTAGCAATTTTTTATCAGCATTCATCGATAGTTTAGACTGTTTTTTTATTGCTGCCTATCCGGTGTGATAAGGTAATTGAAATAGTTACGTCATTTCTCCATAAAACATTAGTGACCATGTACCTCCATGGAACCTAAAACATGAGAATGTCACATACAAGGCATGTGCACGTCTACAACCCCCCCCCTTTTTTGGGGTGGGGGTTGGTCTTAGGTTAGTGGCAGCATGCATAAATAGCAACCGGGACATGTATATAGTATGTATATTTATACGGTCCGCAACTTTTAACCATCAAAATACTGAATGACTTCATACTCTGTGTGATGCTTTTAAAAGCTAATACATACTTGCATTCCTTCTTTTTGTGAAAGCAAAATACTTACAGAATTACGTTTCAAGCATCAAAGAGTTGTCAGGGGAGAAAAATATCTACCGTCTTAGAAAATAAGTATTCTCTTTTAAAAACAAGATTCAGGAACGATAACTCTTACACTCTTACTTTTAAGTAAAAGTAAGGTTATCTTTTGACATGGGTCCCGTACTACCTTAAGTCAAATAATGTCTTCTTCACTTGTATATTAAATAATACAGTAAGCCTATGTACGCATTGAATTTTGAGAATGGAGCAAAGATATACTGCCGCCTTCTTCTAAACATTTGAGTATGACCAGGAAATGCTACAATTACTGACCACAGGTCAACCAATGACACTGTTAAAAGGAGACACTGTAACCCAGACAAACAGAGACACAAACGCAATAACACATTCTAAGCAAAGCTACTAGCTTCACAACAAGCGAGATGATAACAATAACCAATCAAAACAAACATATAAACAAACACAGAATGCCACATAAAAACCAGTACCAAGTCCAAAGCGCCACCACCGTATGTAATAATGAACAAAAACCACCGCCTTAGAACGGCTATCAATATTTATTAATTTCACCAAAATGGGGCTTCACATGGTTTGACCCTGTCATTTAAAAGTTCTCTGTTTGGAGTCAGCACTTATCACCCATTATCCAATATTCATTTGATTCACGAATGGTTGTTTACAATGTCATCAAATTCTAAGTCAATAATCTGTTTCTATAGTGAAGAGTACATTATCTTGACTTAACAAATAATCTGGAAAAACGGATCCTTCAGAAAAAGAGAGAATCTACAATATAAGAAAACAGCTGATTCGGTTTTATTGAGTCTGTTCATGAGAACTAATAGAAAGTGCAACAATTCGCACGCCCTAGCACCGGATTAAGCGGTATTCTGCTTTCCGTCAGAACCGAATATTCCTGAAGGACCAGAATATGAAAAAATATCAACACTCTATCGATGAACGGGGAGAAGTTTTACCAGCTTCACACAGAAACAACGACAGCTGCTGTTGCGAACTAAGTAATCTGGAAAAACGGGTCCTTCAGAAATAGAGGGAACCTACAATGTAAGAAAACAGCTGATTCTGTTTTATTGAGCCTGTTCATGAAAACTAATAGAAAGTGCAACGATTCGCATGCCCTCTAGCACCGGCTTAAGCGGTATTCTGCTTTCCGTCAGAACCCCAATATTCCTGAAGGACAAGAATATGAAAAAATATCAACACTTCACAGATGCACGGGGAGAAGTTTTACCAACTCCACGCAGAAACAACGACAGCTGTTGCGTCCTCAAAATAATCTGGAAAAACGGGTCTTTTAGAAATAGAGAGAACCTACAATATAAGAAAAAAGCAGACTCGGTTAATTGAGTCTGTTCGTGAGAACTAATGGAAAGTGCAACAAGTCTGTTGTCTTATTCACATGTTTCTTACACCCTATCAAAGGCAGTACTGTAGTCTTTCAGTTTTTAAAAGTCTTGTTACATTAATCTAATACATTGTATTACTTGACTTTTCGCTTACTGGAAAGGCGGTAACTTTAATATTCATATCTGGGCGTGGTTCGGATATTTCATCTGCTAAAGAAGGGAAATCAGGTTCTTTTTAATTTGGTGAAGAGTTAACAAGTTGTTTGAGCCGTGCAAACGTGCATGCATTTCATGAAAATCCTAACCGTAAACACACTGAACTCACATTTATTAACCCTTAAAGTGCATAATCACAAAAAAGTAGTATGTGTTTGTCGTCAACTGAAATATCTGAAGCTTCATAGACAAACAGTGTGGACCCAGATTAGACTGCTCCTGTAGGAGCAGTCTGATCTGGGTCCACAATGTTTGCCTCTATGCTTATTTTAAAAAGATATTTCAGATGCAGTTATTTTGCTGGCGTTGTACAGACTAAATAATATGTTGTTTTGCGTCTATAATGAGGTAATGGCGCAAGATGATACAGTTACTTTTAAATATAACCACACCTCATTTTCTGCTTTTACCCATATCTAAGGTTGACAGTCCTAATTACGCATTCATGAGGTGCCGCCTTTACAGTAAGCGAAAAGTCCTATAATACTGCTAGTGAGTTTTCTACTCGTCCATTTTTAAATTATAATTTAAATCCAAACTAACCTCTAAATTGCCCAAAAATTGTAACATGAATAACCATAAATAGTACATATTTTGTGATATTCTGAAATGAATTTTAGACAGCCATATGATATCGTTAAAGGGGAAAATAGGAAATCGACATGATCCCAAAGGTCCATTAGTAATTTTGCGAGCTTTGAGGACGTTATTAAACATTTTCTTGTTTAGAACCATAACCCTTAAAGCGCCAATCACGACTGGAGCAGACGACACATTTTGTGACATCTTTCCTAATTTTCGATGAATAATAAGGTCTGCCAGCAGACGATTCTTATAAAATATGTCAGACAATTCTGGTGAAATATCATGCCTTATTTAGTACTTTAAAACAAGCAGCAAAATTTGTAATAATCATTTTCGGCAAATTACAGGGGGCGCTTTATGGGTTGATGGCATTCTTATGCATATGAAATCGGTTTTTGCAAGAAAGCATCTTATACAGGCTAGAATAATGATTTATAGTATTGTTCTTCGTAATCACGATTGATTTCGGTGTCGCTAGAAAATATGTCCTCGGGATTTCCGACAACGCTAGGCTCAAACCAGCCAGGCTAGCTAGAATATTGAAATTGGACATGGAACAACGTTGACTGCTATACTTTACAGATGGCGAATAACAACGGCGCTGATCAGACTGTGCGGGTGCACAGACTGGCCTGCGCATTTGCTCTTCAGATTCAACAACAAAGACTGATTTCTCGCGACGAGGCCCATTATGATTTTTTGTTTGTTTTTGTTTCATTTGATTCGTTACGTCCCATCAACAACCTTTCGTCTTCCTGGGTTGAACCAGTATTAGCTAGGATAAATGTGTCTTGCTCAAGGACCACAACGCAGTGACGTCGGTGAGGCTCGAACCCGCGGCCTCTCGCTCTCGAGTCAAGCACTATACCACTGAGCCACTGCGCTCCCTGTTTTAAATAGAGAATCTTATATGAGTGTTCATGTATTTATATTGAATGTATTAAGCGATTTGAGGAAAATGTGATAAAAAAATACGGGAGCATACATTTTGATTCTATACTGATGAGCTTTAAAAACGTAACACTTGGATAGCAGCTTTAATTTATGTACCAAAAAGGAATGCAAATCAATCAATTTAATTGTATCTTAAAACGTGTTCATTTGTAAGTAACACATGAAAAACTTGTTCACTTAAAATGAATTTAAAGCATTGAAAATGTAAACTTTTTTGAGATTGGGGTCAACTGTTTCATGTGACAAAATGTTATCAATCAAAGATACTCTACCTCTTCAAATCAAGAAACACGAGAAGCATCAAATGTGTGCCATGGGCTTTGTAAGCATCAAGGAATCGCTCTCATTTTGATTGGCAGGTCTGCGATGCATCAGGTTTGCTTTTTCGACGTTAATCGGTGGGTACCCCTTCATTCAATGACTTAAAATCTCGGCTACTTAAGAAATGTATCAGCGACTAACATTTTACAATGCAATAACTTCGTCGAGTTAAGTTGTTCAATTAAAACTTTAGCGTTGACTGAAGAAGCCATTTCATGATGACATCATCGAAGCAAAGGTAGTTAACATTCAACTGTTTTTGAAAGTAGCGTTGCCTTTTTAAAGCCCGTCAGTATATATTTTATCACGTGGCATCGGGTTTGGAATAGATATAACGTCATGAATTAATTGTATGGTTATGCAATGACCGTGTCATCATATATGGCAAAAAATTGCGCTTTGCACGCCAAAAACATATTTCAATGTATCTTTAGTTTATATGACAATAAAATATAAAATTCGTGTTCCTGTATTATTGAATTTATTAAATGAGTTTTAGAAAAGAGATAAAATGCGAGGCTTAGACACACCTCTTTTTTCATATGAACCTTCTAAATATCAAACTTTGTAAGCGTACGTGACTGCGTACATACAAAATTGCTTCAAACTGTGCTCTAAATTTACTGACATTACAAAATAAGAAAACAAAGTAGAAAAGTACATTATATGGCTTTTTTATTGGTGACCAAGTTTGTTTTATCGTTTTATAATTGACAATTCCATACAGTGTGGGCTATTAACTAAAAATATCCATTTGAGACGCGACATGAGATTTCCAAAAATGTGTTATGTGCGACCAGCAAATGCTCAGATCAGCCTGTGCATAGGCGCAGTCTGACCAGGACCTTTGCTTGTCGCTTGAATATTCTACGACTGTTAAGCTACTGACTGAACAGCAATTGGAGTTTCTAAGCCTTAAATGAGGCTGCACATGCTCGTCTGATTATACACTTTTCAGAATCTTACATTGTTGGAAACTACATGTCACGGCTCATATGATAATTAGACCCCTATGGTGTTAAGAGCAACTAGAATGGGGTCATTCGAAGTAGGGCCTATCCTACATTAAATGCCGCATAATACGCGATCTTTCGCCAAGGTAGTACCAGCAATCCGAAACGTTTGTTGCCAGGCAAGCAGTGTCCCAAATATACTTAAGGACTTCGAAAACGCATCACTACTACGATGCTACTATCGTGCTACTACGGCAGCGTCACGACATAACCGTGGGCAGTCTTACTATATTCGTGGAGAATCGGGATGAATCTGGATGAGTCGGGGATGATACCCCGATTAACCCCGATTTCCCAAGAATGACTACGAATACTGCCACGGTGCCACTAGGAATGATCCCGATCCCGCTACGGTAGAGCTACGATCTAGGCCACGCCCACAATCCAACACGATTCGCCCCGACAAGTTTAAATGGTTTAAACTCGTCGTAGCGTTGTCCTCGATGTTCCCGAATCACTACGATTCTTCAAGAATCATTACGGTACGACTACGACTCACGCTAGTGCATCACGACGGCGCAATGGTGCTACTAAGAATCATACCGATGTATCCCGATTTGACAAATCGGGGTAAATCATAGCTCTGTGGCCCAAAATCGAGAATGTGTAACTGGGGCTTTAACGATCCCGATATTTCAATATAGGTCACATCGGGACGAATAGTGATGAATCGTAGGAAGAATCGGGAATGTGTAACTGGGGCTTAAGTCTGACCAGCTTCTAGTGTGTCCTAGAAAATTCATGGTTGTAAATTTACTTAAAGGTATTGAAAAAGTATCCGTTTTAAGACAGGGGTGGTCGGTCGATTTTGAAGGATACCAATTCAGCTGCAAGTTAACACACGTTAGTTTTGATTCCTGACTAAACAGATTTGCGTCATCATTGAACGATTCGAAATGAATCACAGTTCGGTATGCTCAAATTTACACCCCTTTAAACCGGATACTGACATTCCCCATCCACCCTGATTAATATAGTCTAGTAATAAAATTCAACATCTTGGGCCTTTCAAAGTTTCGATTTGTTTACGTTCGGTTTTATTGGAAACGGCTATGGGTATATACAAATGACAAATTATGCATACATTACGCTTGTATCACGTGTCTTTTGTATTATGCAAGTGACGTTAAGGTAAAATTTTAAGACGTTCTCGATCACATGACAGCATATCTCCTGCCATGATTTACATTTCACCACATGATTGTCAGTGTATGTAGTCAATATCAGTAAAGGTAACGTATGGAGATGTTTCTAAAAAGGAACTGTAAATTGATGTTCAAATTCGAAATATTGAAGTTATCAATTACTTTTAATTAGAAACAAATCTATAAACTATTTTGGTGATATGGTATCATACACGCCACAGTTTAAACACAAAAGTTATCAAAAAGCTTCATCTGATTGTGCAAAAAGGTGCTGGATGCTGTATGTATCCAAGTAACGTCATCAGCAGCGTCGCGTGAAAGAGTAGTCAAATTAACGATTGAATCATACCAAATCTGGGTTGCACATTAAAATCTGCGAGTAACTTTTCAATCGCATGTACGGTTTTCAAGAAAAATGCAAAAATATGGTCATGCGTTTTCACAGTCCTCTAGTGTATGAACCACTTATATTTGAGCGCGGATCTGAGAAAGGGTTGTTAAGGCATTCCAGAAATTATTACATAAGAGCTATTTGAAAAACACCTAATGTGAAAAAAAAAATCACATGCTTTTGTATTTCCACATGAACGTTTGATGCCCATCAGAGCAGCTTTTGTTTTTGGTTATAGTTTAAGTTTTGTATGAATGATGTTGCCATGGCAATACTTAGGGCATAACACCTACAAAGAGCGTAAAACGAAGAGTTGGCCACATTATTTTTAGAAATCTAGAAAAAATCGTACAATTTCATTTGCATGATAGCATAAATTACGCATGCGAATACATTATATTTGATAGATGTTTATACTGAGCCAAAATAAACACAAAAAGCAACAGAAAGCAACTGGATACCAGTACTCTGACGTCATATAAGGGTTACCGTCTTTTCTGACATCACGTTCCAAACCGGATTACATATGTCACCTCCTTATGTCCGTAATTGTGGAAGATAATTGCTTCAACTTTTCAGGAAATAGCTCTTTAAAGATAGTACTTTACAGTGGCAATATTAGCTAGATTTTGATTATCACAACCATAAGGTACATTTTGTCACATACTAGCCCTTTGTTCATTGAATAATGATTGCGTTACAAGAAATGCAGACGGATTTAAGTATTTTGACCTTGACCTTTGAATGAAAGGCTAAACCAGCAATCGGAAATTCACTCTCAGTATGCTGCAAAATATTAACCAGCTGCATTAGTTTAAACTTTTATTTCATTTTTGTATAATAACATGTGAACATATAATACAATAAGTTCACATACAGATCATTTCGAAATACGAAAAGGGATTCAGAAGAAAGTGTATTGACTTTTGTAAATCTGTTTACCAGCTGTATAAACATTTGAAAGAGATATTTGCGTTACAAGCCCTACCAGAACTTCCCTAGTTGTCATCTAGCACCTCATGCAAACATGAATATCCGTCAAAAACTCAGGTGGAAACAGGGGATCTTACATGAGTGCTCATATTTTATTGAATTTATCAAAGGAGTTTAGGAAAAGAGATACAATTCGAGGCTTGTCGAGAATTTTATCTCTTTTTCGCATCGAAAGTAATAAATTCAATAAAAAGGAGCACGAATGTTGGATTCTTTTTATCACATGACATTGTCATTTCTAAAACATCGCATTTTAGCGTGAAAACGTCAAGTTTCCCCCTATTTTACGCAACATTATAATGGCCGTGATTACGTAACGTTACTAAATCTGTAGACCACTAGTGGTTTATCGATTTTATTGCATGGCGTTATATCACTCCAAGACGCGAGTTTATGTGATAATTGACATAACATAATCCATACAATGTCATCCCAAATTTATGTATATCTGACGACCTTAGACTCCACATCATACGCTATTATGTATACAATATGGAAGGGGAGTTCGTGTTACAAGCAGCAAGTCAGATTTTAAGTTCATGTATATTTAACCTTAACCTTCGGCTCAAGGTGATATCGGTGATCTATATCCTTCATTATAAGATACATATAATACTAGGCAATAACTGTGCGGAAAATGTACACACTCCTTCACAAGCATTCACGGATCCAGAAAGTTTTGTCAGAGGGGTTCCAACTTTGACAGAACTTTTTAGTTGATGAGGGGAGGAAGCATTTTTTTCAGTTGATGAGGGGAGGAAGGATATTTTTAGTTGAAGAGGGGAGGAAGGATCCAAATAACACTATAAGCGAACAATCATCGGACCGCTAGCGTTTCGCTGGCGTGCCGATGATGGCCCAACATTGAATGCTGGCTTGGTAGCTTTGTGATTTTTCAGGGGATCTGGACCAGTATTGCTACAAAACCCTATATTTGTGATTCTTAAGGATGGGGGGGGGGGGGGTGGCTGGCGTTCCGGACCCCTGCCCCCCCTCTCTGGAGATCCGCTCATAACACTCCTTCAAAAGTTTCAGAAAGCTTTGCATCACAAGCTATTAAACTGACAAAAATTGATCTTGACCTTTGATTTTAATGTTGTATAAGTAATTGGTAACATTTTTTTTTTATCTTTCTAACACCTTATACTATCAATGTACAAACTATGAGCCACCTCTTTCAAAATACGAAAAAGGATTTTCATTACGAACGGTAAGACTTTTAAGTATATTTGACCTTGACCTTTGACCTCAAGGTCATAGCGGTGATTTGAAACAATCCTTGTAATCTACACACCAATGACAATCATCGAGTCATATACAAGCAATCACCATCAAATATTGCAAGAGAAGTTCGCGTTACAAGTCATGAAAATGATTTTAAGTATCTTAGACATTGACCTTCAATTCCATGGTCATATAAGTTATTTGGCGATAGAAATATTCCTTATGTTCTAAACACCATAGGAAATCATTGTACATACTATGAATTACCTCAATTACAGACGAAAGAAGAGTTGGCATAACGAGGTGTAAGAAACATTTATAGTATATTTGGCCTTGACCTTTAGTTTTAAGTTGACATCAGTGATCTGAACACTTGTTAAAATTTCTACACCATGGGCAATCGTTGGGCCAAATACATGTATACACACCATCTATCATAAATATTAAGAGCAAGAAATAAACGAATTTAAGTTTATTTGACCTTGACCATTGACTCACTAGTCAAATTGGCTATCCGAAATCTGTTGTCGTCAGATCGCCAGTATGACCTTGTGTAGATGATCTAAACACATTAAGCAATCATTTGCTAAAATTAATAACCTCTATTAAAGATTAAAGAAGAGTTCACGTTTAGAGATGTAAGACAGATTTTGAGTATATTTGATTTGACATTTAACTCCAATATTGAAACGGTGATCTGAAACGGTCTTTGGCATCTACACACCATAGGCAATCTTTTTGCTAAACATGAATACTCTAAATGAAAATGAGTTCGTGGTACGAGCTGAAAGACAGATTTTAACACTACAACGTTTTATCCGTTTTCAAAGACCTAAAGGATGTTTATATTTAGCATACTGACTGCTTATACTAATATGTAGATTACAACAAAAGTTTCAGATAACTAGAATGAACATAGGGGTCAAAGGCCAAGGTTTCATATGCTTAAAATCTGTCTATGACTTGTAATGCGAGCTCCGCTTTCACTTTTGGAACTCGGATGTTTATATTTGGCACCATCAAATAGTAAAAAGGGAGTTCAGGCATCGAGGTTATACAACTTTTTTTCATGCTCAACTCAGCGGAGCACGAAATTTATCCTGCTCATTAATGTTAAAATGCCAACAATTGTTGGCATTTTAACATTTATTAGCATGATAATTACAACATCTGAGGAATTTAAGGCAAGAATCTTCTTCATTTGTCGGTATTTTAGTTTTCATGAGCAGTTTTATAACCTCTGTGCCAGGTTGCCAGCCAAACGGTGGATTTTTAGTATATTTGACCTTAACCTTTAACCCTAGGTCATATCGTTGACCTGAAGCCTTCTATGCAATCTACACACCACAGACAAATATTCTTCCAAATATAAACACAATCGGTTAAAAAGAAAAGAGAGCTTATGTTTCGGGGCGCATTTAATATATCTACAGACTTCGAGTAACGAAAGCAAAAGAAAGAGGAATTCGAGATACGAGTCGTAAGACAGATTGTAATTATATGTGACCTTGACCTTCGACTCCAAGGTCATACCAGTGATATGAAACCTTCGTTGTAATTCACACACCATAGGCAATCATTGTGCTAAATATAAACATTCTCCATAAACAAACAAAACAACAACAAAACAAGAGGGCGGCCAAAACCAGTGATGATTTAATGCGACCCCTGGGTTAACGTATTACATTTACAAGGTTATCTTTTTAAAAAGCTTAAAATCATCGCATAGCGCCGTATAAAAGTTACTAGACTAGAAAACATTTTAGTGCTTTAATTTTGCATTTGCTGAAACCACTCTTTTTTTCACTTTTTCTTGCATTTCAAACTCTGAGAATTTCTTGTTTTAGTTAACTATTTTTATGTACGAAGTTCTGAATAGGTGATCCATTGGAAGCAAAAAAAATGCACATTCCAATAAAATTCTAATAGTGCAAACACTGAATAGTGGTAGAGTCTACCCCAACCTCCCCTAGCAGACATTTTAGCAGTACATGTATATATCCCTATTCCTAAATCTTAATCTAATTAACGAGGCATGCGAATAAAACCTTTTTGGCATATTGAAACTGATCCATCTTAATCTGAGAATTACGTCACACTTTGCGGAGAATATCCAAAGGCCCCGTGTCTCCAGCGTTAATTGTTGTAAAAAAACAGCTTAGAACTATCACATAGCGCATTAGTGTAACTAGACAACACTTTTAATAGTTTTAATTTTGCATTTTCTATAGTTACTCTAATCACGCATTTCTTTGACATGGGGACGTTTTTGAAGTACACACAGATTGAAGGCAGAACCGGAAGTACACCTCTGTGGGGAGTTTGATTTCGTCATGCCAAGAATATCCGAATTTGCTCCATTGGGGAATTTGGGTTCCGGCTCGGAGGAGTAGATCTCTTTACGACCTTTCGTTTTCAGAAGCAATCCGGTATCCAGGGCAGCGTACTACAAATGTAACGTATATCACAATCGCTGACGCGATGGTGAATGATCCCACTACAACATGTAGCAAATCGAAATCGCTCGAGTTGGTTCAGTATTAGGTCAAAAGCTTTTAGCAAATACAAGTCCGTGGGCATTGTTTTTGCTAACCTACTTCTAGATATCAAATTTAGTAAGCATGCGTGATTGCGTACATACACAATAATTTCGCTTCAAGCTGAGCTCTCAATTTTTTGCGAAAATAAAGTGGAACATTTGGTGATCACGTGATAATATACTCGGTGGCTTTTTATTGGTGACCCGGATTGTTTTTATCGTTTTTAATTGACCATTCTAGCATACTTTTATTTTTACATCATACATATCGCAAGGGACAACTTTCATCGAAGGACAATGGCAATGTTGCGTGTTGCATCCGGCAAATCCAGCCAAAAGCAGGAAATAATGCCTCTTTGAAAAAAAAAACATTCTGAAAACCTCTCGCGACCTCGAACTGAATTAAGCGTATGTAACTAAGTCAATGCCACCTTATCAGACGTTCACCTTAAGTTATTTTGGTTTGGATTCTTAACAACATCAAATCTACTGCGACCATAACAATTCATATTCATAGTCACTTAAAAGCCGTGTAAAACGACCACTCAAAATAGTCAAAACAAAGGTCTTAATGACAGCTGGTAGCGTAATGAAGGTCGAAAGTATTGCAGAATACTCCCTTTGGAGCAGTCTGCAATACTTTTGACCTGCATTTAGCGATAACCGATCTTGAAAACCATTTTATTGTGTTTTGAGAGTGGCCGTTTTACACAGGTTTTACTGTACATACGGTTCAGATAAAAGTTCTCGAAAATTATCTGTTAAACTTTGTAGCGTTGGGTATTTTGGGCACTTTGTAGTAAAACTTGCATTCGCGCAATAGTAATTAATATAGAGGATCTTTCATGAGTGTTCATGTTTTAGTGAATTTATTCAACAAGTTGAGGAAAAGGGATAAAATGCGAGGCTTGCGAGCATTTTATCTCTTTTTTGCAACGAGTTTAATAAATTCAATAATCATAGAGCACGAATGTTAGATTCTATTTATCATATGACATTAAGATTAATTTGAAATCTCATTTCTGGCGTTAAGAAGTTATAATTGCGTCACTATGTACGCAATAGTGGTTTATCGATTTTATTGCATGACGTTATTTCACTCCCAGCCGCAACGTCATAATATGATTTGATTAAGATACTATCGTGCGGTTCAAGAGGTAGAATCAATTTCACTAAAATACCTCGATCGGTAAACCCTATTCAAACTTCTGCATACCAGCAGCTGGACAATATTGAAACTAGAGGACCTGAAGGTCCTGAGGCGCTCACCTGATCTCTTTAATAGTGTTAGAATAGGTCACCGCTTACAATAAAACATATTTTGTTTTACCATATATGAGGATTGCTGCCATTTTGTTCAATTGACCCAAACAATCTAATGAAAAATCCATCAAACAGCCCAGTGATTTCTGAGAAACCAATGTTAAGATAGGTATGTGGTAGTCCAAATGAGTGGCATTCGATAAAAGGTCACAGGTCAGCTTGACATTTGGTACCTATATAAAACCAATGTCTCACAGGTTAAACATTTCTCGAAATTATCATGATTTCGGCTTGAACAGTTATAGAAAATGAACATTTAAAGATTTTCCTACATAAATGCATTTGGAATCAAATTTGACCTTGCTTAAAAGTAGGCCAAGGTCAAGTTATATTCATCATTTATGCAAACCTGGTAGGGCCTACATCCCAAATGCTACATACCAAGTCCCAAGGCCATTGACCGTTTGGTTCTAGAGAATAAGATATTTAAATTTTTATATATTGATGTGGTGGCCATCTTGGTCATGTGACCAGATCAATTTGTATCAATTTTGGCTTACCTCATGTGACCAGATCAATTCGTATCAATTTCGGCTTACCTATAATAAGAAATCTTCATGTGAAATTGTAGTTCAATTAGTCAAATAGTTCCTGAGAAAACTATGTTTTAATATGTTGATGGGACTCCAATATGAGCGACCTTGGCTGAAAGGTCAAAGGTCGACCTTGACCTTTGGAACTTATTTATAGCCATTGTCGCATTAGGTTTAACCTATAAAGTGAGAATAATGACTTTGGCTTTAACAGTACTCAAACATTCAACTTTTCAAAATAATTTCCAATTTAAATGCATCAGGAAGAAGCATTTTTGACCTTGATGTAAAGTAGCTCAAGGTCAACTTAGGATCATCATTTGAGCAAACTTGGTAGGCCCCACTTCTCCAATGCTACATACCGAAATCCAATATCACAGGCCTTCTGGTTCTGGAGAAGATTTTAAAAGGATTTTACCATATATGGGCGTGGAAGTCATCTTGGTCATGTGACCAAAATATTTTGCATACTTTTGGTAACTTATCATAAGGAGTCTTCACATGAAATTTCAGTTAATTTGGCCAATGATTCGAAAGAAAACTATGTTTTAATATATTGATGTGACTCCAGTATGAGCGACCTAAGCTGAAAGGTCAAAGGTCAACCTTGACCTTTGAAATCTATTTATAGCCATTGTCTCATTAGGTTAAACATATCAAGTGAGAAGAATGACTATAGGAGCGTTGCTGAATTTCATATAAGGCTTTCTTTTTGAGAAAACTTACCTCATCGTCATAAAGGATGAAACCAGTCTCAAATCAAACCTAAATGCCTCTCCTTTAATTTTGATTGGGTCGTACGTTCGAAAATTGGTAGCATCATATCTAAAAAGGGGGAGATAGCTCTATCCTTGCAAAAAAGGGAATTGTGAAGTACGAATTTCGAAACAATTTTTTTAAGTTTTAACGCATTATTTTTTCGTAAATAATTTTATTTTCTAAAATCAATTTAACTTTTATTTATTTTTAAATCAAATTTGGCTCATTTTCTTCATTTGCAGATATAGTTAATGAGTGATAACTCTTACTACCCTATAAAATAGAACATTTCCCTCGATATCGTTTCTAATGATACCGTTTTTTTAGTTAAAATGCGTAAAACTTAATCAATGCGAAGAAAAATATAAATTTACTATTCAAAAACATGATTAACAGCATTCTGACATATGCTTGACGGCTCGGAAAATCGCTTGCAAAGTTGCTACCCCCGTCTGAAAAATACTCTGTTTTCGTGCATTTCACCAATACACTTGATATACTATTAGGCGCAGTTTCTGAATGCTTTTGAGAAAGTTTACCTCATCATCCTAAAGGATGAAACTAGTCTTTAATTTAAAATAAATATCTATACTTATTTTTTGTTTGGGTCGCACACTCAGAAATGGGTAGCGCCATATTGAAAAAGGGGGAGATAACTTTATACTAGCAGAAAACAGAATCACGAATAACAAATTTTAAAAGTATCAAGTATGTACTTTTTCTGCAGATAAAGGGTCTGACACATTTCTTTAAGGTAATTTGGTATGCGCAATCCGAAAACCAATGTTTATATGCTGAGAAATGGCGTCTTACTGAGCTTATTTGCATGTTTTTTAAGATGGCCACCAAAAGCATACAGAATCTTACATTGTTGTTGATTCATTGTTTAATGTACCTCGGAATATTTGTGGGGGTTCTGTGTTGGTCTTTCTTTTATTATGCATCTCTTTGTGTTCTTTCTATTTTTGTTAACACCTTGACAAGGAAGCGAATGATAGTTGCTTTGCTTTGATTGTCTTCCTGATGGCTTGCGACTGTAAGTGTTCTGTTGCTCTTCCTCACGATGTCGTGGGTTTATCTGCAGTGGTGAGTGTGTTTTTTCCTGTTTATACTCACTTACTTTTTGCTTATCCAGTGCCAGCTATTATAATGAATGTTCATTCATAACACTCTCTTGAACTACTTTCAAGCTTTTAAAATGATAAGCTAGAAATGAGTTTTGAGAATCGACCAGTAGCTTTGATTTAACTGTCGTCATAATGTCCATTCTTCCTAGCAATACCCACAAAATGTGTTACACTATCTATATATCAAAAGTAAAAACATTTTAATTCCTTAGAACCCAATGGTCGAAGTAGACCGGCCTTGCGTCCTCAGAACAACTTCTCATGGGCGTCAAATTGTTTTCTGAGACCGCCTTCAATAGGTAAAAGTATTGCCCTGAAAATTACTCCATTTGAGCTATGTGAAATTGCGTGGTTCCCATGGCAACAAACAATGGGCTTCAAAACAGTTGGGTATGTCCTTACAAATTACTTATATATCAGCAGAAACTCATCCTAAAGTACTAACTTGGTAAAAAACCAAAAGTAAGACATAGCTGCTTCATTCAGCGGTAAAGTATGCTTATGATCAAATTTGCATGTTCATGAAAATTAATGAATACATTAGGAAATCTTAAAAAAACAAAAGGGTGTACCCACAAAGATACTTACAACTCAGCTGCGAATTATTTTAGGCAACCACTCTTGATACCAAATCATGCCAAAGCACTGCACGTTTACTAAATTGTCCATTTAAAAATTTTCTAGCATTCTCACGCATAAATATTAATCAAAATAAAAGAAAATAAGAGAAAATTTTGGAAAAATTAAAGGGGTGTACTTACAAAATAACGCATAAGTCAGTTGCTAGTTATTTCATTCTCAAATTAAAGCCTAGCACTAATTTTTATCTTTCTGTGTTCTTCTTTCTTTTTAATAGTTTCTTATATATTCATGAGTATGTAAATGAGATCATTTGTATATTCATCATTTGGTCAACGAGCTATATCTCAACGTTTAATTTGGTACCATGTTTGGTAGTCCAGGGTATATGGCAGCTGAAATATAAGTTATTTTGTAGGTCAAACCAATTAGGTTTTCTGCTCATTTTTACTTATTCTTTTTATGTGTTCTTTATTATTCGTGAATATGAAAATTAGATACTTCGAATATATATAATCATGGGTAGCATACCTGTATCTCAACTATTATTTGTTACCAAGTTTTGTAGTCTAGAATAGTAAGCAGCTGGCGTAGAGGAAATTTGGTAGGGATATCACCTTAATTAATCTACCAATCTTGTCTTATTTCTTATGTTTACATTAATATTTATGGGTATTCAAATTAGATCATTTGTATATTTAATCATTTTTATCAAATGAAAATGTCTCAAATATTATTTAGTACCTAGTTTTGAAGTTATCATAGTTAGCAGCTGACTTAGTGGTTATTTTGAACGTAAATCTACTGATTTTTATACAAATTTCCTCTTTTTTCTTAAGTATTCATTAATATTCATGAATATTCAAATAAAATAATTCGTAAATCTAATTATTTTTGTCAAAATGCAATGTCTCAAATTGAATTTGGTACTAAGTTTTGCAGTCTACGGTTGTTGGTAGAAGGCATATAGGTAATTTTGTAGCTATACCCCCTTAATCTTTCTACCTATTTTCTCTTATTTCTTACGCTTTCATTCATATTCATGAATATTTAAATTAGAAAATTGGTGTTTTTTTTATCATTTTGATCAAATGGCTATGTCTAAACTTTTATTTGATACCAAGTTTTGTAAGATAGGATAGTTATCAGCTAGCGTCATGTTAATTTTGTAGGTATACCACCTTAATTTTTCTACCAATTTTGTCTTCTTTCTTATGTTTAATATTCATTAATATTTAAATTAGATAATTCGTATATTTAATCATTTTAGTCAAATGGCTATGCCTCAACATTTATTGGGTATCAATTTTTATAGTCTAGGATAGTAAGCAACTGGAGTACAAGTAATTTTGTAGGTATACCCCCTTAATATTTCTACCAATTTAGCTTAATTTCTTATGTTTACTTTAAATTAGATAATTCGCATATTAAAGCTGCATAGTCTGTAATTTTTGATCTTCTAATTTTATAAATAATGTTTTTATTTTTCAAGAACGCAGTAAAAATACTCAAATTCAGGTAAACATTTTACCATTTTCGTAAATCTTAACAAGTTATCACTATCAAAACAACTGCATTTATGTTAAAATTCAACGGTCTATAATTATTGGAGGGACGCAAATAATTACCAACAAGAGAAAAATACACCTATTTGATAAGATAATTCACTTTTCCATGCAGTTTTCAGCTGTACTGAACCTTTTTATTGTGAAAACATAGCTTAATTCTACTTTTACACATGATTTAAAAAGAATATAAAATTTTTCGAAAAATGTTCATAGTTACAGAGTATGCAGCTTTAAATAATTTTGGTTAAATGGCAATGTCTTAACTTTTATTTGGTACCAAATTTTATAGTCTAGTCTAATAAACAGCAGACATATAGGACATCTTGTAGGTATACCACCTTCATTTTTCTACCAATTTTCTCTTATTTTTATTTTTTACATTAATATTCATGAATATTCAAATTAGATAATTCGTATATTTAATTATTTTGGTCAAAATACAATGCCTCAACTTTAATTTGGTACCAAGTTTCGTAGTCTACGATAGCTAGCAGTAGATATATAGGTAATTTTGAAGGTATACCACCTTATTTTTTCTACAAATTTTCTCTTATCTCTTATACTTTCATTAATATTCATGAATATTTAAATTAGATAATTCGTATATTTCATCATTTTGACCAAATGGTTATGTCTCATCTTTTATTTGGTACCAGGTTTTGTAAGATAGGATAGTTAGCAGCTAGCGTCCTGGTAATTTTTAAAGTATACCCCCTTTATTTTCTACAATTTTTGTCTTATGTCTAACGTTTACATTAATATTCTTGAACATTTAAACTAGGTAATTCCAATATTTAATCATTTCGGTCAAATGGCAATGTCTCAACTTTTATTTGGTTTCAAGTTTTGAGGTCTAGGCTAGTAAGCAGCAGACGTATAAGACATTTTGTAGGTATACCCCCTTAATTTTTCTACCAACTTTGTCTTAGTACTTACGTTTACATTAATATTCATGAATATTTAAATCAAATGATTCGTATATTTAATCATTTTAGTCCAATGGCTTTGTCTCAACTTTTATTGGGTACCAAATTTTGTTGGATAAGATAATTAGCAGCTGGTGTAGAGGTAATTTTGTAGGTATACCCCTTAATTTTTCGACCAATTTTCTCTTATTTCGTATGTTTTCATTCATATTCATGAGTATGCAAATTCGATCATTCGTTTATCTATTCAGTTGGTCACTTTGCCAATGTCTCAACTTTAATTTGGTACCTCGATTCTTAGTATAGAATGATAAACAGCGACATATAGGTAATTTTGTAGGTGACACCTCTTAATTTATTCTACAATTTTTCTCGTTTCTTATGTCTTCATTAATATTCTTAAATATGCAAATTAGATAGCAATAATATCTAATAAGAGCGTCATATTGATGTTTCTGAAATTCTACTTTATCTATTCAAGAAAGAAAGACTAGATATTTCAAACAGATGTACTTTTGTGTGAGTAATTTAAAAAAAACCAGAGAAGCAGTATTTCAAGGAGGTACATAGCGACGCACAACTATGCTGATTTTACATTATTTCTAGTACCAGAGTAACCTCCCCATTTTATGAATGACGATACTCGATTTTAACGTATGATCCTCACAAATGGATAGTACAGATATATTTATCTTTAATTGAGTCATGTATTATCTTTTATGACAATAATGTAAGTTTTCTCCAAAAGTAAATCAGCGAATCTCCTATGCTCGTATCAAGTGTATTGGAAAAATGCATTAAAACGCTGTTTTTTCCACGCAGGGGTGGCAACTTTAGAAGCAAATTTCTGAGCCATCAGGCATACCAGGATGCGGCAAAGCATGTAATTGAAAATCGAAAAGACAATTGTTTTAGAAATTATGAAGTTTTGCGGATTCTAATTAAATATAACGGTATTATAAGGAATAATATAGAGGGAAATATTAAATTTTATAGGGTAGTAAGAATTATCCCCCCAAAATACTATGTTCAAATTTATAAAAATCAATAAAATTCATACAAATATAAATGACAGTAAACTTTCTTTTAGAAAATAAAATAATTTGCGAAAAAGAACGTCTTTTTGTCAATACAAAATCAGTTTAAAACCCGTACTTTACGTTTCTGTTTTTTGCAAACAATGAGTTATCTCCCCATTTTTAAATATGACGCTACCAATTTTCGAGCGTACGACCCCATCAGAAATAAAGTAGAGTCATTTATCTTGAATTTAAGACCTGTTTCATCCTTTATGACGCTGAGGTAAGTTTTTTTCGAAAAGAATTTCAGCAACGCACCTACTAAGGCTTCAACAGTTTTCAAAAAAATCAACTGTTCAATAATTTTCCCATTCAAATGCATAAGGAAGCAAATTTGACCTTGACGTTAAGTAGGTCAAGGTCAACATAGGATCATCATTTGAATAAACTTGGTAGGCTTCACATCCCATTTGCTACATACCAAGTCCCAAGGTCATCGGCCTTCTGGTTCTGGAGAAATAGTTTTTAAAGGGTTTTTACCATATATGGGCGTGGCGGCCATCTCGGCCATGTGACCAGAACCATTTCAACAAACTTACGTTCCCGCTTCCTAAGGAGTCTCCATATGAAATTTGATTTTAATTTGCCCAGTGGTTTCAGAGGAGAATCTGTTTGAAAGTGTGGACGGAAGGACGGACGTTAGACGCCGGACGGACGACGGGTGAGCTAATAAATAAGTATGCAAAATTTGATCCAAATATCCCATAAGGTTCAAGAGTTGTGAAGATGCACTTTCTAAGCAGAACAGCCTGGACTGATGCTCAGCAAACACTCGTCCATCAAAAAAGTGGTTTCACATGACAGTGGCTAGGGAACGTTGACATGCATATGTATGCAAAATGTAATCAAAATATACCACGTGGTTCAAGAGACTGACTGGTAACGGGCGGATGGACAGACAAACTCACACAGTCAATGGTTTAGCCAGAACGCTGAAAACGTTACGTACATCAAAGGGAGACTACTAGATCAAGCAGTGATTCTCTTAATCGCGTCCCTTTTCACAATTGGAACTTCTCTTAAAGGAAAGAATTTGTTCCCACAGGGAGCAAATTCTTTCCTTTAAGAGCAGTTCCTTTTGGTATGGGAAATCACTGTTACCAAATTAGATGAACTCCCTTGAATGTTACTATTTTTATTACGCACGTGCGTAATTTGCGTAATGGGAGCTACGCCAAAGACAGTGACCCAAGGGTCGTACAATTTTTAGCTGCTTCGTTATACAACAACACATAATCAACCTGATACTCGAATGTACTACAAGAATCTATCATGAGTGTGAGGGTAGGACAGAAAAATCCGTCCCGAGGATCGCCGTTTGGCACCACGAGGCTTGCCGAGTGATGACAAACGGTGATCCCGAGGGACGGATATTTCTATCCTACTCTCACACGAACAATGGATTATTTTTTATGCTCATCACTGTTTTTATTTATTTATTTATTTTAGAATAAGCTTCCAGAAGTCCCTGAATACGTTAAGATGCAATATTACATGATGACTGGATAAGATAGCATTGGTAAGATTATAACAATCCACCATGAGTGTCCATGTAGGATAGAGATATCTCACCCGAGGGGTCGGAATTTTAACCAGGGACGAGGCTTGCCGAGTCCCTGGTTAAATTCCGACCCCGAGGGTGAGATTTCTCTATGCTACATGGACAGGCTCATGATGGATCGTTTTTCTCCCACTTTTCGAAGCGTTTTTGTCAGAACATAAAAACTCCATGAAAACCTGAAATTTTTAACTTTTTACTCGTTGGGTTTACATTATTTCTGTGTTCACGAGTGTTTTTATTGGGCATTGAAATGGGTGTAAACGTAGTTGCACCCTGTTATTGCGAGGAAAACACCCTTGGAGCATTAGTTAAGTTGCAATATGCAAAATAAATTCCTGCTTGGCTCCCTGTGCCATTAGCGTAACATTGCCGTTTTCGTCACGCGGTGTACGTTCGGTGACGTCATTAACGTTCTATGACGTCAGTAAGTAACGCTTAACCTTGTCTGATGCCTTTTGGTTACCTAGGCGCAATATATTGGTCCTTAAAGTATCCTTTTTTGGAATAAAAGAATATTTAACTCTGCCCATGTAAGAAAGCAGTCACGTGGTCATGTAAGATAGAAATTTTCTTACATGAGCTGACAGCCTATCTTACATGGGCAAAGGTGGGAGAAAAGATTTTCTATCCCAAGGTAAAATCTCGGATATCCTTATCCGGTGTGCAAGAATTATTTTTGTTCAAGCTCAGATGTCTGAGACAGTATTTTCTCTGGCACAATCTTACTTAGAATAAATAAGCTGCGACAGTGGCCAATTAACCGCCCTGTAAACGTCTTTTATAATTAACACGTATTCAATTGAGGGTAAAATTTAATGACAATAAGTCTTGCTGCATAGTCATAAACCACGTCCGTTTTGGACCAACACATGTGAAAGAGAACTGTTGCGCTATTTGATTCACCATGGAAAACAGAGTCTGGATCTGCACTGTTTGAGGAACATTTATGTGATTTATTTAGTATTTGGTTCAGTCGAAGATGTCGCTAAAAGATTTTTTTTCTATTTTAGCCCAGGTGGGTATTTTGTTCAGCGGAGCCAACCATTTGGACAATTTTAGTAGAGATCATTATGGGAAACATTCCTGAAAAATTATTCTAAATGCTTTAGACCTGTGGTTCAGGAGGAGATGTTGTTTAAAGAACGACGGAAGAAGACTGATTGAAGGCACAGTTGATAGCTGTCTATTTTTAACCGTTTTAAGGGCCGCAACTCTTTGTTCTTTATTTCAAAATGTTCAGGGGACATAATAATATCGTAAATTGAGGAAAACGCAACTTTCTGTACAAAAAAGGTTTTTACAAAAATGTTTGTTATGTCATTAGATTTCGCGGAAATCGAAAATATCGAAAACATGTCCATGGGGATGACGCATTAAGCCCTTCAACTGCTATATTTTGATTTTTTTCTGATGAAATAATATATCAGAATAAATCCTGATGTTTGATACTTGATATAGATGGAAGTTTTATCTATGTTTTGCATAAAATAGTTGCTAATAGGCATTTTTCATATTTTCAATATGGCTTCCAAAATGGCCACCAAAGGTCACGTGACTATCTTTTTTTATTATTAGTTCAAATAAAAGTTTTATATATTATCAACATTCTGTGAAAGTTTCAAAGCGATAGGTTGAACGGTTCTGGAGATACTCTGTGTTGAACCCATATACCCTCAATATTTAGGAGTCCTTGAAACATGCTTGGCACTGAGGTATTGGTTTGGTGAGGGGCTTGGCAGCGAAAGTGCTAAACCTATGTAGGATTATGTTGTGTTTTCACTATTAAGTCAGCTAAAACATGTGACACCTGGAGCGAAGGCTTTTTTGGTCCAAGTGCCATAATTTGTTCAAACTTGGTAGAGGTCTTCTAGTTAAGTAACATACCAAATATCAAGTTCTTGTGGTTTCAGACATTTCAATGTATTCCTAAGCCAATGTACATATACATGTAAGTACACTGCCTGCCAAGTTTGGTCAAGATACAGCCAGTTGTTTAGGATATATCATTTGAAGCAAGCTGACGAATAGCGTTTCACTGTACTGGCGGGTTGATCGATGTTGGCCCAAATACTGCACGATGGCTGGGTAGGCGCGCGATGTGAAAGTAAGTTCCTTTTCTCATATTGAGAAATGTAATTTGTTTACATCTGTCAGTAATATATAACCCGTTTTACATATTTTCTATTCCTTTTTAGCTGAACTGTCTGATTTTTATGATTACGATATTGCCCTCAATACTGTATCCATGAATATATGCACGTTCTCAGGTTCTTGAACATATTTTTACAGAATGGAATAGCATTATCCTTAGGCATGCTGGGTATGTGTACTGGATTAACTACACCCAATCCCTATCAAGTTAGCTTGCAGGATATCAGTTGTTACCATGTATCTACAAGCTGAGTGGAAAATAGTGCAGATCCTAATCAGCTGCATTAGAGGCCAGCTGATTAGGATCTGCACTGTTTACAAAATAAGATATATTTGGCATGCGCGCATCCAGAAAGTTTTGCCAGAGGGGGTCCAACACCGACAACGTTTCAATTTTTTTATGAGATGAAGGGTCCAAATACCACTTTAAGCGGGCCATCATCGGCCCGCCAGAGAAACGCCATTGAAATGGCTTTTCGCTGGCGTGCCGAAGATGGTCCAATATTGAATGCTGGCTTGGTAGCCTTGTGATTTTTTTAGGGGATCCGGACAAGTATTACAAAGAAAACCTATGTTTTTTTATTTTTCAGGGGGGGGGGGGGTCCGGACCCCCTGTAACCCCCTCTGGATCCGCACATGTTTGGCTTTGGTGGGTTAAGGATTATAAACTAATGTCATGAAAGATTCATGAGGACGATGCCTAGAATTTTTATTCTTTGTTCAAAACTATAGTGGATGTCTAGACCCCTGTTTTCAGCCTTAAAAATGCACTGTTAAGCTGAGTGGTAAACAGTGTACATCATAATCAGCTGGCCTCTATGCCAGCTGATTAGGATCTGTACTGTTTAAAAAATAAGATGTACATGTACTGTCGTGCCAACCAAAAGTGACAGTTACGAAATACTTTGTTTACAATTGCTAAGTAAAACACTAACGTGTACACTTCAATTGAGCTAACGCGAATCAATAGATCACTTGTGTATTAATCCTAACTAGTCAGGGCCCTTAGGGACAAAAAATAGGTCCCGTGCGATTTGCGTGCCGATTTATGGTGACCTATATCAAAACCTTCAATGAAGTCTTACCTTTAATTTAAAGGTGGTCACCCATCTCAAATCCGCGTCTGAGGCTAATTATGACGTCATAAATATGGCGGCCATAATAAGAAACTGCCTGTTAATAAAAGCTATAGTTTGTGTTGGTATGGTCATATTCATCCAACACGAACGCTTTTTTAACATAATATCAATTATTTTAGTCATATGATGGTTACATCAATGCTTTACCTGACTTTGACAATGAATTATTTATCAATAACTATATTTTGCATGCAAAATACCGTAGATTTCCTATACATACCAAGCTTATCGGGCCACCTTTAGACTGATGGCTGAGAATGTTATTGCTCCCCTTGGGGAATTTTGCAAGCTTATCCTATCAAAAAGAGGATTCCAAGCTGCTTCTTTTAATAGATGTTTGCACTATGTTCGCCGAGGCTCTGACAGCTTGTTACATATGTTACCATATTAAATTTTGAAAAAAAAAAGAAAATTAAAAGTTTGAGCTACAGCAAGAAGGCTAATTATTTAAATTACTTATATGGTCTGCATATTGACTACGTAAGCTACATATAAATTTTTTTTGAGCAAAATAACAGTTTCCTATGGTGTTATGTACGTTACTTTAAATTAGATTAACCTTTAAACATGAAAATTGTGACCAATATCATTTACTATTTAGCTGATAAGTGCATTTTCTCAAATTGTTTTGATTATTTTGTACTAACAAACTCATTTTGGTTAGAGAAAATCCACAGTTTGCTTTTATACTTTAAATATAGTGTCTTATACGTGCAATTAAACAACCCAAAGGCTATACCCAATTCTAAGGAGCCGAATTTAATAGGCATCATTTAAGTAAAAAAAATATGAAAACATTTGCTGCTGTTGGATATCTTGCATATTTGGGATTGTCTTGCTCATATTATTAACAATTATAGAATTTGCAGATTTAACAAAAAGATTGAAGCACTTGTTAAAGGTTGTAACATATGTTCCATGACATAGTAAATGAGCAAGGACATTGACTTGATGTAAGAGATGATATTTCAGGATAAAACGAATATATTTTGCATGTTTTCTGGCCTAGCTAAAGTCTCCAGCCTCTGGTGCCTAAAGCTTAGGTATTGATGGTTATTAAGCCCCTGTACCTTTGTTACAGATGTTTTGAATATTTGTTTTTAATATTTCCTAATATGAATAATTCTAAAATAAAGATACGTCCTAGAGGAACATAGAAAATAATCGTTTCACATTTAAACATTACAATTTAGTAAATGCCCCTTTCTAATGTGAATATTCTAAACCAATCCTTATCCAAGTCATATACAATATCGATTATTATTTCTGCTTCTCTGGTTAAATAATTGCCCTCCTCATCTCATAAAAAAACAACAACAGAATAATCACCAAACAAGATTTTGACTGCAAGCTGAGTAATGACCTGCTCCATCCCAAACTCTTTAAGCTATACTCTATCGTATGTACCACTTCAAGGTGCATCAAATATGAGATGTTTGCACGCTGTAAGCATGGGTGTTAGCCTGTAACAGCTTGTTACATATGTTACTTTATCAATTTGAGAATATTTAAATTGAAAGTTTGAGCTACAGAAAAAAGACATTAAAACTAGCTATTCAATGAACATTCTAATAGTCTGCAAATTACTGGATGACTTTACTACATATGGCAGCTGTTTACGGCTACGTGTTGTATTATGTGCGTTACATGAACTTAATTATAATTTAGAAGTGGTAATTTTGGCTCTCGTCATTTAGTTTAACGACTCCTCTAAATCGGTTTCAAAACCATTTTAGATTATTTATGATATTTTAACTCTTAATTCAATAATTTGGCCAAAGGCCATTATTAAGAAAAACATGCACTTCAATGTCATTTACAAGATGGTGGAACAGAGACTATGTAGTTGACATTGAAGTGCATGTTTTCTTGATAAAGGCCTTTGGTCGAAATATTGAATTAAGAGCAAAATTATCATATGTGTTTAACATTGTTCCTTATGGAATATAAATAAATATCGATTAAGATAAGTTCAACAAACCTAAACTCAATCGACGAATACAAACCAAAGTTTGCTTTTCTGTCTTAAATATTTTGTCTTATATGAGCTAATGCACAACCCTACCCCCAGTTTTGCAGAGGAGCAAATTTTGTTTTCGCCGCTTAAATAAAACACATATAAAACAATTGCAGAGTGTTTCTTAAACAGTCTTGCTCATATATCATCAAGTTTCTAAGATCAGAACACTTATTAAAGATGTCAATGTGCCATTGGTGATGTCACAACCAGGGCTCTGATCGAATTCCATGCACTTTAATGTGCTGATATTAACTAGTTCAATGTCAGGAAAGAACAAGAAATCATATTGGCAGGCATTCAGCAATGCTGAAGAGTCTATCCACGAAGTATTCTTTCACCTCGGCTCAGTGCCCTTAGAAAGCACTGTGACGGATGCACTAGAGTAATATATTTGTAAATTGTCCTGAATTCTTAGCTCTCGTCTGTGATGTCTAACTGTGAGTTTGTTACTTTCCCATTGGTATCCTGGGCCAGGTGTGGTACTGGATTGTATCGATTCCTGATCTTTGCCGTCTTTCTTACTTTGTATTAGCCAGTCACCGATATTGTTCGACTCACTGCGTTGACGTAGTGGATATTTTACGAGAAAAAAAGCTGAATTGCAAAAACTACCACTTCCAAGAGCTGTGTTTCTCGAAGGTGTCAAACGTGCGCAGTACCAGTACATCATTTTGAAAACCTCATCCTGTCAAATCAATGCCTGACAATTATGGTTAGAAGCGGGACTGTGATAAATATTGTCCCGTTATGATGACATTGCCCATGTGCGGATCCAGAGGGGGATATGGGGTTCGGACACCCCCCCCCTGGAAAATAACAAAGTGCGTATATGGGTTTCTAAAGAAACTAGCATTTGGACCCCCCCTAGAAAAAGTTTGACACCCCCCCCCCTGGAAAATAATGGACCCCCTTTGGATCTTTGGTAAAGTATAAGTAAAGTTTTCTCAGCAATAAAACCATTGAACCCCCTCTGAAAACTGTAAAATAAGCTGAGGACTAAATAAAACTGACAAAAATTCCTGGATATGTTGCCTCCTGCCCCTGAAACCCCTCTGCAGCTGATAAAATGTGGTTGCAGCATGTCTGTATGCGAAACATCTCAGTGTAAGTACAAAGTAAACCATTTATATTGTACTGATTTGTGTTGCCGTGGAGCAGAAGAGGACTCATGTAAAATATTGCCAGTCATTTTATGACTTTTGAACAACTATTTTCATGTGGATTCAGATATTTCTTTAGCCGTATCAACAAGAATGCCTTATTGTCCGATTTTGACCTTTGAAGACGATTCTACCTATAATTATGCGAAAGATAAATCAGATTGTAACAGTTTTCTATTGGCCGTGCTATCGAAGTACAATGGGTAACTTGTAGAGGGTTTATCCTTATTTCCATATCATGAACTTACTACTAAGTAGTCTCTTCTAACGTTTGATCCTTCAGGGGTCAAAATCGGGTTATAATGAGTTTGGTTGATAGTGTATGCAAATGATTATTACTACTATCTTTTCTTTGAGTGTATGATAAGCAGCTACAGATAAGCCAAACGCTTCGAAACGTGACTCTATTTAATATATATTATATTTACACCGTTCATTATCAAAAACACTGTGTGTTTTTCATTCACTCCACTGTCTTTTTATTCGTAAATTGTGACGGCATTTACGTCCCACCCTTGAATTGACTTCACACTATCTGAAAATATTTTGTATGTTACGATTTAAAAGAGTTTGTATTCAGTCATGATAAGGCTGTCAGTTTATTAAAGGAACATTTCCATGCGTTGGAAATGGACAAAACGCATATATATGTGGTATTTACATATTAGGCGTCATGTCAATGACGTCATCTTTTTGTTTTGAGGCGAAAACACTATGGGCGACATGTTAATTTTAATTATTAACCTCCATAGATTAAATTTGGTGCATTTCGACTGAAATTGGGAAACAAAATGCAAGAAAGTCCTGATCGCCATAGACTACAATGGACATACCGTTTAAATTGCACTGATACAATATACGTTATTTTGATGACGTCATAATGGCGTCCAGACGTGAAAGCCAGATGGGTGACCAGGTGATTTTCATTAGTTATCCCCTAAAGTTTGATTTGGTATAGGTCACCATAAATCGGCATCAAATTCGCACGGGAGTCCCGATCGCCCCTGACTAAACGTGAGGTTAGGATTAATACACAAGTGATCTATCGATTCTAAGTCCCTGATAACTTTGTTAACAAAACATGACGTCACTGTCACTCTTGGCTGGCAGAACAATATATGGCTTATGCGGGGTAAGGACTATTGACTTATGTCATGAAAGATTCATGAGGACGATGCCTAGAATTTTTATCCTTGTTCAAAAATATAATGAATGTCTAGACCCCTGTTTTCAGCCTTTATAATGCACTGTTAAAGTTTAATGCGAAAGTAGAACTTTATTTAGCCATACCACGGCTGCGGGAGTCATCCAATAGTAGGGCCTTGGAAGTGTTAATGCAGCAATGCCCATAAAAACGGCCAGGTACAAGTTTCAAAGAAAATTATATTTTTCCGTGGAAAAGGTAGTTGGTTCAGCCATTGAATTATCCGCAAAAAGGCTTTTCACATTCGACAATTACTGGTTGAAAATATGGTTTGAAAACTCTGTTTCTTCTATTTAACATATAGGATTTTTGGGTGCCCCTTGACCAAGCTAATCATTTTGCATACAGTTGTAGTTACACAATACACATAATATAATAAGGGCATGCTTGGTCACGGGGGGGGGGGGGGGTCAAAAAGGTAAAAAACAAATGGTAAAAAGGACATTCGTCACTAGTTTTGTACCGTGGCAAACCAATTAACAATGGCCCACTTCGAATCGATCTATAGTTCCTACTATCATAGTAGCTATAGTTCGATTCGAACATCGATAGTCGCTATTATATAGTGACGTCACGAACCTACTAGAGACCAACGGTGGGTCAGAGCACCGTTACTCAAGTAGCTTGATGGCTTCCCGCAAAGCGAGACACAGCTTTTCGATTTTAAAATTTTGCATCAAATTTATTTCATGGCATACAAATAGCAAAAGTTTCATCTATTTTTTTAATATAAAAATCAACAACAAATAAATAATTAAAAAAGTTATTACTGGAGATTTTCGGTAACTGATAACAGACATGCACACTGATTTTTTTCAGTTTCGGGTCGTGCAATAGATGTACATGCATGTATTATGTTTTTATGAAGACGGTCCGGAATCGTTTTCGTTATGATAAAAGAGCCAGTTTGTTTTTTCACCAAAGAACCAATTACAGCTAGACAACAGTCGTTACTGGAAGGCATGTATGAATGCGCAGCAGACAATATAAATAAGTCAGCTCCAGAGACATAAGAACTTATCGCATATGAGAACAGCGAGGGCTCAGGCGAGCATGCGCACAGCGCAGTCTCGCAAGAGCCTTCGTTGTTCCTACATGCATACACAAAGTGGGACCGCAGATAACGGCACAGGCGAACAATTAGGTATCCAGTCTTTCTAGATACTTGTAGCTGCGCGCGCATATTTAAAGAATCACTGCCCATATGCGACATGTACTATTACATCATGAGATGGTCCGATTTCGGTTTCTAGACTAATATGAATCGATACTGCCATGTAAGCCCTTGATGCATACAAAAGAAGCTTTAACAGGAAGCAGAGAAAGATTTTATCATATCGCAATTTTGTGCTCCCAATGATATCAGTATGCATTTTACTTACGTATTCCAAGGCTGTACTTCTTTTGTGGATCATTTGTATTATATCTGCCTTGTGTTGGGGTCTGTTCATTGATGTCTTGTGGTCACCTGCTGGGAAAGGGCTGACCTCCAGGCTCTTGTTTGTGATGTTAAATTGTGCATTTGTCACTTTCCCATGTGGTATCCTGGGTCATGTGTTGTGCTTGATTGTATCGATTCCTGATCTTTGCCCCTTTAATTACCTTGTCATATAGCATACTTTCATATAAAAAATGTTTAGCCTTATATTGTGAATATTTTCTTTTTCATATGTTGAAACGTGTGTTTTGTTGCTCAAAGGGGCGTCTCATTGAGACGTTTCTTTTGAGTACCCACAACATAAACAATATGTTTTAGTGGAGAAATAAGATACATGTTTTTAACCCATACAAGCCTTGCATCCTTTTTTGTCGGACAAAAGCAAACAACGCAGACTCAGATCAGACACCGCAGAACGCGGCGTCTGATCAAGGACTCCACTGTTTGCTCACAGAATGTTCTATTAGAATTTGAATAAAAACAAAAACACCACCCAACACCCCTAACATTTAAAATAGACTCATCATGCTGATAGAGATGGGAATGTTCATTCTGCTTAGATGGGTTAACTACGCACTCTTATCTGAAGGCCTGATTAATGGTTATAGCACCGATATCGATGTATAACTTTTCTGAGTTTGGAAATCCAAGAACGTGGGTTTGCGATTTCCCTGCGAGAGATACGAGGGCTGTTAAAATAGAATGCAAGTAGCTTCATAACTTTTCTCACATATGCTACGACAAAAATATTATACCTTTCTGGAATGGACTATGGCACCAAACATAAAGAACACTCACTATAATTTCTCGAGTTACAGACGCTTTTTAAAGGACACTCATGTACATGTATTCTGAAGTTTTTTGAAGCAACTTGCCATACACGTTTTGGTACATGTGCGTATATAGTGTCATAACTTTGTTAGTTTGAAACAAAATGGCACCAAAGTTTAGATGCAAGTTTAAGTAACATTCACAAAGTTGCTTACAGGATTTGAGTTATAACTAGTCTTAATGTTGCATCGTGCATCGTGCATTTTATTAGAGGAAAATGCAACTGAAAACTGAAAGGTGGTGTTTTTTTACCATTTATTTGCAATCGTAAAGAGACTTTAGTGAAAACGATTTGATGTAATTCAGCAAAAACATGTTGAATTTTCGCAACTTTCACAGAATCATTCTGTGAGAACATGGTGGTACTTCCTTAAAAAATTCAAGAAAATTCACCAGTTTATCGAAGAATTATACGCTCTATATATGTTCGAAGCATTGAGTTTGTTAGTATACTAGAATGACCCTCATTCAAAAGGGTTATAAAACTGCCAGTTTACATGTGACAATAAACTAGAGGACTTTGAAAACGCATCACCTAATTTTTACATTTTTCTTGCAAACCGTACATGCGATTGAAAAGTTACTTGCAGGTTTCAATGTGCAATCCAGAATTGGTATGAATCAGTCGTTAATTTAACCGCACTTTCACGCGACGCTGCTGATGACGTCACATGGGTACATACAGCATCCATCACCTTTCTGCATAGTTAAATGAAGCTTTTTGATTAGTTTTATGTTTAAACTGTGGCGTGTATGATAGCATATCACCAAAAGAGTTTATAGACTTTTTCTAATTAAAAGTAATTGATAACTTCAATATTTCGAAAATAAACGTCAAATTTGAACATCAATTTATAGCTCATTTTTAGAAACATCTCCATAAGTTACCTTTATGCACGCTTTCATTACTGATATTGACTACATACACTGGCAATCATGTGGGACAGACGTTTTGATGTAAATCATGTCAGGAGATCTGCTGTCATATGATCGAGAACGTCTTAAAAATACATTAACGTCACTTGCATTATACAAACGACACGTGATTCAAGCGTAATTTATAGATAATCTGTCATTTGTGTATGTCATTAGCCTCTACCAATAAAACCGGACGTAAACAATCGAAACTTTAAAAGACCTAGGACATTGAATTTTATAACTAGACTATAGTAGTAATCAGGTTGGGTGGGGTATATCGGTATTTTAAGGGGTGTAATTTTGAGCATATCGAACTGTCAATTCATTTCGAATCGTTCAAAGATGAATGTGCAGTCGTGAAAGAAGCAAAGGGTGCAAATCTTTTGAGTCTGGAATCAAAACTAACGCGTGTTTACTTGCAGCTGAATTTGTGTCCTTCAAAATAGACAACCCCTGTCTTAAGACGGATACTTTTTTCAATATCTAAAAATAAATTTACAGCCATGATTTTTCTATGACACAATACAAGCTGGTCAGACTATGATAGGCAATAACAATTATCTCGCTGACATTCTCAGGGTTTGTGAAATAAAGGATTTAATCTGGGTGATGTGCTTTCAAAGTCCTTAAGTATAGTTCTTCATAGAAACGTTTATCATATTGTCGTAGCATGTATGTGAGGAAAGCTATTAAGCTACTTGCATTCATATTTGAACATCCCTCGTATGTGTTCCGATATAAGTGTGACAACCTTTTATTAAATAACTATATATATTGTCTGGCAATCTTGTCTATGAGCTTTAATTACATGGTAGTTGGAATATTGTCCAGCCTAATTGTGTATATGAGTGTGATTGTTGTTGTTTTTGTGTGTTTTGGGAGATGCATAGACGTTTGCTATTATGCATGTCAAGGCCACGTTGTTTAATGACAGCGTGCGAAAGCGTACCGGTATCAGCACAAATGATCTTCAACATTTTTAATTATTTGAAACGTATAGCTACGTGATCAGATTGATTATGCCACACATGCACATCTTGTAATTTGGGACACGAGTTGAGTGTCAGCCTAGGTGGTGAGGTCTGGCTATAACCTTGTTATAAGAGCCCTATAACGCCTGAACAATGTTTAAAACGGGCTTGCTATGAAGCAACAATGTCTTCAGCTGGACAGCCAAAGCTTAGCATGTAAATTATGAAACTTTTGATTTTCCCAGGCTAAAATTGCCCATAATTGTCAGTAATATGTACAGACAAATTACTCATAACATGAGCTATATCAACTCAAGTCCTTTGCATGAGAACCAACAAAACAGAAATCAACTATGATCCCAAACCAGCAAGATGATTGGAGGTCTATCAGCTTTACAATAGCGCTGAGTTTGTTTTTGTTTTGTTTTTGTTGCTTTACGTCCCATGTCAACAGCTATGGTCATTGCGGGACGGTCAGTTCACTTAACCACACTTTTTCCTGGGCAGGCTTGAGCAAGCGGTTAACCAGTAATTTGTGCACATACTTTCGCTTGTAACTGACAACAACCCTTCTTGAATAAATCAGCGGAAGGAGGAGAATGACCGTAGAAATTATTTCATGATCAATCTCCACGAAAGTATGGTACCGGGCCGGGATCGAACTCGCGACCCCTGGATCTGCAGTCAGACTGAGTAATTCTAACACTAATCCTAGCTTAATGATCGTTCGAAACCCTGGTTTGAAACACGTTCCAGCCTCAGTGCTAGTAACGTAGCTCAGCTGTTAGCCCTGAGCAAATCTATAAACGTTATGCTCTGAGCATATAACATTATGAAGCATCAACTCGTATGTGCTTCAGCCTGTCTGATAAAATAGCTCGGAACCCGGTTTGGACGTATAGCGTTTCCAAATCTTTTTATGCAGCCTAGCTGAAAGCTACAAGCATCCAGACTCTCTGAGACAATAGCTCAGAACCAGGTTTTAAAATTAGAGAAATAGTGATCCCAAACCTATGTTTCCAGACCAGCTGAAAACTCTACGAGCATCCAGACTCTCTGAAACAATAGCTCAGAACCAGACTTTAGAATTAGAGAAATAGTGTTCCCAAACCTATGTTTCCAGCTCAGCATGCTTGAAACTCTACGAACTTCGAACAGTTCTAATGTAAGCTCTTTCAACTTGTATGAAACGTTATCTGTTGAAGCTTTATTATCATCCATGCTACAACGACCTCTACTGCTCCAAAAGCATTGCGTACCTTGACTAACGAATCACTTCGAGAGCCAGGCGATAATAAAACGGGTGTAGACAAAATCTAATGTTTGTGGCCGAGTTCCTTGGGTATAACCAGTACTGGAAGAGTGGGTTTATGGTTTTGTGGTTGTATGTCCAGGAGCACCTGAAGGCTCGACCGCAGTGGTTCTGGTTTTAAAGCATCTCAGTAGACAAGGCAACGGCTTAAAGTCTCATTCGAGAGACTGGGAAAGCCTAGAATCGAACTCGGGTCTCCTGGGTACAAGGTGAGTGACTTATCCAATACACCACGGCGGCGGCGTAGACAGAATCTATCATTTGTGGCTGTGTTTCTTGGCTATAAACAGTACTGCCAGGGTGAGTTCATGGTTTTGTGTGTGTGTTTTTGTATGTCCAGGAGCACCCTGAGGCTCAACCAGTAGTGGTTCTGATTTTAAAGCGTCGGCCATAGCTCAAAGTCTAACCTGACAGACTGGGCTGACAGACTGTGAGAAGCCAAGAATCGGTAATCGAACCTGCGACATCCTGGTTTAAAAAAAGTTTTTGTAGCTTTCCTGGGTATAAACTAGTTCCGCCGGGTTGGTTTAAGATTTGTGCGTTGGTTTTATGACGGGATTACCGAAAGTGGTTTTATGGAGAAGCTGGAAATGGAACCTGCGACCCCTGATTTACAAGGCAAAAAAATTTTGTGGCTTTCCTGGTATAAAGCAGTTCAGCCGGTTTGGCTAAAGATTGGAGTTGGTTTTAAAAGGAAAACACCCAAAGGCTCACCGAAAGTGGTTTTATGGATAAGTCGGGAATCGAACCTGTAACCCCTGGTTTACAAGGCAAAAAAAACAAACCCCTTTTCATGGCTTTCCTGGGTATAAAACCAGTTTTGCCCAATTGGTTTAAGATTTGTGTGTTGGTTTTATGACGGGAACACCCAAACGCTCACTGAAATTGGTTTTATGGAGAAGCCGGGAATCGCATCTGGGAGCCCTGGTTTACAAGGAAAAAAGTCTTTTTGTGGCTTTCCTGGGAATAAACCAGTTCCGCTGGGTTGGTTTAAGATTTGCGTTTGTTTTATAACGGTAACACCCAAAGGCTCACCAAAGGTGGTTTTATTGAGAAGACGGAATCGAACCTGCGACCCTGGTTTACAAGGCAAAAAAAAGTTTTTGTGGCTTTCCTGGGTATAAACCAGTTCAGTTGGTTTGCGATTTTTGTGTTGGTTTTATGAGGGGAACACCCAAAGGTTCACCGAAAATGGTTTTATGGAGAAGCCGTGAATCAAGCCTGCGACCGCTGGTTTACAAGGCATATGCTTATCCACTACAGCACGACGGCGCCTATTAAATTTTTTGTGGCTTTCCTGGGTATAAACCAGTTCTGCTCAGTTGGTTCAAGATTTGTGTGTTGGTTTTATGATGGGACCTCCCAAAGGCTCACCGGTTGTGGTTTTATGGAGAAGCCAGGAATCGAACCTGTGAACCCTGGTTTACAAGGCAAAAAACTTTTTGTGGCTATCCTGGGTAGAAAACAGTTCTGCCCGCTTGGTTTAAGATTTTTGTGTTGGTTTTATGGCGGGAACACCCAAAGGCTCACCGAAAGTGGTTTTATGGAGAAGCTGGGAATCGAACTTGCGACCCCTGGTTTACAAGGCAAAGAAACTTTTTATGGCGTTCCTGGGTATAAATCAGTTCCGCTGGGTTGGTTAACAATTTGTATGTTGGTTTTATGACGGGAACATTCAAAAGCTCACCGAAATTGGTTTTATGGTGAAGCCGGGAATCGAACCTGCGACCCCTGGTTTACAAGACAAAAAACTTTTTGTGGCTTTCCTGGGTATAAACCAGTTCTGCCAGGTTGGTTTAAGATTTGTGTGTTGGTTTTATGACGGATACTCTCGAAGGCTTAACTGAAAGTGGTTTTATGGAGAAGCTTGGAATCAAACTTGCGACCCCTGGTTTACAAGACAAAAAAAACTTTTTGTGGCTTTTCCATGGGTAGTAACCAGTACTGGGCCTGGAGGGTTTATGATTTGTGTGTCTATTTTATGACGGGAACTCCCGAAGGCTCAACCAAAAGTGGTTTTATGGAGAAGCCGGGAATCGAACCTGCGACCCCTGGTTTACAAGGCAAACTTTTTTGTAGCTTTCCTTGGTATTAACCAGTTCCGCTGGGTTGGTTTAAGATTTGTGTTGGTTTTTATAACGAGAACACCCAAAGGCTCACCGAAAGTGGTTTTATGGAGAAGCCGGGAATCGAACCTGCAACCCCTGGTTTACAAGGCAGCTTTTTGTGGCTTTCCTGGGTATAAACCAGTTCCGCCAGGTTGGTTTAAGATTTGTGCTGGTTTTATAACGGGAACACCAAAAGCTCACCGAATGCTGTTTTCATGGAGAAGCTGGGAATCGAACCTGCGACCCCTGGTTTACAAGGCAAAAAAAACACCACGGCGGCTGTCTGTGTCAAATTGTTCAATACTTAAAAAAATCCTCAGGTTATAACTGCCAAACTTTTTTTTAAAATTGTTTGATGAACGCAATATTTCTGCACGTCAAGCGACCTTACATACCTTTCGGGTAATATTCACAACATAATGATTTATCTACTATTAATTCCAACAAAGATCATCTTTAAAATCTTTAAAACAAACAATCAGATAGCATATAAGATCAAATACGAAAGCTAAAATTTCAAACGACCTATCTCCATTTTTTGATTGAGTGTTTTTATAGAAACAGGTATATAAATTATCAGAAAACGCCACTGTATTACTTGACTTTTCGCTTTCTGTAAAGGCGGCAACTTTAATATTCATATCTGGGCGTGCTTTGGCTATTTCGTTCGCTAGGGAAGGGAAATCAGGTTTTATTTATAATTTGGTACAGAGTTACTCAGCTCTTTGGGCCGCGCAAACGTGCGTGCATTTCATAAAATCCTTACCGTATACACGCTGAACTCACATTTCTTAACCCTTACAGCGCATAATCATAAAATGTATGTTTTGTCGTCCACTAAAATATTTGAAGCCTTACAGACAAACAGAGTGGTCCCAGATCAGACTGCTACTGTAGGAGCAGTCTCATCTGGGTCCACAATGTTTGCTGCTCCTGTAGGAGCAGTCTCATCTGGGTCCACAATGTTTGCCTCTATGCTTATGTTAAATAGACATTTCAGATGCAGTTATTTTGCTGGCGTTTTAAGGTTTGTGTCTATACTGAGGTAATGGCGCAAGATGATACAGCTACTTTTGAATAATTCAGCTTTAACCTATGTCTAAGGTTGACCAGTCCTTATTACGCATTCATGAGGTGCCGCCTTTACAGTAACCAAAAAGTCAAGTTTTTAATATATACTTAAAGCCATTAAAAACGCAACTGGTACAAGTGTTATTTTTCATATAAATAACAGCTTGATTCACTTTGTCTTTGTACTAACAAGCGTTCCTCACGTAGGAGAACGTTTTACCAAAACTTGAGCTAAATTGCACACTTCTGCCAAAAGTTTTGGTGAAAAATGACAAATTCATCAAATTTTATGGTAACCATATTAAATCTTAAAATTTTGTTCAATTTCAGCGTGCACGTACTGCGTTGCACTCAAACAAACAAGAAAACGGTTTAAAACACAAAATTCACTTTGCTGGAAGGACCTAAAATTTATGTTTTAAATTTCATTTTTTTGTGAAATTTCCCCAAAATTTGAGAAATCACTAAAACTTCAATTAAACTGAATCAATTAAAACTTGGCATACGTAAGTTGTAAGGTAATAACCTATGGTTATCATTTATCGCAATATTTACCGTCGAAAGTGTCGCATTTTCGTTAACTTCCGGTTTTCATGCTGAAACTTTGATGACCATTTAGAAGGTCAAAACTTCAAGACAAAAAAATCTGTCGCGTGTGCATAGAAAGTAGAGCAATGTTGAAGTTTTCCCAAAGTTTAAATCCAAAAGAGCCATTCATAATGAAGATCTGATATCCAGATTAATAAGATGATTTTGCAGTTTTCGTGTCGAGGTTTGGGTTGTGTCCCTTTATCAAAAAATACAGCCTGGCTTATCTGGACTGCTTAATCTGCACCAAAAGAGTATTGGCTTGATATCGCGACCATAGGTTTATGCTTTTATTTTAACAGAATGATAAAATAGCATTAAATCTCGAGTAAGGTTATACTGTAAAAGTTGCGTTTTTACTGGCGTTAAGTATATTAACAGCGCAGATTATAATGACAGTGGGAGACAAGCGACAAGCTTACAATTGAAGGTAAATGTTCAGCTACAGCGACTAGCTAGAATCTATCAGTGGTGAAAAGCTTCCATTTATTTTTGCAGTGGCAAAGTCAGATGTACTCTGCGAAACATCATATTACCAGAACCTTCGCTGTTTACACAGGCAGACACACACGCACGCACGCACATGCACACGCAAACACAATATGGAAGAAAATCAATTCCAAAAAAGCAAACTATTATTGTTGGATGGTTCTTTTTTACATAAAGTGACCAATGTTTTGTATGCACTTTATGATTACTTTGATGAAAGGATCTACCATTTAATGTTATTAAACTTGCGTGTGCAACCTGCTGCTATTCAGAAATAGAAGGAACCATTAAAGTGCTGAATTCCCAAAAGTTGATGATTAGGACAAATCTACCATGCAGATAATATCAATAAAAAGATTAGAAAAGCAATCAAATAGTCCCAGATCAGACTGCTCCGCGGAGCAGTCTGATCAGGTACTATTTTGTTTGCGTATGATTTTTCTGTCTGAGTAACTGGGTCCTGGCACTCGAAGGTATAATCAGATGAAATGACATTGCTTGTAATAAAAAACAAACCAGTCTTGAAATAGCTATACTTTCATTTGGGTTTGTTATCTGTTTGAAATCAATCATATTTCGAGAGAAAGCGGAGCTTAATCACGTCCACCAATCCAGCTCCTTCATTGCATAAAATCAAAACTGTGTTATGAAGAAGAGAGACCTGTTTCCTATGAGTGAGATTGACCTTAAATTCAGCAAAATCGTATTTTTTGTCAGTAATCGGAAAATGCTGTTTGATGGCCTTGATTTTTACATTCGACGTACCTTATATAGTGTGCCCTCCCTAAACATTGTCAAGCCACTGGTATACAAAACTGTGACGAATCTGTGTTGAAGTTGGTGGGATGACGCACTTATGGCCCAAAAGGTCGCCGGTTTGAATCAAACCGTCGACGTGGTGATGTGTCTTTGAGCAAGACACTTTATCCAATTGCTTAGTACTGGTTCTACACAAAAAAAATCAAAGTGAGTGTCGACTCTTGAATGCGCCATTTTTTAAGAAATGGATTACAATCATTCGGAACAACTTGGCCCAATTTAGAATCTCACGGAATGTACACATGTATGTGGTTCCCACTTATTTGTTTTCTTGAGCATTCATGGTAATGGTACCACTCTTCAAATCTGACGTAACACCTTCAAGACCTATATTAAAAGCATATGCATTATAATTATGAGGCACAGGGGGTCTGTGCTCCCTTAATCCCTGAAACTAATGCATTGATTTCCCCAAAAAATCCCTGAAAGAAAATTCCTCAGCTCCCTGAAAGTATTTTTCCTTTGCTCCCGAAATCCTTAAAATTATTTCAGCTTCTCCTCAAATCCCCCAAAATATAAGCAAATTCTCCCTTAAATGTTACTGTAGTTTTCTTTCCATAGGATTAAATTCACATACTTAAAAGCTATGAAGCTATACACGAGCGGATATATATTCACTTAATATGTTACGTTATAAATGTAAAGATCGGGCTTAGCAACGGATACATGATATAATTATTCTAATGAAATGCATTGTATATATAGAGGATCTTACATGTTTTATTGAATTTATTAAACGAGTTGAGGAAAAGAGATAAAATGCGAGGCTTACAGGAGCACGAATGTTAGATTCTATTTATCATATGACATTAAGATTACTTTTAAATCTCATTTCTGTCGTAAAAACGTTATAATTGTGTCATTATGTACGCAACGTTGTTATGGACGTCATATGCCCAACGTTGTTATGGACGTCATTACGTTTCCCGTTAATCTATAAACCACTAGTGGTTTATCGATTTTATTGCATGGCGTTAATTCACTCCCAGGTGCGACGTCATGTGATAAAACTCAAAGTATGAGGCCATCCTAAAAAATCTGTTGCTGTACCTAGTAGAGGAGGTATGGAGAAATGCTCTCTAGATTGGATTTTTTTTATCAGGGACAGCTAGACTATTTTTTATGGTGGGGGAGGAGCTGTTTTTACCAATATATGAAACTAGATTTTCTTAGACAAAGTGAAAGCATTTATTTTTGTACCCATAGAAGGTGTTTTTTAATTGCTATTAGGGCCCATAGGTAAGTTTAACTTCAGTTTCAACAAGTAAGAATATATCTGAACAACATTCATCAAAGTTTTAATAAGAACCATCCATTCACCTAGATAGAGAATTACATACCGGGCGCGTAGTAAGCCCTGTTATGATGTTGATTCACACTTGCGCTAGGTGGTCCGGGGGCATGCTCCCCAAGAAAAAATGATCAAATGGTGCGATCTGGTGCATTCTGAGTGTTCCAAAGTCTATTATTATCAACCTTAGGATAATTAATCAACAACCCAAATTTTGTGCCATATTATTCTCCAAGATCAATCTTGATGCGCACATTAGTACGAAAAGAAATAAGTTCACATTTTACAAGGGGGTCTGGGGAGCAATAGCCAGCCCCCAAGAGCCAAATAAATGTAAAAAAGGAGGCTTTTCTTTTTTACATCAAATATTACATGCCGGGCGCATAGATAGCCCCGTAATGATGTGGTTTCAGATTCATGCTAGGGGGGGGGGGGGGTCCCCCGCACCCGGATTTTTTTCTATTAAAATGGTGCAATCTGGCGCATTCTGAGTGTTCCAAAATACGTTATTATCAACCTAAAAATCAACAACTTTAAGGAAAAGTCCCGACAATAATAAAATTATTTGCCATATTAGTCAAAAATACCAATCCAGATTAGGATGTTAGCACGAATTTCAAAGTAAATACATTTAGATTTTCCAAGGGGGTGGTGGTCTTCCCTCCAGAAGCTGAAGATTTTTTTTAAAGAATCAAAAAAATGAAGGCTTTTCCTTTAAGGTGAGTTTTTTTTAAAACTTTTTTGAAGGGCTCCATAAATCCACAAAACTATGAGCTTGCTCCCCAAATCCCTGAAAATAATTACCAGTGCTCCTAAGCTCCCTGAAAATAAATAGCCATTCTCCCCAGATCCCCCAAACCCCTGGGACCCAATTATATAGGTTTACTATCCTAAATGAATAACTACTCGAATAACTTATTTAGACTTGTCATTCTCAGCTTTATACTATGCTGTGGTTGTTTTTGAGCGTCTGGTTTCGAAAAAGACAATTTAAAACTACAGACAAAACGGAATTACTGCATCAAAAGAAGAAATGTGGGCCACATACTTTTTGCCATATACGCACTTACATGTTTCAAAGAAAGAATGGTTGGCAAATAGAATTAAAATAACTCTCCAGTGGCTTCGGTTGCTGTCCGTTCTAAAATAGTGGTTCTGCTGTTGTTATCCCCTTTTTTTTAAAAAAAAGCGAAGGCGATATTGTTATCACCTTCGTCCGTCTGTCTGTACCAACGAGTAGACCCTTGTTGGCTACTTTGAATTTCCGAAAATTCTCTTTTCACAAGCCCAGCAACCCAACAATTTCTTTAATTTTTAGCTCACCTGAGCCGAAGGCTCATGGGTGAGCTAATAGTATACCAGTCACTCCGGCGTCCGTCCGTCTGTCCGTCCGTCCGTCCGTCAACATTTTCAAACATCTTCTCCTCTGAAACTACTAGGCCAATTAAACTCAAATTTCATATGGAGACTCGATAGGACACGGGAACGAAAGTTTGTTCAAATGGTCCTGGTCGCATGACCAAGATGGCCGCAATGCCCATATATGGTAAAAACCCTTTAAAAATCTTCTTCTCTAGCACCAGAAGGCCGATGACCTAGGGACTTGGTATGTAGCATTGGGGGGTGTTGGGCCTACCAAGTTTGTTCAAATAATGATCCTAGGTTGACCTACTTAACCTCAAAGTCAAATTTGCTTCCTTATGCATTTAAATGGGATTTTTTTTTGAAAAGTTGATTTTTTTGAATACTGATAAAGCAAAAGTGATTATTCTTACTTGATATGTTGAAACTAATGAGACAATGGCTATAAATAAGTTTCAAAGGTCAAGGTTGACATTTGCCCTTTCAGTCAAGGTCGCTCATATTGTGGTCCATTCAATATATTAAAACATATATTCTCACAAACCATTGGCCCAATTAAACTCAAATTTCATGTAAAGACTCCTTATGATAAGTTAGCCAAAATTTATACAAACTATTTTGGTCACGTGACAAAGATGGCCGCTACGCCCATATATGGTAAAAACCTTTTAAAAATCTTCCTCTTCAGAACCAGAAGGCCAGTGACCTTGAGACTTGGTATGTAGCATTGGAGATGTAGGGCCTACCAAGTTTGTTCAAATGATGATCATGGGGTGACCTTGACCTACTTAACATCAAGGTCAAGTTTGCTTCCTAATGCATTTGAATGAGATTTTTTTTGCAAAGTTGATTTTTTTGAATACTGTGGAAGCCAAAGTCATTTTTCTTACTTGATATGTTCAATCTAGTGTCTATAAATAAGTTTCAAAGGTCAAGGTTGACCTTTGACCTTTCAGCCAAGGCCGCTCATATTGGAGTCCCATCAACATATTAAAACATAGTTTTCTCAGACAATACTTGGCCAATTGAAACCAAATATCATATGACAACTCCTTATGATTGGTTAGTCAAACCTTATACAAATTGTTATGGTCACATGACTAACATGGCCACCATGCCCATATATACTAAAAACTCTTTAAATCTCTTCTTCTCTGGAACCAAAAGGCAATTGGCTTTGGGACTTGGTATATAGCATTGGGGATGTGGGCCCTACCAGGTTAGCACAAATGATGAATCTAGGTTGACCTTGACCTACTTTATGGCAAGGTCAAATTTGATTCATAATGCATTTATATGGAGAAAATCTTAAAATGTTCATTTTTCTATAACTGAGCCAAATTAATAATAGTCAAACCTATTGAGACAATGGTTTATTAAGTACCAAATGTCAAGCTGACCTGTTACCTTTTATCCAAGGCCACTCATTTGGACTGCCACACACCTATCTAAACAACTTTTTCTCAGAAATCACTGGGCTGTTTGATAGATTATTCATTAGATTGTTTAGGTCACTTGACCAAAATGTATATGGTAGAAACAAAATTTGTTCCATTATAAGCTGTAGTTGACCTTGATATATTTTAACATTATAAAGGAGATCAGGTGAGCGCCTCAGGACCTTCAGGTCCTCTAGTTATAGTTTTTAAATTGTTTACGGAATAAACCTCATTTGCATATAAGGGAGTTAATAAAGTCAACCGTAAGTGTGAATGGTACTTGTTGGATACAGTTTGCCTTGTTGGCATAGAAAATATTAAACAAGAATCTTTTTGTGAGACCGTCCGTTTGTCCGTTAAGCTATCTCCTTCTAAACCACTGGAAGAAATCCAACCAAATTTAGTGTGTGAGTTACTCACATGAATGGGGCGTGTAACAAACTTTTTTGTCCGGCCAAGTGGGGCCCCTTGGAGGGATCAAACGGTCAAATATGATTAAATTTTAATTACAAAGTCAATTTCAAAGATTTTATACCAAACTTTTTGTGTGTTCTCACAAATAAAATATATAAAAAACATCGATGTAGGCCTCAGAAACAGTGTTGATCATCTAAGAATACTGCTTATTGATTTTAAAGAGTGTTTATTAGGTCACCCTAATTTTGATACTAAATTTATAGATTTCTTTGTTTCAAATGTCAATAATTACATTTGTCATAACATTTATTGAGATCCGCTAATCTGATTGGTCAAGAACGGTCATCTGATCGCATTGACCTGTATTTCATTTTCCAATGAACCCGGTCCGTATTCATAAGGGGGCGGGGCCATTCACGACAGAACTACTTTTGTGATACTGTGCAATGCTTCAATGAAGAGAAATGGACAGCCTGCAACTACTGACGGTTTACCTTGCACCTACAACTATATTTTCAGGTAGAAAAGCAAAGATTAACTTACGTACGACGCCTAAATGAACAGTAGTCATAGATCAGCTGTCTGCTGCCATGCGCGGTTCAAGAAATTTTCGTCATGGGGTGGGGGGGGGGGGGGGCATGTCAATCTGACAAAAAAAAAACAACTCTGACAGCGTTGTCTGTTTGTTTTTGTTTTTTGCCTTTTTCTTAGTCCTCGGCTTATTTTACAGAAGTCAAATGGTTAATTTCAAAGAGAAATATCATTTTTCAAGATTCCGGAGGGGGTCCAAATTTTTCCAGGGGGGGGGGGGGGGGGCAATTGCTTACTCCCTATAGAAACCCAAATAATTTGTGATTGTCCAGGGGGGTCCGGACCCCCTGCCCCCTTCCCTCTGGATCCGCACTTCGCTGCGGTATATTTAGTTTCCCAGTCCACAAAGTGATTCGATCGCCTCTCGGCTTGCACATGTGCTCGTTTTCCTGCAAATTCGTTGTATGTTTTCAGTCAAGCCCCGCAATAAAATCGTTTCTTGAACTTACTGCATGACTGTTGCCTGGTTTATCCAACATCCTTTGCAATTCGTCTTTGCATTCTTCAATCACTCAATAAAGATAGCTCAATTTCTTTTTGCTGGGGGTCATTTCTTTTCCTTTCCAAGCCATTTTGACAGATGATGCTTTTCGTCACCAATGTAAATGAATGACGTCATATCCGATGACGTAACTATCATTCACATTCTAATGAACACCCATTATAGTTTTTTCGGTTGTCACTAGGTAAAAACGAGATTCTAGTCTCTAAAATGTAGTTGTTTATTTTCAATTGGAGAACGGCCGCCATTTTGATTTTTGAACGTCGCGATCGTTACGTCTACATACGCACGTCATAGTCTAAATGCGCGAAACAAATTATTAGCTGGAAACGTATTTTTTTTAAGGAAAACATAATTAAAAATACTGAATAAGAATGAATAAAGAAGAAGTTGTAATTATAAGAATTGAAAGTTATTTTTCTGCGTTTCACTGAGGTATGAAATGTCGTTTAAATTACATCTAATTTTAGCATGAAAACCTTCGGTTTTCATGCAAATTAGATGTTATTTTCCCGACATTTCATACCTCAGTGAAACGCAGAAAAATAACTTTCAATTCTTAAATAAAACTCCATTTATTGCCCCAAAATGTATTTGATAATTATTTATATATTACTTGGAAGCATATCTCGTAAAATATTGCGTGATTACTTATTCACTTTTATCCTCCCGCTGAAGTGGTCTGAATGGCAAATTCTTTTCATAAATAAATGCATTTTAAAATGTATGCGTTTAAAAACTGCATACAATTGGACAGACGTTTGGAGCATAATTAAAGACAATTTATTTTATTTTATGACAAACAAGAAAAGGCAGCAAAAAAGTAAAAATTTGAAACCACGATAACTGATTCTTAGTAAATAAGTCCATGCCAGCTGTGAGCAATTTTGAGCCTGGTAAACTTGATATCAAAAGACAATCACCTAGTATTCTATTTATCAGTTTACCTATTGTTTCACTCTTCAAACTAGCGATTATGACGTAATTTTCGATTTTGTGTTGATTCAGCGTCATTAGCGACGTCATTCAAAAAGTGCAACGTCATCATGGCCTGATAAAGGCACATGCGTGACATAGACAACGTTTATCAGGTAACGTGTAACAATGTAGTTTATATGAGAGGTAACTGATAAACAGTATTATGCCTCAAACTCATTGACAGTCCTGATGTAGAGCTTTGATCGGTGGGTTGGTGTCTGATGCTTGCCTTTGGCTGGACCAACCATTGCTCAATTTGAGATTTTCTTTAGCTCTGACTATCTGAGAGTCGTCAGAGCCATTTTCTTTGTTTCATCATAGTGTGTTAATTTGATTAGATTGTTTCTTTGTGATGCTGCATTGCATAAGTTATAATTAGGAAGCATCTATGCGAACTAATCATTTTCTTTTGTTTTAACAACAAGATGAAGATTTGGCACCAGTAAAATGCATTTAATCCGCCCCCATTGGTGAGGCTGCTGGCCGTTATAAGGCGGGGATATGTTATTGTTAATTCATTATTTTATGTACCTCGCATTGTTTGTGGGGATTCTGTGTTTAGTCCTTGTTTTGTTATGCAGTACTTTATGTCCTTTCTAGTTTTGCAATCATCTTGATGAGAAAGAGAGAGCTGGTTGCTTTACTTTATTTGTCTTCCTGATGCATTGTGACTGTTGGTGTTATGTAGGTCATCCTCGAGTTACAGTGGGATTGGTCTGCAGTCTGTGATTCTGGTATTTCCTGGCCTCGAGGTTATAAAACTTTTATTGATGCTCAACTCAGCTGAGCACGAAATTTCAACTGTTCATTAAAACTAAATTACCGACCGTTGAAGAAGTTGCTTTACGTCTCGCAGATGCTGTATTTGTCATGCTAATAAATGTTAATTGTTGGCATTTTAACGTTTATGAGCAGGATAAATTTCGTGCTCAGCTGAGTTGAGCATGAAAAAAGTTTTATAACCTCAAGGCCAGGTCTTGCTCACTTGCTTTTATAAAATAAATTCAACTGACACATTTGTAAAAGAAAAAAAAGAAATAAAAAATAATGACATTAAATTCTTTAAAATATACAAAAGTAGGAAAGGTGGAAAAGCTCAGAATCAATACAATACACCTGACCCAGGGATACCATGGGAAAGTGAGAAAAACACAATTAAACATCACAAACGAGAGCCAGGAGGTCATCCCTTTCCCAGCAGGTGACCACAAGGCAGCAACGAACAGACGCGAAAGCATGACAAACACAGGACATAAATAACACAAATGATCCACAAAAGAAGCACAGCCTTGGAAGCCTACTTTAAGACAGCTGTTATAATTATGAAATATGTGATGTTCCAATATTGGAATACTTAAAATATAATTCCCATGTCAAAACAACATTTTTTCCAGTCATCACCGTAATTTCACAGAGGGCTGTACGTACCTCCCTCGAGAAGCAATTGGATCCCTTGTGGGGGAGGTGTGTCCGTACCAGAAATTATAAGGAAACCTGTAGCCACGGTTTTTTCCAGGGGCGGGGGTGATGTGGCAACCATCTATCTGCCCATGGGACGTTTCGGCCCAGACCAGGCAACGTCTTAATTATGTGACACTGTGATGGCTTTTGATTTATTTTATTTTTTGGAAAGGTTTAAAAAGAAGAAAATAAAACGTCACCAGACGATATTTTACACAGCTTGCAAAGGGTCAAGCAAACAATGGCACAGGAGTGTGGACCTACATGTTATTGTCTATATCAGGCTTTTATTGCTTAACTAATGGAAATAACAATACTTTATTACGTTAATGTACGATTTAATTGTTCATACGATACCGTTATAGGATGTACGACGTGCGCTAAGGCCAGAATTTTTTATTAGTTGATTTACAGGATTTTTTTCAGACCTAGGGTCGGGGGGACGAAAAAAATAAATAAAAAAGCTCTGAAAATGACCAGTGGACTGGTCATTTTCAGAGCTTTTTTTCAGAGCTTTTTTTTCAGAGCTTTTTTTTTTTTCTTTTTTTTTCTTTAATATCTCCAGAATAACAGTAAAACTAGTAAGGTAATCTTTAAATATTTCATCATTTTCCTAAAAATCTGGACAGGACAATCACTTTTTACAGTGTTATTCTCAAAAATGCACAGACCGACACCTCAAAAAAATATTTGTTTTCAACCAAACAATTAATATTTTAGAGTCGGCGGATAGAATAAAAAAACTTTTTAGAAATTAATTTTTTTTCCTACTTTCCGGAAAATTACAGTAGGAGGGTTCGTAAATCAACTAATAAAAAAATTCTGGCCTAAGAAATTTTTGGGCCGCAAATTAAATATCTTTGACCTACGATTACACTCTGGAAATCACTCTTTTTTTTCTCTCAAATAATGTAGATCTATATATCTTAAGGTTTTCTACCATAGTACGGCAGTACTAACAGTACCTTTTAGTACTTGCAATAAGTGCCTAACATGAAATCATATGGATTAGTTAAAATAAAACCTTTAACATCCATCCAACAGCTAAAATTTTAAAGCTGCATAGTCTGTAACTTTTGATCTTTTAATTTTTGAAGTAATGTTTCTATTTTTCAAGAACACAGTAAAAAAAACTAAAATTCAGGTATTCATTTTACCAATTTCGTAAATCTTTACAAATGATCAGTATCAAAACAACAGCATTTAAATTAAAACTTGACTGTCTATAATTATTGGAGGGACGCAAATAATTACCAACAAGAGAAAAACACCTGGACCCGGTTGTACGAAGCTCAATTATCTTTTAATCATGGATTAAAACCTCGATTAATTAGCGCCTTATTAAATCGCGTTGTACGAAGCTCAATTATCTTTTAATCATGGATTAAACCCTTGATTTAATCCGATCCCTGAATTAAATTTAATCGACGTCTAGGAGGTGAATTAACCAACTTAATCAGTCATTAGCCCGAAACAAAATGGCCGCCGACATAGCGTTTGTCCATTCAGGAAGGCAAAGAAATGGAAAATAAAAACGTGAGAGAAAGAGCAAACCATGGCATGTAGAGATGACCGACGTGGAATTGCGCCGGAGATACCGCTTCTCAAAGGCCAACATCCTTTTCATCTTAAGATTGATCAAAGAAACTGCCTGCCAAAGTACACAGAGATCAAATCCCATCAGTGCGGAACTCCGAGTGAATCCCCAAAACACTGTTTTTCATCAAACATTCATTGTAAAATGTCATCTTTCTTCTGTCAAAACGAAAGTCGTTCTACTTAGTGACCGCAGAATGACGTCATGGAACTACCCAGCTAAGTTGCAAAGTGCGGGTGGCACACTAGTTTAGAGTAGAGCAATGTTTTATTGCTATAATACTTTTTCTTGTTCTTCCTATGCACATATCGTTAAAAGTTTTCACGAAAAATGCCATTTCCATTTGGACAATATTTTGGAAGATGCCACATTTTACGCCGGCGGAAATATTCTGTCAAGAGTGACGGTGTAGAAGGGTGGGGGGGGGGGGGGGGGTTGTTTCATAATGTCCTTGGTTTAAAAGCTTATACGAGTCATTTCCTGTTAAGCAGTCAGTAGAAATAGATATGATATGTGAATCATAATCATTAAATGCCCGTGTACATGTATGTCAGATTAAAACCCTTCCCTAACTAAAATACTTTTTTCATCGGGTCTGCGAACATATGCCTCATGGCAAGGGTTGTTTGTCCCCTACATAAAAATCGTATCTAACTTATATGAGGGGATGGTCATTTGTCCCTTTGAATGTGGGCACCTGCCCCCTCTGTATAAAAGTGCAATCCGCATCTTCGTCCTGTTCTTGTATAATACCCCCCCCCCCCCCCCCCCAAGCTCTGTGTGTTAAACTAAGGGCAATAAATACCCAATTAATAGTCTTTTTCTCTTATTTTGAGACTTTGTGGAGTGAGGAGAAGTACTTGTGATTATTTCCATTGGGAGGAAACTCACCTGCAATTTAGTTTTAGTTTTAACTCCAGACCAACCATTCGATGACCTATAGTCAGTGGGAATATGGGCTCACTCTTACAAGGGATGGGCGCCGCTCGAGTATGACATGGCTCAAAACAGACCTAAATTGCAATTTTGCATGTGCGGATCCAGAGGGGGGATTTGGGGTCCGGACCCCCCTAGAAAATCACAAGTTATATGGGTTTCTTTGAATATTATGATTAGGACCCCCCCCCCCCCCTGGAAAAAGTTGGACCCCCCTGGGAAATGTCAGACCCCCTCTGGATCATTGGAAAAGTATAGTTTTCTCTGTAATAAAACCATTGGACCCCCTCTATAAACTGTAAAATAAGTTGAGGACAAAAAAAAAAAAATACGTTGTAGATTTCTGGCCGTCGGGCATGGACCCCCTCCCCTGAAAAAATTCCTGGATCCGCGCATGATTTTGTAACCAACAAGTTTGGGGTCGGCTAAGTTACATGTGTTAGTAACGCGTAGGATGGTTTGCAGGTATGCGAGAAGCGCAGGGAGTAATAATTAACCCCTCCTCCGCACCCCATCGCTTCGTCGCCAAAGTTACTGTTTGTTGTTAGCAATGTTAAATTCATGTTATTTGTCTTCATATGTGGCGAGCTTCTTGTACCGTAACCCAGACCAGCATGCCAACAGAAAGATCGGCTCAGATGCAGCTGTATGTCCGGAAGAGACATCTTTATTTCTGGGACAAGTCCTGTAATTTCACATACCGACTAAACAATAAAAGATTGCTATATACATGTATCAAATACTGATGTTTTCGAGTTAGTTATAAAATCATTACGTCTGTAGACATGTTACGTTAGTACAGTCACTTACGCCTATTTTGAACTTCTTCAAGATCTGGACCCGGAATTACAATGCCTCCTTAGAGTTATGGAAGACTTAAATTAAGTATTGATTTTTCAGGATGCGAAAAATAACATTTAAATCTGATCAAAATCAAAACAGTTTTAATTTTTCTGAAGATCACAATGATATCCCACATCGATGCAGGCAAGTTTTAGCATTTAATATATCATGTTGAAATATCAATACTTAACATAAGTCTTGCTTAACCTTAAGGAGGCATTGTAAGGCGACCGTTTGCATAACTTTTGATCGCCCCTTACGACATTCTCGCTAACATAGTACGGATGTGCGCCCGAACACACCCCTTTTTCAGCGCCGCCAGGTATAAACCCCCTTTTTTAATAAAGAATTTAAAGTATGAATGGCCCGTTTTCTGAGTTTTGGCATTTGAATGGCCAAACTTTTCTGACACCCATGTATATGCCCATATTTTCGCTCGGATACTCGTCAAGCCTTTGTTTTCACATTTACATAAAGCAGTTTTTTCGCATGACGAGAGTCATTTGTAAACTTATTTACAAATCACAGAGGATATGAAATGGTATATTAAATCAAAGAACAGTCTGTGTTTAAAGAAGTGGGTGGCAGCTCTGTGTTTGGCCAAAAAGTCTGGACCCGTACCCGGCCCAATCTGGTCTCCGGCCAGGCCCGGTTCCAAAGCGTTTGCTTTGACCGCATTTTGTATTCAAACACTGCGAACTCGATAAGGGCCACGGTTTCGAGCCTCACCGGCGTCACTGCGTCGTGTCATTGAGCAAGACACATTAATCCTAGCATAGTACTGGTTCAGCCAAGGAAGACCCGTCCCTACGTAACTGAAAGATTGTTGACTGGGGCGTAAAGAATCTAATCAAATCAAACAAACAAAACAAACACCGTGAATCAGGCGCAGTCCCGAATTTTGTCAGTCTGATCATGTTTGATCATGTTCCAGGGTGTTTGTTTTGTATTCCGTTTTGTTTTATAGTTTAAAACTGATTTGGGCCGTTTCAGTTCCAACTTTTGTTGGGTCTGAATTGATCCAATACTGTTTACTTAGGGGTAGCATCTGACGTTCGTTTTGTTCTAGGCTTATTGTTTAACTATTTCGAATGAAAACCCGACGTTACGGTTGCGTTCTTTTTTCATTTTCATATCATAGAGCTATTTTGAGGAGAGGCATGGGGTTGGTTAGGGATGCGGAATTCGGTGGTAACTCTGTCAATTGGTCATCTTCGTTTTCGACCTGAGTGTATCGTTATTTTGGGTGTTCAGGGCCTCCATGGGCTCATGTTCATGATTTTAATCTCGCACATGTTCGCCTTTTTCAAACGCCTGATTTCTGCGAAGCCTGAGTGTTCCCCCGGGGGGTGGGGTCTCTATTGTTTTCTGCATGCGTAGGCTCGCGCCCAGCATCTAACTTTCACCCCCAAAAATATCAGGAATATCAAGCACCCAAAAATATTTTACCCGAGCCTACGTATCTATTAAAATATCAGATACCCCCTCCCCCTGGGGAGTGTTCTTGCATAGTTATACCAGGTGCCCCAGTGAGTCAGATAAAACTGGCGTGATGAAAATAGCAATAAGACAATGACGTCATTGTTTACATTGTCATTGGCGACGCTTACCAGATATTTCAACAGACTCTGTCAATAAAACAATCATAGAGTAGACAGCCTTAACATTTCCGTGATATCTGGATACTTGGTATATCTTTACACTCTCACTGCGTTTCATAGAAATTAACCTTTTATTGCGAAAAGAACGTTACAGGAGTAACGATCCCCGGGTAACAATCGACCATCCCGATCAGCTTGATTCCTCCTCTTTCTTTACGTCCTAAACTTGATTTGTAAGTTTTGACTCGAGAATTTCTCTTTTCTAATATGGCGGCGTTTTGTTTACATTGCTGAATTATGGGAGACTGGTTTTATGTTTTCTATTGAAATTAATTACGAACCCTCGATTAAAGGTCAATTAACTAATCAACCGTTTAATGAGGCTTCGTACAACACATTTAAATACATCAATTAGTTAATCCATCGTTAAGATTTAAAAGACTGATTAACGCTTAATCCATGATTAAATTTAATAGAGCTTCGTACAACCGGGTCCTGTTTTTAAAAGATAATTAACTTTTCCGTGCAGTTTTCAGCCATAGTGAACAGATTTATTGTGAAAACTTAATTAAATTCTGCTTTTACAAATGATTCCTACAGGAGCAGTCTGACCTGGGTCCACACTGTTTGTCTATGAGGCTTCAAATAAATGTGAGTTCAGTGTGTATACATGTACGGTTAGGAGTTTCATGAAATGCATGCACGTTTGCTCGGCACAAAAAGCTTATCAACTCTTTTACCAAATTATAAATAAAACCTGATTGGGTCTATGACAAAACATAGAACGACAAAACATAGAAAAGCAAAAATATAGAAAAGACATAATATAGAAAGACAAAACATCGAAAAAAAAGATCGAAAAAACATCGAAAAAACTTCGAAAAAACATCGAAAAAGTTAAGAAATATCGAAAATTTTATTTCTATCAAATTAACGACAAAACAAGTCATTTAGATATTCGAGGTCGCGAGCATTGATTTGCGAGCAATAAAGACTCGTAAAGTTCTAGTTTCACTTTGATTTTTGCAAAAGTTAGTAGATCACATTATGGGCCAAGCCCTCCGGGTACTCGATACATGTATGTCCATTATTGGTCCTTAATTGAAATTCAGAAACCACTTTTTTTAGTCTTTTCTCGCGGCCTATAGCCTTGGAAGATTTTTTGAAACGGTTTCTCCACGAAGGAGAGCTTGTTTCCTGGCCTGGTGTTTGATTGCTCTCCCTTTAGAAATTCTAAAATTTTCCAAATATTAGGATGAGCTTGACCTATAAAGATACAGACCGGATGTAAACGACTGTGTTCAAGGAGGGAAACGTTCATATCAAAAACACATAGGGAAAATAATACGAACAATGGGAATGAAAGAAGTGAACACATTTTGTGAACACATTTTATTCTCAGAAGAAATACAAAGGCCTTCAACCGGGTGCTTAACTTTAATGATTGTTTGCCCTCTTATTGATCGATAGCCTGACCCAGTGAGCGAATGTTCAACGACGCATAGCAATCAACAAGCGATCGAGTAATTATCACTTTTCACACTTATTGTTCTATTATTGGTCGTTCTATTATTCGTCGATCTATTTAATGTCGCATCTATCTTTTGTCTCGTCTATTAATTGTCGCTTCTCTCTTTTGTCGTTCTATGTTTTGTCGTACACCGACCTGATTTCCCTTACTTAGCAGATGAAATAGCCGAACCACGCCCAGATATGAATATTAAAGTTGCCGCCTTTACAGTAAGCGAAAAGTCAAGTAATACTATACCCCTTCCTCGGTAACCCAGGTGTGACCCACTACGTTACAAGATCGATCCCTGGCTTCATCAGTCTGTCGGATAAAGCTGTGCTCCTGTCTCTATATGACCTCAGCTGTTGGTTAAATGTTAAGCAGATTGTCACGTGGCCGCGAAACCTTAAAAATACTACTTTACCATTTTCAAATGGGCCGCGACGAGAGGAACCACTGACTTTGTTGCATGCGAACAACATAGGCGCTGACCAGCCTGTGCATCCCGGCGCACAGTCCGATCAGCACCTTTGTGATTCGCTTTCTGGGAAGCATGATAGCTACACTTGTCTCATGCAGATCTTTTCATATCCTGGCTAGTCTCTGTAGCTGAGCAGACTGGTTTGAGTTTTACCCGGTCGGAAACCCGGAAGACAAGTTTTCACGCGAGTACAAATGGTCTGGTCCCGAGTTTATAGAACTTTGCTTCATGCTCAACTCAACTAAGACTGAAATTTATTCTGTTCATAAGTGTTAAAGTGCCAACGATTGTTGACACTTTAACATTTATTTGCAGGATACATACAACAACTGAGAGTTTTAGAGCAAGAACTCTTTATTTTTCACCGTTTTACCTTTTATGAGCAAGTTTTCACAAATGGTCAGGTCCCGAGTTTATAAAACTTGGCTTCATGCTCATCTCAACTAAGACTGAAATTTATTCTGCTCATAATTAGCAGGATAAATACATCTGAGAGTTTTGGAGCAAGAAAACCATATATTTAACTCTTTTACCTTTTATGAGCAATATAAATTTCATGCTTAGATGAGCATGAAAAAAGTTTCATAGCCTCAGTGCCTGGCCCCGAGGTTATAAAACTTGAGTTCATTCTCAAACTCAAAATAAAGCGCAATGATCGGCTGCTTGCGGACACGTGTCCGCAAACAGCCAATCATTGCGCTTTATCTTGAGTCTGAGAATGTTCTCAAATTTTATAACCTTGAGGCATGGTATGCTCTTACCTTTCGTTTATTCCTCTGTCTCACATTATCTGTTTCCGTCGCATGCCCAGGTTGCTTCGTTCCCCATATTCGAATAGCAATCCTTATATAGGAGAAGTTTATCACACATAACGGTAACAGGTACTGTACGATGAATATGTACAAATGGTAGAACTTCCCAAAGTTTTTCGTCGGCCAGTCGTCCCTGCAGAAAGGCTTTAGGTCATTGATAACTGGATCATACACATACTGATATTGAAAATAGAGTGCTTCTGGAAAACTGGATACTATACCTATAATCCAGATGAAAGCTAGACCGAGAACGGCTGTCTTTTTAGAGAAACCTGCTTTCAATGGGTACAGAACGGCGACGTACCGATCCACAGCAATCACCGTTAGTGTAAACACACTGACGTTCACGCTAAGAGTCTTAAATGAGGGGGCTACTTTACACAAAAATTCCGGTAAGTCCCATCTCTGATGTAACGCCGGTTGAAACTGAAATGGTGTTGAGAAGATTCCGATGATGACGTCAGCAAGCGCTAAATTTGCAATAAATATGTTGGTCACAGTCTGCATTTTCCTGTTCTTCGCTATGACAAGTATAACCAGTCCATTTCCCAAGACGGCCACTAGTGATATAGACCCGTACAGAATTGCCAAGAGTACGACGATACCCACTGGGACAGTATAGAGATCTTCCTTTACTGAAGTCTCGTTCCCTGCGTGAATATACGTTGACAGCAAATCATGCAAAGAGAAACTAGTGTAAGATGTATTTGCCATTTTAATAGTCCACATGAAGTCACACACTGTAGGATTTTAAATCAAAGATGGCTGCAACATCCAAATACATCTTTTGTGATGTCAATTGACGTTCGCCCACGTGCAAAACGCACTGTGCGATTTCAAGTTAAGGTGGTTTTGATGTCTATTGATGTTGGTCCAAGTGAAATTATGCACTGTACAATTTCAATCAAAGATAGCTATATACAACATCCGAAATGTATCTGCTGTGATGTCTTTTGACGTTGGTCCAAGTGAAATTACGCACTGTACAATTTCAAAGATAGTTACAACATCCGAAATGCATCTGCTGTGATGTCTATTGGCATTGGTCCAAGTGAAATTACGCACAACGCACTGTACAATTTCAATTAAAGATGGCTACAACATCCGAAATGCATCTGCTATGATGTCTATTGACGTTGGTCCATGTGCAATTACGCACTGTACAATTTCTAATCAAAGATGGTTACAACATCCGAAATACATCTGCTATGATGTCTATTGACGTTGGTCCATGTGCAATTACGCACTGTACAATTTCAATTAAAGATGGTTACAACATCCGAAATACATCTGCTTTGATGTCTATTGACATTGGTCCAAGTGAAATTACGCACTGTACAATTTCTAATCAAAGATGGTTACAGCATCCGAAATGCATCTGCTGTGATGTCTATTGACGTTGGTCCATGTGCAATTACGCACTGTACAATTTCAATTAAAGATGGTTACAACATCCGAAATACATCTGCTGTGATGTCTATTGACATTGGTCCAAGTGAAATTACGCACTGTACAATTTCTAATCAAAGATGGTTACAGCATCCGAATTGTATCAGCTGTGATGTCAATTGACGTTTGTCCACGTGCAATCACGCTCTGTACAATTTTAAATCAAGATGGTTACACAATTCTAAATGCAGCGGCTGTGAGCCTGTGATGTCTATTGACATTGGTCCAAGTGAAAATAATTTCAAATTACTTATAGTTACAACATCCGAAATGCATCTGCTGTGATATCTATTGACCTTGGTCCAAATGCAATTAAGCATTATACAATTTCTTTTATCCAAGTTACATTAATATATAATAACATGAGGAGTATATATATATATAAAAATAATTTTCAATGATATACAAAACATACGTTGTATTTTGTCATTTTCCACATGCAACTACTCGTATAATTTCAAAACATATATAAACCACGACATGAGATTTCCAATAATGTGGTATGTGCAACTAGCAAAGCCTCAGATCAGCCTGCGCATATGCGCAGTCTGATCAGAGCCATTGATAGTAGCTTGAATATTCTATGAGTGTTCAGCTACTGACTGAACATCATTTGGAGCTTCTAATCTTAAAAGGAGGCAGCATAGGCTCGTCTGAGTATACACTTGTCAACATGTCACATTGTTGGCTATCACATGTCGCGGCTCAATTATAGCTGGTTACAAATTCCAAAATGATTCTGCTGTTCGCGTGAAATGAACAAAATATAAAATCTGTGTATAGTGCGATTCACGAAAGTTGGCAGTGATTTACCGTTATACATGACAAATAGGCAACACAGGTATATTTAAAAAAAAAATCACATTAATATTATTGGAATTATTAAAGAAGCACGTAACGTATTCGATATATAGCTGACACCACTTTTTCTGGATGTTTTCCTTTTCGTTTCATATCATATTTGTCCTTTTGTTCCTATTTCTGACTTGAAAGCTTTTACAATTGCTAAATACCCAAAACATTTAACATAAATGATATACGTTGAAGGAAGAAACCGACATGTAACTTTATACAATATATGCTTGTCGTAGCAGTCAGTTATTCTGCCACACTGTTTCTGGACATACTTCTTATGAAACGTTTCTTATTCTTAGTGTATTTATATTTTCACTAGTATCTGGCGGTAGCGATATACATTACACCAGTAACTGGCGTCAGCGATATACAATCTCGACAAAAGGATGGTGCCCGACCAGGGCTCGAACTCACTTCCTCATTTTAGAAGTCCACAGAAGTCAAATTACTAATCGACTCACTAGTAACTAAATACTATATGAAGTTTGCTGTTCGAATGCTGAAATATGTGGTTATTTCATTGATCTTTATGGAATTGGACTAAGTTTAAGGAAAATTGTTAAAGCTAAAAGTATAGCGCATAGTCATTTTTTCTTTCTTGAAAGATTTTAACTTAATGTATGAGGGTCTGGATGGGGGGGGGGGTCTGGTATTCACCATTCATTAAATATTTAGCCTATTATTCATCTCATTAAAATTTTGGGTTATTCATTAAAAATAAGACCCATAGTTCATTAAAATCTGATTATTCAATATTCATTATTTTTTCTTCTATTCATTAAAATAATAGGATTATTCCCTATTTTAGGCACTCAATATTCACTATTAATTTTTGGCTTATTATTCACTATTCATTACAAAAAAGAGCCATTATTCACTAATCATTATACTAGACCCTCATGTATTACTGCAAGTTAGAGGTACTTTAGGATATATGCCTGTATAAATCGCCCATTACCTTGATTGGTTGATATTTTTGTTTAGAACGATTCTCATCTATCTTTGAATCAACAGTAATTATGAAAACTGTAGATAAAGTACATCTGGCGTTCTATTGCAGAACTGTTTTCAATGGCAGATTTTAATAAATGAAGGGTTATTGAATTTATACTAAACTTTGTTCTAACATGGACTACAGTGCTCCCATTTACGAAGTACAAATCTAGTGCAATGAGGCTTACTATAATTATTAAACACGTGATTCATTTGCGTTTTATGAGACACAGCATCCGTTTATAATGAGGACAGAAACATGAACAGCCTAAACGACAAGAAACACGCGAGGTTCCGTAACTGGTCATTTTTTTCTGTAATTAACTACAAAATAATAGAGAAAGATTCTCACAGCGGTGTGAAAGTGGACAATTATAAGCACATAACCGAGTTTGCACGTAGTCTTGCATGTAGAAGAACTTTTAACTTTTCGCCTACTATTCCATCTGCTGATATTAACCGTTCAACAGTTTTGACCCGGATCAGGCCCGACAAGGCGTCGGGCCTGATCTGGATCCAAACTGTTTGAGACTATGATGATATTCCTGAAAGGAGTTTTCGAAAAAAGATAATTTAGAAATAAAAACATCATTAGTTTGAATTACAGGTAGGTAGACATAAACATATATGCCCCCCCCCCTAAAGAGGCGTTTCTTTAATGCACCTAAAACCTATGTTCTTATAGACAGTTAGCACAAAACACACTTTTCGGGGGTTCAGTGATCCATTCTATGAGCAAGTTATTGACAACTAGTATGTTTCGCGATGGTTTTTTTTTCGGAATTATCACTAAGGTACATGTATTGTATTTCATTCTGGCTCATTTAGTAGGCTGCACAGACTTTTCTGTGTCCACTTGTCAAAATGCCACATTGTTGGAAATCTCATGTCGCGGCTCAAGTATATCTCTAAGTTATAGCAATTGCTATTTTGATAAGCAAATTGTCATCTCTTAAAAAACATTATTGCTCATAAGGGAGAAACTTCCCAGCGTGAGAGAAAACCAATCAACAAATAAAAAGCCCCCCTGTGTACTTAATTCCTTCACTATGGTCATGGTGACACAGGTATACGTCTCGGAAACTCAATCGTGAATTTCCGTTATCGCTTGGGCGAGGAAAAATTGATGACCCTTACTCATCCAAATCTAAAAAACGTCAGTGAAATAATTATTCAACATGTAATCAAAATTGAAATGAGAAGAATATCTGATCAGCGTCCTAAAGAAACCATTTCAAGTAATCTCAAAAGCTGCTATAAAACGAACGAAATGCACTTATTCATTTTACTTTCCATAGAAGTCAATGGGATTTTTTTACCCTTTAAGTTAAAACAGTCAGTCGTACCCAAATCATAGAAAAGGATAAAATATTCCTTGAATAACTAAGATGAATAGCTTTAAAATGAAATCAGCGCCTTAAAAATAAACTGAAAAATAAAGATTTTATATGAATTTTTATGATAGCTATCCATTAAACCTAATGCGAAGTAGTTTATCAGTTTTTCGACCAGGTAAAAATCCATTGTTTGATATGCCTTTAAAGACATAGAAAATTTAGCAATAATACTGGTACCACTCATTATGATTCTCTCCAGGGGTCATACTGGGCAGATCAAAGGCTAATCTTTATTAGGTGATTATGACTTCCTTACAGGGAAAATAAAGTGGTCCCATGAAGGGATTAGGGTTTTTCTGATAAAATATTGATCTTTATCTTAGTGAAAGAAATTGTGTTGTATACAGGTAAGTCCCTTCTTGAGGCCCCTTTAAGTTTTTGAGATACTGAAACTGTCCCTTATCAGTAAATTCACTAATGATTCCATATATCACAAAATATATGCCTTTAAATTCTAAGACTAGCTAAGAACCAGCCGATTTCTGGCTATCCACTAGGAATTCAACTTTTTTCTTTTTGTATGATGTTTGGAATGCGTTTTGACAATGTTTCAGTCGTTTTGAACTCTGTAGCTGCCGCCTACGTCCATTTAGCAAAGTCAAGCGTTACAATGACATGCTGATATGTGTATACTGCAAAGCCTGAAATTCATACGCGATTAAAGTAAAGTGCACCCAATTGGCACTATAGCAAAGTAGACAGCACACACTAAACGGCGACATACGTTGACAAAGAAAAACGGTTATTGTCCATAGTTTACGTTGTTCCTTAATTGACGTTAAACTTGGTTTATTCCCTTTTTACCATTTAACATGACGCGAAACATAAGTTCTGATTTTCAAAAAGGCATTCTCTTACAATGACTGGTTGACTCCAAGACATTTCAGTTTCTAGAAATTGCTTCAGCAAAGGAAAAACACTACCGTTTAGACAACGTCAAAAGCAAAACTTAAAAAACCCATATCATACGTCACAGCAAGAAATTTCAAATTTTTAAAATGCTCTTTTGTCTGTGCTGGTATTGGCATTGCATACATGTAAAGAGTTTTCAAAAAAATATCTAGACATACACTCCCGAGGTAAAAGTGATAAAAACGGTGTTTTTGACGTCGTGGCGTCATGTTCTATATTTGATATTATTATTATATTTTTTCGAAGAATACTGTCAAATGTCTTGTTATTAAAATAAGCATATCGGCTTAGCTCTATAGTTTGTTATTTACGAGTTTGAAGCAAGTAAAACGTGTCAGGTTTCTTTAGTAGTTCAGTATACATATATAAGTGATAATAATCATTAGTTTATATACACTGAAACGAAGTTAGAAGTGGCCACCTACACGTTTTTTGTGCCTGTTCAGAAAGTAAACGTCGCTCTTACAAAATTTAATTCCATAAAAAATTCAAGGCTTTTTTGAGACTCTGAAAATTATGCCAGATCAAAATGACTGGTAGATCTTGCACAGACGGAGTCAGAGTAAAGGTACCTTCATTTCAAAAAGTCACACCTTTTACTGTGATATAAAATATTCCTCAGATATGTTATCCATTTATATCTTAAATAGTTTAAAGCTGTTAATGACAGCTGTGATATCACATGAAAAGAATCGAAGGTTTTATGACTATTGAACTCTCCGTTTCTCTTCTACTTTAACATGAAGGCAGCCTCTTTCAACAGCTTAATCAAAGAGTTTTAGCTTTAACCATGCAATTTGCATATCAATTTTGCATTGCTCTGTGTGCTTTATTATCAGTGGCATGGCATTTAAATTTCCAGCGGTTATTCATTATGAAAAGGCTTCATTGTTTTATTTAAAAAATCAAAGTTATCTCCGGCATATGCCATTTAAATGACCTTTAAAGTTTTACGTTAAAACTGGAAGTGGACACCAATCTTCAAAGAATAAATGTTAAAAAATGGGCTGATCTAGCTGTATTGTGCTTGGTCTAACATGTTTACATAATATAATACGCATACAGTGATTTTGGTATGTGCAGTTGATTATTTTTGAAATTATTGGAAAATGCGGAAAATGAGCTTTTTTTTAAAGAAAAAATCATAAAAATCGTTAATTAGCAAAAATTCAGGGGTTTGGTGGTTTTTTTTTCAAGTTGGCTAGACGGGTTTAAAATCACCTGTACTTCTATTCGAAAAAACTGCACGCAAAACCCTTATTTTCTTCAAAAATTTGATTTTTGCATTTTTGAGCCCAAAAATTGTGAAGTGATAGAAAACTCTTCCAAAGCACCACTTAACTTTAGTCCATTGAAATGCACATATTTGGGCAAAAATTCACTTTAATATCATCAGCGCTAAGTCAGAAATAATGAAATTGAAAAGTGGCCACTTAGAACTTCGTTTCAGTGTAAGTGACAATTATCAGCGAAGAATGTTTTCATAAGCAAAATATTGACAATAATATTACCCTTTTTAACAGTCAGGTAGACTGTTTTGTGCCCTCGTCGACTGCAACGAACCCGTGATGACTGCGCTGTTCGAGTACAGTTGTTCACAAGCGTGTACATGCCATATGGCGTTTCAATTTTCTGCTTTGCTTTAACGCCGTTTTCATATGTAACTGGTATTGTTTTTAGAGAAACGAGACGCCACTCCCACAAACGCTAAATTTGGCTTATTTCACTCCGCCATGACCTTGAAAATGAGGACAAGGTCATCAAAGCCTAACTACGTCGTTATCATGCCCCAATGTCATATTCATGCAAATTTGGTACGGTTCAATCTGCTTACTAGGTCATGCAAGAAAGTGTCACTCCAATACCAACGCCGTCGGCATTTGCGTAGCTCCCATTACGCACTTAATAAATAGCAACATTCAAGGGAGGTCACCCAATGTGGTATACCATAAGGAACTGCTCTTATAGGAAAGAATTCGCTTCTTCTGTGAGCAAATTCTTTCCTTTAAGAGAAGTTCCCATTTTGAAAAGGGAAGCGAATGAAGAGAATCTATGCTAGATCCAGTAGTTTTCCTTTGGTGTGCGTAACCTTTTCAGCTTTCTGGCTACGACATTGGCCGAGAGAGACTTACATGTAATACGGGAACATCACATTACCACTGCAATGCATAATACTGAAAATTGATAAGTCTTGAAAATCGAGAGGTAATCAGATCTTCGATAGAACAATAAAGCTGGCCAGTCTGTAACACTTCAATTAATGAAAACCTAGACGTATGACATTTCAGTTGTCTAGTGTGAAATGTACACCATTTTATGTACTTATCTTGTCACAGCGACAACAAAAATATACAGATTGGGAATACGGTTGCTATAAAAAGAAAACAAGACCAAAATAAGGAAATACACAAACACACCACAAATAATTAATTAAAAGCTAGCCACAGTTCATTTTTTTCTCAAAAACACAGGCCATATCTCAATCTCGCAAAGCAGTTTAAGCCTCTATAGGATTGTTTTAAAAGCAAACAATCAAAGAAAACAAACAGAAGTTGTTTATCTTACGTGAAGTATTCAGTCATAAAAATACATTGTATGTTTTAATACGCAAAATGTCTTTTCATGTTTCTGATAAACCGGTTTCTTTGAAATGATTGTTTTTATATTACACTGTTGATGTATTATTTTAAGGTAAACACAAGGAAGTGTCAACCTGAGAAAGTGGTGTCCACTGAGGAAATCACTTTTAAGCTTTGACAAATGTTATTGTTATATAACTTCTATAAAAGACCTTCTCTAAATGGCTGGGACTAGCTTTCATTGGTTGCGACAGATCTTGATGTCAAGCAGTGTTGAACTAAATTTAGCTCTGGACAGGTCGACATCAGCATTAACCAATGCTGTCAGACAGCTAATAGTGGATTGAACTAAATTTAGCCCAAGCTAGGTAGACATCATTTTTTTTTCACTGCTGTCTGACAGCTAAAAATGGATATTGGAAAACTGACACAAGAGAGACATCAAATAGACCAGAAATCTTTTAATTTCACAGGTTAACTTATTTGAACTAAGATTTTGACCATATTGTGAGAACAGCTATTTAAAAACGAAATTCTTTTGCGCATCTTATAAGAGTTTCAGAAACTTGAAAAGCAATTGGTGAAATAATCTTGTTTTCAGTGCACTTTGGACATCTGACTGGAGCAAATTTATAAATATGAAAAGATTTGATATAAAAATAGAAAAAATATGGTTTCATATAACAAAACACTCGGCTTCGCCTCGGTGAACATCACTGTGCTCGGATTGACAGTTCCTGATGTTGACTTCAAAAGAATGCATTAATTGTATATTGTTATATGACTCCCATGAAAGACCCCATGGTGGGGAGGGGGCGGGGGTACTCCCATTTTTCTTTATGCGTAGGCTCGATCCAAGCATCTACCATTCACCCCTAAAAAATCAGGAATTGTAAGCTCCCCCCCCCCCCTACAAATTATAATTTTAGCAATCCCCCATTCTGTACCTTGACCTTAAGAAAAGACCCTAAAATGCATAGAAATGAACCCTCAATGTAGTCCAAATTTGTGATGACCCCCAAAAATATCTACCAAATCTTCATACCCCCAAAAATATTTATTTTTCTGAAAACCTCAAAAATTATTGAAATTCAAAATGTTGAACCCCAAAAAATGACCTGAGCCTAGATGTGTATGAGCATATCAGAGTACCCCCCTGGTAAAAAACCTCCTCTGACTGGCTGAAACTAGCTTTCACTGGTTGTGACAGATCTTGATATATACCAGTGAGGAGCTAAATTTAGCCCAGGACAGGTCGACATCAGGATTTGTAAGTGCTGACAGACAGCTAAAATAGATTAAACTAAATTTGGCACAGGACAGGTAGACATCAAGTTTTTTCACTGCTGCCTGAGACCTAAAAATAGATATTGGAAAATTGACTCAAGAGATAAAGAAATCATGTACCGGTATATCATTGGCCAAATTAATGTTTTGAATTTAGAATTTGTTAATTTTATGAGTACAGTAATTTAAAAAAAAATGCAATAATTTTGCATTCAGAAACTTGAAAAGAAGATGTTGAAATCATATTTTTTCAGTGCACAAGGAACATCTGGCTTAAGTCAATTTATAAATATGAAAAGACTTTATATAAAACTAGGAAAAGAGAGACATGCAGTGTCATATAACAAAACAACTGATGTATTTTTTTGGTAAAAATCAGGATTAGTCAACCCTCGAAAGTGATTTTCACCTCGTCTTTGCCTATGTGAACATCACTATTCTCAGGTTGACAAATCCTGATGTTAACCTCAAAAGAATGTATCAATGATATATTGTTATACGACTCCTATTAAAGACCTCCTCTGATTTGCTGAAACTAGCTTTCACTGGTTGTGACAGAATTTGATGTCGAAATTTAGCTATCAGAATTTGTCAGTGCTGTCACAGCTAAAAATAGATCAAACTAAATTTAGCTCAGGACAGGTAGACATCACTTTTTCTACTGCTGCCTTACAGCTAAAATAGATATTGGAAAACTGACTAAAGAGATAGCATGATTTCATGTGTATATTTCACAGGTCAAATGTTTTGAATTAAGAATTTGTTCATTTTATGAGAACAGTAACTTAAAAATGTCATTCTATTGCACATCTCGTAAGACTTTCAGAACTTTGAAAAGCAGTTTTTGAATTAATCTTGTTTTCAGTGCACTAAGAACATCTGACTGAAAATACTTTATATAAAACTAGGAAAAAGGAGACAGGGTCATAAAAATGGTGCATTCTTTTTCGGTTAACATCAGGATTAGTGTACCCTCGAAAGTGATGTTCACTGAAGTGAAGCTGAGATGAACATCACTGTTCCCAGGTTGACAAATGGCTTCGGTGAACATCACTTTTCTCGGGTTGACAAATCCTGATGTAACCTCAAAAGAATGCATCAATTGTATAGTGATTATTGAAAAATATAACTTTTAGGCTGTATTTTTTAAAACTATAAGTAGCTGTGATCAGATAGACATGACTTGTCAAGATTGTATGACAGCTAAAATAGTTTTGGAATTCCTTACATTTGATCAAAGGTTAGCTGTGGACAAGTAGACATGACTTTTGTCAAGGCTGTCTAAAATAGTTTTGGCACCTTTTTAAGCATATTTCGTACGCATGCACAGGAAGAATACCTTAAACCTTTGGAATTGAAGAACACCTTTAACCTCAATATTCAAGCACTTTTACATTTCGAAAAAAAAAACCTTTCCATTTACTCATAGTCTGGTCTAAACGGTACCCGGTATAAAGACGTAAGATGAGAGGTTGGAGCAAAAAAAAAACACGCAAGTTTTCATGGCTTTGTAAATGATAAATCGCGTTGAAACGTATTTTGATGCTATTTCTGAGACATCCCCAAAAAAGGATGCTCAGGAAGCGCTGATATTGACGACGCCTGATGCAGTAGTGCCATGCATTGAAAAGGAACCAATATACGACATGTACTGCATCAGGCGTCGTCAATATCAGCGCTTCCTGAGCATCCTTTTTTGGGGATGTCTCAGTGGCGCAGTTGGTAGCGTCAATGTCTGGTGTAGTGCTAGGCGGTGTTGTCGAGGTCGTGGGTTCGAATCTCGCTAGAGGCAAAATATTTACAGCATCTATCGGCTCAGTTGATTCACTATATCTCTCTGTATTTATCTCACAAACATCATTGCTTTCGAGCTACACAGGATCAGACAGTAGATAAATACAGAGAGATATAGTGAATCAACTGAGCCGATAGATGCTGTAAATATTTTGCCTCTAGCGAGATTCGAACCCACGACCTCGACAACACCGCCTAGCACTACACCAGACATTGACGCTACCAACTGCGCCACTGAGACATCCCCAAAAAAGGATGCTCAGGAAGCGCTGATATTGACGACGCCTGATGCAGTACATGTCGTATATTGGTTCCTTTTCAATGCATGGCATCTATTTCGTTCGCAAGTGAAAGCCTGATGGATCCAAAGATACAAGTGAAATTAGATAAATATCAGAAGTGCGGAAATATAGATCATATATTACAATTAAAAGGAATTAAGTGGGAACTAGCGCAGTGAGTGAACCACTTAGTTTCTCTATAATTGCGATATATGATCTATGGCCTACTTAAAGTTTTCTCCTCCTTTTTCATGACTGTGCCTTTGGAAATGGTCACATTGACCACTTCACAGATTTACTTAATGATTTACTTAATAAATATTACAAATATTGACAAAATATGTGGTTAAGTTGGCCAAAAATTTAAATTTATGAGCAAACTGATTGGTTGTGAAGCACAGGAAGGGGTGGAGTAAACTATGAGTATATTTTACTGCCGAACCACGCCAATTTTAAAACCATTAGGGCGATTTGAAAATTTCCTAGTTTGTAATCATGTCAACGAGGCAAAAAGACGATTGTACGCCTTTCGCTAGAACTCCTTAGTAATTTCTTCGGTCGGAAAACGCTCGTTTAACTTTTTACCTGAGCGGCCGTGAGTGTCGTCTACTGAAAATTTTTGCAAATGGTTTGAACCCAGAGCAGGCCCGACAAAATGTCAGGTATAATAGTGTCTGGTCTGAATCCAAACTGTCTAACATTGTTGGTATTCATGAAAGATGGTTTTAAAGAAAACCAGCCTTCGACAAAAAAAACAAATATGAAAAATTGCCCAGCACGCTAAGAGTTTTTTAAATATGCCGTTTGCTTTGTCAGATCATATGTAATTATTTTCCATTTATCCCATAAGTAAAGAGTTTTTTCTTATTTCTAAAACTTCAGATGAATAATATCAGCTGTATTAATTAGCTCCTAATCAATGACAAAATCTTATTCAGAAACAAGAATAGCCTATTGATCGTCTGTATCTGATGTACAGACGACAATTCTGTTATATCGGATGAAATGAGCGCTAATTTTGCTTACTTATCAATGTTGATCAGACACCTATTTATCCCAGCACATGCGCTTTTAGTATCAAACGCATATGCGCTAAAGCCTCTTTTAAACGCCCATACTGTCGTGTCCAGCAGGACTATGGGTCTACATTTTAGTTTGAGTCTTCATATACGTCCATATATTGTATATGCTAGCAAGGAATGCTCTGGCGAGTCTGTGCATATGCGCAGACTCGCCTGAGCCTTCTTTGCTCGGCAATGCGATGAGTACCAAAATTCCATGTGCTGGCTCGTGTATGCCTTTAATTAATGAAAAGCGTAGAGGCGTTTCGTATAATAAGAGATTTGCAAGGGTTTCCACTGAATGAATGCAGCTAATGAAGCGAAAGTCCATGAATATACAATACAACAAAACACAAAATACTACACTACACTATAATACAATATACGTTTGTTCGTTTTCACGCTAGAACCACGCAGTCTCACACATCGGGCGTTGGCAAATGGGTTATATGAGCCGGTGTTTAGCAAAGGGTACATATTAGCATGTGTGCTCATCGAAGACTCGGATCAGTCTGCGCATCCGCGACGTCTGACCAGAGCCTTCGATGGGCGCACTTTGGGTAGTCAAGCCTTAGGGTCCCATGTTTCTTCAGGCTGAAAAAAACGTTGTACGCTTGGCTACTTATAAAGCGCCCTTCGAAGACACTGCTCAGACTGCACAGACTGATTTGAATCTTCGCTGTACGCACAATGCCAACGTTAAGCGGATACTGGTTCGTGTGATATGCAATGCGGGTGTTTAGCCCAATCTTCGAATTTGGGCTTTCTCATGATATAGGGATCAAACATCTTTTTATGTGTTCCCGAGAAAGATGCTGAAATCAGAGAGCGAAACCCGAGGTTTTCCGAAATTTCTCCTGAAGAACTTGACGATTGTGGATACTTTTATAAAAAAATGTCTGATGGCTATTGTTGCATAAAACCGTACATGTACATGTAGCAACGAGTTCAATTTAGATGTGACTTTGTTTACAAAGCCTAACTTTAAAAAAAAAATCTAAAAAAGTTTCAAAGTACTGGAGGACTTTGAAAAGGGTCAAGGTTAAAATTCAACGAGTGGTTCGGAAGATAGTGTGCGGAAATGGCTGATTTATACAGTCTTTATAGGAAAGCGATTTAAAAATTTAATCAAGGTCATCAAAATCTTATCAACTCTTTCCGCCCTCTAGTGTACTCCAAACAATGTACGAGACCTGTTTCATGTTTATTTGAACAAATTCGAATTTCATTTTTCGAGGTTGCATGTTTGTAAAATCAATATTAAATAACGGACGTTTCCCTGGTATGACCAAATAGACACATATGCAATTTAAAGCATAACCATAACACGGCGTCCCAAAATACACACCCACCCCTTTTTACTGATTTTAAGCGAAAAAACGGGTGTATTTATAATAAAAATGCGTATAAAAGTGTTCAAATTTCTTTTAAGTTTAGAAGAGCGTTCAGTCTATTATTTAAATGAAAAACAGCTTCTTTGCGACTGCTTTTGCTTCACAACTAGGCATTTTAAGTTCTACCATACGAGTGCCCAAATGGGCATTCCTTGTATAAAACGTGTCCTGGAAGAATTGTGAAAAACATATTCTCAAAACTCACAGCCAACACAAGTTCTTAAATAGTTCAAGAATATACCGCCGATAAAACTGATCACCAAACATTGCATTAATGTATTTTGTTTACAATTTAGTGTTGCTTTGGAAACTGTAAACTCAAAAATTTGATGTTTAAGATACTTCCAAAAAGTAAATACCCAACGGAAATACTTAATCTGCTAGCAGAATACACTTTAATCATTTACGTACAATTTAGAATAGGTTTCAAGAGAAAAACTCCACTCCTTTAAGAGAAATCGTTCGAGAACGGTTTTGGACATTTCGTTTCAGACAGCATTTTTAAACGCTTAGATTTTGACTACTCATCTTCAGAGACTGTTTTAATTCAGCGAATAAAGTTAAGAGCTATTTTCTTGGTGTCTGTGTATTCATGGAGATCAGATTAACTGATTTAAATTTATTATTACTAAATATAATAAGAAATAAATGAGATACTCCAATTTCAAATTTGTTCAAATAAACATGAAACACCTCTTGTATCTATGCAGGTTTGGTCAAAATCCATCCACTGGTTTAGAAGATAACGCACGGAAACCCTATTTTGGATATTTCAAAGAGCCGGTGTGACCTTGAAAATAAGGTCAAGGTCACCAAAATCGAATTAACTCTTTCAGACTTCACAACAATGTATATATGCAAGTGTGGTCTAAATCCATCCTCTGGTTCAGAAGATAACGCACGGAAACACTATTTAGGATATTTCAAAGTGCCGGTGTGACCTTGAAAATAAGGTCAAGGTAGCCAAACTCTAATCAACTATTTCCAACAATGTATATACATGTATGCAAGTTTGGTCAAAATTCATGCACTGATCCAGAAGATAACCCACGGAAACCCTATTAAGGATATTTCAAAGTGCCGGTGTGACCTTGAAAATAAGGTCAAGCCACTAAACTCTTTCCACCTTCCCAACAATGTAAAAATGCAAGTTTGGTCAAAATCCATCCACTGGTTCAGAAGATAACGCATGGAAACGAAACTGAGTTAACGCGGATGCCGACGGGATCAGCACCAAAACTAATATGTCCCCCCTCCCTTTGGTTGTGGAGGAGGGGGGGGGGCATAACAACGACTGTTGACTAGGGCTAAGTCGGATAAATTCGGACACTCGGTTAAATTCGGACAGCGTTCTTGTTTCTTTCATTTTTGAATTATTGGAATAAACATTAAGTTAACTATGCAAACAGTGACAATCCTGATGAGACGGCTCATTAAGAGCCGTATCATCTGGATTTTCACTGTTTGTAAATGTATGTCCAAATTTACCCGCTGTCCGAAGTTACCTGATTTAACCCTATATAGCTTTGTTCTGAATCGAGCTAAATGTACATGAACAGGTTGGCATCGATTCAAAATCAGTCTCAGCGCATCCGCATAGTCGGATCTGAGTATTAGACCTTGGACCCTTGGAGACCCATAGAACGCCCATAAAAGACTGATCAGACTGCGTGGATGCAAAGGCTGATTGAGTCTTCGTTTAGCGGGCATACATGTAGCATGCCAACCTGTACGGTTTGCTTGACATAGGCTTATTTAATATGTTACTGCTAAAATCACTAGGTTCCCATTAACCATTAGACGGAACATATAGTTTAGTAAATGTTTATTGAAAATGATTAGTTTCGATTAATTTTCTTGTATAAGAAAACATACATATTTTTTGGGGTGGGGAGAGTGTTTGTGTGTGGGGGTGCGGGTGGGGGGGGGGTGGTGGTTTTCGGGATGGGACTATCCTTCGCTGGTGTCCGTTTTAACAATCGTTAAATTAACATTCCCTATCCAGCGGGCACACAACCTTAACCCATATAAGCCTAGCGTCCTTTTTGTGGGACATAGGTTCTCCACTTTTTGCTTACAGAAGTTTCTTTTAAAAATTGAATAAAAATTAAAATAACACCCAACAACCCTTCAAACGGAATCTAACTCGTCCAATTGATAAGGATGGCAAAATATATTCGGCATAAATGGGTTAAAACAACGTCGTATCAACGTCGACGGGGCGGCATCGCGACGATGTCGATACGACGTTGTTTTGACGTCATGCGCCTGATAGGTAACCAAATGCACTTTACCAAAATATTTAAGAATTATCCGACATGTTTGAAAAATATATGAGCTGCTTAAAATATGGTAGTTTTCTTGTAGGAAATATGAGCATGGGTGAAAGTTCAAAATTTCCCAAATCCTCAACTTTTGAAATTCAAATTTTAAAACTTGCAGGATGGCTATACAAATGGATAATTTAAAGTTAAAATGATTAATTGTGCTTAGATAATCTAAAAACTAATCAAAGAAGCTATTATAATCTCCTTAATTCAGCATTTTGTGGCTGACTTTCTTTGGAAAGTCTGCCTCAAAATCCTGAATTCAGAATTAATCATGAAAACTTTCACTCATGTACATGTATGAGACCTGTGCAAAAATTGCACTGATAGTCATATTTTTTTGATCATTCAAGCGGTTGTATATTTTTGATATTAGCGGTTTCCATCGGTAATATCTAATTACACATGTACTAAAACATCGAAATGGCATAAGTTTGAAATCAAAACAGCAGAATGAACGCACAATCTCACAATTTGCATTCCCTTTTAAAAGTAATTAATGGAAGAAGGCAAAGTCGCATTAACTAATTTCCACTATTGTCGAAGAAAAACACAAAATATAGAAATTAAAGTTTCTCACAACAAACTTATTCCTCTCAGAAGAACCGATAAATACATAAAAGCAGTCTAACTGGCTTTACTGCCACGTTATTCCAGTCTTCCTAGATGACAAATTCTCTCAAGCATATTTCTACTGGAGTATCGATGATAAATCACCGATTTCTACCATTATATCCTTAATAGATATAACTAGAGGGAAGTCGACTGGGAATCGGTCGCATATTCTATTATGTTTTTAATCATGTGATTTCGTTTTTGCCCAGTTACATGTCCGGTGTGTGCTGTACATAATCGAATACAGCCTACACTGGACCTGTAATTGAGTGATTTCGTATTGGCCCAGTGACAGGTCCGATGTGTGCTGTAATCAAATACAGCTTACACTGGGCCTGTAATTGAGTGATATTGTATTGGCCCAATTACAGGTTTGGTGTGTGCTGAAATCAAATACAGCTTACACTGGACCGGTAATTGAGTGATATTGTATTGGCCCAGTGACAGGTTCGGTGTGTGCCGTTGTGCTGTAATTAAATACAGCTTACACTGGACTTGTAATTGAGTGATTTTGTATTGGTCTAGTGACAGGTCCGATGTGTGCTGTAATAAACACAGCTTACACTGGGCCTGTAATTGAGTGATATTGTATTGGCCCAGTTTTAGGTCCGATGTGTGCTGTAATCAAATACAGCTTACACTGGACCTGTAATTGAGTGATATTGTATTGGCCCAGTGACAGGTTCAGTGTGTGCTGTTGTGCTGTAATTAAATACAGCTTACACTGGACCTGTAATTGAGTGATTTTGTATTGACCTTGTGACAGGTCCGATGTGTGTATTAGCCCAGTTACAAGTCTGATGTGTGCTGTTATCAAATACAGCTTACACTGGGCCTGTAATTAAGTGATTTGTATTTGCCCAGTGACAGGTTCGATGTGTGCTGTAATCAAATACAGCTAACACTGGACCTGTAATTGAGTGATTTTGTATTGGCCTAGTGACAGGTCCGATGTGTGCTGTAATCAAACACAGCTTACACTGGGCCTGTAATTGAGTGATATTGTATTGGCCCAGTTACAGGTCCGATATGTGCTGTAATCAAATACAGCTTACACTGGACCTGTAATAGAGTGGTTTTCTATATATTGGCCCAGTGGCAGGTTCAAAGGCATCTGTATTGGCCCGAGGCATAAGCCTCGGGCCAATACAGCTGACCTCGGAACTGTAAAATATACTTTGATTTCGAATTATTATAAAAAATCGGCGCAGATTAAAGCACATGTAGTTGAAATACCACATGCATTTGAAAAACATACTACCCTGCACACACACATTATGGATGTAGATGAAGACTCAGCCCTCAAGCCCGCTGAATAAGTTTGTGTGGGCGTTTTAAAGGCTTTTACATGTGATAAGTAGATGGCTAGCTGGGCTTCTTATCAACTTCAAAGAAAGCGACTGGTCATGCGTGCCGAAGTTCTGAAGACACGTGTGCATGATTTTATTGTTTTCAAAGGGTCCGGGCACTCGTTGAAGAACCGGATGCAATTTGGGCCAACACAAAATAAAAGGTATCTTATCACAGAGTAGACAGTGTACAAATGTTACCATAAATCACCATTGTCACGCAGCCTTGTCAGACTCTTCAATTAATAATTGCCGTTTTTTCTTCTATTCATCTGAGTATCATATGTAATATGATATGCAATATGGGTTTCTATCAGAAAATCAGAAATTATATAACTGACAGATGGATGGGACGAAAAAGATCTACAAAACAAACAAAAATAAAGTATAATTTCTCTTTTATTTCTTTATCTTTATTCCCAAACATCCAAATGGTCCGAAATTGGGTCGTCAGGAACACCTCTACTATCATTGTTTTATTCAAGACCATTATCAGAATCATCTGGAAGGTTGCTGTCAATGTAATCTGTTTCACATTGTCCTCTTCTGATGATTTGGAAATTTCCCTGGTTGTAGTGCATGTATTCAAGCAATCCTGTCTACCTTGACAGTTGCAGAATGGCGTGCTGCTTGTGGTATCCATATACCTCCCTAGAACACTTATTGCCCTGCACTGAATCACATCAAGTAACTCAGGTGGAGCAGGATCGCCTTCAGCAATGACTGGTTTATAAACTTTGATTCGAAACTACCATCCAAAGTTTGTTATGTCTTTTGACTCACCTGCAGGACCTTCACAATCGGCTGCTTTCTACAACATGATTTGAAGATGAGCCCGAAGCATGTGTTGCAGAATATTTCCAGATGTTGGAGGGGAAGCCATCACTTTAGGATTTCTCTTCCTTTTTGTGAATATATTGTAGTTAGCAGATTCCATGGATGTTACTAGTGGCTGGCTATAATGGAACAAAGGAAGGTATTGCTGCATTCATCAACTCTGTGTGAGAGGTATCAATGTCACCTATGATAGCTAAACATTGGTAGTTTACGGATACCATAGTATTCAGTGTAGTGACATTTCCTTTGTCGTAAGGGTAGGAAGTTGTATCACAACCACTGAGAGCATACATACATAGTAGCTGCAAGCATTTCTGACCAAGATCAGCACAGATGGCATTGATGTCAAGTACTGATCCATCCCACCTTGCATTGCAAGTCTGCCCAATTCACCCAATATGCAAGTAGAACAAACACATCTGTGGTATGTAGATCACATTTTGGCCAGACTAAGCTGCTTCCAGCAAGAAGATCTGATCAATCAGCTTTATCATAAAAATACAATCAGACCCTGCATCTGATGTAGCAATCTCGCCAAGATTGGAGGGACTTTAGATTTTGGCAAATGTTTGCTTATTGGATTTAGTTTTCATTTTGGCATCTTTCTAAGGCAGATGACTTGCAATGAAGAGGTCGTAGTCAAGTACAACTCCATGCACTGGCTTGCCGAATCCTGTCATGGTCTTTGGCAGAGATGTCTTGATACTTGTCAAAGACAACACTCTTCTAAGCAGCTTCAGGATAGTAACTTTAATGCTCTTCATGATGCAATAAGTTCAGATGGACTGCTAACATATGGCCAGATAATGTGATAGAAGAGCTGTGAGGCCACCACTTTAGGATTTTTCTTCTTCTTTGTGAAAATACTTTAGCGAGCAGATTCCATGGATGTTCCCGGTGGCTGACCATATAATGCAACAAAGAAAGGCATTGCTGCATTCATCAACTCTGTGTAAGTGGCACCATTGTCACCTAAAGTAGTTACACCTAAGTAATTTCCTGATATCATATTATATTCAGTGCAGTGTCATTTCCTTTGCCATAAGGGTAGGAAGTTGTATCACAATGACTGAGTGTAAGCATACCTGGTAGCTACAAGCATTTCTGACCAAAGTCAGAACAAGTACTGAACCATCCGAGCGTTCCAACTGTACATTGCACTGCATGTCTGCCAGATTCACCCTATACAAAAGTAGGACAAACACATGTGTGTCATCACTAAGTATGCAGGCCACACTCTGACCAGACTAGCACAATTGTCATGTCAGCTTCATCAAGACGAAATCTACCATCATCTGTTTCCACTGAAGTAATCACGGCAAGATTGAAGGTACCTACCACACTGGCAAGTTTTCATTTATTAGAATTGCTTTTCATAATTGCATCGGTCTAGATGACTTGGGATGGAGAGGTCATAGTCGATAACAACTTCATTAGCTCGCCATATCCTGTCATTGTCTTTGGCAGAGATGTCTTTGTACTTATTAAAGCCAAGAATCTTGCTAGTAGCATCTGTATAGTTATTAAAACAGTCTTCAATGGATGCAGCTAAATCATAGTGACTGCCACTATGAGGTTTCAAGAATATTTTGACTTTTGATCAGGCCAGGTTTATAATCGATGCTTTCATAAAAACATCCATTACCATCAATAAATGCTGGACAATCTGCTAACAACTCTAGGCTAACAGAGGACCAAGTTCTATCTTACCTTGTTACCTAACAAGAATCAGTGGGAGCAATATGGTTTTAAGATCTGGATTTGATACTTTAGGCCTGTGAGGCTGTCCCTTAAGCATACACATCGTCTGAGTCAGGATGCTAATAGCTTTGTAGAAACCATCAGGGAGACTCACTATGAAATTGCTTTCCACCTTTTCCCTAATGATAATTGAATCATCTATGTGTATATCTAATGAAGCAATCTGATCAGTAAAAGGGATTGTATAGGTGAGGCTGATTATCTCTAGAGGATGATGATATTTTTACTTTTGGAAATCCAAGGCTTGTCAGTATTACATTCTCGCCGTGTGCAGTTTCTGTGATATAAAACCATGCTCTAATCCCGAGTAGATACTTTTCCGTCAATCAGAAAATGTACATGTGAGATACACTCATTAACCAACTCAGCAGATCTTAGTATGCCTTTTTGGCAACATTGTAGTGGCATTTCCATCAAATAATAAGTAATGTATAGAGGATATTCAAATGTTTTTGTTAAATATGTCTTTTATTTCACGAGTGAAGTGGACAATATTTATATTTCATGAGTGGTGAAGCCACGAATGAAATATAATTATTGTCCATTTCAAGAGTGAAATAAAAGACATATTTAACAAAAAACATTTGAATTTTCTTTTCATTATCGACAAATTTCCCTCAATCTTTTAAGGTAAAGAGAAGCGAATCTTACTTTACATAAGCTTTTGTTTTGATTTTCTAGTTGTTGCAGACGAATTTATAAAAGTGCTTTCTTTTATTAAACTTCTAAGCGACTCTGACTTTTTTGTTTACATTTCCATAGAAATAGAAAACACCAACAGTTGTTTCCCGGTAGAAAAGAAACAGATATGCCATAAAGAGTTGCTTCCCTCAGACCATATCGAGAAAATAGAAAAAAGTAGTTCCAGTTTTATGGTTTTTCTTTCCCGTGAAAATATCAAATCTTGTATTTTCACTGCTGTGAAAATACAAGTTTTTATATTTTCACGGCTGTGAAATATATGTATTATACTTAATCAATACTTTCCTGTATCTCATTACATAGTAGATAATAAAATGTGAATACTTGACATATCCAGCAAGGAAGAAATGCTTCATCTTGGTCTTCAAACTTCCCACTCTGTAGGCTCAAACTGGTGAATCAGTAGTGTTGGCAGGAGAAAAGTGTCCACCTAATGTGGAGTAGTTGGATGCATATGAGCTGTTTCGAGTACTGCTCAATGCCATCAAAAATATTTTATCTAATTGATAGAAGTCATTTTAAGAGTGCAGCTAGTACACTCAGAAATAGTCTCATAGCTTTCATCCATGATTTCCCATTGTAAATACCTCTTACTCCTCCATAAACTACAATGACATAGAAATCCCAGGCTGAGCATTCCATTAATGTTCCAATGCAGGCAAAAATGACTATTACCAGCTGAATGGACTTTCTAGGCTGGTTCCAGCACACTTGTATCATCCCATCATACAACTGCTTGTCAAAGCATAAATTAACCTTTTTCATCCCCATATCAACTATTGATCTATGCATTTATAATGTTATGGAATTAGGATGGTGTTGCTCAGGGGACCAAACACATGTACATGTTTGCAGGGTGGAGTATATTCTGCTCGACAATTCATTGTTAAGCCCATCGCAGAAAAACCAAAAGCGAGATATTCCATAAGACTCTATGACTATAAATAATATTCCTTTAAACATGGCGTAAGGTGGGCATCTTGGATTTGGTTATTTGAGACTAAATTCAGAATGGTTTCCGCATACCAGAAAACGCCTTAAAAGACATATTTTATAATTTTCCATGGCGTACAGTGAGTTAAAATATATTTTAAAGATGGCGTCTTGGGGCTATCTTGTATATGGTTATTCGAGGTCCTCACAATGCAAAAATACATGCAGAATTGGATTCCTCATACCAGAAAACCTGTAAAATGACATATTGTAAAGTATTCTGTGACAATTATTTGGAAAAGTTAGGTTTTCCAAGATGGCATCTGGTTGCCATCTTGGATATGGTTATTTGGGGACCCCAAATGCAAAGCTACTTGCAGAAATGGATTCCTCATACCAAGAAACCTCTAAAATGACATATTGTACAACATTTTGTGACAATTATTTAAAAAGTTAGCTTTCTAAGGTGCCATCTGGCGGCCATCTTGGATTCATGCAAATTTCGGGAGTTGCCCAAAGTTGCCATTCTGGCAACCAAGCTAGATTAGTTTTAGAACATCTCTAAAGTGCAAAGAAACAAAAAAAACCTCATTGTACTCAACATTTCTAGGTTAATGTATTGGACATATAGGAGTGTCAAATGGACTAAGTAATCCAATTGCTGGACTGGCCAGCCGATGTCACGTGATACAGGTAAAATCCGATAATGGGAAACTCCTCTATTAGCTACACATATCACTTTTACTGGCAGATATGTCTGTGTTTTTCTGTTTTACCTAAGCTTAATACAGCTGACATTTCTTGAAGTCCCAGTCAACAATATTTTATGGATGTCCGGACTCCTCCCAGAGGGAGAAAAGAAGAATAAGATGGACTTAAAGGCCCGGATCTCCATCCAAATTTGCCTCAAGTGAAGCTAATTCCATGCTTCCAACAAGCAAAACATGACAGGGTCATCTCTGTGAAAGCTGCAGCAAGGTATAGAGGAAGGCAAATATCAGTAATAGATAAATCAATTAAATGTACCACACCGGACCACACAGGAAAACACAACACACAATAGCCATTTCCCAGCAGGTGATAACAATGCTGCAGGTAACAGACAAGACAGCATAACAAAGACAAACAAACATGAAGCATTAACAACAAAAAGGATCCACAAACGAAGCACCGCCTTGAAACGGTCAGTTCCGCTATCATTCACTAGTGGGGCCCCAAAGGAATGGCTATTTATCTGGTCTGAGAGCATTTGCTTGCTGGGCAAGTAGATTGCAAATGCAGAATGCGTTACAGCCTCCGAATGGAAGATATACATCTTATCATAACAAAACGATTGGCGCATATTTTCTTTTTGTATGCTTTTCAGTCATAATGAAAGTGTAGAAAGTGTGAAGCAAATGGGATGTCAGTCCCCATAATTGATTTAGGCTATTCTGGTTATTAGATTTATATTACACCGTGGGTAAGAAAATAAAATTAGCGAAGCATATTGGCACAATGGCAAGATATTCCAGATATTAAATTTCCTTGTCGCCTAGTGCGGTGATAAGTCCCACTTTTTGTTCAGTCCCAAATTCATATTGACCCTTTACTCCCTAATAACGCTTTTTGATTCCATTGTAATACTTCAGGTATGTATTTGAAATTATTATGGAAAATGGAGCATTTGCTCTTTGGAGCAAATGCTCCATTTTCCATAATATTTTCAAAAGAGCATTTTTCCATATTATTTTCAAAAGTATTCAAAATTTTACTATTTTTTCTTGATTTTTTCAATGTTGTCTAAAAATAGAAAATGATGTCATGGTCTAAAAATAGTCTTAGGAATAATGCAATAAAAGAGAATATAAAAAGGAAATGTCACAATCACAGTTGAGACTATGCCATCAATAGGAAAGGTATTAGAACACAGAAGAACAGAAACACACTCCAGTATAATTCACTCTCTCTCTCTCTCTCTCTCTCTCTCTGTATATATCCCCCTCTCTCTCTCTTTCCGTCTGTCTGTCTGTCTGTCTGTCTGTCTGTCTGTCTCTCTCTCTCTCTCTCTCTCTCTCTCTCTCTCTCTCTCTCTCATCAGATTACATACACGCAGAGCTCTAACATAGCATTCAATAGTGAACATGTATTCACCTAAAGTACATAAATGTCAAAGGTGTACTTCGAATCGAACTATAGTCCCTACTATAATAACTAAAGTTTGATTCGAACACCTATAGTCGCTACTAGGATGACGTCACGAACTTACTAGAGATCAACGGCGGGTCGGAAAAATCGTTACTTAAGTAGATAGGCTGGTTTCCTACTCTAGACCTATCTAGCACGATGAGTTAAAAATCTAGCACGATGGGGTCAAGATCGGTCAGTAGCCTCAAAATGATATTTTTTTGTAAAATAAACCTAGCTGAGCATAATTTTTGGTCCCACTTATTCGTAATTGATTATAAGACAGCGCTGTGCAGTTTATAACATCCTTTTTGTCTACGATGAAGAATTGAAGTGGAACATACATGGCTATTATTTTTGTTTACTTGCCAACCAACTAAAAGTTCCAACTTTAGCCGTTCGGGTGTAAACGTGCGTGCGCATCTATTACGTAAGAACTATAGTAGGAACTTTAGTTCGATTCGAAATGCGCCAAAGACGTAGCTGGCGATGTCTTATGCAGATCATGATTTGCACGTAGTCGCTCAGGAAAGGTGCAGGTAAGCAGACTTTCTGAGCGTTAAATCGAACTTATCTTCTTACCAATCAATTTTAGCATGTGATTAGCGTGCCCAGATGGATTATTTTCAATGAGACGGTTCGTTTGGGTACATTATGCACACAACATATGCTTCAGTTGATAAATTACTTAAAGTATTTTTATGTACGCACTCTTATCTGGAAGCATGTCCTAATCACAGACTACAGACCACCGTGAGACCAACCCACGGCACCGGGAGAAAGATTTACAGATTTTCGGGAAACGTTATGACGTCCATAACAACGTTGCGTACATAATAACAAATTATAACGTTTTTATGACAGAAATGAGATTTCAAAGTAATCTTAATGTCATATGATAAATAGAATCTAACATTCGTGCTCTTGTATTATTGAATTTATTAAACTCGTTGCGAAATAGAGATAAAATGCTCGGCAAGCCTCGCATTTTATCTCTTTCCCCAACTCGTTTAATAAATTCAATAAAACATGAGCACTCATGTAAGATCCTCTTTTTAAGAACTACAACACAGAACAATGACTCTAAACATGCTAAACAAAAAGGTGAGTGAGTATGTCCAGAAAATGCCACAACTACCGACTACAGGCCAACCTACTGCGCAGTGAGGAAGAGCGATAGAAAACAGACAACCAAGCACAGAGGCATAGCTTAGTATACACAAAAAAACGCATTTGCGTACACACTTTGGCCAAAAATATGGGAAGATTATATTCTGATGAATTCTTGCCGTGATATTATGTGTACAAAACGTGTGCGTAGAACCAATATTAATCTTTGACAGAATTTATGATGATGTTGGTATCTGTCACCAGAGGGCCTGATCATATGCAATTTTTATAATCTACATGTACCATTACCAAGAGTGTGTTTATCTTGGCAAACAGCGCAGACCCTAATGAGACGCCGCGTTTTGCGGCGTCTCATCTTGGTCTACGCTGTTTGTATATGTTCCTTTTTCGCATGTATTCAGCATGTCCCAAAAAAGTGCATACTTTGAATTTTAGACTAGTTACCCACAAAACTGCAAAAAGTACGACTCATGCACTTATCATAGCTGGCTTACCTCCTAAATTGACGAAGAGCGGGTCGAAATTGTATCATCTAATTTGGATACAAACTGCAATATGGCCGTGGCCATAATATTGATACAATAACGTATAATGACGTCAATAATCACGTGTTCCACCCCCTTGGTTATGCAATACAGTAAAACCTATCTTAAAGCTGCATAGTCTGTAACTTTTGATCTTTTAATTTTCGAACTAATGTTTCCATTTTTCAAGAACACAGTAAAAGAACTAAAATTCAGGTCTACATTTTACCAATTTCGTAAATCTTAACACATTATCAGTATCAAAACAACAGCATTTATGTTAAAATTAACTGTCTGTAATCAGGGCCGTAGGAATAGGGGGGGGGGGGGGGCACGGGGGGCCGTGCCCCCCAAATAATTTGCACAAATATGCCCCCCCCCCAAAAAAAAAAAAAAAAAAAAAATTATGTGTGCCCCCCAAAAAATTTATGTGTGCCCCCCCCCCAATCTGTAATTGCTTCCTACGGGCCTGATAATGAATGGAGGGGTGCAAACAATTACCAACACACCTGTGTTTATAAGATAATTCACTTTTCCTTGCAGTTTTCAGCTACAGTGAACAAATTTATTGTGAAAACATAACTTAATTCTACTTTTACAAATAATTTAAAAAGAAAAAAAATCGAAAATGTTCATAGTTGCAGACTTAGTCTCTTTAAGTGACCACTCAAAAATAGACAGAACAAAGATCTTAATGACAAATGGTAGCTTAATGGAGGTCGAAAGTATTGCAGAATGCTCCCCTGCCATGTTTCTGTTGTTGTTCTATGCCTCTTCCTCACGGTAACGTGGATTGGTCTGTAGTGTGTGAGTGTGGCATGTCCCGGTCATACTCACATACTGTATAGTAAAGAATGGCAAAGAACAAACATACAATGTAGTGATATAAATAGACTTTTCGCTTACTGTAAAGGCGGCAACTTTAATATTCATATCTGGGTGTGGTTCGGCTATTTCATATGCTAAGGAAGGGACATCAGGTTTTATTTATAATTTGGTAAAGAGTAAGTAAGCTTTTTGAGCCGCGCAAACGTGCGTGCATTTCATGAAAATCCTAACCGTATACACACTAAACTCACATTTATTATCCCTTAAAGCGCATAATCACAAAATGTATGTTTTTGTCATCACTAAAATATTTGAAGCCTCATAGACAAACAGTGTGGACTCAGATCAGACTGCTCCTGTAGGAGCAGTCTGATCTGGGTCTACAATGTTTGCCTCTATGCTTATGTTAAATAGACATTTTCAGATGCAGTTATTTTACTTGCGTTTTAAGGACTAAATAATGTGTTTTGCGTCTATATTGAGATAATGGCGCAAGACGATACAGTTACTTTTGAATAAAACCACGCCTCATTTTCTTCATTTACCTATGTCTAAGGTTGACCAGTCCTAATTACGCATTCATGAGGCGCCGCCTTTACAGTAAGCGAAAAGTCAAAGAATACCCTGAATCATTTAATTTACACCAAACTATGCCGCATCGGAAAAGTCTTTCTCCTAATGTGATCTCTGTGCAGACCACACAGAGGCTGGGGCTCACACTTAGTCACTGGACCCAGAGGTATACAATTTAGTATTGTTCAATCAGCTTCTTGTAAATAGTTTTATAAATTCATTGAATCGTTTTTAAGGTAAATTTCAAAATTAAGCATACTACCCAGCCAAAAAATGATCGCGCTAAAAGCCATGGCATAATAAAACCAACAAAATGAGTGTAGTCCTCGGAAGCGAATACTCAGATCAGTCTAGATATCCGCCCAGTGTATCCAGTGACCTATATTAGATTGGAGCCCAATATATATCTATCTTCTGATACGTCTTAACCCCCGAGGGGACGTCAGACGGGTATCCCGGAATACCAAGTGCTGAGGGGGTTAGTTGAAACAAAGTGGTAGAAAAGGTGGTGAGATGAGTTTGTACAGTGCGAGAAGGAGTGTTAGTATAGACAAAAGATAAAACAGAAGCTGGTATTTAAGGGGACACATGAATTACCCGGCAGACAGAACCGCTAAATTGTGCCAGGGTGCGAAGGGTCGGTATGTTGGCAGGGAGGGCGTTCCAATGAATAATTGTTTTGGAGAAGAATGTGAACCTGTAATAGTATTTGAGCGTCTGGATATGTCTGTATGCCAAAGAGTGTATATGTCGTGATGCTCTGGTGTTTCGAACAAGGTAGTCTGATGCAGGGATAGCTACAAGGTCATATGTGACCTTATACGTCATCACATCTCTTGTAGCCCATCTTGCAACCCTTCTTTGGACTGCTTCCACTTTATTTATATCTGTTGTGGTGTGGGGGATACCATACTGTTGAAGCATACTCCAACTGAGGCCTTAAAAGGGTTTTGTATGCTACTGATTTAAGGTCCTTATTATGAACCCGGATATTTCTTTTAAGGAAACTAAGAGTTTGGTTTGCCTTTTTTTGTGGTACTGTCAATATGTTTGGGCCATGAGAGGTCGTCCGCAATGGTGACCCCTGAGTACTTTGCCGCGGGAACACTTTCCAGCTCTACATTATGTAGAAGGTACTTGGTGTTGAGGGGTTTTGCCTTTTTTGCGATTTGAAGGACCTGACATTTAGAGGGGTTAAATTGCATATCCCACATCTTTTCCCATTGTTCGAGACTTGCTAGGTCTGTTTGTAGGACCTCGCTTTCTGTAGTTTAGCTGATTGCCAGGTACAAGGCAGTGTCGTCTGCGAAAAGTCTGACTCTGGATTTGACCTGCTCAGGCAGGTCATTTATATATGCAAGAAAGCGGAGAATTGGGCCGAGAACAGAGCCCTGCGGGACGCCGGAGGAGAATGGGATTTTTTCTGAGTTAATTCCATTGATTACAACTGCCTGTTTTCGATTATCCAAGAAGTCCTTTGTCTCCTCTGATGCCATAATGGTGAAGTTTTAGGAGGAGTTTTTCATGGGCACCTTTATCAAAAGCTTTACTAAAGTCCAAAAGAATAAGATCAGTCTGTTTGCCCATCTGCATGTTTTTAGCTAGTTCATCAATTAACATTATGGAGGGGTGGACAGGGGGCGGGGGTACGGGGATAGAGGGTGCGGAATCGGGGGTAGAGGGTGCGGAATCGGGGTAGAGGGGGCGGGAAGCGGGAGAAGAGGGGGCGGGAAGAGGGGCAATTGTGGGCGGGGGTCTGGAAAAATTGGAGGGCGAAATTGCTTTTTTTACTAGAAAATTCATAAAAAATGATTCATGACGATACCCTTTAAGACCTTTAAGTCATATAAGGGCCTAGAAGGACGCAGTTCACTTTCGAGTCTTGGTTTCGAGTAATTTCGGGCGTCTTAAAAGTAGCAAACTTGATCGATTGTTTCTGTCCATATTTATCAGTCTCCGTATTGGATTGTGTCCCTTTGCTTCTCTTCCTCTTTGAAATGCCGGTTGGAATTTACACATTTAAACGGCGTTCAGCTGCCGTCGATAACTATTTTATTTCATTTCGTCAGGAACGTATATATATCTACCGCTTACGCAAAAACGCATTAGAGTACGTATTAAACCGAAACAAGTGAATTAGTATATGCCAGTTTTATTCCCGGTAATACGTATACAAAGTGTGTGTAGAAAAGCAATTCGAATCTGTGGCAGGACCTGGTGTTTCCAATTGTGACAGGTGTTATCATGTTTATGGTGGCATTACTTTCTTTGAAGGTTCGGCACCCAAAATCGAAGAAAAAAGCGGCCCTGATTTTTTAAAGATTTTATATTGTACACCACTACCTAGAGTGTGTTAAATGGTGGCGGGCGGACCGTGATGCCGCATTTTCATTTTGTGGCGTCTCATCAGTAGAAATGGTGTCGTGCATTGCTACTCTCATCCTTACGGCGCCTCATCTAGGTTATTCATCAGCATACGCTATTTTCAAGTGCAGACTATTAATTAAAGGCAAGTTGCGTCCCTGTCCGCGCTAGAGAATGACTTTTGTAAAAAAAAAAAAAAAAAAAAAAAAAAAAAAAAAAAAAAAAAAAAAAAAGGTTCCCCGATCTTATAAGGCTGACCTCCATGGTATGCTAGTGTTTTGATCTGTTTTGATCTCATATCGATGAATGGCGTATTTTAAATAGACTAAGTCTGAAACTAAGAGACTAAGTCTGCAACTATGAACATTTTTCGAAAAAATTTCTTTTCTAAAAATGGTGTTTGTAAAAGTAGAATTAAGTCATGTTTTCTCAATAAATCTGTTCGCGTTATCTGAAAACTGCATGGAAAAGTGAATTATCTTATAAAAACAGGTTTTTTTTTCTCTTGTTGGTAATTATTTGCGTCCCTCCAATAATTATAGACGGTTATTTTTCAACATAAATGCTGTTGTTTTGATACTGATAATTTGTTAAGATTAACGAAATTGGTAAAATGTATGCCTGAATTTTAGTTTTTTTAATGTGTTCTTGAAAAATAGAAACATTATTTCTAAAATTAAAAGATCAAAAGTTACAGACTATGCAGCTTTAAAGTGCCATTCACAAGAATCAAGTATTGAGATTCGTGCTCAAAAGAGATAGGCCTACACCCTACAATGTTCATACTAGAATCTATTTTTCCACAAATGTGAAAGAGTTTTATGAAGGTTCCTTAGAGCATATATCTCGCCAACTCAAAATCATGCATATGAACCCTTCCTTGTCTCCCTTATAGTTCTTCTAAAACAAACTTTTTACAAGAATAGTAAGTGAGTATGATCAGGAAATACCACAATCGCAAACTGCAGACAAGCCCATGGCACCGCGAGGCAGAGCCACACAACAATCACGAGACACCAGGAAGGCAAACTAAGCAAAGCTGCAAAACTAGAATGAACATAAAGTAACGTACAACAAAACATAGAACAATTACAGAATCCCACGATTGGAGTAACAATCAACAATAAATCAACACCAGCAGAATATCCTAATACTTATACACTTTTGTAGTCTGCTGATAACCTTTGCAAACAGTTTGGACCCAGATCGGCTTCTATCAGGCCTGATCTTGATTCTGCCGGCCCTGGTCTTGACCCAACACTTTTGGCACCCTGATGGCGCCAGGTATTCCTGATTTTTATTTTTTGCGAAAAAGTTAGCTTTGAAAACAAATCAGCATACCAAGTATGCAAAAAGAGTTAAACGACACACAATTTTTAAGAGCAGCGCAAAGCATGTACCTGTATTTATGATTTTAGAATTAAGACCAAAAATTAAAAAAAAATCAATATTGTTTTCGCCGTTACCTCTTCAATATCTTCAATATGTTAAGAGGTCGATAGGTTGGCAAACTTTTTTTTATAAACTTTTTGTATGAAAAAAGTAAAACAAGAATCCTTTAAAAAGTCTAGAAAATAGACCTTAATATCCCAAAAAGGCTCAAAAATGAGTAGGCGCCAAAAGTGACCATAAACAAGAGGTTTTTTGTTTTGCCTAGTATAAATAATGTTTCCTTTGCTGGTTCTAGAAAGGACGTTGATCTGGAGATAGTCTGGTTCTTTGCCTACTGAGTAATTGTGCATGAAAATACGACAGCTGAGTCTATGGTGAACTAGTCTTAGTTCTTCACTTACATATATACGCTTTAGTTCTTGAATAAGGACAAAATTTTATCAGGGGGAGGGAAAATCTGATATGGGGAGGGAAGTGGGGGAGAAGGGGGAGGGAAGTGGGGGAGAAGGGGGAGGGAAGTGGGGGAGAAGGGGGATGGAAGTGGGGGGAAAGGGGGAGGGAACTGGGAATGGGGTACCCCCTGTCCACCCCCTCATTATGAGTTGCGTCTCGCAGGATCTCTTTTATCGAAAACCATGCTGTATTTCGTAAAGTATGTCCAGTTATATGCGTCACTGTCTGATCAGAGTCTTCGGGTAACCGCCATATATAAATGACCAATTAAGTTTTAGAAAGCGAACACTCTGGTCAGAGTAAACTGATTACTAGGCTGATCTGAGCCGTCACGTTGCGCATAGCTATATTGTTGGTTTTCTCAGGTCGTGGCTCATATGTAGGTAGGCGGAAACAGGGTCTTTCTGGTGGAAACTCTGAGGGTGGAAGTAAGACTGATAGGCAGAATCGCAGCGCTCCATTATGAAAAGAAAGAAGGGACCACAACCGCTGGGGAGTTTAATAAAAAAAGAGGAACTGCTATTTACCCAGTGTTTACTCTAATTTTTGACGTTTTTATGATAAAACTCTGATTTCAATCATTTCACAATAAGTAAGCTCTGTCGATTTATGATTTAAATATCTTTTGTTACAATCCAACATTCTTCATCTAAAAACGCAAAAGGCGACTCTTTATGACCTAATTTTAAGCATATTATTGAATTATTGATGTTAGCTAACAAAGTATTAGCTTTCTTAAAACAATAACATTTCACCCACCAAGAGTAGTATACAGTGGCCTTGTCAGGTCTCTAAGGCTAGCAATGCAGGTGATGGGTTGTTTGTACAGTACATTATCCCTACTGAATTTGAAGACTGAATTTTTATCTAATGTAAATAAATAAACCCATTTCGCAGTGGCTCAGTGGTAGAGTGCTTGACTCGAGATCGAAGGGCCGCGGGTTCGAGCCTCACCGGCGTCATTGCGTTGTGGTCCTTGAGCAAGACACATTTATCCTAGCTTAGTACTGGTTCAACCAAGGAAGACCCGTCCCTGTTTAACGGAAAGATTGTTGATGGGACAACGTAAAGAATCAAATCAACCAACCAACTATATTAGCCCGTAGGCGCGAAGCCAGGCGGAGACCAGGAAGCATGGGCTTCAACATCATATGGGCATATTACTAAAAAAGTAATATGCCTAGGTAATATGAAAGCGTGGTAGCTCAGTGGTTTGGCACTTGCCTCTGGTGCTAGAGGTCCCAGGTTCGATTCCCGCTCGCGGCGAGAAAAATTTCGGTGTCCGAACATGCTTTCTCTCGTGTCATTTGCAGGGATGACGCTAGATAAGTGCATCGTCCTTCGGATCGGGACGTTAACTGGATGTCCCCTGTGCAGGGAAAGTCACCCCCTGTGCAGGTTAAAGAACCCTACGGTAATTTAGATATGGTTACTTGTAGGCTTTCATCCTGCAACCCGGAGTGTACAAAGTACACCTGCCGATAATACTCGAAAGAGGGTCTGGCAGTATATAGAGAAAGAAAGAAAAGAAAGAGAAAGGTCCGATATCTCAAATCTCCAGTTTCTTTCTGGTGGGCTTCAACATGATAAAGCCTCTGGCTATGCGCCTGGCCCTAATCTGCTAATCAGCGTTAATTGTCGTTTGATCTATAATTTCCCAAGTAAGTATTGGTTCGGTTTGATCAGGGACTCTCTATACAAGTAGAGTGTCCTTGGTTTGATGGGCATCAGATGGATCTTTAAATGTTATAAAATGTCATGTGGTCAGACTTGTAGTCATGATGCTGGTCAATAAGCCATAATGAAAACAATTATACATGTATCATTTATGAAATGCATTGTCTATCAGGGCTCGCACAGGCTTGAAAAGTACTTGAATTTGGAGGGCTTGCTTGAAAAGTCCTCGAAAATCAAATCTGCCTTGAAAAGTACTGGAAAATCACTCAGAGGCCTTGAAAAGTCCTTGAATTCTATTTTCTGTAGGTCTCAACACTGTTGATAGGGATCTAAATCAGTATAAAATTGTTATGCCTTTATTTGGTGCAGCATATGCTGCACCAAATAAAAGCACAACAATTTTATACTTATTTTCTACTATAACTAATTTCTCCATTATCTCAGTCTAGCATTTATGAAGTAGAATTTCAACACTTAAAATCAGGATTTTTCATAAACTTTTAGTGCTTGAAAACTGTAGGATAGTCTTAAGAAGTCCTTGAAAGGTCCTTGAATATTACTCAAAATTGCCTGTATGAACAATGTCTATTGTACAGTGACCAATTTTATTACAGTGACTGAAACTCGGATCCATTTTTTCAGGCAGACAGGCTTGTTGTGATGTGTCATGTGACTCACACCAGTTGCACCATTCATCCAAAGGTGCCAAAGTCTATTACAATTTAGCAAAGCTGTCATGGTTTACTGGTGGTATTGGAAGCTTGCCATGTGTGTGTCCTACTTGACAGATTACCGTTTATTTCATTCACAGTATCACACCATGTGTATTATTAGGACTGGATCAGAGGGCTTGTGTGTGTGTGTGTGGGGGGGGGGGGGGGAGGGCACTGAAAGCCGAAGTTTTGAACTGAGTGGCGCAAGCCGTGAGAGGGGGGTTGTAAAGCTATGTTTCTGAGAATGCATATCAAGACATTTTGAAGCCCACTTTTCCATATTCTATAACCTCAATTTTAAGTAAGGTTAGACACTCAAACACCTTGTTCTTAGCTATATGTTTTGCATTTCCTTAAATTGACATAAAGTATGAGTCAGCCCAATGTTAAAAAAAACAGCAGAGCCATTGTGAGGGGGAGGGGGCTTAAACTTTGAAGAAAAAAAAAATGCTTGAAAAAAACAAGTCCACACCTAAGAAAAAATTGGGCATAGCTATAGGTTCCACTGTCATTCACCCCCAACCAAATAACATTGGCCCAGCACGGCAGCAGCCTAGGGACTGGGGTTCTCTTTTTAATTTCTCTGAGTCTGGTCGGGGGAGGGGGGGCACAGCTATTACTTATTAGCTTTGTAATTAGACTACATGGAATTTGCAATGGAAGCAACAACAGAATGGGAGATGGGGGGGGGGGGGCATACTCCAGCCTTGGGACTGGGGATAAGTGCCCCCCCACCCCAAATTTCCGAGTTTTGTTTGGGAGTGGGAGGGGGCACATCAGTGTTTTATCCCTCTCAAGCGGACTTTTGGAGATTTAAAATCCCATCATTTTCAAGCCAGAGTCACACTCACAGCCCTGTCTGTGCCCCCCCCCCCCCACAGCCACCTTGCACCTTTTCTTTCAGCAGTAATCGTTTTTTGTGTTTTGTTTTTAGGGTACTCACAGCCTCTTCAGGGGGGGGGGGGGGGGGTTACGGCACGTGCCACCCAGGCCCCCCTTGGGTCTGTCACTGATTATGATTATCTGACCTTTACCGGTAGCATTTTAATTACCGACAGCTGTTTATAAAAGTGTGCATGCCTATCGCCCTAAAAACAGTCACTCGTGAAAATATCAATATATAGAAAAGTTCAAAATATGGGAGGTTGTGTTGCTTGCACAGGAGTGCGGGATATTGGGTTCAAATGCGGGAGCCTCCTGCACAATCCAGGAGGTGTCACATGTATGTAAAGATAAAATGGTGGGTTAATTTCAGTCTTGAAGAATGAAGCATTGATTTATACAAACATTTCAGGGGATATGGCTCACTGCTATATTTAGGAAATGTTGATCGAAAATACTTGTAGAGAATTAATATGAAGGTCCTTAAAAACCATGTTTCTGCAATGTAATACCTTATTCTACGGAATTATGACTGTGTGAATATCAGCTAAATTTATGGAAGTGACGGAATAAATATATAAATTTCTGGTTACGACTATTCCTTTTTCGCTAAATGTTGATCAATAAAGCTTCAAAAATGACTATAGATATGTCCGTGTCTCTGTTTACTAATTTTCAAAAACTACTATGCAATGCCCTGTCAATAATAATTATAAGATTATAAATTATTCTATTAGTATTTTGGTGTTTGGTAAAGGGGTTAAGTTAATACATATATTATCTCTACAACAGTACAGTGGGACTCCAGATGCATTTTACAATTTTTTTTAAAGCTTGCAATAAGGCCAAATAAAAGAAAAAATACCTGTGTTTAGGGTCACCAGACCCTACCTTAATTTACTAGTAAAACTTAGATTTTTTACCAAGTTTTCTGGAAAAAATGTAATTTTATGCATTTTGAAAGGCGAAATGCCTTTCAAAATGCATAAAATTATATTTTTTTCCAGAAAATAATGTGTGTGCCTACACTACCCAAAATTTTCAGACCCTACCCAACGCCTAACAAGCTGACAACATATTGAAAAGAATAGACTTATTTATTAATGCAAGCGACAGTTTCACATGGTTCTATACCTTGAATCTAGGGATGTAACAATACATCGGACTATCAATATATCGCAATAGTAACCTAGGCAATGTAACTGCATCGATAGGAAAGTGGCAATGTCCATAGTATCGGCAATAGGCTTTTCACTATCGCAATAGTTTCAATAGTTTTTAGACATAGGGATTTTCACTTTAAAATTGCTTGGTTAGGCACAAACAGGAAGTTAATGGCAATAGGATGTATATGGCATTTCAACAAGATAAGTGGACTTTGACAATATTCTGAAATTTTTCTGTTGTTTCCATAAGAAAATTGGTACCCGTATGGGCAGAAAAGTCCTATACGGTATTCTTAATATTCTCCTTCAAACAAGCATAAATGTTTCAGACAATAGTATCACAATAGTGTTGCAATGGTAGTCCACAATAGTAATAGTATCGCAATGGTACTTCCTGCAATGTCAATACTATTTGCAATAGTCAGATTTGGCCGCAATAGTCATCCCTACTTGAATCTACATCATGCAGGACTTTAGTTAAGAGTGCGTACCAAAAAAATAATTTTCTTATTTCTTAATCAAAACATATGTTGTGGGTACTCAAAAGAACTGTCTCAATGAGACGGTTCCTTTGAGCACCCAAAACATATGTTAAAACTGATGGGGTAAGAAAATATTAACAAGTTTATGCTCAAACATTTTGATTATCTAAACCTATGTACATGTATCAATTGATAATTGAACAAGCAGATGATCAACCATTTATAACATTGATCCTGCCATAGGTTCAGACTCGGACCCAGTATACATGGACTGGTAACTGACATACATGTACAGGTAAATGTATATAATGGAAATACGATGTCGAGGCTGAGCTTTCAAAACTGGTGTATGTTGAAGATTAAATAATCATATTGCCATTATTTCTCTGCATATCTGTGATTTTTCTTCAAAATGCAATGGTTCAATATACTATCTTTAAGAATTGCATTATTATATTTATTGAAAATTTATCCGTCTTTATGAAAACCAAGGTACCCTTTTTAGCTATTTTTGGTCCACTAGGTGATGCTAGATATCAGATATAAAGGCTTTAGGCCCTGTGTTTTCAGACAAGAAGATTTTTTTTTATATTTTCCCTATATAAGTCTATGTAAAACATGTGAACCCTGGGGCGGGGCCATATTTGGCCACAGGGCTTTAATTTGAACAAACTTGGTAGAGGTCCACTAGGTGAAGCTAAATACCTAATATCAATTGTCTAGGCCTTCTGGTTTCAGACAAGAAGATTTTATCATGTTTTCCCTATATAAGCCTATGTAAAATATGTGACCCCCCGGTCGGGGCCATCTTTGGCCCCAGGGCTATAATTTGAACAAACTTGGTAGAGGTCCTCTAGGTGATGCTACATACCAAATATCAAGGCTCCAGGCCTTCTAGTTTCAGGCAAGAAGATCAAATATCAAGGCTCTAGGCCTTGTGGATTCAGACAAGAAGATTTTTCTCTTTTTTCGCTATATAATATAAGCCTACGCAAAACATGTGACCCCTGGGTCGGGTCCATGTTTGGCCCCAAGGCTATAATTTGAACAAACTTGGTAGAGGTCCACTAGGTGATACTAAATACCAATTATCAATAGTCTAGGCCTTCTGGTTTCAGACAAGAAGATTTTTTCACGTTTTCCTTATATAAGCCTATGTAAAACATTTGACCCCTGGGCGGGGCCATTTCTGGCCCCAGGGCTATAATTTGAACGCTTTCAAAATCGTCAGAAATCAACCAATATGTCAACTTGGCATACCGGGAATAACTATGTATAATATAGTGTATGTTCAGAATCAATTTTATAGGCTGTAGTACTTTACAATGGTGCTAAAACAAAGCCTCCACAATATAACTTTGTGTTTCTGTTAGTTAGTGACCAGTCCGTCTATACTGGGTCCGAGGTTCAGACAAGGACACTTTTCGAGTCTAAAATTGTAAATATGTTCTTATGCATCATTTTAAGCATGTGTTTTAGGTGCTCAAAAGAACCGTCCCACCGGGACGGTTCTTTTGAGTACCCTCAACACATGTTCTGGTTGAGAACTAAGAAAAATAAATTTTCAATGACACACTCTCACCAGTCCAACCACTAAGAGCTACGTGCATTAAGAGGCTATTTTGGCCCCCCTATGAGGCCAAAAAATGAAATTCACTTTTCACCAAACTCTTCTTATTAGTTCATTGGAATAATGGCCCAAGTGTATATGTCTGACATTATTTTGACTTTTACCGTTGCTATTATCACAAAAATGGCCGCCAAAATAGGCTGAAAATAGGAAATTGACCATTTTGGAGCAAATTTGAGATGTTTGACGCTTATTAACATAGAGCACAAGCAAATACCAAAAAGATATTTTAACAGATGGTGAGAATTATCACGGAACATAACATATTAAAAGGATTTTTTAGTATTTAGCTATGCTGATATCTAATTCTTAAAAGTTCTTCTCTAAAAGCCTTAAATTCGGTCAAAAATGGCAATTTCTCTATTTTATGCCTATTTTGTCGGCCATTTTTGTTTCCATAGCAACGGTAAAATTTAAATAAATGCCTAAATTTTACACTTCAGTCATTCTTCTACTAAAGCAATCAAAAGAAATTTGCGAAAAGCAATTTTTAGTTTTTGGCTCCAAAGGGGGCAAAATTAGCCCTTTATGCACATACCCTTATCATTTTCATGAACTCTTGTTCTTATTTCAGATCTGAGCACAGACTTTCAGTAAAGGTTTAAATGGGTCAGATTTTATCATCCAGAAGTGTTGATCCAAAGCAAGCTCAAGAGGAAATACATAAAGCAATACAGCTTGGAGATTTAAAGCAACTGCAATCGTACTGCTCAGAGAATTTTGATTTTGATGTCCTGCTTGGAGGTAGCACTCTCCTACATTATGCCGTCAGATACAGGCAGTTGGAGTGTGTCAAGTATCTACTAGATCGTGGAGCTGATCCTAATGTGACAAACTTATCTGTACATCCTGTTTTATTTGAACTCTTCAGTGCTCGAGTTGGGAGAAAATTCAATGAAAGTCATGATTTACCTGTAGTGAGAGCTCTGCTGAAAGGAAAGGCGGACATTAATGCAAGAAATAGTGCTCAGCGAACACCATTACTGAAGTCAATTATAGAGTGTCAGCACCATATCACAGCTTTTTTACTGGAGCATAAGGCTGATGTAAACATTGGGGATGTTGATGGATTGTTGCCAATACACGTCAGCGCCACATACTCTTCTGTTCATCTGTTGCGGCGACTCTTGGACTGTGGTGCAGATATAAATGGTCAAGATGTGCGAGGGAGGACAGCCTTGTACTACAGTATTCTCTCCGGTCATACGGATATCTTTAAAGAATTATTAGCAAACAGCAGTAATGTGAATTTATCATCAGACTTGGGATGTCCCCTACAAGTTGCTGTTGTTGCCAGTCAACGAGACATGGTCCATACTCTTCTTGAAAACGATGCTTTTGTTGGCTGTACTGTGCATGAAAGCCGGTTCGTCGTTTTAAGGAAATCAACAGATATTCTAAATTTAGCTCTGACGATTTTGCATATCAAACTTTTAAAAGTTGTAGCTGATTCCACAAAACCTTTTGCAGAAGTTGAACGAGCTACTGATATACTTGAATTGATCATTCAAGCACATGGCAACAGTGTTCCAATTCAGTACAATGCTTTTGTTCAAGCCACATACTTAACCAATCTTTCAGCTAGTCGAAGTCAGTATAATGCAAGAATGGTATTTAAGATACAGAACCTGTGTTATAAACTCGGCTTCTTAATTAAAATGTCCAGACAGAATGTTCGTGCACAGATTCAACGGAGTGTGTTCGATCTTGGTGATGATTATCTTAAAGACCCTTTGACACTGCAAAACATGTGCCGGGTGAGGGTACGGGAGCTCCTGATGAGAAGTAAGACCAATGTCGTGGGTGCTGTAAAGAAATTGGATTGTTCAGTGGTTATCAAAGACATATTATTGCTCAAAGATGTATTTAGATCTCCTTGATAAGAACTCTATGGGTGAAAGCTTTCAGGATAAATCCTGAATTCAGGATTTTGAGGCTGGCTTTCATCAGAGAGCCAGCCTCTAAATCCTTAATTAGGCAGATTCCCATGGCTTCTTTGATTTAATTCCAGTCTATCTAAAGACAATTGACCATTTAAACATGAAATTGTTGATATTTATAGGCATATAACAAGTTTTAAGATTTGATTTTAAAAGTTCAGGATTTTGTAAATTTTGAACCTCAAGATGAGTTAGTTCATGAGATTTTCAAAGACTGGGACAAGCCTGCGTATTTGCGCAGTCTCGTTAGAGCCTTTACTACTCAGTCACACAAAGTAGGGACTTAAGGCCAAATAAAAAAAGAAGTGTGTTTCTGGTAACAGGTCTGAAAATTTTAGGTAGGGTAGGCACCCATATTTTTTTATGAAGTTTTTTTTCTGGGAAAAAACTACAATTTTATGCATTTTGAAAGGCATTTTGCCTTTCAAAATACATAAAATTATATTTTTTTCCAGAAAACTTGAAAAAAATTCTAGGTTTCACCAGTAAATTTAGGTAGGGGCGGGTTACCTAAACACAGGTATTTTTAGCTCACCGGAGCCGAAGGCTCAGGGTGAGCTTATTGTATGGGACTCGAGCCGGCGTCCGTGCATGCGTCCGTGTGTGCGTCCGTGCGTCCACTCTTTCAAACATGAATATCTCTTAAACCAGCTGGCCAATCATAATTAAATTTCATCAGGAGCATCATTGGGGTGGGGGATTGACTGCATTAGGTTTTGGGTAAGATCGAATCAGAACTCTGGTTTCCATGGCAACAGATAGCTCCCATAGGGTTATAATGGGGAAAATCTTGTGACCACTCTAGCTCCTTCATTTTTGACTTGTTCTTCTTTATTCTTACAGGTAACAAGGACAACCATAAAATCTCGTATGGGTCCAAAATTCGGCAGGATCCGACCAGGGACTTATGAGTTAGCTGCCCTTGAGCGTCTGGAAAAAATCCTCATAGACTTATAATGGGAGAAATGTTGTGACCACTCTAGTACCTTCATTTTTGGATGGATCTTCTTCATTCTTGCAGATAACAAGACCAACAATAAAAGCTTGGATGGGTTTGAATTTCGGCAAGATTCCGTCACTGACTTTGGAGTTAGCTGCCCTTGAGCGTCAGAAAAATTAATGAATATTGTTGTGACCACTCTAGCTCCTTCATTTTTGATTGGATCTTCTTCATTCTTGCAGGCAACAAGTAAACCCATAATATCTCGGATGGGTTCGAAATTCAGCAGGATCCCACCGGAGACTTGAGTTACCTGCCCTTGAGCGCTTGGAAAAATCCCCATAGACTTATAATGGGAAAAAATATTGTGACCACTCTAGTGATTTCAATTTTAAATGGATCTTCTTCATTCTTGCAGGCAACAAGTAAACTTATAATATCTCGGATGGGTTCGAAATTCAGCAAGATCCGATGAGGGACTTATGAGTTATCTGCCCTTGAGAGTTTGGAAAAATCCCCATAAACTTATAATGGGAGAAATGTTGTGACCACTCTAGTTCTTTCAATTTTGAATGGATCTTCCTCATTCTTGCATACAATAAGAACAACTATTAAAGCTTGGATGAGTTTGAATTTCGTCAAGATCCCATCACTCATTTTTGAGTTAGCTCCCCTTGAGCGTCAGAAAAATTAATGAATATTGTTGTGACCACTCTAGCTCATTCATTTTTGATTGTATCTTCATTCTTGCAGGCAACAAGTAAACCCATAATATCTTTGATGGGTTTGAAATTTAGCAGGATCTGACCAGGGGCTTATGAGTTACCTGCCCTTGAGCGTTAGGAAAAGTCCCTATAGACTTACAATGGGAGAAATATTGCAGCCACTCTAGTGCTTTCAATTTTGAATGAATCTTCTTCATTCTTGCATACAATAAGGACAACTATTAAAGCTTGGATGAGTTTGAATTTCATCAAGATCCTATCACATATTTTTTTTTGAGTTAGCTCCCCTTGAGCATCTTAAAAATTAATGAATAAAGTTGTGACCACTCTAGCTCCTTCATTTTTGATTGGATCTTCTTCATTCTTGCAGGTAACAAGGACAACCATAAAAGCTTGGACGAGTTTAATTTAAAGTAGAACCAACTTTACACTGTGGAGTTAACTTCCCTTGAGCATCATAAAAAATCTGCATAGACTTACAATGGGATATCTGTTGTGACCACTCTAGCACCTTCATTTTTGAATGGATCTTCCTCATTTGTAGGTAACAAGGACTTCCATAAAAGTTTGAATGAGTTTGATTTTCCGCCACACCCATCCACCAGCTACAGAGTTAGCTGCCCTTGAGCATCTAAAATATAACTATATAATGTTGTGACCACTCTAGCACCTTCATTTTTCATTTGATTTTCTTCATCCCTGTAGGTTACCAGGACATACATAAAAGTATGGATGAGTTTGAATTTCGTTCAGATCCCATAACTGACCACATAGTTAGCTGCCCTTGAGTATCTGGAAACTACACTTTCACCAGGTTTCAAATGCAATTTTTAATTCAGATCTTTCTAATACTTGCAGATAACTAGAACCGGCATAATTTCTTATGTTTTTGAATTTTTTCCTGGTCACTGTTTCAAGTTCAGAGTTATCTGCGTTTGAGCATCGTAAATTATGGTGTCTCCAAACATTATGCTGGCTCCATGGTGAGCGATCATTGTCCATTGGGCTACTTGTTTTATTTGGCCTAGGTGAAGGCTCAGGTCAAAATGTAGGCCTCAGGCCCCATTAGATATACAGAATGCCTCACATGACATCCTGCCTGGGCCAGTGGGAGTGATATAATGCCATATATTTAAATCAATAAACCACTATAGTGGTTTACATAAATTTAGTAACGTTATTTAATGATGTCCAGAACAATGTTGTGTACATGTACATACATGAAATGACAAATCTTAAAGTTTTCATGCTAAAAAATGTTTTTTTAACATAAGTTTTATGTCAAATGATAAATGAGCCGCAACATATGATTTCCAACAATGTGGCATTTTGAAAAGTGAAGACTTGTACTAGCCTTTGCAGCCTCCTTTTATGCTTAGAAATTCCAAATACTGTTCGGTCAGTAGCTTAACAGTCATAGAATATTCTAGCAACTAGCAAAGGCTCTGATCAGACTGTGTATATGCGCAGGCTGATCTGAGGCTTTGCTTGTCGCAATACCATATTGTTGGAAATCTCATGTCCTGGCTCAAATAGAATCTAACATTCATGTCCTATATTATTGAATTCATTAAATTTGTTGGGGAAAAAGAGATAAAATGCTCGGCGAGCCTCACATTTTATTTCTTTTTCCACAACCTGTGTAATAAATGCAATAAAACATGAGCACTCATGTAAGATTCTCCTTTTAATTATTGAATAGTACCAAAATCTTATGAACTGGAAGCGTATTTGCCACAGGTTTAGATAAACAAAAATTTTCTGCATAAAATTGTAAATATTTTCTTACCCATCAATTTTAACATATGTTTTGGCTGCTCAAAAGAACAGTCTCATTGAGATGGTTCTTTTGAGTACCCACAACATATATTTTGGTTGAGAAATAAGAAAATTAAATTTTCGTTACTCACTCTAAAGTCCTGTTTGCTCAGACCTCTAGATAAGAGGTGTATTATTGTCCCCGCAAGCTAAGGGGGTGGGGCATATTGTTTTTTGTGCTGATCCCATCAGCATCCACATAGCTTCATTTCCTTGCGATATCTTCTAAACTAATAGATGGATTTTGATCAAATTTGAATAAGAGCAGAAAGAGTTGATTAGATTTTGGTGACCTTGACCTAATTTTCAAGGCCGCTATCCTATAAAGACTATAAATTACCTATTTCCGCTTACTATCTTCTGAACCAGGGGGTAAATTTTTACCAAACATGGTGGCCTTATTTTCAAGGTCGTACCAATACTTTGAAATGTCAAATTTCAACCAAGATACGAGGGTTTCTGCACGTTATCTCTTGAACAGAACAATGTATTCTAGCCAAACTATATATATATTTTTTTTATTATGGCACAGTAAAGAGTTGATTAGATCTTGGTGACCTTGACCTAATTATCAAGGTCACCATCTTATAAAGACTGTAAAAAATCAGCCTGTTTTGAATACTATCTTATTATAACTAGACACATGCATTTGATTCATGCGCGGATCCGGGATTTTTTGTCAGGGGGGTCCAGGCTCGATGGCCAGAAAACAGCAGTTCAATCCCAGTGTGCATAGAACGAAAGGCGACAGGTCAGTGCGTGCTAGAGTGCTTCCTGTCTGTGACAATGGAAAAAATATCTTTTAAATCATACCAAGGGAGAAAAATCACACAAAATATTGGTTTTGGTTCATTCATGGGTAAGATTCTCATAGAATGTGGGTGATTGAGATATTTTATCTCATTGACATAGGTCCCGATGAGCAAAATATTTGTAGGAATATAAAATTGTAATTATTTTCTTACCCGTCAGTTTAAACATATGTTTTGGGTGCTGAGACGGTTCTTTTAAATATCCACAACATATGTTTTGGTTGAGAAATAAGAAAAATAATTTTCTTATACACACTCTTATCAAGAGCCTGTCAGACTCACTATGGACCAGCTAAGATATTGTGATTACTGTAAAAAAAATGCCATTTCAATATCAAGGTCAATCTATTCTAGTCATATTTGTTTGTTTGTTTTGATTTTTTTACATTCCAGTCTAGAATTTTTCAGTCATGTCTGGATGGGTCTTCTTATGTTGAACCAGTTCTAAGCAGTGTTCTAGTCATAGAAGTACAGCATAGATCAAGATAAAATACAAATTTTGACCGTAAAAGTCTGAAAATTTTGCTTACCTAGCAGTTTTAACATATATTTTTGGTGCTCAAAAGAACCATCTCATTCAGAGGGTTCTTTTGAGTACCCAAAACATATGTTTTGGTTGAGAGATACATTTTTTTTAAAAATTTCCCATTTTTTTCTTGAGGGCTGTGATTGTGAGATATTGTGATCAATATATTGTAAAAAAATAAAACATACATTTCAATGTGAAGGGCAGTGTATTCTAGTCATAGTAAGCATTCATAATACATGTACTGCATAGGACCAGATAAATAAAAAAAATTGACAGTTAAGTTTGAACATTGTCTTGCCCATCAGTTTTTTAAAACATTTGCAAAGGTTTAAACAGATAAACAAAAGTTTTGAGCGTAAAATTGTAAATACTTTCTTACCCATCAGTTTTAACATATTTTTGGGGTGCTCAAAAGAAGTGCCCACAATATATGTTAGGGTTGAGTATTGAGAGAAAAAATGTCCAATTAAGCACTCTTATCATGAGGCCTGTCCAACTCACTACCGACTGTGCTATGTGAACCATCATAGATATTGTGATATATTGTAAAAAAATTAACAAACATGCATTGCATTTCAAATTAAGGAAAGTGGATTCTTGTCATAGAAAATCTGTAATGGTCTATAATACATGTACCGCATTGGATCTGGATAGATTTATATTTTGGCGGTAAAATTTTGAAAATTTTCTTATCCGTCAGTTTTAACATTCCTTTTGGCTCAGAATAACAGTCTCATTGAGACGGTTCTTTTGAGTACCCAAACATCTATTTTGGGTGAGAGATACATTTTTCTAAAAATTTCTCATTCTTTTCTTGAGGGCTGTGATTGTGAGATATTGTGATATATTGTAAAAAATTAAAACATACATTTCAATGTTAAGGACAAGGTATTCTAGTCATAGAAAATTCATAAATTCTGTACATCATATGTCCAGATCACTGGCACTTGAGTCCCAAACCTCAATTAATAAGTTGGAAGCACCATCGGCATACCAACGAAGCTCAAAATGCATGAAAACATCGAAAAAATCAATTTTATAAAGATAGTGTTCGTTTCTATAAGTATAAACTTATAGAAAAGAACACTATCTTTATAAAATTGATTTTTTCGATGTTTTCATGCATTTTGATATACTTATAGAAACGAACACTATCTTTATAAAATTGATTTTTTCGATGTTTTCATGCATTTTTAGCTTCGTTGATATGCCGATGGTGCTTCCAACTTATTAATTGAGGTTTGGGACTCAAGTGCCAGTGGTCCAGATAATAAAAATTTTGATGGTTAAAGTTAAATTTTCTTACCTATCAGTTTAAACATTTGTTTTTGATGCTCACAAGAATACTCAAATAGTTGAGAGTTTTGATTGAGAAATTAGAATGTAAAATTATGCATTCTCTTATCTGGATGCCTGATACATCCACATTTTTTGTTATCCCCCGACGAAGTCGAGAGATATGGTATTGGCGTCATCCGTCCGTCCACACTTTTTGTCTGTCTGGAACCATATCTCAGTACCTATTGGTCAGATTTGATTAATTTTTGGTACAAATGATTAGTACCATGGACTTTTGACATCCTATAAGTTTGGTCGAAATCAACCCTTAACATTTAAGTTATTGCCCTTATTTTAGTATAGGCAAAACCTATATTAGCTTTTTTGTGTGATGATCTTCACATTTCATCAAAGCTATTATATTTAACAACTTCTCACTATAGACCATGATTGCAAAGTGCCTGTAGATAAGCATGGCAGTGTCAAAGTTTTACCCCACCCCCTTTGACCCCACCTAAGGGGTCAAAGGTGAAATATTTAAATTTCGCAATAATTAAGGCAATTTTTAATATTTTTTGCTGAAATTTTGCATGCAGGCAGAGCAGCAATAGATATGAAACATATCAAACAGGATTTTGGTTTGAAGCTTGGGTCCGAGCCCATTGGGTGGACTAAGGGGTGGGGCCGAGGCCAAAATTAACCTTTTTCAGAATATGGTCATGCTGCATATCAAATTAAAGCTGACGACGCTGGCAGCAACATGGTAGCAAATATTTTGCCCACAGACACACCTTCGACCCAGGGGGTGGGGTCAAAACGTCAAACTATATCTTTTTCTGAAAGTAGTCATGTTGCGCAAATCAATCAAACAAACAAACAAACAAACAAAAAGTTAACTTGTGATTTCTGTGTTGTAATGTGCCATAATCAGATATTTATTTAAGAAAGATTTACAAATGTGTAAATTTGTTTCTTCATTAACCCTATTCCCGCTATTCACAACACTTGTTATCTGCCCTCTTTTCTGCTTATGTAATATGTAATTTGGTGGCCAAATTGCAAACAATATGGACCCAGATCAGACTGCTCCTTTAGGAGCAATCGACGAGGCTGATCAGGGTTCATAGAGTTTGCATCCGTGATAAAATTAGTCTGGAGTGCATTTGAATACATGCACATGGGTGAATGTTTTAAGGATTATTCCTGAATTCAGGATTTTGAGGCTGACTTTCCAAAGAAAGTCAGCCTCAAAATACTGAATTTTGGAGATAATAATAGCTTCTCTGATTAATTTTCAGATTATCTAAACGCAACAATTACCATCTTCGCATGAAATTAACTATTTTTGTAGGCATCCTGCAGGTTTAAAAAATTGAATTTCAAAAGTTCAGGATTTATGAAATTTTGAACTTCACCCATATGCAGATGTGAAAAGCAGATATCATTTTCTTGGCCAAAAATAGCAGGATAAGAGATTACTAACCCTTATCATGCTGCTTCCAGAAATTTTTCTGTTACCAAAATAGTGTAGATCAAGATCACCAGGCTTTAGATGCACGGGTGAAAGTTTTCAGGATTAATCCTGAATTCAGGATTTTGAGGCTGACTTTCCATAGTAAGTCAGTCTCAAAATGCTAAATTAGGGAGATTATAATAGCTTATTTGATTAGTTTACAGATTATCAAAACATAGTCAATCATTTTAACTTGAAATTATTCATTTTTGTAGGCATCCTGCAAGTTTAAAAATTTGAATTTCTAAAGTTCAGTATATTGGAAATTTTGAACTTTCACCCATGTAGATCTGTACACTTGATGATAAGGATTGAGAGGTGATTTCGCCAATGGTGGGAAACAAGCCTTATAGGTCAGTAGGGTACAAGTGGATCCATGGACTACCGAAAGTGTCCGAGTTGGTGAAAGGAAGGGCATCCTGCTATAAAAGTTTGCTAGAAATACATGGGTGAAAGTTTTCAGGATTATTCCTGAATTCAGGATTTTGACATAGAAAGTCAGCCTCAAAATGCTAAATTAGGGTTCTCTGATTTATATTCAGTCTGTCTAAAGACAATTGACCATTTAAACTTCAAATTATGAATATCTAGTGGGCATACTGCAAGTTTTAAGATCTTAGTTTCGAAAGTTCAGGATTTTGGAAATGTAGAACTTTCACCCATGGAAATGGCAGACTAAACAAAAGTAAGATAAATCTGCTCTATTTGCAGCTAGCCGGCCCACTGATGTGGAAAGTGCTTCTGCCCCTGCACTTTGATCAAAACATGATGATGATGACACATTTTTCGGCCAAAACATATGGCCTAAGCACAAGGGTAAAAGCTTTCAGGATTAATCCTGAATTCATGATTTTGAGACTGACTTTCTAAAGAAAGTCAGCCTCAAAATGCTGAATTAGAGAGATGATAAAAGCTTCTCTGATTAATTTCAGATTATCTAAACACAATTAACCATCTTAGCATGAAATCATTAGGCATCCTGCAGGTTTAAAAATTTGAATTTCTAAAGTTCAGTATATTGGAAATTTTGAACTTTCACCCATGTAGATCAGGACCTACACGGCTGTACACTTGATGATAAGGATTGAGAGGTGATTTCGCCAATGGTGGGAAACAAGCCTTAGTCAGTAGGGTACAAGTGGATCCATGGACTACCGAAAGTGTCCGAGTTGGTGAAAGGGAGGGCATCCTGCCATAAAAGTTTGCTAGAAATACATGGGTGAAAGTTTTCAGGATTAATTCTGTATTCAGGATTTTGAGGCTGACTTTCCATAGAAAGTCAGCCTAAAATGCTGAATTAGGGTGATTATAATATCTTCTTTGATAAGTTTTACAGATTATCAAAACACTATCAATCATTTAAACTTGAAGTTATTTGTTTTGTAGTCATCCTGTAAGTTTAAAAATTTGAATTTCTAAAGTTAAGGATTTTGGAAATTTTGAACTTTCACCCATGTAGATCACAGGCCTGGAAATATCTTTAAATAGGCACTTGCTCTGCATCACAAATATTATTGGCATTTCTGGGAAACATTGATTTTCACTAAAAATATCAAAATTTTCACTTGCCCTGCAGCCTGAGGCACTCATAAATTCGAGCGGACGAGTGCTATTTTCGAGCCCTGGCTCAGGATCTACATGGATGACACTTGAGGATAAGGGCTGAGAGGTGATTTTGCTAACGTTGGAGCACACAGCCTAAGTCAGTAGGGTACTACATGTGGAGCTCTTGGACTGCCGAAAGTGTCTGAATTGGTGAAAGGAAGCGCATCCTTCCATAAACGGGTGAACGTTTTCAGGATTATTCCTGAATTCAGGATTTTGAGGCTGGCTTTCCATAGAAAGTCAGCCTCAAAATGCTGAATTAGGGAGATAATAATAGGTTCTCTGATTTATGTTCAGTCTGTCTAAAGACAATTGAGCATTTAAACCTCAAATTGTGAATATTTACTGGGCATACTGCAAGTTTTAAGATAGGACTTTCGAAAGTTCAGGATTTTGGAAATTTAGAACTTTCACCCATGGAAATACAAATGGCAGACTAAACAAAAGTAGGATAATTCTGCTCTGTGTGCAGCTAGCCGGCCTACTGATGTGGAAGATGCTCCTGCCGTTGCACTTTGATCAAAACATGATGATGATGATGATGATGATGATGATGATGATGATGATGATGATGATGATGATGATGATGATGATGATGATGATGATGATGATGGCACATTTTAGGCCAATCTTTAGCATATGGCTTAAGCACGTGGGTGAAAGCTTTCGGGATTAATCCTGAATTCAGGATTGTTAGGCTGACTTTCCACAGAAAGTCAGTCACAAAATCCTTAATTAGGCAGATTCTTTTGGCTGCTTTGATTTAGTTTCAGTTTATCTAAAGACAATTGACTATTTAAACACGAAATTGTTGATATTTATAGGCATACTGCAAGTTTTAAGATTTGATTTTCAAATGTTCAGGATTTTGGAAATTTTGAATTTTTACCCATGTAAGCAGGGTGTAGATGGGACTGATTTGGAATTTAATAGTAAGTGAGTATGATCAGGAAATACCACAATCACAAACTGCAGACAAATCCATGGCACCGTGAGGAAGAGCCACACAACAATCACGAGACACCAGGAAGACAAACTAAGTAAAGCATAAAGATGATCGCAAAACTAGAATGGACATAAAGTAGCGTACAACAAAGCATAAACAATTACAGTCTCCAATAATGGGAGTAACCATAAACAACGAATCAACAACAACAGAACCACCGCCTTAGAACGGTCAGCCACCTAAGCCACCGGGGGGAGGGGTCTTAAATGCATTTTACCGGTACCAAATCTTCGCCCTAGATTCTGCTGTTGTTGAAGTACAAGAAATGTTCAGCTCGCATGGATGCCTTCTAACTATGGCAATGTATCATGGAGAAACACTCTAAGCAAATTAAGTTGTAGTATCGATTAACGATGACATTTATTGTATGGGCCCTATTAATACCGAAATCTCAAAGAATATATTTTTGGTGAAACTACATTTGTACCCCTCCCCTACGCCCTAATCACTTTGGCGGGTTCAAAGGTCAAGTATTAAATTTCGCAATAACTCAGTCCGTTGTCATGTTCTACCAAACTTTTACACACACTCACAGAGGAGAATAGATACGAAACCGTAATATAAAACGAGTTCTAGTTTTTAAGGCCTGTTTCTGATCCCCTGGGTGGACTTAGGGGTTGGGCTGAGGCCAAAAATAAAACTTTTTAGAATATGGTCATGTTGCCTATCAAATTAAAGGAAGCGAAACGTACAACTTGCAGATATTTTGCCCATACACATACCATCCACATTTGGATGGGACCAAAACATTGTGGTCATGTTGCCCATCAAATTAAAGGTAACGAAACGTCAAACATGGAAATATTTTGCCCATACACACACCATCCACATTGGGATGGGGTCAAAAGGCCAAAGCATTGTGGTCATGTTGCCTATCAAATTAAAGGAAACGAAACGTCCAACATGGAAATGTTTTGCCTTTACACATACCATCCACATTTGGATGGTGTCAAAAGGTCAAAAACATTGTGATCATGTCGCATATCAAATTAAAGGGAATGAAATGTAGAAGAACATGCAAGCAAAAGTTGGAGCTTGCACACATCCTGGCCTCTTGGGTTTGATTAAAAGGTCAATTTTTAAATAGTGCTGTTAAGTATATTTTATTGAACTTGAAATAAAACGAGTACTACATAATTGACAGGCTTTAGTTACATGTATGACCTGAATTATACCCAAGGCGAACTTAGGGGTAGGGTAATTGGGTTTTTTATTTTGTGATCTACTCTTTTCTCTTAAGCCTCGTTTATATGCACAATTTGCACCCTGGTGCAAATTTACTCCCGGGTGCAAAATTACACCCTGGAGTAAATTTGCTACCCCTTATGTAGCGTTCATATGTCAATATATTGTGTTCATACGTTAATGGATTTGCTCTTAAACATATCACAAATGTTTCAGTTTTACTTTAAGGAGAAATTCGATGTGTTAAGAATAATTCGATTATTAGTCAGTTCAAGATACCGTCGTGTGAGAAAAAATGCAACTCCATTTGGTTATATTTGCTTTATTTATTTATACAATATTTAAAGAGGATAATACACCAGTCATTTGTATCCACGGCCCCCATCTACGGAGATAGCCGTGGAATAGCCGGGGTAAGGTGCTTGACAATTACCTTTTGATTGTTCCCGCAGTGCCGGGGAAGTGTGGGGGTTATAACATAGGGGCACTTACCCTGCTGGGATTTTCTGTTGTGAAGGGTGGGACAAAGAGTAGGGTTGTTACCATCAGCTTTTCCCCACAGGGCGGGGCTTATACCAGGGCTCTGGAAAGTGAAAGTCATTATCCCCGCCCGTCCCCGTAGGTGGGGGAGCAGTGGATACAAATGACTGGTGCATAAATGACACTTATAGAAGCTGTTGCAGCAGTACTAAGTAAATATATGACTATCTGGCCAAGAGAGGTGGACGGACGTAGTGCTTGAGACTTATACATGTATTGATGATCCATGGCTTCCGAATGTCACGGACTCTGCGGCAAATTGCGCGAATAGCTGCAACGGAATGCGCGTGTACGTTAAGTTGTTTCAATTGAACTGCTGGTGACAGTTTGACTTAGTACTTCGCAGAGCTGGACAATTGAGAACCTCTTCGTAATAGCAAAATAAACGTCTTTTGAATGTGTGAAACGGGTTTGGTCTTCAAGTGTTGACGAACCCTTCTAAATCTCTGTAAAGCTTCCGAAGGAAAATGGCTCAACCGAGGTTGCCAATGGCTACAAGAGGTTTGAATTCCCAAAATGGGGGGGGGGGGGGGGGAAGAGGGTAAGATAGAGGGTAGACATATTTTAATTATTGCTCTGTCTGAACATCACGTTGATTACATGAATCGTAAAGTGTGATCACTCCGTTATTATGCAGGGGGGGGGGGGGACATTTTCACCGATGTGTACATCGGATAGCATGGACTCGTGCATGGCGCCAGGGTTCTGGCAAACTCTGATTTCCATTGCTGAGGTTAGGAACAGATATTGTTCGGAAATAGAGTCTGTCAAATCGAAGCCCATAGACCAGAAATTCCAGTTGTTCTGCGTGGCAACCCGGCATAGCCGATGAAGTAGTGACTACAGAGAGAAGCCATGACCTTAAGTTTGATAAAGGGACTATTTACAGAGTTTATTTTCATACACATGTACATGTTCATATAGAAAAGTAGGGTAATTTATCAAAATCTAAGCTCAAATTGTATATATGTGATAACAAGTTGCGTTCATGTGCGCAATTTGCACCTAGGGGCAAATGTGCACCCGGGTGCTAATGTGCTCTACCGAATTGGCACCACCTAGAAAAGTGGAGCAAATTCGCACCCGGTTGCTAATTTGCATCCGGGTGCATTTTCATAAAACACTGTTTATATGACCAAAATACACCCCAGGTGCAAATTTACACCCCGGGTGTATATTTGCACCGGGGTGTATATTGTGCACATAAACGAGGCTTTAAATAACTGCTCGTCGGGATGAAAAAATTGACACTGAATTTGCCCTGTTCAAAACAGTGTTGAACCAGATCTGCTGGCTTATGATATACTGTATTTCATTCATAAGTTGAATCAATTTTATTAGTGAAGCGAGCTTGAAGGAGCATGTACAATAGTTTTGAATTGGTGTTGTATACTCCTGAGCTGTGTATTTATGTCTTCAGTTTTTTGAACATTTATCAAGCCATACAACAGTTAAAAGAAAACACAGATCAAAAGTAAATGTTTTTGAAACGACAGGCATTTGCACACAAACAATTTTAGTGCAAACTTGTTCAAAATCGGTTTAAAAATAAGAAAGTTATTAGCTCACCTGAGCCGAAGGCTCCGCGGTGAGCTATTAGTATACCAGTGACTCCGGCGTCCGTCGTCCGTCCGTCCGTCAACATTTTCAAACATCTTCTCCTCTGAAACTACTGGGCCAATTGAACTCAAATTTCATATGGAGACTCCATCGGATGGGGGAACGAAAGTTTGTTCAAATGGTCCTGGTCACATGACCAAGATGGCCACCATGCCTACTATATGGTAAAAACCGTTTAAAAATCTTCTCCAGGACCAGAAGGCCGATGACCTTGGGACTTGGTATGTAGTATCGGTCGGGGATGTGGGGCCTACCAAGGTCGTTCAAATGATGATCCTAGGTTGACCTTGACCTACGTCACGTCAAGGTCAAATTTGCTTCCTAATGCATTTAAATGGGGAATTATTTGAAAAGTTGATTTTTTGAAAACTACTGAAGCCAATGTCATTATTCTCTCTTGATATGTTAAATCTAATGTGGCAATGGCTATAAATAAGTTCCAAAGGTCAAGGTTGACCTTTGACCTTTCAGCCAAGCTGCTCATATTGGAGTCCCATCAATATAATAAAACATAGTTTTCTCAGAAACCATTGGGCCAATTGAACTCAAATTTCATATGAAGACTCCTTACAATAAGTTAGCCAAGATTAATACAAATTGTTTTGGTCACATGGCCAAGTTGGCCAACATGCCGATATATGGTGAAAACCCTTTAAAACCCTCTTCTCCAGAACCAGGAGGCTGATGACCTTGGGATTTGGTATGTAACAGGTTGGACCTACCAAGTTTTGTTCAAATTATGATCATAGGTTGACCTTGACCTACTTGGGAGCGCAGTAGCTCAGTGGTAGAGTGCTTGACTCGAGACCGAAGGGCCGCGGGTTCGAGCCTCACCGGCGTCACTGCGTTGTGGTCCTTGAGCAAGACACATTTATCCTAGCTTAGTACTGGTTCAACCCAGGAAGACCCGTCCCTGTTTAACTGAAAGATTGTTGATGGGACGTAAAGAATCAAATCAAACAAACAAAACAAAACCTTGACCTACTTAACATCAAGGTCAAATTGGCTTCCTTATGCATTTAAATTGGACATTTTTTGAAAAGTTGATTTTTTGAATACTGTTGAAGCCAAAGTCATTGTTCTTACTTGAAATATTAAGAGGCAATGGCTATAAATAAGTTCCAAAGGTCAAGGTTGACTTTTGACTTTCAGCTAAGGTGGCTCATATTGTAGATTCATCAATATATTAAAACATAGTTTTCTCAGAAACTACTAGGCCAGTTGAGCTAAAATTTCATATGGAGACTCCTTAAGTTGAGGGGAGTAAATTTGTACCAAATGTTAATGGTCACTTGATATAACTGTTTAAGCAGAAATACTTGCGAAAAATGTTAAACCTACTGAGACACTGGTTTTATATAAGCACCAAGGTCAACCTGTCTGACCTTTGACCTTTCATCCAAGGCCACTCATATTGGACTGACTTATATGTATCTTAGCAGCTTTTTCTAAGAATTCACAGGGATGTTTTGAACTGAAATTTCATATGGAGTATTCAGTAGATAAAACAACTTAAGTATGATATTTATAGGTAACTTGATCAAAGTGGCCACTGCCCATATATGGTAAACAAAATGTGTTTGAATAATAAGCATAAGTTGACTTTGACCTATTTTATCATTATTAAGGAGATCAGTTGAGCGCTTCAGGACCTTCAGGCCCTCTAGTTAATATATGTAACCCATGCTCAAAGAGCCGATTATCAGGCATTCATATCATTTTTCTGAATGTGCCAAGCCCTGTATGGCTAAGTTGGAAAGTTGATGATGATGGTTCATCGATTTTGAGTGGACTGGTGGTAAAATTGTACACGTTTCATATGAGTGTTACTCTGGTGAAGATTAGTTCTGAATATTTATATTAAATGGGAACATTTATTGAATTGTCTTGTTTAAATGTAAAACTATCTTGTCTATTTGTGGCCCTATATTTAGCAATATAAGGTCAAAAACATTGTGGGCATGTTGCATATTATTTTAAAGGGAATGAAATGTAGAAGAACATGAACATACGTGCAGTATTAGGAAATATGCAATTAAGTTCATTGTTAACTTCTATAACAACAGTCTATGGGCTGAATAATCAGAAATGAATATAATTTGGGCCTCGACGCGAGAAAACCTGTCTTCGGGGGTTTGCGAACAACAAAGGCGCAGACCAGCCTGCGCATCTGCGCAGTCTGATCAGCGCTCTTGTTATTCGCGTTTTGGAAAGTATCATATTTAGACTTGCTACCAGCAAAATTTCAATTCTCTACCTAGTCTATGTAGCTGAGGGGACTGGTTTGAGTCTCGCTTTGTCGGAAACCCCGAAGACAGGTTTTGTCGCGACGAGGCCCATTTGTAATAATGTTTCGTTACTAAAGACCAGGGATTTATAAGTACTCATGTGAAATATATTCATTCATTCTGAAATCTATATAGTCAGACATTGACATGGTCCATTTATTACATCGTGTTATATATGCTACATCTCTAGTAAGTGCTCTAATCTTAAAAACTTGATCAACGTGCAGATATATGAGCAAGAAAGTATAAAAATGGTAAAATATCCACCAGCTTTAACTGTTTTCAAATGTCTTTTACTTAAACGGTAATATCGAAATTTGCTCCTCAGTAATACTGGAGAAAGGGTCGTATGTTAACTCATTTAAGACAAGATATTTAAGATAGAAAAGCAGACATTCTTTTTTTATTGGTCATATGAGAATCTAGTTAAACCTTGCGTAAAATGGTTTGAAAACACACAGAGAAGTTGTTAAACTAAATGACGATAGCCACAATTACCACTTTGAAATTGTAATTAAATTCATGTAATGCACATTACACAACAGAGAGCCGCATTTTGTTTATAAAAAGCTTTCCTATGTAGTAAAGGCATCCAGTATGTAGACTTTACCGAAGGAATTTAAAAAAGCAAAAACTGAAAATTAATATTTTTTGCATCCAGAACATTTTTTACCTTCTTTAACAGATAAAACGAATGATAACGACACTCTGCTTCCATCTATACCCAATACCGGTGTTTTTATAGACCCTGGCTACCACCAGCTATGCATTGCTGGTTTACTATGTTTTGCACGTAGCGTCACCACGAATCAAAGAAGCAAAATATTTTATCATTTCACATGTAGCTTGTAAGTATAAATGTATAAAAAAACACAGCAGCTTTAATTTTATAGCTTTATTATTCATGCCATGTTTGTATGAACAAGAACGATCTGGCGCAATTGGAATGTTAAAAGCCGGCGTGCGTGTTTCTGACGTAGCCAGATATCATAATTATCATCCGCCAACTATACAGTGGCTCAGAGATGGTTACCAGGCTACTGGGACAGTTAAAGATCGACGCAGGTCTGGTCAGCCAAGAATGGCGACCGGCGTTAAGAGCCAACATGATACCTTAGTAGTAATGGGCGCCACTATGGGGCATTTTTTTAAGCCTGAAAAGAACTTTGAATTTTTCAGGCTAAAAAATGCCCCATAGATGACTACCCTGGTAGGCTTGAGTGACTAGCTGTGAATAACTTGGTTTATTTTGGGGGAAATTCTGGTTGGGCCTGTGATTGTAATAGTTTCTTGGGCTATTGGAAAATAACTTAGTCTATTTGAGAGTTATTCTGGTTGGATCTATGATTGTGATAGTTTCCTGGGCTATTGGGGAATAACTTAGTTTATTTTGGGGGATTATTCTGGTTGGGTCTATGATTATGATAGTTTCCTGGGCTGTTGAGTCTATTTGAGGTCTATTCTGGCTGATCAATGATAATGATAGGTTTCTGGTCATATCCACTGGTTGGCTTGTGATTATGATTGTTTCCTGGGCTATTGGGGAAATAACTTTATTTAAGGGGGATAAAGATTCTGCTGTGGTGATATATAAAATAACTTAGTTAATTTCAGCTTTGAAAATAACTTAGTCATTTTAAGGGTGATGAAGGCTCTTCTGTGGTGATATATAAAATAACTTAGTTAATTTCAGCTTTGAAGATAACTTAGTCATTTTAGGGGGTATAGTTTGTGGTGATATATGGTGTGTGTAATAGTCAAGGCTTCTAAGTTCTATGCGTCTTTAGAGTCTCTTGGTCAATCAAGACCTCAACTCCTAGAGGCATCACTCTGTAGCGTTAACGTGTGTATATTGTTTAGCAAGTTTAGTGGTATTCTTTCTAGGGAAGTGGTAGCCCTGAAAAGGGCTGTTTGTTGATTGTCTAGCTATTTCTAGCACTTCTTCTTGGTCATTTTAATTTTCTTAGTTGCTTTTCCAACTCCTACATTTTGACTAGTCTCTTGGTCATTGGTCATAATGTCAAGTCTTATAGGTATCTGGATGGGTTGTATCTCAAACGTTTGCTGCTGTGCTCGCTGTTGAGATAATTCTTCTAACTTCTTCACTCTAGACCTTAACTCATTGACTTCCTTGAGAAGGACTTCTATGACTTGAGTCTTTGACTGTTGCTTTTGTGGCATCTGCTGAACAGGTTGAGGTATATACGTTGAGGGTGTTTGCGGCGTATAATACTGTTGTGTCATATCGTTAGCAAACGTCTCATTCACAGCTGATAGTAGAATATCAGGATTGTTGATCATATCGTCCAGTGTTAGTGATGGCTCCATGATTATGAATGTTGAAAAATGTAGTGTGTTTGAGCCTTTTATACTTGTCAAGCGGATTGACCTAGTTTAAAGTTCCCGCGCTTTAAGAAATCAAGTAACTCTGATTGGACAAAAAATAAATGAACTGACCAATCAGTTTATTATTGCTCTCTCTAGCGGAGGAGTTCAATGTAGGTCATTCCCTTTGAAAACTATAAAAGCTCGTTTCAAATCTCAAATTTTTCATTCTGTTCTTGTATTACACAACAACAACAACATGGCAAGCAATTTGGATTCGCGTTTGGAACAATTAGAGGAGCAGGGCAAGACTATGGCTGATGCTACTAGGAGGTTACTGGAGACGGTGAATGCTGTGAAAGATACGGGTGAACTTCTATTACAGATGATTGAGAATCATCAGAAGATGTTGGAGATGAGTCGAAGGGTAGAAACTTTGATAAATGATGTAAACACAGAAGTGAAGGTGGAGACTATCAGTGACGAGGAGGAAGATTGGGGGGATAATTCTCCCCCACACCTCATCCTTCTGAGGATTGGGATGCGGAAGCAGATGATATGCCCTTCTACATACCAGTGAGAAGGACAACTACGGTTGAACAGTGGGGTGTGCGGTGTCCTGCATGTGGTGGTCGCCCCAGTACATGTCCCTGCTCCTAAAAATAATGTCTCTGTGGTAATTAGACCACCAAACCGGCCCTTTTCAGGGCCACCTATTTCTTCAAGAAAGAATAACTAAATATGTTGCAATTTTTTAGACCATAGATACCATAAGTTGAGTGTGATTGCAGTATTTCCTAATCATGCTTACAGTAATGGGGTGATTATGGCGTGATCTTTTAATGGACCAATCAGATTTTAGTTGCTCTCTCTAGGGTAGGAGTAGAATTTAGGTCAATCCACCTATCCTACTATATAACCCAATGTACTTTGTGTTTCTCTCAAAAGATTAAAGTTCTTTGAAAAATTCAGTTTGACTAAGTTATGTGCTGCTTTGCAGCGAAAAGATTGGAAAAAGGTGGAGAAACAACAAAATAAGTTGGGATTGGAGCAATTTCTTGCTCGCAGAGGGATTGGATCGAGAAAACCTGTAGCCATTGTGCAACCTATTTTAAAACCTTCTAAGTAAGAAATATTTTGTTACTTAGGAGACTTTTAAACAAACAGTCCTTTTCAGGGCTACTCAATTAGTTTCGTTAAAGAATGACCTCAAAATAAAAACAAACACAATTTCAACAACATACTTTTGATTAAATCCAAAAACTACTAGAATCACTATATGTCCCTAGAGTCTATTTAAGTCTTTAATGAATATGCACTATAGAGTCTGGTACATCACAAGAAATCGGTTTATACATGTTCTCCGTCACCATCTCTGTACAGGATCGAGGTGAGAATATTTGAAAATAAAAGGCTTCTTTCCACGGATTAGCTGTCTTCTTTGAACGAGTGTCTAAGCGTCTTTTGTTAGGATTGATATCAGATATATCTGAAGCCTTTCGTTTTCTTGAAGGCTTTTCTGTAGATACTGAAGACTGTTGCTTCTCTGTAGATACTGAAGACTGTTGCTCTTCCTCATCTTCACCGTCTGAATAAATCACCATAGGTCTTCGTTTCCTTTGTGGTGGTCTAATATTATCTTCATCATCTGAGCTCTCTGTGTCTGAATAATCCACCAACTTAGGTTGAGATTCTTCACCATTCATCAAATCTTCTTCTCTCTTATGACAATATGGAGCCCAATGATCTTCAAGTCCGCAGATATAACATTGTCCATACGTAGGCTTCTTATCAGTAAACATCTGTTGTTCTCTTAATTTCTGAGCCTCAGGACAATCTCCAATCCAATGTCGCCTATCATGACAATGGTGACATTCTCCATAAGGAATCTCAACTTGTCTTGTTGTCTCAAACTATCTTCCAATGGCTGCATCAAAGCTTGTTCTTCTTGAGATAAAAGTTTCTTCAATGATACACAATGATAGTAGATGCTTTTCTTATCATAGACTTTAGCCATCCTTGGATCTCTACTGTTTGCCATCTTTACTCTTCGAAAGTCAGAAGTGAAATGATTCTCTCTCACTGGTGTCCAACTGTTAATAGTCCTTGAAAAATTCTGTCTCTTCTATGATTGTAGAGAAATTCAATCACACTAGGATTGTCAGCGACACATCTTTTCCAATTCTCAAATGTAATCAGTGTCTCTTTTTCCATCAAATAACTGATACTGATCCACCAAAGTTTCTTGAAATCTTCAAAAGTTTCAGGACTATTGAGTTTCTGTTGAATCTCTTCTATTGTAATCTCATCATGAGAAAATAAGATGTAAATGCAGAACAATAATCTTCTATACGGTCTGAACTTCAAAATCTTGGAAAGTGGAATTTCCAAATATTTCTTCTCTCTTGCTTCTTCCATGATGTTACACTTGCAGATAAAATAAATATAATGTATGTGATAAGATAGCAATTGTTCTCAGCTTTTATAGGGTGAAAAAATTTTGAAAATCGGTCGAGGCAAACTCAAGTTATTGCGAAAATATGATTTTTACTTTTTAGAAATCCCGTTCTTGCTTTTTCATGCCAATAAATTATCTCCCTTGAATAAAAAATTTCACGGTAAAAAATATGCGAAATTTGTAATATCTCGGGTATTTTTATCCGATTTTCAAATTTTTACCAAAAGATAGCTCTTATATTCAAGTTATCGATTTTACATACTATAAGGCTTGAAAACTATTATGGGATAGAGTAACATTGAGACACCCTTTCAAACTCATTTTGTTATAGGATTACTTTATATATGAATCACAAATATTTGCTTATTAAGTCAGTAGAGATATATGTTGAACAAAAATAACTGACCACTGGTACTCTATACGTCTGCCGAGGCCCGTAGAGAAGCTTTGTGCTTCAGAAACTGTTGAATATGCATTTAAAAAGGTAGAGCAGCTTCGGCTGTTTAAGGGCACCAACCTTCGGGTTGGAGTGGCTCCTCCTCAAATTCTCTGGTCCATAGAGACATGCAGGAATTTGACTTGTATTTGAGACAGTTTCAATCGCCAGGGATTCCGAGGTTAGGATAGTACTGGGGGAGTAATGGTGCTGTTTATACAGTGCCTGGTACTTCTTGCTAATTTTTCAAAAAATGTAGTCTCAGCTGCACTTTAGACCTAACAAAAATTGTAGTCTCGCCTGACAATTTGTGAAACTTTCAGTAGTTTGGCTAATAGAAAATATTTGATCTGATGAAAAATTCAAGTAGATTTGCATATCTAAATAATTTGAGTACTAGTGATTTTGCCTACCACATGGTGAAACTTTTAGTAGTTTGGCTAATGGAAAATATTTGATCTGATGAAATCAAGTAGTGATTACGCTTGATGAAAAAGATTTTGAGAATTTTCAACTGTTGATTTCAGAAAATCTGAGCTTTTCCAAATCTGGGTTTTTCCAGTATAAAAGGAGCTCAGATTTCTATTGCAGTATCATTTCAGTAGAGAACTTCGAACAGTCAACATGTTTAAGCGACAGAGAGATATTACCCCACCCACTTCTGATGATGAAGAGCCTCGATGTAGATTGGTAGATTATTCAGATACAGAGAGCTCAGATGATGAAGATAATATTAGACCACCACCAAGAAAAAGAAGACCTATGGTGATTTATTCAGACACAGAGAGTTCAGATGATGAAGATGATGAAGATTTGACTTCTTATTATTCTATCAAGACAGTCAACGAGAAGAAGTCTAGAATTTTTCGAGCTCAAGGGAAAGAATTTCAGCTCAAGGTCAAGACTTTCCCTGACAATGTTCCGCCATATCAGTTTATACCCAGATTATTTGATCGGCTGGTAGAAGACATCAAAGAACGATGCCAGATGGAATCCAATGATAAGATGCGGATGACTATTTTGCATCCTGGATTGAGACTTGGAGTCTTTGTGCCTTGGAGAGATGTCTCAGCCATGACTGGGGAAGCTATACTTCAAGAAATAGAAAAAGTACAACAGTCCAATGAGAATTTTAAGATCAATGATGGACAGATGACTATTCAAGTCACAGTGGTGAGACTTCCAGTAGGCAGCGGACGGAAACCATTACATGCTGGACTTTATTTTGAGTCAGAAAATATGAGTATCAACAAAAGAAGTATTGTACAAATCAACAATACCAAAGATGTAATGTGTATGACAAGAGCTGTGGTGGTGGCGAAATGTAATGTAGATAAAGAAGAATCAGAGTCTTGGAAACAGAGTTGGGTACAGCTTCGAAAGTCAGATCGACCTATGCAGACCAGAGAAGCCATGAAGTTATTGGATGGAGCGAAGATTCCTCATACTAAGTCTTGTGGTATTGAGGAATACAAGAAGATCCAATCTGTACTTGCTCCCAAGTACTTAATCAAAGTCCATTCACAGTATCCTAAAGATGGACTGATATTTCCACTACAATTCAAGAAGAAGCCTGAGACGAAGGTGATCCATATTTACTTCAATGGAGTAGATCACTATAATGCGATTACGAAGGTGACAGGATTTCTCGGTACCCATTACTACTGCGAGTATTGTGATGTTGGATATTCGCACAGAGGAGACCATAGATGTGCTGATGGATGTGATGGTTGCTATAGTGACATTCCTTGCATTCCTGGACAAAAAACGCGTTGTATGGACTGTAAAAGAACATTTCGTAGTAGAGACTGTTTTGCAAAGCATAAGGCAATAAAATCTAAGCAGCAAAAATCTATTTGTCAACTTGTGTATAATTGTGGTAAATGTAATTTTAGGATTGTGGGCAATAAGAAAAATCATGTATGCCCAGGACAGAGAAAATGTAGGAATTGTAAAGAAATTGTAGGACCCAATCATCAATGCTATATTCAAAGTTATGAATGTAAATCTGAGATGACTGAAAATGAAGGAGAAGAAGAGGTTTCTCAACCTAAGAAATCTCGTTTCATCTTCTTTGATTTCGAGTCAAATCAAGAAACTGGCACACATCAAGTGAATTTCTGTGTTGCTCATAAAGCTTGTGATGATTGCATGGATTTGCCCATAGATACATTTTGTCTGACTTGTTCGACACAAACAGGTCTGAGAGAATTTATCTTTGAAGGCATAGATACTTTACCACAATTTTGCAATTGGGTTTTAGGAGATGAGAATAAAGGAGTGACATGTATTGCACATAATTTTGGAGGATACGATGGTCAATTCATCTTACACTATATCTTAGAATATGGTACAGTGAAACCTGAAGTGATCATGAATGGAAATACTATACTTAGAATGAAAGTAGGACGTGTCACATTCCTGGATTCTTATCAGTTTTTGCATATGAGACTGGCTAATTTCCCAGATACATTTGGCTTGACAGAGTTGAAGAAAGGTTACTTTCCTCATCTTGCAAATACACTGGCAAACCAAAAGTATGTGGGACCTTACTTTCCTGTAGACATGTACAATCCTGGTCAGATGACTGTCAAGGATCGTGAGACATTTTTAGCTTGGCATAAAGGGAAAATTGAGAGTGGTGCTATATTTAACTTCAAATGGGAGATGGAAGAATACTGTCGTAGTGATGTAGATATTCTAAGACGAGGATGTGCTTGTTTCAGACGAGAATTGATCAACATTAGTGGACTTGATCCTTTGTCTGAAGCTTGCACTATCGCTCAAGCTTGTTCAAAAGTATGGAGAAAAAATCATATGCCTGAAAATAGTATTGCCATCATCCCACCTGAAGGGTATTCTAATCAAAAGAACTACTCTATCAAAGCTGTAAGATGGATTCAAAGTGAAGCTAAGGAACGTGGTATTGAAATCAAACATGCATTGAATGGTGGTGAACAAAGAATCAATGGACATTATGTGGATGGCTACCATGAAGAATCTCGAACCGTATTTGAATTCTATGAATGTTACTGGCATGGATGTCCTACTCATTTTCCAGACAGAAACAGAGTTCAACATCATCATTGTTTGACCATGCATCAGTTGTATATTTTGACCATTGGCAAGAAAGAAGAGTTAAAAAGAGCTGGATATCAGGTGGTGGAACTTTGGGAGTGTGACTATGACAAGAGATACAAGGAAGATCCAGACTTTAGATCTTTGGCGGACTCAGAATTTATAAACTTAGACCCTTTGAGGCCAAGAGATGCTTTATTTGGTGGAAGGACTAACTCGACCAAACTCTATCAGGAAATCGATGAATCCTCCAACGAAGAAATCAAGTACATAGATGTGTGTTCACTCTATGATTTGCAAGTACGGACAGTTTCCACTTGGACATCCTACCATCTATTCTCAAGAGAACATTGATAGAGATAAGATCAGACAGTACTGTGAATTGATCAAGTGTAAAGTGCTACCACCCACCAATTTGTACCATCCTGTACTTCCACAGAAATGCAGTCAGAAATTGATGTTTCCATTGTGTAGAAGTTGTGCTGAAAAGACAGATCCTCATATGAGATGTACTCATTTACGAGAAGAAGATAGAAGTTTTACAGGGACCTGGGTTACTATCGAATTGTTTGCTGCATTGGATAGAGGGTACAAGTTATTGGACGTGTATGAAGTCTGGCATTTCTCAGAGACGGCTCAATATGACAGAGAATCTGGAGAAGAAGGGATCTTTGCTGGCTATATCAATACTTTTCTGAGAATCAAGCAAGAATCAAGTGGCTATCCTGATTGGTGCAAGACAGAGCAAGATGAGATCAAGTTTAAGCAAGATTACTTTGAAGCTGAAGGAATCAGATTGGAGAATGTTGAGAAGAATAAAGGAATGAGAGCTATTGCCAAGATCATGTTAAACAGTCTCTGGGGAAAATTGGCACAGCGAGAGAATATGACCAAGACAGAATATATCTCAGAACCTGCCAAGTTCTTTGACCTGGTGACGAATCCAAACAAGATTGTCAAGAATGTGGATATTTGCAGAGAAAATCTTCTACTGGTCAACTGGGACGATACAGAATCTAGCGTGGAGCCTCATGCTTGCAGTAATGTGATTGTTGCAGCTTTTGTCACTGCTCAAGCAAGATTGAAGTTGTATGAACCCTTGGAAAAGCTGAATGAACGTGTACTCTACTTTGATACAGACTCTATCATCTATCATCACAAACCCCATTTATGGAACCCTACTATTGTCAACAACAGACTTGAAGAATGGACAGATGAAGTGCCCAATGCTGGAATTGTGAAATTTGTAGGCATGGGACCGAAGAACTATGGCTATGAATTTGTGGACAAGGATGGAAATCGAAGATCTACTTGCAAAGTGAAAGGACTCACTCTAGATAACAATACATCTCAAGTCATTCACTTTGATCGGATGCTGAAATTGGTGAAGGAAGATACGAAAGACTTCAGAGAAACTGTCAACTACCATAGGATCAGAAAACATAAAGACAAGACTGTGACCACTGAATTGCAATCCAAGACGTATCGGTTCACTTATACTAAACGTGTCATTATTGGAGATGGATATACTGTTCCTTATGGATATTTGGCATAGATAGAGTAGTTCTGATGATCATACACTGAACTTTTTTTCTGATAGTCATGTATTGAACTGTGTCTGATAAACATGTACAGGTGATTTTATGTATTAAACTGTTTCAATTATGTATTAAACTGTTTTTTTTAAATTATGTGTTAAACTGTTTTTTAATTATGTATTAAACTGTTGGTTCATGTTCATTAAAATTTGAGTATAAATAAAATTGTCTTTGTAATTTTTTCACAGTTAACCATGGCACTTTCTACACACCAGTTGGACTCAAATCAAGATATTGTAAGTTTTTTTTAAACATCCTTCTAATATCTTTATTTCTGGTCCAAGTGGATCGGGTAAAACTGAATTTGTTAAAAAGATGATTGAGTTTAAAGAAGATTTATTTGATATTTTACCCCAACGTATTGTTTGGTGTTACAAGGAATGGCAAAAATCTTATAATATCTTACAAGAACGTGAGGGGTCAAACATCAAATTTATTCAAGGTATTCCCGATGATGAAGATGAAATTGTCACCGATCCAAGTGCAACTCACTTGGTGATTTTTGATGACATGTTAGGAGATAAAGATGAAGAAAAAATTAAGTTATGGTTTACTAGAAAAGGACATCATAGAAACGCAAGTGTGGTGTACATCACTCAAAATTTATTTCAACAAAGTAAAAATCTTCTCGCACCATCAGTTTAAATGCTCATTATTTAGTTTTATTTCAAAGTCCAAGAGATAAGATGCAAATCAAAGTATTAGCTAATCAACTTCAAGCTCCACATATGATTCATGCATTTAATGATGCCACATCTATACCTCATGGATACTTATTGGTCGATTTGAAACCAAATACACCTGAATATCTTAGATTCAGAACACAAATTTTTCAAAACTGGTTTACAAAATCAGATCAACAAGGACCTGTTGTCTATTTTCCAGGAGTATAAAAAGGTGTGTTTGAGTTTAAATCCATCATTTGTGTCAAAATGGCACAACGAACATCAGCTAATCTGATACGTGCTCTGTATAATTTAAGCAGAGAACATGATAGTCATAAAAGAAAATCACTCATAAATGCAGGTTTAATTGAAATGATCAAATGGTTTTCTTTGGCAGCTCAAAAAATTGTTCAAGGTAAGATGAAATTACCTAAACAAACTCAAAAATTTATGGATAGACATCAGGATGATGTTAGAAAATTAGCAAGTGCAATAGTTGACCCTGAAGTCAAACGTAGTATCATTTTAAAACCTGGAGGTGGTGGATTCTTTGGTGGTGTGATCATTCGAAGTCTGATTCGATGGGATGGAAATAAGTTGATGAGAAAATTTAACAAGAAAACAAAACCTAAACAACCTAAGAAAAAATCAGTGAAAAAACCTAGAAAACAGAAAAAAAGAAAGGTTGATGATCGTTTTGTAACAAAACGTAAAAGTAAAAGTCCTGCTTCATGGCAAAATTTAGGTCTTGATTCTCCATACACAAATGCAAGACGATCTTCTATTAATTTAGCAAGATTAACTCCTTTGAGAGCCCGTGATTTGTTAAAAAGACATGGATTTGGTGCTACCATGCACATGTTAAATCCAAACAAATATCCATCGCCATCTCATTCTGAACGCCGACGACTTCATTTTTAAGAAAAAAACTATAAAAGGACTGTCCATCAAATGTTTGTACACACTCATAAACATGGCTGTAACAACAACACCTCATAGAAAATTGCAAAATAAAATGAGAAAATAATCTCTGATTAAAACTTATGGTACATTTTTAGAAGGATTGACTCATTTATCCAATAAATGTCGTAAGAAAATGATTCAAGAATCTCCAAAAGAAGTCATTGATTGTGTGGGGGAATGTTGCATCAATCTTATAAAAGGCAATGTACGTCTGACTAATGCTCAAAAGAATCAGTTACGAGCTAGAAAGCAGCATAAAACAGCCACCAGTTTTTTTTTGCCGCACCAGAATTTGGCAAAATCACATCACCTTTCTAGTGGTACAAAATACTCAAAACCACTTTAATACATAAATACAGTCTTAAATTAGTAAATCATATGCATTTAGACCCCAAAATAAAAATTCTGTCATAGTGAAAAAAAAGGTCAAAGTTAAAAACCCCGTGGGGTTTTCGAAACCCCCCGCGGGGTTTTCAAAACCCCGCGGGGTTTTTAAAACCCTGCACGGGGTTTTTCCCCCACATTTTCAAATGGGGGAAAAACCCCGCAGGGTTTTTTCAAAAAAATCAATATCAAAATAAGTTCAAGAAATAAGTTTGTTTGATTGTAATTATTTCAGAAAATGATTGGTATGGCTTAATTCCAACCTTTAATTTCCCCCGCGGGTTTTTTCTCCCATTTCAGATTGTGGGGGAAAAACCCCGCAGGGTTTTTTTAAAAAATAAAAAGGTTTGTTTTTAATTGTATTGCTTTACAAAACAATATAGAAGCTGAATTGAAGTTTTTCTCATCATTTGAAGCCTTTCAAGCAAAATATAAAATAACCCGCGGGGGAAAACCCCCGCGGGGTTTTTCCCCCACAAAATGAAATGGGAGAAAAACCCTGCGGGGTTTTCACCAAAGAGTAATTATCAGTTTTATTAATGATTGAGATCAGTTATACAGTTAGAGCTCATATAATTTAAGTTTTTACAGGTATTAAAGGCCATAAAACAATTCCCTCGATGCCCCCCCTCGTCCGCCCCCCCCCCTCGTCCGCCATGATCACTACCAAGTTTGCACCACCGAACTGCCCAAAAAATATTGTTCAGGTAGCACTGATATTATTTGTTTAGCATGATTCATTACATCCCAGTCAACCATTTATCTGTCATGTTAGGATGCGTCTTATGGGTTGAAACAGTTCTATTAGCAGATAAAGGCACTAAAATTAATAACGGCCATTGCAGTACGGGTCATACATATGTCGCAGGGTATGGATTCGTTTAGCCAGGGATCTCAACGACAGATGTTGTTATAAATTTATTTTACAGTTGTAAATAAAAAGGGTGTCCTAAAATACAAAACGAACAATAAAACAGTACAGACAACACAGACAGACAAATGAACAGACACGGACAACGGAATACATTGCACCCGTATGCAATACATATTTACAACACAGACAGACAGACAGACAACCGGACACGGACAACGGATATACTTGCAACTGACTGCAAGTACGATAATTCGTTTGGTACCTGAGCAGTGAGCATGTCATGTCTATTTTTAGACATGGGTATTTTGCAGTGATAAAATTATATACAAAGAGATTAAAATATTAAAACCACACCTTTTGCATTTAACTTACATTTTATGCGTTAGTTCAATTTACTAATTCCTCCATTTGCAATGTCCATAAAGATCAAAACGATAGCCATGCCTATTTCAGAAAGACAAAACAAATCTAAAGCAATTTGTAATTTGCGTAAATACGTCATACAGAAATATTGTGAACTACGTCACAGGAAATGTACAGAATGTAGTTCCTGGCGAAAACCTCCCTTTGGTGTTTTCATCAGAAACGACAATCTGTGATCTGTATGATAAAAAGAGTATAAATTCACATACCTGCTAATAATAATGTTTCCATATCATTTCCGTGAAGGAATAATATAAATAATAATATATAAATATATGTCTACAGCCTGTAGATCGATGGAGTCGATCTAACTGCAAAAATGAGAATGCCTTTTCCAAATGTCGCGCGCATATGTATTTGTGAGGTTAGGCGCATGCGCTAAGTAAGTTAAAAGAGGTGTGTTCGTTAGCAACCAATCACCCATCATCTTACATCCTTATGTCTAACTAAAACGGCTACTAATTGGACGATAAAATAGCACAGCTCAGTTTCAAGGTACTCCATAAGAAAACAATGCAAGACAGGTTAAACCAGTTTTTCCCACGCTTTGTATGATTTAAGTAAATATCAACACTACTCACGGTGGCACTAAAGGAGAAAAGGTAATTTGTGCGTTAAGCAAAATAATCACAAAGTTCACCTCTGTGACATTCTCCCCTGCTTTGAAAAAAATGTCTCCTGACATTTCCGAACATTCGAAAAACTTTTTAATAAACACAGACCACCTCAGCAATCACAATCATGTACAAATATGATGCATTTAGGTTAATCTTAACCTACAGAAGTTTCACATTTATCAACAAACAATTCTACTTTACTAGTGAATTGTGAAAATGTTATATATAACTTCAGAACATCCAAAAATAAAGACATGCATTTGCATCTTTAGCAATGCCATCAATATGGCCAGACTTAACTGCCCTTGATAGGGTCTGCTCAATTCTTGAAGCAAAAGAAACCACTGATTCAGCCTCTTTCTGATAGTCACTGTAAAATGACTAAATCAGGGTTTCACTTGAGCTGACATTAGCATAAAAACCATCTAACTTTGCTAAAATGTCGGCCACTGTGGCATTCTGCCCTAAAGGCACTAAAAGGCTTCTAGCACTACCCTTTAGTGAATTCCTAATGGACTGCAACAGAATTGGTTCTGGCAGTACACTAGAACTCTGGAGGCATTTAACCTCAAGACTCCACACTTCATATGTTGTCTCCCCTTTTTGGGGTTCTTCAGAACCACTAAATGTGGGCAATTTGGGGACATAGGGACTGGGGACATACGAAGTGTTATGAGGCAAAGTATTGTTAAAAGTAAATCTAGGGACAGGTGATGGTGCTTGGCCTTTATTTATAAAAGATAATAACTTGGACCCAGCACCCTCAAACTGAACCTTTTTAGCATCTGGTGTGCTAGTCAACACTTTGGGGTCAGCCTTTTTGGGACTTCCCCCAGCATGTTTTGACATTAAAATGTCATATTCCTCTTTAGTGAGGACCTTGTAAGCTGGGTTGGATGACACAGCTTTCACCATATCATCCATAGAGCTATCCTTGGAAGCCATACTTAATGATTGGGGCTTAGAAAAGGACAAGCTAATTGACAATTGTCAAACACTAATATATAATATATAGCACCACTCACAAACAGAGAGATTTCACTATATGAATACCACTATACTATTCACAAAAAGTACATATGTTTCATGGAAGTACTACAAAGTAACAAAAATGACTAAGTATATGTGGCAGCTCAATTACTAAAAACATATACTTAAATCATATCACCCTGTAGCATTCCATTCACATATACAAAAAAAAAACTATCTGATCACTGTAATCAATATTACTAAGTTTGAAAAATTCCAGTGCTGCAGAGTAATTCTTATCTGGACAAAAGTGGCAGCTCAATTGCTAAAAACAATTGTTCCAGACAAACCACACTGCAACACAATGAACCTATCCTCCATTGAAGAGAAATCAAGTTCAAGTACATGTGGCAGCTCAATTGCTAAAAACATGCACCTAAAAATTGACAACTCCTCATAAATTGCAATTTCAAACAATTATATAACACAAAACACTTAGTATGCAGACACCAAAAAAAAAATATTCACAAGTCTCTCTGTCAATGAAAATGCACAAGTACTGTACCTGAAAACAAATTTTAAAACTAATAACAGTATTTAAAAATAACGGCTATAACTATGCGCCGGATCCAATACTGTGACAGAGTCACACCAGGGTGGATACCATCTTTTAAAAGGCTATAAGAGACAGTTTTGGTGGGGTAACTCTTTTTCAATTTTCTAGTTTTTATCATGTCACAACTAAATCTAGGGGCCTGTACACCATAGGTTGAGTTAAGCTCTTTGATATTTTGATTTAATTCATTGATCTTATGGTGTAAAATCAAATTGTTCTGGTCAAAAATACTGGGGTTAGGGTGACCTTGTACACTATTCCAAATTGAAATTGAGTAATAAGGACACTCTAAAATTAGGCCTTTAACACTGTCACCATAAGAAGAGCAAATCTCAAAAAACTTATTGTATTGGTGAACAATATCCTCAACTTGTAAAGTATTTAAATCAACAATAATTTTTCTGCCATATCTATTTTGGCCAACTTTCGAAGTCAAATCACATGTGCCAGTCCACAAAATTAACAAAATGTTGCTGTATTTCCGCCTATAATTCTGAACATTAGCAGCTATTAAATCTACGGCTTGCTTAGAATTACGGCCACCCTTTGATTCAAAAATGATATTTTTCTCTGGGTGAATACGGCTAATGTGACGTTTCAAATAATTCCCTTTACTACCACTAACTAAAATAACTGTCCGTTTTTGTGGAGTAGTAGGGGCAATAACAGGGTTCTCCCTTAAATATTTTTCTAACTGGGAAAGACTCATATGCACAAAATAACTGATCAAATTAAATTGTTGATGGTCCAAAACAATCAGAAGGAGAAATATTTTTCTAACTGGGAAAGACTCATATGCACAAAATAACTGATCAAATTAAATTGTTGATGGTCCAAAACAATCAGAAGGAGAAATGAGGGGAAAAATTGGGGGAAAAATTGAATGAGGGGGAAAAAAATGAGGGAGAAATAAATCAAATGATGGGGGGGGGGGGGGAAATCAACTCTCCTACCTTATCTCATCTTCTTACTGTAACTTAAGGTATCTGTCATTGCACCAGTAAGGTCTTTTAAATTTCTCACCTTATTAATTCCCTGAACAACAAAAATTTGAAATTAGAAACTGACCCCTATGCTACATACATAATTAAAAGAAACACATATATTCATCTGCACCCATTCTGGAACCTGTAAACAAGTATTAGTGGTTAGTTCTAGTGCACATGATTCACAAAGCTATCACAGATGACAACATATAACCACTATGAATATCAGTAAAAATGTTTTCACTCTTGCTATAGCATTGTCAATATTATTTTGCCAAAGTTCACTGATTTTGCCAGTCAAATAGACAATAAATACACAGAAATAATTTGGCAAAATTCACAAATCAAGCCAAACAGATTGCCAATATTAATAAATATGCAATTTCATTATAGGTGCAAGAATGACAACATTTACCGATCACTAAATATGAAATATCACAGACTATTCTCAAATGAGAGTTTATATATGTATATGCAAATATATGAAATGGTATGGTCCGAAAATCAAATTTATCTTTTCGAATCAAACAATATTCACATATAAAGAATACTCTGGCCTGCTGCGAGAAATAAATTAATTTTTCATAGCAAGCAGAGTACAGGTGCACCTAGCAATTAAATACAGGATCCACGCAATGTAAAATACACACAAAAAAAAATTATCACAGTAACTTCACTGCAAGACCAGTGTCACATATAGGGTACCAAATAGTGGAGGGATCCGGATCAGCTGGAGGCTATCCGACGATTCTCATTCTTGCGGTTTGCTCCATCTTTGAATAAGTATAGGTAGTTATCGACATAATAATTACTGATCAGATTTTTAAAAAATGAATATGCAAGCTTGCAACACAAAATATGGCCATTTTTATATATTAAATTATAAAATCACAAACACAGCAGCTGATACGTAGATGAATACATGAAGACATAACGGAACATGGCTGGAGGTTTGATGATCTATATAATATGATGAAGCATGGTTGTAGATGAAGGTCAGTCAGCAGAACACCCTTGTCAATGAGATGATAAAACCACGTTGGGCGCCAATTTTGTCGCAGGGTATGGATTCGTTTAGCCAGGGATCTCAACGACAGATGTTGTTATAAATTTATTTTACAGTTGTAAATAAAAAGGGTGTCCTAAAATACAAAACGAACAATAAAACAGTACAGACAACACAGACAGACAAATGAACAGACACGGACAACGGAATACATTGCACCCGTATGCAATACATATTTACAACACAGACAGACAGACAGACAACCTGACACGGACAACGGATATACTTGCAACTGACTGCAAGTACGATAATTCGTTTGGTACCTGAGCAGTGAGCATGTCATGTCTATTTTTAGACATGGGTATTTTGCAGTGATAAAATTATATACAAAGAGATTAAAATATTAAAACCACACCTTTTGCATTTAACTTACATTTTATGCGTTAGTTCAATTTACTAATTCCTCCATTTGCAATGTCCATAAAGATCAAAACGATAGCCATGCCTATTTCAGAAAGACAAAACAAATCTAAAGCAATTTGTAATTTGCGTAAATACGTCATACAGAAATATTGTGAACTACGTCACAGGAAATGTACAGAATGTAGTTCCTGGCGAAAACCTCCCTTTGGTGTTTTCATCAGAAACGACAATCTGTGATCTGTATGATAAAAAGAGTATAAATTCACATACCTGCTAATAATAATGTTTCCATATCATTTCCGTGAAGGAATAATATAAATAATAATATATAAATATATGTCTACAGCCTGTAGATCGATGGAGTCGATCTAACTGCAAAAATGAGAATGCCTTTTCCAAATGTCACGCGCATATGTATTTGTGAGGTTAGGCGCATGCGCTAAGTAAGTTAAAAGAGGTGTGTTCGTTAGCAACCAATCACCCATCATCTTACATCCTTATGTCTAACTAAAACGGCTACTAATTGGACGATAAAATAGCACAGCTCAGTTTCAAGGTACTCCATAAGAAAACAATGCAAGATAGGTTAAACCAGTTTTTCCCACGCTTTGTATGATTTAAGTAAATATCAACACTACTCACGGTGGCACTAAAGGAGAAAAGGTAATTTGTGCGTTAAGCAAAATAATCACAAAGTTCACCTCTGTGACACATAACTGCAATCTTATAAACTAGTTAATATGTAGTACATTGACAGACAGTGCAGACCAGGATCAGATGCAGCAGAATGTAGCATCTGATCACGGTCTACATTGATTGTTTAGGAATCATAGAATGGGTTGGGCATCTTGTCTTGTGCGGAAGACAAGATACCCAACCCATTCTATGATTCAAGAAATTTGGGTCTTTTCTACAACCCTGTGAGTATCCTATAGAAAGATCCTGGTCTAAAGCACGCCAATTTCACAGATCTTGATGTACCGATTCCGGCTCCGCACAGTGTCTTCCATGTATCCAACGGTCCTTGACGTGGGTCGCGCCTATAGCAATGCATCAGACTCCTTGGGAGTACGGATTGGGAATAAAAAAAAACTAAGATGGCAGACACGATTACTAAATCTGCCTGGCAATCTATTTTCAACTTGTTGCAAAAGTATGGAGATTTACAAGAAAAGTATTACCGGAATGTGTTCACTTTGACAACTAGCTGATGAAAGGTAAATTGATTTTGCCTTGTTAATTAGTTTTTAGCTTCTTTCATTTTGCATAAAAGCTGACAAGTTCCCCACCCCCTGGCCCTGCCTCTGTACACAGAAAATAACCAGTGATTAACTGTGATTTGCAAATAAATTTGTGTTGAGTTGAGTTGAGTGAAAGAGTTGACTACTTGCGAGACAATACAGTCAAAGGGCTGTTAATAACTTTTGAACACCCAGGACAAGTATTAAATTGGATGGAATTGTGGTAGATTGGAGAATAGCTAAGGAGAATGGTCTCACTGTTTGAGTAATTGAAATTTAGCTTTAATATTTGTGATTGAAAACATGTTGTGGATGCTCAGGGGGATCACCTCATTGAGATGGTTCTTTTGAGCACCCAAAACAGGTGTTAAAATTGAAATTGATGGATGGGATCATAGTTTCTCCAGTTTGCCTAGTTGGAGGGCGGTTTTCTTGTTTACAATGGAAAAAAATGTCATGGATGCTCACGAGGGCCATCTCCTTGGTGACGGTACTTTTGAGCATCCAGGACAAATGTTATGTCCAGGTCACACATTCACGGATTTGACGCAGGATTAGCCAAGGATACGATCCTGCATCATCCTTGGCAATCCGTATTAGTCTGTATATTTCCGTATTGCATCCGTAATCATACGTAGTAGTACTTGCGTTGTGCATCCATATCGGACTACGAGGTGATCCGTGAATGTGTGACCTGGGCATTAAATAGATGGATTTGAGAGTTTCTTCATGGTCATGTTGCATATCAAATTAATTGGAGTCAAGAATGCATCAACATGGTCCCAAATATTTTGACTGCAGTTCCCCTCCCATGACTCTGGGGATGGGATCAATAGGTCAAAGTTCAAGCTTTTTCAGAACTTGGTCATTGTTACATATCAAATAAAGGGAATCACGAAATGCAGCAACACGGTAGCAAATATTTTGGCTGCAGACCCCCTCCTCCCCTTCCCCTGGGGATTGGGTCAGTAGGTCAAATTCAACTTTTTCAGAACATATCAAATTAACAAAGAGAATCGCAAATGCAGCAACTCGGTAGTAAATATTTTGCTCTCCGACCCCAGCCCTCCGACCCTAGGGGTCAAAAGGTCAAACTTTAACTCTTTCAGATCAATGTCATGTTGCATATATTAAAGGGAATCTCTAATGCAGCAACATGGTCGCATATATTTTGTCTGCAGACCTCCCCCTACACTCCCATCTCGACCCTGGGGGTGGGGTCAATAGGTCTAAATTCAACTTTTTTAGAACATGGTCATGTTGCATAACAAATTACAGGGAATGGAGCATAGAGCACCATGCAAGCACATATTCTCTCCTTACACACAGACCCTCAACCTGCGGTTTGGATTAAAGGGTAAAAATTCTGAATGTGGTCATGTTGCATATCAAATTTAGGGTAAAGCAGTATAGACTAACATAGAAGCAAACACTTTGACCTTACACACAACCCTGACCTCTGGGTCAGGTTGAAGTCAGATATTGAAATTATACAGATTAGTTAATTTTTTATTGAACTAACCGCTGAAAACTAGTTGATAGGCTAAGCCGCTTATAACTTTGATCTGTATGATACCCAAGGTGAACTTAGGGGTTGGAGAAATGGGATTTATATTTTGTCATTTATAAGTTTCTCTAAAGTAACCCTTCGCCCGGGATATAAATTCGACAAATTTGCCTTGATTGACATCTGTTTGGCAAGGCGACACATCCGATTCTCGGAATTCAAGTGCTCATATCCTTACCTTATTGTTTCAAGCTGTATATACCATGTACAAATTAATTTGAATAAAATATAATATTTAATCCAATTGAAACTACCGAATCATTTAAGATTCATAGCTGGATGTTGGGCCTAATAATACTTTTCCAGTCTTCAATCTTGGAAATCTGGGTGATATTCATTTGATTTCACGTGATAATATAACTCAGTATTTCCCCATTCACATATATTTGTTAAAGATAGCCCACCTTAGCTTTTCAGCAAGGGGTCACTGGCTTTAGATTAAACACTGTTTAGCCTGACCTAATATAGAGCCTTGTATATTTTCAGTCAGACTGAAAAACAGTAAGGATTCTGCTCAGATAGCTCCACAGACACCAGCTGATCTTAATTGACAGTACATTTATTTGAAAAAAGGATAAATCCAGACTCAGCAGGACTTGGTTTATATTTAAATGTTCTTCAGAGCATCAACATGCAGCAGCTGCCATCCAGCAGTCTATGTCAGAAATGCAGGATTAGCATGGTTTTCAGTAGCCAGGAGGCTGTAGAGGCTTCTATGGTGAACGTGTACATACTTCACTGACAAGAGGGACATCAGGCAGGCAGTTTGGTCCCTCAGCTGAACATGCTGAATGGTGATAAATGAGGTAAGATTTTGACCTTAGTACTGTAGTAAATATTTTTGAGCTGATTGGATTACTGCAATACATTAAGAGACTGACCCAGAATCTAGGTAGCTGTACAATTATCTAAATAAGTAAAACAGATGTGTTTAGCACAAATCCCCCACCCACATTCTTCCAGAGCACTGCGAGTCACCAATGGTTATGTACTAAGTACTACTAGTCAATTGTATAGGCTCAAGATGAGCTATTGTGATCATAAGATGTCCGTCGTCCGTCAACAATTTCCTTTAAATAATGTCTCCTATACCAATTGGTGGTATTTCACCAAACTTCACAGAAATCCCGCTTCAAAGCACTTAATGAGCTATTGTGATCGTTAGAAGTCTGTCGTCGTCTGTGGTCAACATTTGCATCAAAGGACATCTCCTAAACTACTTTCTGGAATTTGGCCAAACTTGGCAGGAATGATCTTTATATAGCCCTCTTTGATAATTGTTCAAATGATTTTGGTCAACACAGGCTAAAAATAGATTTTCAAGATGTAAAATTTAAAAAATGTTTTTGTCTGAAACCACAAGACATACAGATTTGATATTTGGTTTGTAGCATCATCTAGTCAACCTCTACCAAACTTGTTCAAATTATGCCCATTATGCCCATGGGCCATAAATGGGCCTGTCCCTGGGGTTACATGTGATACATAGGCTTCTATAGTGAAAACATAAAAAATCTTCTTGTCTAAAACCACAAGGCATAGAGCTTTGATATTTGGTATGTAGCATCACCAAGACTAGTGGACCTCTACCAAGTTTGTTCAAATTATGATCCTGGGGCCGAAAATGGTCCTGTCCCAAGGGGCCACATGTTTTACACAGGCCTATTGAAAACATGAAAAAATCTTCTTGTATGAAACCACAAATCATAGAGCCTCGATACATCTAGGGATGACAGGATATGCAGGGCTGTGGAAATACCATGCCCAACTTGTCCGACCTGGTCCCATTTCATTCAGGACAAGTTGAAAATTTCAATTTACTTGTCCTTGGACAAGTGCAAAATTTGTCATCAAGTTAATAAAATTTTGTATTTCATATTTAGATTAATTATTATGAGTTCACATGTTGCATTGAAAACAGTGTGGATCTACACTTTTTACAAGAGAGTTGATATCTGCATGGTTTCATACTGTTTTCGAAAGTGTAAATTGTTTAAGCACAGATAGGAATAAGGCTTAAATGAAATATATGTGTGGTTCCTGTTGCCTACCTACCCTAATTTTTTCAACCCCCTAAACATTAAAATGGTCTTCTGAGAAAAATACCTAAAATGGGCACTTTTTCAGATTTTGTCACTATTTTCTTTGTTAAATGTTACAACAAAATTTAATAATTTCCCTACCTACCTACCCTAAATTTTGTTGGTATGCAACAGGAACCACACATATATTTCATTTAGGCCTAAGCTAATCTGACACTATCGGACAAGTAAAATTTTCTTTGGACAAGTACATTATGGCCATTTACTTGTCCCTGGACAAGTAGAAAATTTTACTATTTCCACACCCCTGCAGGATATGTGAATTATGTTTTCATAACAAAATTGGTGATGAATATCATTATTTAATTGAGCGTTCTTACTTTAGTGATGCTAGAAGGGTTTATCTGCCAAGGAACTTGCTTGCTAGACCAAATACTTTTAGGCGCCTTATGTGTTCAGGTGATACTCAGGAACTATTCAAGATAGCAAAATACTGTAAAATAGTGCTAAAGACATTTCAAGAAATTTTCAGGAATATATAGGTGTTTGTTACACCATTTCGCATAGATCTCATTGACATATTATGAATCTCACAGCCATTATAATACATGTTAATGAATTTTTTTGCGTCTAGTCATCATGGAACTAGTCAAGATACTCTGATGAGTAGTGAAACCATATACATTCTGCATGATCTCTCAGGGTTTCTTCATGTTTTGCACTGAAGTATTGCTATTCATAGATCAAGATAAGGAAATTTTATTTGCGTAAACTTTTAATTATTCTCTTACCTATTAATTTGAACATGTGTTTTGGGTGCTCGAGGGGACCGTCTCATTGAGACGGTTCTTTTGAGTACCCACACCATATGTTTTGGATGAGAAATGAAGAGGATAATATTCCAATATGCACTCTTATCTGGAGGCCTGGCTGTTTTATTTGCGTAAACTTTTAATTAATTTCTTACCCATTAATTTAAACATGTGTTTTGGGTACTCAAGGGGACCGTCTCATTGAGACGGTTCTTTTGAGTACCTACACCATATGTTTTGGATGAGAAATAAAGAGGATAATATTCTAATACGCACTCTTATCTGGAGGCCTGGCAGTTTTATTTGCGTAAACTTTTAATTAATTTCTTACCCATTAATTTTAACATGTGTTTTGGGTGCTGAAGGGGACCGTCTCATTGAGACAGTTCTTTTGAGTACCCACACCATATGTTTTGTATTGCTATTCATAGATCCAGATAAGGAAATTTTATTTGCGTAAACTTTTAATTGTTTTCTTACCAATTAATTTGAACACGTGTTTTGGGTGCTCGAGGGACCGTCTCATTGAGACGGTTCTTTTGAGTACCCACACCATATGTTTTGGATGAGAAATAAAGAAAATAATATTCCAATACACACTTTTATCTGGAGGCCTGGCCATTTTATTTGCATAAACTTTTAATTAATTTCTTACCCATTAATTTAAACATGTGTTTTGGGTGCTGAAGGGGACCGTCTCATTGAGACGATTCTTTTGAGTACCCACACCACATGTTTTGTATTGCTATTCATAGATCCAGATAAGGAAATTTTATTTGCGCAAACTTTTAATTTTCTTACCCATTAATTTGAATATGTGTTTTGGGTGCTCAAGGGGGCCGTCTCATTGAGACGGTTCTTTTGAGTACCCACACCATATGTTTTGGATAAGAAATAAAGAAAATAATATTCCAATACGCACTCTTATCTGGAGGCCTGGCTATTCTCATCTAAAGTGGTGTTTAATTGCTTGGAGGTCTCACTGTGTTTGCTTCAAGTAGACATGAATACCCACTGAGGAGAAAATGCTGATTCTCGTAATCATATTTCAAACTTTCCTCAAATGTTTATTTGTTAGTATGTTTTGACTTGCATCCCGGTTAGGGGTTTTGGTCAATGAATAAAACTCTCAAAACTCTCAAACTCTCGATATTTGATATGAAGTATAACCTAGTAGACCTCTACCAACTTTGTTCAAGTTATACCCCTGGGGCCAAAAATGTTCCCGCCTCAGTGGTCACATGATTTATATAGGCTTTAAAAAGGAAAACTTGAAAAAATCTCCTTGTCTGAAACCACAAGGCTTAGATATTTGGTATGTAGCATCACCTCTAAGGGGACCGGGAACTAATTATATCAACATATCCCAGGAGTCAAAAGCTGAGAGGAACTCCGAGGCTATCATCTGGCAAATGGATGCATCTAATTGGATGATGAAGCTAAAGTAAAAATATATTTTATTCTCTAGCAGATGCAAAAATTAATTTTCTTCAAATTGGTACATAGTTTACTACCAGATGCATTTATATTTTGTTTTTTTAGAGCAAAAAGTAAAAATAGTGATTTCTAATAGGAACTGGGACGGGGTTTTCCAAAAATATGGCAGCCATTAATCAACATGCAACAGTTGAAAAAAAAGCAGGTGAATGTATGTTTTCTCAATTCTTATTCCCCTTATTCATGGTTTGGCTTGAATTTAAGGCATATGGTGATGCCCCACATGTGTTGTGAGATGCAGAATAAACTGTCGAATACTAGGGGTTCACCATTGGGGTCTATGGGAGAAATAATTAGTTCACGGTGCACTATACTATTTCTTCAAGTGGATGAATTTTGTTGCTTTTGAGGTAAATTGTCCATTTCTAGGAATGCTTTGAGCATGCTGCTGATAAATTAATACCTAAACATGGAACACATGTACATATTTTGGGAAAAAATTGAAAGGAGCCTTCAAAAGTACTCTGTAAAGGGGGGTGGGGGCTGCATATTGTGGTCGGGTAGCTCTGACCGCCACGGATATGGTCGAAAGACAGTAACCTGGTGCACAACAGGCAAGCAAAAAGTTTAACTGGCTCACAGAGTGGCCTATATGCTACATAAAAAGGTAACAGAGCTTCCCCGTACCAATGATGCTGGTGATTTAATGGACGTCAGCCACCTGTGCCATGAGAAACTGTGCATAAACCCAGATCACCTGGTTTTTGAACGTCATTCAGAAAATATGTCATGTGATGCTTGTTTTAGACTTGGAAGCTGCACGACGGAGCATTCTCCATCTTGCATTTTGAGATAGGATGATTGCTTTTTGTTGTTATACTGTAAGTGTGATCCTGTTTAGTTGTTTTTTTAGTTGTTTGTCTCAAGTGCAGCTCTTCAAAGTGTAACAATGGTCCTTGCTTACTTTGGCTCTCAATTGCCTTGTTTTGGCCTTTTTAAGAAGCAATTGGGCTTTTCTATAAGATATTTTCTCTTGGTGCTTTTCATATAACTTGTAAAGATTATTTCTCCTAAATTTACGCTTGATTTTTCTTTTTGCGGACCCACAACGCACTTGGTTGTTTTCAAAACATTTCTGTTCGGCCAAAAGTCCAGCCGACACTTTACTATTTGAAGGGATAGAACAGCCAATTGCTTCACAAAGCTTCAATATTGCCTCTCCGGGACCATTGTTGCATTTGAAGACTGCACAATGAGCCCTTCCTGAAAAATTCCTGGCAAATGTCACATTTTTAGGCAATGCATGTCTAATAACATTATTCACAGATTCAACTTTTTGTGAGTTTGAATTAAGTTTGGTCTTTTCCACAATGCTCGCCCCAAGACAATAGTCAATACAGTCTCGTAATACTTTTTTCGAACCTATTTTCACCTTCAATTTGAAAAAGTAAGGTAAATATTCACTTTTAACAAGCCAATTGTTGTCACTGTCTCCCATACAGACAGTAGACTGTGACAGACATAGCCTGTGGTCACCCTGATAGCATGCTATGATGGCGTCAGAAGTCATATTAATGTGTTTTTGAAGCATAAGCGCGTCACCGTTTACTTTTCTATGAATGTTTTGAAACTCCGATTGGCAGCGCATGCTTAGATCAACAGTAAAGCTGTTTAATTTTTTCTCTCTACATCAGATGTAGAGAGAAAAAAATAAACAGCTTTACTGTTGATCTAAGCATGCGCTGCCAATCGGATTCTTTTTGTCACCCCAGGCATCATGTTAAGAAGAGACCTTCTACTCTTTATATGCTTTTGATGATTCTGTGAAAGATGTCGTGTATCAATTTGGTACACTGGGGCAACAGACGACATATTTGCAAGATGGAGGTCTTCTGCGGCTTTAAACGCACTGGTGTCTGGATCCGTAGTGATGTATTGTACTTGTAGCTGATCCTCTTTTAGCTGGAGTAAACAGGATTTCGCCCACTGTCTCTTCATCCCCAATACTCTGCTCCATTGGGATGGTTGCACTACATTTTTCTGACTTGATGTCACACTGTATCTCATCTGTTGAAGAGTGGTGAACATGTTTACTGCACAATTTGCTTACATTCTCCATGGCGATAACTTGCTTCTTTCTCGTCACATTTTCAACAACCGAGTAGCTGCACTGTGTTGCAGGCTGGAATGGAGTCTTCCCTATCCCTAAATATAGAGGGTTGTTAAACATTCCATCAGACTGAATGGCTATATCTGTTTCTGGCTGTCATCTTAATAAATTTATGGTGTTCAGAGACTTTCTCCTTGCTTTCATTTCACTCTTGTTGACATTTTCAATAATTTTGCATACTGCATTTGCACATTTTTGCAGACCTCTTCTAGAAGGAGCAGGAATATTTGTACTTATAAATATCTTTCTGACATTGCTGGGACCAATGGGTGTATTACTAAGCCCAATATTTAGTCCGACATTGGCCGTGGCAGGTTTTCTTACGGGCTTTCCGGTTTTTATCTCTTCATACAGGTTATACATCTGCGATTCGTACTGACAGCGATCACAGATTACTTTTTCTCTCCAACATAGCATTCTCTGTTGTTCACTTGCATAATCAAAATCTAACGTCCACCACAGGAAGGGCTTGTTCGCTGGTGTTGGTGAAAAACCTCATTCAACATGTCCCATAGCCTTCTAGTATGAAGGAGTCTGTAGCAATCAGAGTCTCCACTGAAACCGTAAGAAAAGACATTCTCATTTTTAGGTGCAAAAACCCGAACACACGATCTGACATGTGCCATTATAGCAGCCAGCAGCGTGAAATTGCAATTATTTTTTATCCATCAGTAAAAGTGTGTGTTTTGGGGTCACTCAAAAGAACTCTCTCATTGACCGTCTCATTGAGGCGGTCTTTTTGAGTACCCACAGTATATGTTGTGGTTCAGAAATAAGATAAATAATCTTCAGCTGCTACAGGCTCTTATCTTGGGGCCTGCAGCAGTGTGTTTTGGTTGCTCAAAAGAACCGTCTCATTGAGACGGCTCTGAAAAAGTATTAAAAGACTGTATTGACTACCCACAACATATGGTTTGATTGAAAGAGAAGATAAATAATTTTCAGTTACCCGCTCATATCAGTGGTTCTCAAAAGAACAGTCTCATTGAGACTGTTCTTTTGAGTACCCACAAAATATGTTTTGGTTGAGATATAAGATAAATAATTTTCAGCTACAAGCTCCTACCTGGGGTGCTCAAAAGAACCGTCTCATTGAGACGGTTCTTTTGCATACCCACAACATATGTTTGGGTCGCGAAATAAGATAAATAATTTTCAGTTGGGGGGCCTGCAGCCCATATTGTATGATGATAGTGTGATGCATTTTAGCAATGAGTTGTTTCCCTTGCATTGTAGAAATTTTGGCTGACAGTAAATTTTTACTGAAATTTAATGATTTTTAACCCCTCCCCGGGCCCCAGGGACCAGGGCATTTTTTTTTCGCTGTTGCACGCCCCATTCCTGTGAATGAAAAGTTAAAATCATATGAAGTATACGCATGTCACTACATTCAATGGGGTCCACTGGGTCTGGGATCCAAATTACTGTCTTTGGGTCCAAAATAATGCATTTAAAGCTTATTTTAGGACATTTTGGCTATTTTAATGTTTAGTTCATCGATTGCTATGAGCAGCGTTCACCAATTGAAAATGAATTTTTGAAAAGGTTTTTTCGATTGCCATTTTGATTCACCTCTCCTTTTTTAAATCATATGTAGCTCAATTAAAATTGCACATTGCATGATGAAATTTGTCTGGTATTTAGGGAAGACATTCAAATGTTTCACCGACCAGCCACTTGTGTATTATCCCTTTTCAAAAAGAGAAAAAACATCACTAAACTGAATTTTCATCTTGAAAACATTGTAAAAAATGATCAGTTAATATCACGACATTTATAATTGGAAATCAGAAACAACACCTGCATAGAACAAATCACGATTCATTTCAGAATAGATAGGCAAAACCAATTTTATTAAAATTCTGCTATAAATTATAAAAAAAAAACCAACAGATAAACTGACTTATTTATAACAGCCACTGTACATATTGATCGCAGTTCCTCGATTGTGTTCAGCGTTCGATGTTGCCGCCTACCCAGTGTGAATTAGTTGTGTTGCATATCAAATTAAAGGGAATGAAACAGGGTAGATAATCCTTATGTCTATCAAAGTTGAAGTCAATAACTGTTTTATTGTGTGGCGTTTCAACTAAGAATGAAACTTTTCTATTTTTTGTTTTGTTGTTTTAGTTATGTTCAACCTTCAGCCTAAGGACTTTCTCACAAGTTTTATCAACTGTTATTAAATTTTTAAACATATAGTATTTTGCATGTTGAAAAGTATACTAATTCTCTGAGTGTGGAATGTAAAATTTAATTGCTATAAAACTTTTTTTTTATACTTTTTGTTTTTTCAAAACAAAGATATAAATTAACAAACAAGATAATACAAAACTGTTTTTAAAAAAATCATGAAAGTCTTTAATTTACCTGTTGGGATGTGAAACAGCAAATCATGTCAATTTCTTGCAGCACATGTTAATTTTATATTAATCATGCTATTTTTAGCTCTACAAAAAGTGTCAAAATATTAACTTCTGGAAACTAGTTTGAGCTGGTTTTCATGCAATATTAACTTGTAGGCCAGTTTAGACCGGTTTTCAGGTAGACATAGAGATTTATGAAGACAAATTGAGTCAATCAGGAGGGTCCGAGGATTAACCGAAATCAGCAGAAATCACCAAGAAATCACCAGATAAAAATAAGAAAAACTACCATTTTATTGTTAGTTTAATGTCATAATATAATAAGAATTAGTATGATAAGCTTATTTCTACTTTGATTTTAAAAAGAAAATGTTATGATTTCACTTTCAAATTCAGTGCACAGCGATTTCACCGAAATCACCAGATAAAAATAGGAAATCACAATTTTATTATTAATTTAATGCCATAATAGGATAACAATTTGTATAATAAGCTTATTTCTACTTTGATTAAAATATGAAAAAAAATGTACATTTCAATTTCCAATTCAAGGCATGGCAAAATCACCAAAATCACCAGAAAAAAAGGAAATATCCATTTTAATGTTAATTTTATACCTTTATATGATATAAATAATAGTATAATAATTGATAAGTTTACAAAAGGCTTATATTTTAATGTGCCAGCAAATAAATATGTCAATACAAAATATAGCATCACATTATAGCAATTTGAAAGTGATTTTTTTTATCAACATATTTTTAAAAACGGACTAGAAATAAGCATATTATACTAATTCTTATCATATTATTGCATTAAGTTAACAATAAAAAGGTGATTTCTTACTTTTATCTGGTGATTTCGGTGATTTTCTGGTGATTTTTGGTGATTTCTGTTGATTTTGGTTAATGATAGCACTGAATCAGGAGACGGGATTCTCTCTAGTCATATAACAATATGTCATATTGGTTTGTGCAATAATTTTTTCAGGGTGAACAGCATCTCGCAGATAAGATAGTTTGGTCTCAGAGAAAGTCCAGTTCTTAGGAGTCCATTGACCACAGTTATCATCATACAGCAATATCTGATGTGATATCAAGGGAATTATAACTCTTTCATTTTAATGTTTGATAACAGTACAGATTTGTTACTCACTGAGCCAAATTTTAATTACTCAGTATGGTCTCAGCAAGAGTTGAACCTATAACATTTTACTTGGCCATTAGGATTGAATCCCTAACCCATGATTTCTGGATGTGTTAAATAAGAAACAAGTTCTGCTGGACAAACTGATTGACTTGTCGAATGATGGCCAGCTTCAATGTCAGCAGGAAATCAGGAGTGGTACTGAGACTGCTTGGTACTTGTTCAACAAAGGAAGACCCATCCGGACATGACTGAAAAATTGTTCACTGGTTGAAGAAACAAATCATCCATAAACAAACATTTTGGATCCAGATTTTGGACCGACAGCAGTGTTAAATCTACGAAATTTTCGGTGGTCATTTTCATGTGATTTCAGGTGGAAATTAAACACTGTCCAATATTTGCCCATTTGCATGATGTTGAAGCTTTAGCAAGGGGCCATTTGATACAAAAGTGGGTTGGTGGCACCCTCTAGATTTTGCAGAGGCAATCAGCAGACAACATTAGTAGGCAAAAAGTTAACTCAAAAAGCGCCACCTACAATTTGCAGCAGACGACAATTTCAAATTTTGCTGCTTTTAAGGCATGATATTTCATGAGATTCTCATGAAATATCATACCTTATTTTTTCAAAATTTAGGAAAGTTGTCACCATATTTGTCGTCTGCTGCAGTTGTGATTGGCGCTTTAAGGGTTAAATAGAAAACTGATATAATCAAATGTCTTCTGTTATAATAAAATGCATAATTTTAAGTTGTATAATTTTTCAAAGTGGAGTTTCTAAGTAAAACATAGGTCCAGATAAGTGAACTTTTATAGACAAAATTGTGAGTGCACTTGCAATTTTTCATCCATTTGAACCTTTGTTTTGGGTGCTCAAAAGAACCGTCTCAATGAGACTGCTCTTTTGAGCATCAAGAAAATTGTTTTTTGGTTGAGAAATAACAAAATGATTTTTAAGCACTTTCACCTGGATACTTAAAGTGTATTTAGCCATTCCCTTTCAACTGATAAGAGACTGCCTGCAGCCAAATCAAGGAAATCAGATCAATTGACAGGGGCCCCATACTGGGAATTTAGTCATATAGTACACATGTATAGGTAAAGCTCTCAATAGCCCTTCAAGCGCCTCTATATGACCCTATGCAAATGATATGGCACATTGATTTCTGTTTCCAGCCAGTTCATTTGTATGATTGCAATATAATACAGATGAATCTTATGCTGTCTGGAAAGCAGTGCAGATCTAGATTTCCTGTCCACAGATGGATTCACTAGATTAAGCCAGCTGATTCTTCATCTACACTCTTTTCTAAAGATGACATATCCTGGTTCAACAGGACAAGGGTTCACTCATAGAAGCATAGTTTGTTTTTTGTTCGTTTGATTTGATTCTTTACATCCCATCAACAATCTTTCAGTTAAACAGGGACCTGTCTTCCTGGGTTGAACCAGTACCAAGCTAGGATACTATAAGCATAGAGTTATTTTAATGGGACATCGGCCAGATCAGATATGACAGAATGTGGCCCTCATAAGGTTTTGCACTGTTTCCTTACATTAGGTACTTTTAATATTTGAGTGAAATTATAATCCTAACAGGAGAGGGATGGGTTCAATTGATAGATAGATTCTTTATTTCCTCCTTTAAGGAGAGCACATGGTAATCAATACAAAGCAATGAACAACTATATACAGTGTAATACAAGCGACATGAAAATAAGCAGATGTGGGGTGGGTGGTGGGCAACAGCAAACAGTATGGACCCGAATTAAGCTGCTCTATATGGAACAGTCTGACTCTGGTCCCCACTGTTTCCGACTGGCTACAACGTTAAAGGCAAACATTTGGCGACATCGGCAGCCTTCTTATCAGTTTCGTTGTCAATTCAGCAAATATACACAGTTTCTTATGATGGCGCTTCTCTGCTCAGCGTGCGCAGAAATGTATGCAAGAAGCCCGCAATCATTCTATAAAATCTGTCCATATTTTCTATTGCTAAGACATCAGTTATAATAATATAATTTCCAAGGAGAATATCAAGTAAAAGTTCTTCACCTATACTTGCCATTTTGACGTAGACATCAACACCAAAGTTGTTCCAAATCTTTAACCACATCTTATGCCGAACATCAGCATATCGTGGACATCTTAAAACAACATGTTCAACAATGTTATCAATTTCATCACCACATGCCGGACAGATTGACCTTGGAAAACAGTTAAAAAGGAACCCAATAAGTTGAATAACGGATCTACAACACGGTAGCAAATTTAAATTTCTTTTAGAGAGCTCCCAAAAATAATTAGGCTTAATATCAGGGTGGAGTCTGATAAAGCGGTCAAGCTGATTTTCTGCCACCTCGGATTCAAATTCTAAGACCCTTTGCCCACATAGTTTGGACCTAATTAATGCCTTCCATGAGTACTTACTTGGAAAAATCCCAATATTTATAAATTCGGTCATGACGTGATTAAGATCTAAACCTGCTATAATATTTAAAGCATCTAAAACAAATCCATATGTAATGTCATTAAAATAATGCATGGAAACCACTCGATACATGAATAGCCTTTTAACCGTGTAATAGGGGTCCAGCCTGCTAAGCTGACCAAACAAAATCATTTTTTTCTTTCGGATTTCTTGTTCTAACGGACATGAACCGATTAGGCTTAAAGCCACACACGACCTCGTGTAACGGTCTAAACCTTGCATTGATTTCACACACAGCCTGTGGGAGCGTTCAAGCATAAGTACCTCATCATGGGTCATATTGTGCCAAAACTCACAGCCATATAGCGCCCTAGGTAATACTATCATTTCATACAGTTTTTTTAATGTCAAGGGGTGTAAATTTTTTCCATCAATGCCAGAATTTAGCAACCAAAAGTAATTTTGCCTAATTTTTGACGAAGCCTGTATAATGCCGTTTTTTACAGTCATCTCTTTATTACATTCAATGCCTAAGTGAACGTATGAGGTCCTCTCAAGCACCTCATCATCCCCCAAATACCACTGCCGACGGGTGCGTGAGAAGGCTAAACTTGATTCATTGAATACCAAAATCGCACATTTAAGAGCGTTATATAAATACCGCCATAATAACGAATACCTGTAGCATATGTTCATAAGCTGTTGAAGGCCATACTTAGTTAATGAAATTAATGCCATATCATCAGCTACAGTTGGACAGCAAACGCTTAATCCGTTAATACGGAAACCGTAAAGACAAGCACAGAGCAAATTCATTAAATCATTTTCAAAACATAAATAGAAAAAAGGGGAAGTAACTCCACCTTGTCTTGTACCCTTAAATACCCGAAACAAGCGAGATTTGAAACCTCTAAAGTTAACATAGCTTGTGATGTTATCATAAAGACTTACTATAGCCTTCCAGATATATAGATCAATACCAAGTTCATCTAGTTTTAAAAACAAACCATCATGCCAAACATTATCAAATGCTTGTTTCACATCCAAAAAGCAGACATAAAGTTTACTATGCTTTTCTCTCGCGTAATTGATACTTTCCTGTACAAGAAAAGAAGTCATGTTGCAACCCATTTGTTTTTGAAACCCCCCTTGAAGTGGATTGAGTACCTGCGGAATTGCAGCCGTTAACCTATTATGTAAAACCCGCTCATACAGTTTAAGCAGAGTTGAGGTCAATGTTATCGCCCTATAACTATTGGGATTGTCTTTCCGCTTCTTACCGCCCTTAAACAGAGTTATAATGACACCAACCTTCATTTTTTCAGGTACATATGACTTGTTTAGCATAGCGTTAACGAGAATAAGAAGTAATCTCCGTAGCTGTGTGCCCCCATGCTTAAAATGTTCATTGTAAATACAGTCCTCCCCGGGTGCTTTACCGTTCTGCAAATTCACAATTATACAAAAAAGTTCTCCATCCGTTACAGGAGGAATCGATCTGACATCTAAGACTCTATTTTTTAAGTTGTCGACCTTGGTTGTGACCTCTCTATAGTGGTCACTATCAAAGGCATCAGGATCATCTTCAGAATAAAGAGAGCTAAAATAATCGCCCCATTTCTCACATAACTCATCTGGAGCACGGCATATATTGCCATTAAATTTTATAGTATTACCAACAGATGAATGTCCTGATTTCCTTCTGTTTACAAGTTTCCAAAAATAACCATTATCAACTTCTGCAGCAGTATCAATCTCCTCATTCAATGTTTTCATATATTTTTCAGCATTTTTTCTGTGCAGATTCCTAAATAAACATTTAGCAGACTTGTAATTTCTATACGACAAATAAGTGTTACCTCTTGGCCTCCCCTCAGTAATCCATATATTACGCATATTTTTCATAGACTTATGCAATAATTTTAGTTCGTTGTCCCAGTATGGCTTTAAGAACGGTTTAAACTCTGATGAGCGCTTTAAACATTTAAGAGAAACGGAAGAAATGACTTGTTTTATACTTTCATACAGCTCATCAATATCCTCCCTTGTATTACAGTTATTGCTCTCGGAGTACAGTGAAACACAGGCAGTTTCAATACATTCTGTGTACTTATTAATATCCTCAGATTTCATATTACGCCATTTGATTGAATATTTAGTATCAATCTGCAAGCCCAGGTCAGCCTGACCGGCATGAGGAAGGTCTAAGTCACAAAATATTGGCCTATGTGTCGATACATTGAGGGCGCCATCGTCCAAGATATGACATACCCTCACTGTATCGACATATTCGGCAGGTAAAGCTATATGATCAATCATAGACTTAAACTCCCCAGTATAGGAAACAAAGGTAGAATTAGCCCCTGTACAAATAGGTAAGCTATTGATCGAAACCAGATTATTGAATGCAAGAAAATCGCGTAGAATGACGCTTCTGCTATCATAACGTTTAAAGCAACTGCTTCCATTCTGATGAGCATTGAAATCCCCCATCAGAATCAGAATGCCTTTATTACTATAAACACTGCATAAATCTTGCAGTTTTTGCATATATTCTTTAAAATCTTGCATGCAATGATTGGTCGATGGCAGGTACATTTGTATAACATACATATAGTACTCTTTTGCTACTTGATATTCAATACCAACCAATCTATCATCATCAATATCCAACAATGATATGTATTTGTCAAATTCACGCTTCCAAAATAAAGCGACACCACCCTTACCAACTTTCCGCCTGCTAGGGTTGAGCAGATCTGCGTCAGACACTGAAAAGCATTTGTAATTGCAGTTAATTGTCTGTAAAAAGTGAAGGTTGGTATTGAACAACCAGTGTTCAGATAAACCACATATATCAATACTATGACAGTCTAGGATCCGTGCAAGATATGTACTACTAGACATAATTCCAGTAGAGTTCCAGGTAAGTAATTTTACTGAGGAATTTGATATAGAGCCAGGCTTGTTTGTTTGTGCCATTATAAGTAGACAGTAAATATATACTTCTAAGACTGGCGATGTGTAACTAAACGTAGTGATTAGTATTATCATACTCCTTATCATACGTACTATACTGGTCACGGTCATCGCCGTTACCACTATAGTACCTATCATAAGAACCATACTGATCATTGTGATACTGCTCACCACCATTGTATCTATCATCAGCACCATACTGCTCGCCGTCATAATTGTCAGCATCGTTGTACCCACGAGTCTTAGTCTTTGATTTCAGGTACATATTACGAGACATCCAGGGGTGACATTTTACCCCCCTTGGCCAGAACCCCCTCTCAGTGATTCTATCACACCCATCACATGCCTCAATATTTAGTCGAATGACGACTCGACCACGGCGTTTACTAGGCCAGATGTGAATCCAAGTAACTTTCAACCCTTTGGATTCAATAAATTGTATAAGTTTCTCTTCTGTAATTGAGTTTTTAAAACCACCTACATAATATCGCTTCGTACGTTTTCGTACAAAGTCCGAAAATCCGATATCGTTCGCCAAGAAACTGTCATCCAGCTCTTTACTCGAAGAATAATCATTTTGTAAAGATCTTGGTGACTGATTCTTTGGGCGGTTACTGATTCTAACCTGAATGGGTCGCCTAGACTGAAGGACATCGGCTGAATTCACGATATTGTCATCTTCAGACGTCACCGGAGTGCCCTCTGAAGATGGCAATGGGTGTTTTCTGCCCCTATCGTTCACTGCCCGGCTAGATACCTGCTCACTATTAGTGTTGCTACCAGGTTTTTTATATTTAGTGGAAGTATGCACATTTATACTTTGTATTTTCCCATTGATCTCAGGGCTATGAGCACTTACCGACTGTCTAGTAGGGACACTTACACCATTGGTCAACCCAGCCCCCTCAGAAGTACTGGATTGAGCAACAGAAGAGCTACCATGGAGATTCACTCCTTTATTGCATGAAGGATTCATAAAAGTGCTTATAGCCAGAGGCTCGGGGTCAGGGTCACTCCTATTTAATATACCATGCATGTGTTTATCAGTTTGTCCTGAGATTGTAAGATCAACACTTTGGTCACAATTTTTATCTATGTCCATTCGATAGAAACGATTTGACTCAGAAGATCTAACCAGTGTATTTTTTCCTTTTTCGTTTTGCAGAACTGTACTATACAATTTTGGAGCATGGTCAGAGTAATTGCCGGTACTCTCGCCCTTAAACTCCCCACGAGAAGCGTTTACATGCTCACCACGCTCATCACGAGTGCGGTCAGCTTGTGAGCGCCGTTCAAGCTTTGAAAGCCTTTTTTCCAGAGAACTGATTTTACCTGTGCGGTCTATAACAGACTTTATATCAACCTCAAATACTGGTTCATCTTCAAGTCTCTTCAAACTTGATTTGACTAATTTTATGTCACTCTTAATATTTGCAACACCGTTTGACTTCTCATCACATATCCGGTCTATGGACAGTGCATTAGTAGACACCAATGTCTGCAGCTCTCGCAGTTCAGCCTCAAGGTCATCTTTAACCTGTGTAAGATCGCTCCTAATGCACTTTATTTCAGTCATAAAATCAGACTTCATTTTCGTATTTTCTTGTTTTAAGATGGCCATGTCCGATTGAAGCGATTGTATAGAGTGTTTTAGTAGGTCAAAATCAGCATACGGATATGCACAGTATGTGGAGTCATTAGCACTTTGTGACTTCTTAGTTGGTTTAGGAATGTTAATCACATCCCGCAGATCATCCCAGTCAGCACCATCAAGAACTAGGGTGAGACAATAAATGTCAGCTGCTAACTTATTTTCAACACTATCCCCCGAGCGAGTTTGGATGCGTTTCTTGAGTGCAGCTCTGGAATCAAAGGGATAGTCAGCCGCATCCTTGATGCAATCAAAAATATCACATCTGGCTGTGTCCAATAGCTCTCTATTCCCGCTTGAGTCTTTCAAGATTTGCGCAACAAATAAATCTTTGGGGACATTGCGAGCAAGTTCCACCATATTATCGACACTCAACACATTAGAGTGTTGCTGAGCAGCTTGTGCACATTGTATTTGTGAGCTTTGTGTTTCTGACGATATTAAGTCATATATTTGTTCAACGTTTTCCGACGTAACTTTTATTTGATTCGTGTTTGAAACGTTAATACATTCACCGTTCATGAATTCTGAAGGGACAACCTCTTTAACATACGTGTCCTCACGAGCTTCGACGAAGTCGTCGTTAGCCAGCATGACTGGCGTCAAACTGGTAAAAACTGGTTCTTCGCCCGACTCCGACATTCTCCGTTAGAGATATACTTGATACATGTAGTATAAAAGCGGGAACCACTCATAGTCAGTCATGCGTGACGATTTTCCCATCATAGCGCCCTTTCAAGCTTGAGATACGTTCATGAAACTTTACATAATGGTATTAAGGCCTTTAGGGCGGATTAGTAGGGCACATCTATTTTCAGTTTACAGTTAACATATAGAAAATATGAAAATTCAATCAAACTCAATAAATAAGAAGTCCTATCTTATCATTTTAAGGAGTATCCATCATTATCCATTAAGGAAATAACTCCTCCAATTTTCCATATTTATGATGATATAGAAACACTCAAAAATGTTACTTTTCTATGTCCGCGCAAAACACAACATTACACCATAAACCACGTGACTTCCTTTCGTCGCCGTGAAGCTACTCTGACCTGTGTACTTTGACAGTGAAATCCATTTTCCATATTAAATGCTTCAAAGACATTAAGCAGCCGCAAAAACCAGGGCTTAAGCCCTAAAAGTGCCTTTTCTACCGAATAAGAAATAATGACAGCACTGAAGTTCTCTAGCACCAACCTCCTAAATTGATTTGTATTCTGTGCTAGTTTAATTTGAAGTAAATAAAGTGTAAAAGTAGAATTATTAAGGTTTATGCATTTTTCATAAGAAAAAAGTTCACTGTTATTTAATAAAACATTCTATAGCAAAGGTCCTGTACTAATCTATTTGCATGCTGGGTAATTGTTCATGCTTTCATTTTCTCTGCTGGCTTTTTTCAAAATCAAGATTTTTTACAAATAAATCACCTAGGAGTACTATCAGACTGTCAAACAGTTGGGATTCAGATCAAGCTTGACATTCTGTTGGTCTCCAAACTGTTTCCAAAGGCTATCAGCAGACGACAAAATTCTCTGCTGGCATGCTAAGAGTTTTAAAACTGCTAAGTTTAGGTAGCTTTCGTGAATATGTAAACCATAAATATTCGGACACTTTATGCTATGCCCTTCAAAGGATCTAGCTATTGAATCAGTTTTACTTCCTAATGCTAAATGGTGCACTTTTATTCCTTCATTATTTGTCTATGACTGAGACATGAATATTCTATGACCTTTATTCCAATCTTCGGTAATCTTCGTAAAATGGGTGCTTTAGATTGTGGCATGATTTCTTTTATGAATGAAAAAATCAAAATTCCTCGATAGCCTAATGGATAAAGATGTGGGTAGAGTCCAGTAGCATTTCATTTCTTTTCTTCTTTCTTTTAAATTTGCTAATTTCTTCGTCTTTATTCTTGCTTTTGTGTACACATGGATATATTTTTTTGAATCTGGCATATGTTTATTCAACAAATACACACACATAGAAACGTATATAATTTCAATAAGCGGAAATAACTCCTTGCACGCTGGGTGAGTTTAATTCTTTTGTTGTCATCTGCTGATTTTTTTTTTCAAAATAAACTTTTTCAAAGCATCTTTCAGGAACACTATCAGAGTGTCAAACGGTCTGTATCAAGATCAGGACCGATGTTCTGTCGGCATTTTAACAATTTAACTTTCCTTATTAGCAGAGACTTTTTTCATGTGCTGTTAACCTTTGCAAACAGTAAGGACCCAGATCAGGACTGGAAAGAATGTCACTCCTGATCTTGATCCAAACCGATTGACACTCTGATAGTGTGTTCCTAAAAGAATTTATGGAAAAAGGTTATTTTTGAAAAAAATAGTCAGCAGATGACAAAAAGATAATAGAAGAAATCTTTCTGGTTTAATTGTATTGTATTTAACCCTTAAAGCGCCAATCACTACTGCAGCAGACTACAAATTTCGCTACACCTTTCCCAATTTTTGACAAAAATATGGTATGGTATTACATGAGAATCGTCTGCCAGCAGACGATTCTCATGAAATATAATGCCTCATTTGAAATTTTTGAAAAAGTGGCAAAATTTGCAATTGTCATCTGCTGCAAATTATAGGTGCTGCTTTAAGGGATGAAATTTAGGTGGAGCTTGCATTTAATAATTCTATACAGATAATGTCAGAAATGTGTAGAAAGACCTTGGTCCAACATTTTATTAGACAAACAATGAAGGTCTAGATCAAGTCCATTTTATCTGACAATGTCGTCTGCTGATAACCTTGCAAACAGTTAGGACCCAGATCAGCACTGATTAAAAGTCAGTCCTGATCTGTGTCCAAAATGTTTGACATTCTAATAGTGTTCCTGGAAGAATTTTTGAAAAAAGCTCATTTAAAGAAGTCAGCAGACGACAAAAAGCAAGAAAAAAATTCAACTGGTTAAAAAAATCTTTCTGGTTTAAATGGTCAAGCAGTTGCTGATCCAGAGGGTGTTCAGGGTGTTTCGCTGGATTCCTTCTCCCTGCCCCCCTGTTTTTAAATATCGTATGAAAATGAAATAATTGGGTTTCGGTGACACCAAATTATTTCATTTTCATGGGATATTTAGGAAAAATGAGATAGATTCAAACCATTTGACAATCTGAAAGTGTTCCTAAAAGATATTTTTTGAAAAAATCAATTTCTAAAAAGTCAGCAGTCCTCAAAACAATAATGTGGTCTGGACATTTATTGTTCATCTAAATTGAAGGATGTTCTTGTTACCTTGACAACATATTGCATGCGTTTGACCACATGGTGAGAAGCGATCACCTGGTCGCTTACTAATAAACAGCTAACAAGGAAAGAGTTAAAGACAAAGATTACTGTCCAATAGAGATCATTAAAGGATTAACTGATAAGGGACAGTTTCAGCATCTCATATAATTAATGGGGCCTCAAGAGGGGACTTACCTGTATGCAACACAATTTCATTCACTAAGATAAAGATCAATATTTTATCATAAAATACCTATTCCCTTTATTGGACCACTTTATTGCCCCAGTAAGGAAGTCATTATCACCTCATTATGGCTGTCCTTTTGATCTGCCCAGTATGACCCCTGGAGAGAGTCATAATGAGTGGTACCAGTATTATTGCTCAAATATTTGTCCCTTTAAATTCTTTAAGAAAGCCTCCTGTAATTAAAATTATTGAATAAATTATTTTGTTCACAGAACCGAAAAAAAAGTCCCTGATCAGGCTGCTCTTCTTGAAGCATCTCAAGCCAATCTGAGAAATTAGCTTACCTATCTCACTTGTTTAATTCCTTGTGGCAAATAGTTTGGATCCAGATCAGGTTGGAGGTTAATTTCTTTTCAAAAACTCAACTGGGGATGAAATTCAACAAAATATGGCGAAAAAAATTATTGGTTACTTTTCATTTTTTTAACATGAGCATGATAAGTTACATGCTAAGTTGATTTGAGCATGAATCAGGACCAGCCTGGACATTTTGTCTAAACTGCTTACAAGGTGTAAAATTACATGGTCGTGGATTTCATTTAAAACCCTGAAATGTGTGATCCCTATGGTGGTATTCAGTTGCGGATCCAGAGGGTTTGGCTCGACCCCCTCTCCGCTCCCCCGCTTTTAAATATCATTTGAATGTATTTTTCAATGAGGCCAAATTATTTCGTTTTCACAGGATATTTAATAAAAATGAAATAAAATCAGCAAAGCATACCCCCTCCCTCAAATCTTTATACATACTAGCCTCCTTTCCAGAAAGCCTGGATCTGCACCTGCAGGTATTACACATTTTACATATCAAACCCTTTGAACAGGACTTAACTGTGACCAAATAGACCCCTTTCCCATTATCGGATTTTACCTGTGTCACGTGATATCGGCTGACCAGTCCAACAATTGGACTACTTCCGGTATATGAAGCTGTAATAACTTACTACTAATTTTGCTTGCATTTCACTTATATTCATAACGGTAAAACACCAAACAAAAGGAAAATGGCAATTATAGGTACCACAATTACATATGATGACAAAAAGAGTTAATTTTATTTCAAATTTATCTAATTAACGCTGAACGAAGCCTTGCAGATTTTATTCGCGTGGTACGCGTACCGGTATATATTTTCACACTTATTTCCGCTGCTGCTGACGAAGGCCCTGATAATTTGATGTGTTTCCCTGCGGGTCTACACTATTTATTAACATTCCCAACAAGAATGTCCAAAATATCACAGAAATCGATGTGTTTTTATGCGAACTTTTCCGAGAAAGGATGTCTTCATATCGCCATATATGCGAGCTTTTCCAAAAGGGATAATGTTTGGATAGTGTAGACCCGCGGGGAAACACATCTCTCCAAGGCCTTCATCAGCAACGGAAATAATAGGAAACTGTCTGCCTGTTTCACAAACGTCTCATTTTAGCCAAAAATCATCTGAGTAAGAGTAAGGATTATTGACGGTTTGGGCCTTATACGCCTATTTTTCTGATTCCCAGAACGCTGCCGTTGAGCTTCTAGTGTGGTGCATGTAGTATCAGTGCAATAGGTGAATCTAATGGCAAGAGCCAGCTAGTAAAATATTTTCAAAATTCCTCCGCACTCGAGAGTTATGGCGGGTAGAAAGGGGAGGGGGTCTGAAATTTCGTGAAAATAAAAAGTGCTTTAAAAAGTGATTTCTGCACGATTTCTTGATTTATTTGGTAGGCATGGCAATAACTATTGAACATACCATACGCAGAGTATTAACGAATCACGATAATTGATGAAATTGTTTTAAAAACAAAATATGTTTTGTAATAAATTGATTTTGGGGAGATAATTTAGAAGTTACCTGTACATTTTTGACTACATGTACCGTAAATAATACAAAACAGAAAACTCACCAAAATAAATGAATATTTTTGAAGGAATGAAAGTGTCCCATTTAGCATTGGAAAGTAAAACTGATTCTAACTAGATCCTTTGAATATTACTTTTGCTTTGTTTAAAGGGCATAGCATGTTGAATGTATTTAAAGTGTCCTAATATTTATGGTAAACATGATGCATGTATATCCCTATGTGAGACAATTATTGAACACTAAAGTATTTACCCATTATAACTCTTTGCATGCCAGTGGATAATTTTGTCGTCTGTCAATAGCCTTTTGCAAACAGTTTGAACCCAGATGAAGACCGATAGAATGTCGGTCTTGATCTGGATCCAAACTGTTTGACACTCTGATGGTGGTCCTGGGTGGTTTATTTTTTAAAAACTTAATTTTGAAGAAAGTCAGCAGACGAAAATAAAAACATGAACAATCCCCTAGCATGCAAATAGATAAGTACAGGACGTTTGCAAAATAATGTGTCATTTAATAACAGTGAGATTTATTCTTATGAAAAAATGCATAAAACCTTGCTAATTCTACTTGTAATCTTTAAGTACTTTATATTAAACTAGCACAGAATACAAAGCAATTTAGGGGGTTGGTTCTAGAGAACTTCATTACTGTCATTAGTTTCTTATTTGGTGGAAAAGGCATTTTATGGGCTTAGGCCCTTGGTTTTTGGGCTGCTGATCATCTTTCCCCCCCTTGTGCCAGCAAGCCACTTCCATACAATGTGTAAAATATGGTAACACATATACATGCAAAAGCTTTTGCTGGCACACGGGGGGGGGGGGGGGGGGAATGATATTTTAAAAAAAGTTTTCGGATTCCTATATATCTTAATGTAAAACTGATTGTTCTACCCAAAATTTTACATCTTTAAAGCATTTAATATCGAAAACGGATTTCACAGTCATAAAGTACTCAGGTCAGGGTAGCTTCAAGGTGAAGAAAGGGACGATTGACAAACTTTTATTTTTACTGAAAACCGTAGGCATTTTCCCATAGCAAGTGTCAATGATCCTTTGGACATGTTCGCGCTAGAAGCAAATATGCTGTTCTTACTTTTTAGAAGTTGCAGCAATAGAGTAAAACCTCGACAGCTCGAACCCTGGTACATCAAAGCACCCGCATATGTCAAATAGAAATATGAAACATTGGATTCCGAATATAGGGTAAATTTCTTAATATCATGGACGTTATATTACCTGGGTATACATCCCTGTTAATATGCAATGTTTCGTGGGTACTCAAAAGAACCGTCTCAACGAAACGCTTGTTTTTGTGTATTCAATAGCATATTTTTGTAAGACTCGGACCTAGTGTTAGATTTTTGATTCAATTTTATTTGCAACCAAACTCCTTTTAGCTCAAACTACTGAAAGCTCGCTGTGAAATGTCTGAAATCCGAGCGCACTTCGAGTTGAAAAGAGTGAATATTTAAATGGGTCCCTATTTGTACAATTTTTCTGCTTTACTATACATGTAATAAGTGAAAAATATACTTTGATTTCGAACTATTATAAAAATCGGCGCAGATTAAAGCAGATTCTAGAGAGCGCACAGACTCGCGAGAGAGTCTTCGCTGCTCGCACACACCAGGGTCTTTCTAGTAGAACTAACACACACACACACACACACACACACACACACACACACACACACACACACACACACACACACACATTATGGATGAAGTTGAAGACTCAGCCTCAAGCCCCGCTGGATAAGATTGTGTGGGCGTTTTAGAGGCTTTTACATATATGTGATAAGTAGACGTCTAGTTGGGCTTCTTATCAACTTCAAAGAAAGCGACTGGTCACGCGTGCCGAAGTTCTAAAGACACGTGTGCAAGATTTTATTGTTTTCAACGGGCCCCCGGGCACTCATTAAAGAACCGGATGCCATTTGGGCCAGCACAAAATAAAATGTATCTTATCACTCAGTCAGTGGACAGTGCACAGGTGTAACCATAAATGACCATAGTGACACGCAGTCTTGTCAGACTCTTCAATTTTTTTTTATTTCTTTAAATAAAATTTTAACCGATATATAGAAGTTCTATAAAAAGAGATCAACACTAAGTATATGTTGCTTTATACCGGAAGTAGTCCAATTGCTGGACTGGCCAGCCGATGTCACGTGATATAGGTAAAATCCGATAATGGGAAACTCCTCTATTCAGTGAATGTAAAATCCTGGGGAGCCGGACAAAACATCCCAGGACAAAACATCCCATGCCATTTTTTGACACCCCGGACAAAACATCCCACAAAGATTTGCCACCCCGCACAAAACATCCCATGCTGTTTCTGTCACCCTGGACATAACATCCCATGCTGTTTTTGTCACCCCGGACATAACATCCCATGCCATTTTCGCCACTCCGGGGTGACAAAACTGCATGGGATGATTTGTCCGGGGTGGCAAATCGATGGGGGATGTTTTGTCCGGGGTGGCAAAAAATGGCATGGGATGTTTTGTCCCGGAATGTTTTGTCCTACATTCAAATTCCTGTAAAGTCTGACCAGACTTCTGTTTTATGGATAGTCTGATCTTGGTTAACATAATATGCTAATGCTCATTTCTTTGAATCCTTAAAATGACTGGGACACAAGCTTGAACAAAAGCACAAAAGAGGAGAAATTGTTGACACAAGTTGGGACAAAAGCACAAAAGAGGAGGAATTGTTAGCATTTTATATTTTTATTTATACTTTACATGCTGGATACTTCTTCATGATTTTGTTGCCGTCTGCTGACCTCTTTTCAAAAAATCTTTCAGGAACAAAGCCAAGGTGATTAACTGTTTGGATCCAGATCAAGCCCAACATTCTTTTGGTCCTGATCTGGCTCCAAACTGTTTGCAAATGTCATCAGATGACAAAAGTTGCTGCTAGTACAGAAAAACCTGACCATGGTTTACCCTTGTCCTGCTGAAAAATCTACTTTACAGGCTTGATTTCAAGATATTTTCAACCTTTTCCTATTGTAAATTAACAGGACCTTTTTACAGGACCCAAAAAACCTTGATAGTATCATTCTGAGTATATAATCTTAGATTAATCTAAGTATAAGTAGTTTCTTATCTATGCTCTGCAGTATCTGCACATTCATGCAGCCAAAAGTACAGATTGGTTAATTTACAGATGTCCTGAATTATAGCTCATTATGGCTAGGTGACTTATTATATGTCCACTTTCAAATTTTATTATACCTATCAAGTATTAGCTGTATTCCACCCTATAAGCGCACTGTGTCCACAGTCTAACTATTCAGAGCTAACTATGATGTTTATATGGAATTAATCATACTACTACTAATAATAATGGAAATGTCCAGTTATTTTTTAAAAAGAAGTCTATTTTTCAATTGTTAACCCTTAATGCGCCAATCGCAACAAAAGTCATCTGCTTTTCTCTCTGCTGAAATGTTTAAGAAGCCTCTATGGCTAACAGTGTGGACCCAGATCAGACTGCTCCTAGGAGCAGTCTGTTCTAGGACCACGCTGTTTGCTTCTATACTTAATTTGTCAGTAATGTTAGGCAATTATTTGCAGCAGACGACTTCAGCAGACAACATTTTCAGATGCATTTTTTTTCTTGGCGCTTTAAGGGTTAAAATGAAGTGGTTAAATAAAATGTGCATTTCTCTTTGTGGAATGAATATATTGTTTCTTCAGCTGTACTTAGAATGAGACATTTCTCCGTGTTTCACCCCTTTAAATCCAAAATATCTAAAATGGAATCTTCCATTTGGTGAACTGACTTAATCCATACTAGCTGCAAATAAATGAAAGAAAAAAAAATATTGGTCCCTGAATAGACTGCTCATTTAGCAGCCTTCACTAGTTTCTCCACTTAAGATCCTGAATTTCTACATACGAGCTATCAATAAATGAAATATAAAAAGAATAATTGTCCCATAGTAGATTGCTCCTTGCAGGCTGGTCTAGGACTATTCAAGCTGGTCTTGTATTTAACTGAGCAATGTAGTTATGGAATCCATTGAGTTAATATTTCGAAATTGCAGTGACTAAATCAATCACCGGGCCGCGTAGCGCAGTCAGTAACGTGTCTGGCAACAGATGAGAGTCTGACTGCAGACCCAGGGATTGCGAGTTCGATCCCGGCCCAGTTACATACTTTCATGGAGATTGATCTAAGGTCATTCTCCTCCCTTCCACTGAATCATTCAAGAAGGGTTGTTGTCAGTTACAAGCGAAAGTATGTGCACGAAGTACTGGTTAACTGCTTTTTCAAGCCTGCCCAGGAAAAAAGTGTGTTTAGGTGAACTGACCGTCCCGCCATGACTATAGCTGTTGACTTGGGACGTAAAGCAACAAAACAAACAAAAACATAAATCAATCATTCTTCAGGGACAGTTAGTAACACTTTAGCTTGATGTCATATGCTGTTAACCTTTGCAAACAGTTTGGATCCAGATCAGGACTGAGGTTTTGTCAGTCCTGACCGGGATCCAAACTGGTAAAATGTTGGTCCTGATCTGAATTCAAACAGTTTGTCACTCTGTCAGTGTTCCTGAAAGAATTATTTGGGGAAAAATGAAATAAGTCAGTAGAAGACAACAAAATAATAAGAATATTCAATTACACAGAATGCAAATACAGAAATTTCTACCTGTGACACCTTTCAGATACAAAATGGGCATATCCATGTATATTGTATCAATATGTATGTAAAAATCTATCCTAATGAAAGTGGTTATAATTATTATTACAATGAATTTTTTTTTTCATATCAGAATTCGAATAAACTTAAGGAAACTGATTGCGAGTTTGCTGGTTTTTTTTTTTTTGTTTTAATAGTAATCTATTAGGTTTTCACTATTATTGAAAGATTCTTTTTGATGCTGAGTTATTATAATAATAATGATGGAAATGTCCAGAGTTATTTTCATATATTCAAATGAAGTGGTTCAATAAAATAGGTTATTAACCAAAATTGCAAACAGTTTAGATCCAGAGCAGGACTGACATTTTGTCGGTCCTGACCTGAATCTAAACTAAAAAAATGTTGATCCTGATCTGAATTCAAAATGTTTGACATCCTGTTAGTGTTCCTGAAAGATATTAAAATGAAAAAAATGAAATAAGTCAGCAGACTACAACTAAGAATAAGAATAAAGCAATTAGCAAGAATGCAAAGATTTAAAATATAGAAATTTTAACCTGTGACCCTTTCAGATACAAAATGGGCAAATCATTGTTTATTGTATCGATATGTATGTGTAAGTCTAGAATGAAATTGGCGATTATTACAAGGAATGTGTTACAAGGAATGTGTTTATACAAACTTAACGAAACCTTTTGCGAGTTTGCTGGGGTTTTTTTGTTGTTGTTTTTGTGTGTGTGTTTTTTATAAACTTTTAGGTTTTCTCTATTATTGAAAGATTCTTTATGATGCTAAGTTATTATTATGATAATAATAATAATAATAATAATAATAATAATAATAGTAATAATAATAATAATAATAATAATAATAATAATAATGATGGAAATGCATGTCCAGAGTTATTTTTAAATGAAATTTAATGCTCATATGTTCAATTGAAGTGGTTAAATAAAATGTGTGTTTCCCCTTGTGGAATGGATATATTGTTTCTATAGTGGATCTTAGAATGAGATCATGTTTCCATGTTTCACCACATTAGATCCAAAATTTCTAAAATGGAATCTTCCCTTTGGTAAACTGGCTTAATCCATACTAGCTGCCAAAAAATGAAAAAATATTGTCCCTGAGTAGACTGCTCATTTAGCAATACTAGCCTAGAACGAGAACATTAGTTTCCATCATTCACCCCTTAAGATTCTAATTTATTAAATGGAACCTTCCAATTGGGGAATTGGTCTTATATTATTGAGCTATTCAGTCACTGTAAAGGGGGCAACTTTAATATTCATATCTGGGTGTGGTTTGGCTATTTCATCTGTTCAAGAAGGGAAATCATGTTCTATCTATTTGGTTAAGAGTTTAAGTTGTTTGAGCCAGTAAACGTGCGTGCGTTTCATGAAAATCCTAACAGTTTATACACTGAACTCACATTTATTAACCCCTAGAGCGCCAATACAAAAATATTGTTGAAGCGACGTTGACAAACAGTGTAGACCCAAATTAGATGGCTCCTTTGGAAGCTGTCTATACTGGGTCCACACTGTTTGTCTCTATACTTACGTTAACCAATAATGAGACATTTTCGGATGAAGTCACTCAGCTGGATTAAATAATGTTTTGCGTCTCAACTGAGGTAATGGCGCAAGATGATAGTCACTTTTGAAGAAAACCACGCCTCATTTTCAGCTTTTACTTATGTCTAAGGTAGACAAGGCCTAATTTCGCATTCATGAGGTGCCGCCTTTACAGAGATCAAAAAGTTCTATAATACATATTAGCTATCAATAGATAAAATACAAAAAGAAAGAATACTTGTCCCTGAATAGATTGCTTCTTTAAAAAAAGTGATCTCAGTGAGAGGGTTCTTTTGAGTACCCACAACATGTGCTGTAGTTTGGTAAAAGGAAAGGTGATTATGCATCTGGCACTCTTATCTGGAGGTCTGGTGGATGTTTACTCGATTTACTTAAAAGTTGTTTAAGGCACACATAATATGTTTTAGGTGCTCAAAACATTTGTCTCTGTGAGACAGTTATTTTGAGTACCCAAAACATGTGTTGTGGTTTGGTAAAAGGAAAAATGATTTTACAGCACACAATCTTATCTGGAGGTCTGGTTAATGTTTACTCAATTTACTTGCAATGGGAATATTAATAGCCATACATCATATGTTTTGGTTGTTCAAGAGTCAAATGTCTCATTGAGACGGCCCTTTTGAGAACCCAGAACATGTGTTGTGGTTTGGTTAAAGGTGGTCTGGATGATGTTTACTCCATTTACTTGGAAGTTTTCTAAGCCGCACATCATATGTTTTGGGTGCTCAAAAGAATGGTCTCAGTGAGATGGTTCTTTTAAGTACCCACTATACTATAACTGAAAGATTATTGATAGGAAGTTAAGAATCAACAAACCCACTACATGTGTTGTGGTTTGGTTAAAGGAAAAAAAAATGTTGATTTTTTTTCCATTTTAATGCCCCCAAAGGAACTTAGGAAGGCATATAGTAATCACACTGTCCGTCCGTCCCGCTTCGTGTCCGGTGCATATCTCCTAAATTCTTTGAGGTAGGAATTCCAAATTTGGTGTGTTGATTCATCCTGGCATGGGCGGAGTGTCACATACCATTTTTGGGTCGCTGCGACCTTGACATCTAACCTAGGTTTTAGAATAATTGTGTCCGGAGCATATCTCTAATATTATTTGAGGTAGGAATCTCAAATTTGGTGTGTGGATGCATCTTGGGATGACATAGTGTCACGTACCATAATTAGGTCACTGTTACCTTGAACTTGACCTCTGACCTTGTTTCCAGAAACTGCATTGAGTCTGGTGCATATCTCCTATGTTCTTTGAAAGAGGAATTCCAAATGTGGTATGCAAATGTATCTTGGGATGACCGAGTCTTAAATACCATTTTCGGTTCACTGTGACCTTGATCTCGACCTCTGACCTAGTTTTAAGAATTATTGTGCCTGGAGCATATCTCTTACATGCTTTGAGGTAGGAAATCTAATTTTTGGTGTGTGGATGCATCCTCAGATGGTGGAGTGTCTCGTACCATTTCCGGATCACTGTGACCTTGACCTCTGACCTAGTTTTAGAATAATCATGCCCGTAGCATGCATTTCATATTATTTCAGGTAGGAATCTCAAATTTGGTGTGTGGATGCATCTGGGGATGAAGAAGTGTCACATACCATAATTGGGTCACTGTAACCTTGAACCTGACCTCTGACCTAGTTTCTAGAAACTGTATTGAGTCTGGTGCATATCTCCTGTATTCTTTGAGATAGGAATTCCAATTTTGGTGTGTAAATGCATCTTGGGTTGATGGAGTGTCACATACCATTTTTGGGTCACCTTGACCTTGATCTCTGACCTAGTTTTAAGAATTATTGTGCCCATAGCATATCTTTTATATTCTTTGAGATAGGAATTCCAAATTTGGTATGTGTATGAATCTTGGGATGGCGGAGTGCTGCGTACCATGTTTGGGTCACTGTGACCTTAAACTTGAACTTTGACCTGGTTTTTAGAATAATAATATATGGAGCATATCTCTTTTATCATTTGAGGTAGGAATCCCAAATTTGATGTGTGAATGCATCTTAGAATGGCGGATTGTCCCGTCCTATTTTCCGGTCACTGTGACCTTGAACTCTGACCTAGTTTCTAGAATTGGCATAACTTCTTTATTCTTTGAGGTAGGAATTCCAAATTTAGTGTGTGGATGCATTTTGGGATGGCCAAGTCTTGTATACACTTTTCGGGTCACTGTGACTTTTTCCTTTGGCCTAGTTTTAGACTAACCGTGTTCTGAGCATTTTTTACATATTGTATGAGCTAGGAATCCTTAATTTGGTATGTGGTTGCATCTTGGGCTGGCAGAGTGTCATGTTTCAGTTTTGTGACCTTGACCTTATATCTAAAATAATCCTGTCAGGAGCATATCTCGTATATTATTTGAGGGAGGAATCCCAAATTTGCTGTATGGATATATCTTTGGATGCTGATGTGTGGCATACCATTTTTAGGTCACTGCGATCTTGAACTATGACCTAGTTTCTAGAATTATCGTGTCTGGATCTTATCTCCTATATTATTTGATGTATGAATCCCAAATTTGGTGTTTTGATTCCTCTTGGGATGGCGGAGTGGTGAATATCATTTTGGGTCACTTTGATAAGGATATATATTGTATATGACTTGGATAAGGATTAGTTTAGATATTAACGTTTAACCAAAACAAATACTTAATTGTCATGTTAAAATATAAACTATTATTTTTCACGTCTCTCTATCTATATTTTAGTATTATACACACAAGGAATATTGAAAAAGTTGATATATATAACATCTGTAAAAAGGTCTTGATAATCAGTAATAGTTTAATTCCTAAGATTAAAGCACCAAAACCTAGAGATTTATAGGAAACCATGTGAAAAATATTCATTGCGCCCTGAAATATCATCTCTTACACCAAGTCTATGTCCTTGCTTATTTATAATGTTATGTAACATCAGTAACAACCTGTAACAAGTTCTCCTATCTTGTTGTTGAACTTGCAAAATTTATCATTCTTTACTATATTAGCACGACTATCAAATAATGGAAGATTTCATATATTTTTACTTGAATAATACCTACCGAATTGGGCTCCTTAAAACTTAGGGTAGTGTTGTTAAATTGCTCATATAATGCACCATATTTAAGATAGATAAACACTTTGTTTTTTCTATGAGCCAAATGAGTGTGTAAGTACAACTAGATCAAAAGCATTTTAAAAAAGCACAAATCAGCTGTAAAACAGGGTTCCCACACAACCGGGAAAACGGGAAAAGTCCGGGAATTAGATACTGGTCATTCAAGGCCATGAAAAGTCCGGGAATTAGTACATTTGTTGCTTTGAGCCGTGAATTGTCCGGGAAAATTTGCAGTCTCGCCCATCCCCAACGCCATAGCTATGATTGGATGTTGAACTTAGTCTACCAACTCTTTTTTTCGCGAGAAAACGGCTCAATTGAAGCTCAACTACGGCATTTGTGATAAAACGAACGACGGGATAAGTACTGGGGAGTATTTATTGGTACCGGCCAATATCATCCAATAGACAAGGGAAGTAACTCTAATTGGAATCGACTACACATCAAAACAAAACTTTACCATTCTCTTGAGCATTTCTTCCCACATGTTTTAGATTATTTTGTCCACATTGAAGGTTTGTATATTACATATCCTGAAATTATCTAGCGTTCTTACCGAATATTAATATTTAATCCCAATTCTTTCTGTAACAAAATAATAAAAAGAGTGAAAGATCGAAGCTTGGTAAAAAATCTTATGATTTCGTCGTCTGCTACAAACTACCTGAGTGACTTGCAGAGTGCATGATCTGAATGTTGACAGCCTCAGAAATAAACAAGGCAGTATTCATAGTTTGCATCTGTCCAAGGATTTGTAAATAAAAAAGCTACATGGGACTCAAATGAGATGGAAAATTAAAGAGGTAAGATATTATTTTGACTATCTTAACTGTCTCTCTTCTATCAGACCTGAAGGAGCTGGTACTTTGGTGTAAGTTTCTGTAGTTCCAAGTACCCCACCCCACTCCTTCATTTTTCTATCTTACCCCCACTTTATGTTGGCCGGGGAAAGGGCTGGGGGTGAACGAAAAATCATTATGCAGTCTAGGGACAAGATGCCCCTGTACTTTAAAACAACCACTGCTGAGTAAAATTACATATATCAACACTCTGTCAGATTTGCTTTCAAAATAAACAGCCTAGATAAAATTGTAAGCTTGTCGTATCTCCACACATGTAAAACTTGAGGCCAGTGATTAGCTTTGGATACAAGTAAACTTCATTTAACAGTGAAGATACATCTGGTGACATTTGATCAGCGTCTGCACTGTTACCCATTGAAGGGCCAGCAAAACACATCTGAAAATATCGTCTGCTAAAGTTGTTTGCTGTAATATCCCATGTAGGTGGAAGATTCAATTGCAACATGAAGGGTCAATAAACTTACCTCTTTTGCTGTGTGTGGCTGTTTGTCACATACTTTGCTGTTTTTATACAGTAGGAACTTATTAAAATTAAGTTAGTTTCTGGAACAGTCTAGTTTGGGTTTTGATAGATAAAATGGATTCAACAAAAACAAGGCAATGATAAATATATTATGTTTTGCTGTATGCATGGAGCTAACTTATGACAGAGTAATTTCTAAATTCAGATGCTGAACCCAGTTAAATAAACAATCAATCTCAGAGTGTTGATAACACAATTACAGGCAAAATTTATGAACTCCGATCCGAGTTCCTCAAAAGTGCTTGTCTCTAGACTGTATGTGTAGGGGAACCCCTGCCCATTTTTTTTTCAGTGTGTTAACTTAGTCATTTTTACAAGCTGGTCATTTCAGGAATGCATGCCTTTTTGTCATCTGCTGATTTTTTTTTTCACAATCATTTTTTTTAAATATATTGCAGGTACCTGCCTAATCTGGGTCCAAACTATTTGAACAGCAGCATAGGCTAGTACATGTTTACATCCATAGTTATAGATATGGGTGAATACTGAAGAGGATTTAAAAAGAGAAAAATATGCAGCAATGTAAAGAGCATTTCAAAGCAATTTACATGTTCTAGCTATATGTAGATACATAATCCTGATAAGTTTAGGCTTTTGTGCCACGAAAAACATCAGTTTAACCTGGGAAAGTCCTGGAATTTTGCATTGATGAGACCTTGAAAATCACCTGTTTAACCTGGAAAAGTCCTGGAAAAGTCCTTGAATTTGAAAGTGAAAAAAGTGTGGGAACCCTGTGTAAAAGCAAATAATATTGGTCACAATTACCATTTTTAAGGGTAGTTTAATTTAAGTAACGCACATAACACATTAGGATGCCGTTATTTTGCTTTAAAACTTTTATATGTATTCTAGGCATCCAGTAGGCAAACTATATGCGTAATTTAAATAGTGAGTTTAATCGGGAGTTTAATGCCTTCTTATTGCACAGACTTTTACTTTTCATTTTCTGAATTTTATATGGTAACATATGTAACAGACTGTCAGAGGCAAACACCCAATCGTACACATGCAAACATCTCTTGTTCTACGCAGCTTGAAATGCTCTTTTAAGATACGATGTGCCTGCAAAATTCTTTAACGGGGAGCAAAACCTTCTCAGCCATCAGTCTAACAATGATACATTGCCATTTTGGTAACGTATATTTTAGGATTTCTCACCAAGGGAGAAATTGAAATCTCTCTGTTTTGATATAAAACTCTCACAACTTTGAACACAAAGTGTAAAATGCTTCTTTGAGCTAAAAACTGAAACTATTATTTTTGGATAAAAAACCCCGCAGGGTTTTTCTCCCATTTTATTTTGTGGGGGAAAAACCCCGCGGGGGAAAAACCCTGCGGGGGAATTTTCTTTTTCCTCTAGAGGCACAATATAATGCTGAAAGTTTTTGATATACCTTTTATTATGCATTGTGATGAATAATAATTCAAAAAAGTCAATTTGAATTTTTCAAAAAACCCTGCGGGGTTTTTCCCCCACAATCTGAAATGGGAGAAAACCCCGCGGGGGAAATCAAAGTTTGGAATTAAGCCATATCAATCATTTTCTGCAATAATTACAATCAAACAAACTTGTTTCTTGAACAAATTTTAATATTTATTTTTTTGAAAAAACCCTGCGGGTTTTTTCCCCCATTTGAAAATGTGGGGGAAAAACCCCGTGCGGGGTTGGAAAAACCCCGCGCGGGGTTGGAAAAACCACGCGCGGGGTTGGAAAAACCCCGCGGGGTTTTCAAAAACCCCGCAGGATTTTTAACTTTGACCATTTTTTTCACCATGATGGCATATATATTTTTAGTCATAATTATATATGTTTTGCTCCCTTATGTCTGTATTTAAGTAATTTAGTGGTTTTGAGTCTTTTGCATCACTAGAAAGATGATGTGATTTTGCCAAATTCTGGTTTGGCAAAAAAAAAACTGGTGGCTGTTATATACGTTTACTGAGTTCTAAGCAAGTTCCACTTGACACAAAAAAGAAAATTATTAATCAGAAAGGTGGAGCCTTGTTAGGATTATAATTAAAACCATTAATTGCTCCTATCATAGGGTCTGTCTTGGGTGAAATTATCAAAAAATAAAAAATATGGATGGTCGTAAAATGGCTATTGTGCCATTTAAACTTTGGGAAGACATGAAACGCTGGAAAGAGGAACAAATTCAAAAACCCAGACTGCCTCCTGATCCTAATGTATCTGCCACAGCCAGTCTTCAAAGAGACTTATCTTCTGTCATGGCAAATGAAGATTTGTCTGAAGCTGAAAAATCTCAATTATATGGCCAGACCTTACACAAATTTAAAACAGCTCATCAAAAGCTTTAAAAGAAACATATCTTTTTCCCCCATCTGACCCTAGTTCTTCTAAAATGAATCAATTGGTCATAGATAGTGTGCCTTCTACCATGAAACGCAAAGCTCAGCTTTTAGTTTCTCTTCTAAAAACTAACCCAAATGTGTCCTGGGAAGATGATGGTACAGTTAAACTTTATGGCAAATCTATTTCAGGGTCTAATATTATTGATTTGGTCAATGATGTCATTAGACATCGTAAAGGCAGTGAACCTACAGGTTGGCAAGCTTTTGCAGAAGGTTTAAGAGACATAAATATTCCCCAAGATGTCATTGGAAATAGGGAAAGGTGGGACTGGATGCATCGTGCTCCAGAAACTCCTGAAACGGATTATATCACTCCCAAACAAAAACGCACCATCAGAAAAACAGCAAGTCGTATTCCTGTTTCTGTCAGGTCTGCAAAGAGTTTGAGTGTCAGAAAACGTATCAAAGACCATTTTTCCTCTCCGGCACTTTTATCTGCCACCAAAATAACGTATAAAAGAAGAATTTTCTTCTCCATGGGTCAGTTACAATGAAGCTTGAACAGTTGTATTACAATCCTAAAAGTCCTGCTGCGTATGCAGGTGAACAAGCTTTGTACAAACTTGCTAAACAATTATCCAAAAAAGTAAAACTTCAAGATATTAGAGACTGGTTAAGAAAACAACAAACTTATACTTTACATAAACCTATTTGTAAAAAGTTTTCGCGACGCAAAACGGTAGTGGCTGGAATTGATACTCAATGGCAGGCAGATTTGGCAGACTTGTCAAAATTATCAAAGTCCAATGACAAGCATAGATATTTACTTTGCATCATAGATGTCTTTTCAAAATATGCATGGATGGTACCTATTAAAGATAAAACTGGGAAAACTTTAGTCATTGCTTTCAAATCTGTTTTAAAAAGTGGACGAAGTCCAAAAAGTTTGCAAACAGATAAAGGAACTGAATTCAAAAATAAAGAATTTCAAAATTTCTTGAAAACTAAAAAGATTCATTTCTTCACTACTGAAAATCCTGAAACCAAAGCCAGTATTGTGGAACGTTTTCAAAGAACTTTGAAAACTCGCATGTGGAAATATTTTACACATCATCGCACTTTGCGATATGTAGACATTCTTCCCAAATGAGTACATGGTTACAATCATGCTTATCATCGAAGTATTAAATGTGCACCTGTGTCTATGACTCTTAAAAATGAACCACAGGTGTCAGAAAACTTATATGGAGAATCCAATTCTAAAAAAGCCAAACCAAAATTCAAAATGGGTGATTTTGTGCGTATCAATAAAACAAAACGCACATTTGATAAAGGTTATTTACCAAACTGGACACAAGAATTATTTCAAATTTTAGCAGTGGTCAAAACTCAGACTCCTATTACCTATAAAATAATAGATCCTGAGGGTGAATTAGTCAAAGGCACTTTCTATTCACACGAGTTACAACGTGTAGAGAAAGATCAAATTTACGAAATTGATTCTGTTTTAGATCACAGAAAACGTAAAGTAGGAAAAAAGTGGGTGAAAGAAATTAAAGTTCACTGGAAAGGTTATCCTTCAAAATTTGACAGTTGGATTTTAGAATCTGATCTTGTATAAAAGCATGAAAATGGATCTCAGAGGATCATTTGTACGTGGTGACACTGCTTCAGTACAATCTGCAGAAGGTCGTGATCGAATTGTTAAAAATCGTTTCACTTTTATTGCTCACATCATTGTTGTATACATGATCATTATCACATCATTAGTTCAAATCAGTCTGAGAAGTCCAGATAAAGAATTGTGGTTAATTTTACTCAGTAGTTCTATCGGTTACATACTACCATCCCCAGGTTTAAAATTTAGAAAACAAACAAATCCAATTTCTGCTGACGAAACAGATTCGCCCAAACTCAAACCATGAACAACTTTTATTTGACACTCTTGAGTGATAGTTCACTCAGTACATTTTCAAAAAATTCACAATGTGACTTTAAAGTGAAATTAGATCATTCCATACAAATTGAAAAAGATAATTGGGAAGTGGGTTTGGTAGAAGTCATAACTCCAACTGAAGTAAATAATATCACTAAGGAAAACAATTATGTGATCATAAGATTTTCTGATAGAAAAATGTGTGAAGATAAAGATAATTGTACAAACAATGGAATTTATATAGACCAAAAAATTTATATCCAAAATGGTTATTATGCTTCTCCACGCCATTTAGTTGAAGAAATTCAAAAAAGTATCAATTTTCGATATGGACTGACACTAAAAAATAGCAATGCTACCATTTCAATCACTTATGGTGAAAACAGTGCTCGAGTCAAACTTGATGTTCAAGATCCTACGAAAGTCAAAATTATTTTTCCAAAGGCAATTGCAGAAATATTAGGTGTAGATAGAAATTATTTTGATAAACCAGTAGCAAATGAAAAATACATTTTCTGTATGGTGTGGATTTGAATACAAAAATTCATCAACTTTACATTTACTCTGATTTAGCAAGCTATACATTTATTGGTGATGTTACTGCGCCTATCTTGAGAGTGTTGCCATTTGAAAGTAAAGGAGAAAACAATCATTTACATCAAGAATTTGTCAATGTACATTACGTTCCAGTTGCAAAATCTTTCATAGATCAGGTGCACATTAGTATAAAAGGTGATACAGGTGAAAATGAGCCATTTATCTCTGGGAAAACGTTAGTGAAACTACATTTTCGACAGAAAGAATAATGTTGAAACAATCCAGAAGCATTATGTCTCTTCAATCTGGGAAAGGAGACTTTCCCGTGTACAGAGGGGTTTCAAGACAATATGGCAATGGTTTAGGATCCATTTTTAAAGCTGCATTGAGAACAGTGATTCCAATTTTAAAACCTGTCGCAAAAGCAAGTTTAAAAAGTGTGAAAAAAGTAGCTAAAGATCAAGGGGTTCAAGCTCTAAATGACATTGTAGGTGGTGAAAATGCAAAAAAAGTTTTAAAACAAAGAGGAAAAACAGCTTTGAAATCTTTTGGTCAGTCTACTATAAATCAGTTGGCTATAAATTCAACTAAAAAACGCAAAAAGCCTCAGTCTCAATCTAGACACCGAACTGTTAAGAGGGGTTTTAAAAGCAAAGCAAAAAAGTTTAATCCTATTAAACGTCTGGTATTTGAAAAAGATATATTTGACGAAAAATGATTCAACAAGGTTCTTGCGATTGCACTAAAACGGAATTGGATATGGAATCCATTCCACCCACCATGACTACCATGCAAGGCACTCAGTGGAATGATTATCATCCCATCGCTTCTCTCGATAGTCTTTATGCACCCATTGAATATCTAATTCCACCTCACACCGAGTTTTACACTGATTTGTCTCAAGCCTATCTGTATATCAAATTCAGAATCTTAAAGCAAACGGGTGAAGATCTTGACACGGATGCAAACGTATTTCCAATTAATAACTTTTTTCAAAGTATGTTCAGTGGCATTGATTTGTATATCAACAATAAATTGATCACAAATAATTCAGACACGTATCCATACAGAGCATACCTTGAAAATTTAGTTTCTTATGGTTCTGATGTCAAAGATAATCAACTGAAGGCAGCAGAATTTTGGTCTGAGGATGAAGCTAGAGCTTTTGAAGATATAACAAATACATGTACCACTGATCGTGGCAAACGCGTAGCAAAAAGCAAATCCGTGGAGCTTCGGGGTAAATTACATTTGGATCTTGCTATGCAAGAGAAATATTTGCCTAACGGTTTAGAATTCAAACTTAGACTTAATCGATCATCTCCCCAGTTTTGTCTAATGAGTGATAATTATCCTGCAAAAATCAAATTGATACTGCTATCTTGAGAGTACGAAATGTACAGCTTCTACCTGCCATAAGTAATGAACTGAATCAAACTATTGCTCATCATTATGCTAAATTTCCAATCAGAAGAGTTGAAGTCAAAACTTTTACAATCAGTAGTGGCACAAGATCTAAAATTGAAGATCATCTTCTCACAGGTCGACTTCCAAAACGAGTTTTTATTGGTTTAGTAACAAATGAGGCATTTAATGGGAATTTGGATACTAATCCTTTCTTTTTCCAACATTTCAATCTAAGTAAAATGGATGTCACTTGTGATGGACATAGTGTCTATGGAAAACCATTTGAACCTAGATTTGAAAATGATCAGTATCTCAGATCTTTCCTATCAGTTTACCAAGCATTAGCAAGTCAGAATCAGGTCCAAAATTGTAACATTGATTATGAAGATTACAAAGGAGGTTACTGCTTCTGGGGATATGATTTGACACCAGATCAAGCAGCCGATCAGTCTCATTTGCACCCTATAAAAACTGGGAACCTCAGATTGGAGCTTCAGTTTGCAACATCACTAGACAAGACAATCAACGTGCTTGTGTATGCAGAGTTTGACAACCTGATAGAAATCAACGGACTTAGAGAAGTTACCACAGATTACTAAAGATGAATGCAGGATACTTCATTGAACAGGACTTGATGTACCAAACAGATGCATACAGTGCAACATTCCAGCCATCATATGAGAAGAGTACCTTACAGAAAGAAGTAAAAGACAATGAGGATATCGATTGTCTTATGAAGACTCTTCTAAAACAAGCCATATTGACTTGTCTAAAGATGGCAGTTGGAGACTGTGCGAAGCATGAATGTCATGGATGCAAAATGAACCACCCAAGTCAGAAATACCACGATATCTGTCTATGGACTTCTCCAAGAGAATGGATTGAAGATTATGGATGTCATGATCCAGCCTTAGAGGGCCTAAACATCTATGATGTGATGGAAGACTTTGACAATAGAATCTGGAACTATCTGTTTGGCGACAATTGGCGACACCCTATGGACTTTACAACAGGGATCAATCACCTGACGCCAGAAGAAAATCAAGAAACCTATAAAAACTGGCAGTACTTCAAGAAACATCAAAGTGACTTAACAGAACAGTGGAAGACGTACTGGGCCAAGAAACTCATAGAGTCCTATGAAGAAAAGGAAACTGAAGAAAACGAGAACCCAGAAACAGAATAAAAATGAACACTGTTGAACTTATCAAAGTCATAAACAATATACCTGTGAAAGGAGAAGTATGTGCCAAGGATTTACTACCAGAGAAGAAACCACTGGATATGAAGGCTTACATTGTGAATACAGATATATCCACAGATCCAGGAGAACATTGGGTGGCTATCTACTTCAGAAGTGATCAAGTTATCTACTTCGATTCATATGGAAGACCACCAGAAGAGCTATATGTTCTACCATTTCTTGAAAGAAACTCTACAAGATGGATCCATAACAAAGAATGTTTACAGAGTCCATGGAGCAAAGTATGTGGAATGTGGTGTATCTACATCATTCACCAGCTCAACAAAGGACTAGATCTAAACACAGCCATTCATCAAGAACTATATGGAACTGGAGAAGATTTATACCAGAATGACAGAGATATCGGGATGTGGTTCAGCTATAACTATGCCAGAGTCATCCTATCCCAGAATGGAATGAGACGCATGACTCCTCACTAACTTTTTATTCAAACACAGAATACAGACTTGTAAATGTCTTAATTATTCACATCACCTTTCAAAGAAGTATCCTAAGTATAATATGTTGTAAATATGTTAAGGGAAATTATTGTAAACAATGAACAGAGGGACGGCCCTAATCCTCTGTCATTGTATTCAGTTATAGTTAGCGGGGCAATAAAGTTATAGAAATGTTCACCAATCTTTGTTGTTCTTTTCATTAAAAAAATAAGTAGTAAAAAGCTTGAGACGGCTAGCTATACACTAGTTAACGCTACAGAGTGATGCCTCTAGGAGATGAGGTCTTGATTGACCAAGAGACTCTAAAGACGCATTGAACTTAGTAGCCTTGACTATTACACACACCATATATCACCACATAGTATACCCCCTAAAATGACTAAGTTATCTTCAAAGCTGAAATTAACTAAGTTATTTTATATATCACCACAGCAGAATCTTTATCCCCCTAAAAATGACTAAGTTATTTCCCCAATAGCCCAGGAAACAATCATAATCACAAGCCAACCAGTGGATATGACCAGAAACCTATCATTATCATTGATCAGCCAGAATATACCTCAAATAGACTCACCAGCCCAGGAAACTATCATAATCATAGACCCAACCAGAATAATCCCCCAAAATAAACTAAGTTATTCCCCAATAGCCCAGGAAACTATCACAATCATAGATCCAACCAGAATAAATCTCAAATAGACTATGTTATTTCTTAATAGCCCAAGAAACTATCACAATCATAGATCCAGCCAGAATATCCAAAAAATGAACTAAGTTATTTTCCAATAGCCCAAGAAACTATTACAATCACAGGCCCAACCAGAATTTCCCCCAAAATAAACTAAGTTATTCACAGCTAGTCACTCAAGCCTACCAGGGTAGTCATCTATGGGGCATTTTTTAGCCTGAAAAATTCTAAGTTCTTTTCAGGCTTTAAAAAAAATGCCCCATAGTGGCGCCCATTACTACTTACCTTGAATGTGTATCGACGATATTTACATCGACGATATCCGTTCCAACCGGCTACTGTCAGTTTCAGACGAATAGTAGTGCACCATAGTCGGGGAACCAAGGTAGAAAAATGCTAACCTTTGCACCCGAAAGGTATACAGCTGGATTTTGTATGGTTGTAAAGGTAATTCTATGGTGTATCTGAAACCACTGTATAGCAGACTCGATCGACTTGCATAACGCCAGAGAAGTCAACTTTCTACGGAAGCCCAGCAAGAACATGTCAAAAAAATATTTTTCAAAATGTTATATATTTCTATCAAAAAAGTTCAGGATTGAAAAATATTGAGTTTATATAATAAAACAACATCGGCGTAGACCTCAGAAGCAGTGGTGGTCATCTAAGAATACTGCTTATTGATTTTTAAAGCATGTAGATTAGGGCACCCCCATTTTGATATTAAATTTATAGTTTTCTTTTCTTCAAATCTCATTAAAACTGCATTTATTGCCCAAAAATGTATTTGATAATTATTTATTTATTGCTTGGAAGCATATCTCGTAAAAAAATTGTGTGCGTACTTATTCACTTTGTATTCCCGCTGAAGTGGTTTGAATTGCATATTTTTTACATAAATACATAAATTTGAAATTGAATGTGTTTAAACACTCCATACAGTTAGACAGACGTTTGGGACAAAAATTAAGCAATTTATTTTATTTTCTTTGGCAAACTAGAAAAGGTAGCTTAAAAGTAAAAATATGAAACGACGATAATTTGATATTTAGTAACATAGTCCATGCCAGCTGGTGCGTAGTTAAATACCAGGACAACTTAAGAGCAGTTTAAACACAGAGATGAAATTCATCAAGGTTTTAAAGGATGTTTATCTTCCATATTTACAGCAGCTTTTGAAACAGATGGTCATTGTATGGATCAAGGGGATTTTTACCTACTGAAAACACTACTTTCATTTAACTGTGGTAAAATTAATATGAAAAAACTCGTATAACTATTATCATATCACGATGAAAAACCTGTCTGTCCCCGTCTGAGATGCAAAAATGTAACCGCATAGTATTTGTAAAGACAAAAATGTCCCTAAGAAGATTATTTTGGTGCACAAATGACTGCCCATACTTTTAAATGCATTTGATAGTTTATTAATGTATTATCGAACTGTCGAACGGCTTCTCATACCCATCCTCCAGATAAGAGTGCGTAATCGAAAATTAGTTTTGTCATTTCTCAAAAAAAACAAACATATGCTGTGGGTACTTAAATGGACCTTTATAATGAGACGGTTCTTTTGGAGACCAAAAGCACACACTTTAACTTATTGATTAGGGAAACATCACAATTTTTATGCTATGAAAGATTGATTAACATGACCTATGTGGCATACAAAAAATGCATTTTTTCGCGAAATGCAATTCTGGTCGCATTGCTATACAGTGGTTTCATATCAAGGACTATTTAGACTATCATTATACAAAATTCCAGCCGTATACCTCTCGGGTGCAAAAAATGTGTGATTTTGCACGATACGCGACTTTGGTTCCCCGACTACCAAGGGTAATTTGTTTCTGATTTTTTGATAAAATTATTTTATCTAAGTAACTTAAAATCGTACCCAATTTCTAAACAATTTCAATGGCAACTTTAGAATCATAGGGTATTGCCATTTGATAGACTGTTGCTCTAACATTATTTGTTGTTGTTTTTTTTACATAAAATTTAAAACATGTTTTGCTGACTTTTGCCAAATCTCAATAAAATTGAGACATTAAAAATTAGTTAATTTTATGAATTTCGATTTTTGCGTTTTAAAGTTCTTCAGTGTATATTAAAATGTCAAAAATAAAATAGTTTAATGTCTTCTTTCTGTACCTCAAACGTTCAATTTTCTTATTCTTAGTTTTATATAGTAGCATATGCAACAAGCTGTTACAGGATAACACCTCGGCTTACAGAGTGCAAGCATCTCCTTTTGATGCAGCTTGAATTTTTCTTTAAGATAGGATATGACTGCAAAATTCCAAAGGGCTTTAGGATTCAGCAGGACCTAATTCAGTTTGCAGACGAAATAGGCTGTGATGAATATATTGGTTGTGATGCAGTGGACAATTAGTTAGCCACAAAAGCAAACACAATACTAAACTTTTTATATGAGTATGACAGGTGTGTACTTAATTGGATCGATTCCTGATCCTTACTGTCTTTCTTACTGAAGATAAGGAATAGTTCAGAATATTTACATTCAACAGTAACATTTACTAAAATGTCTTGATTAAATGTGAAACAATTATTTTCTATGCCCCCTGTCTATAGTTTAGTATTATAATTATACATATCAGGAAAATTTGAAAAAGTTCATTTATAACATCTGTAACAAAGGTACACGTGCTTGATAATCAGCAATGAATAAAATTTCTTAGATTAAGGCAACAGAGACTAGAGATTTATTTGAAATCATGTAAAATATTTATTTTTGTTTCTGAAACATAGTCCAGGCGCTGATTTCTGTACAGGCCTTAGTTTTTGACTTGGCACAACTTACCTGCCAGAAAAGGTTTGACTGCAGAAATACAATCCTGGGGTCTTCTGCAATACTCCTAGGTACGTCGTACAGTTAAATTGTGGTAGCAGTTTTGCTGTAGGACGTCATCTTTGAACGTACCCTACGCTAAATGAGGCTTAGGTAAATTGAGAGGAAACATGCCTCACGTTCAACCATCGCTTCCTATTCAGCATATTTCCCTCATAATTTATACATTACATGTATACAATGACATACGACAGTTCATCAATTTAAACATTTTGTATATATGGTATATTAAACGTGAAAATGTCCAACGGAAGGGGTGATTTACCCCACCCCCTAACTATAATGTATCCAAATTTAAAAGAAATGAAATCTTCCCCATTTCTTAATTTATCAAGTAAAATAGCATATTTATAATCATATTTAAAAATAATTCTTATATTGTTTGTCAAGTTTTACATTTGTTACAAATTAAAGAAAGAACATACCACCTGAAATGACAATTGAGGAATGCGTGTATTACACAATTTTCAGTGTACATTCTCTGCTGCAATATATTGTATCTGTGACTTATACTTAATTCTTATTTATGGACATAATTATAGCCTTAAAATCATTAAATGAAATGCAGAAAACAACCAGTATGCGTTTAACCTTTATACGACATGATATTACAGTTATATACGTTACTTACTTTCAGATGTATTACTATTAATTGCAGTAATATCATTAGATTATGGGCTACCAAACGACTTCACCAAAATGAGGTTTGTAGACTGTAAATTTCTAAAACCAAATTATATTAGCCACATAATGAAGTGTGTTAGCTTTTCAGCAGATAAGGCGTTACTCTGCAATAGCCAAATTCACTACGTTACAATAAGATAATAGGAATTACTATAGTGTTAATATCCAGTTATTTCTTATTCTTACGTATCAATATTAACTTTTATTTGAAAGAACATTACTAGCAATATGATTTTAAACTAATTTTGGTACCTGTTATTACAGTTATATATGTTACTTTCTGCTAAATACAATATATATTGAAATGACAGCACTATATCACCAATTATGTAAGCCACCAAAATACATGCAATTATAGCTTGTCAGCTATTGACTACAATAACTATAATGATAGCTATAATTTGGGGAAAACTTACAATTAATTCCTAAAATTACCTTTTAGGCCATTAAAGCAAAGGTTAATCCTTGCCAAAGCAAAATCTGTTTTAATCGTAACGGTTTCTGTCCCACACATGGCAAACGCCATGCATATTGATATGGTTAAGAGTGCTCTATATACAATTATTATCCAGTTCGATGAAGAAACAATACAACTGATGTGAGTAACACAACAAAGGTATTTAACCCATATTAGACTAGCGTTTTTTTGTGGGACGTAGACAAATAGTACAGGCCAAGATCATACGCCACAGACTGCAATGTCTGATCAGGTTCTCTACTGTTGGCTTACATGATGTTCTATTAAAATTTGAATACGAATAAAAAACAACACCCAACAACCCTGAAGACGAAAACGGACTGGTCCATTTGATAAAAGTGGGAAGTTTCATTCGACTCAAAAGGGTTAAGGAGATGGTGACATTTACCATACGCTTTGTCTGATTGTGCAATGTTATAGAGCATTGAAACAGGATATTTTACCAAGGTTCGTTTTGGTTATACATTTTAGAAGTCAAGACTTATCACTTAGAACAACTCCCTTGTATTGTAGAGATTATATTGTAGCTGTTGCAAAATGAATGGACTCAAATAAATTATTGAAAATTTTATTTTTCATTATTTCTATCAATTAGGCTTAGTCTAAACGTGGAATTTGTTCATATAAAATAATTGCGATATTCAGCATGTCAAATGAGGACATAATCATTGATGCAAGAATGGCATTCCATTAGTCCTTTTGTATGTTCCAAATCAAACTGCATTGATGATAAATAGTGAAGTAAATAAAAAATCAAATTAGTAAGCACATTTGGTTTTAGTTCAGCAATGAAGGCTCATGCGAGCCTGTAAAAATATTTCATTAGACACATCAGAGTATTTGCTGCTTTGGTATATAGATAAAGACAAACTCTAGCCCCACTGCATCAGCATGGGGGACTAAACGGTGCATTTGCCCATGTGAGGTAGGTACCAAAATCACATATGGTGGTTCAAATCTTCAATTGAGCATGTATAAATTACATAAGAGGTCAGCAATTGTATTTTGATTTTATGTCAACGAAATTTACACTTGTGCTACTGTCAAAGATCAGATCGCAGATAAGATATTCAAAATCTTGTATATTATATCACATAATATATACAACAATAGAGGCACTGCTTTATCAACCTCTTAGATTTATACTTACCGTTAAAAGTAATAAATGTATGGTTTTTTTTTGGAAGGAAGCATTGTAAATATGACATGCATAATTATATACTTTCATGCATCCTTTCTAGGCATTGCATTTAAGTCTTTCATTGATGGATAAGAGTACTGCACCTTAAGTATTTGTAATTACAGTGGACTCTTCGTATGTCTCTATAAATCACTACCCTCAACATGTTTTGTGCTTTTATATAATTTCCTATTTATGTGTAATGCATTTGTGTTCTGTCTGAAGAAGCAAGATATTTATTTTTAGAAAAAAAAACTTTGTTGATTTTAATTTTATATCACTTATTCATTCTAATGTTTATATACATATATCGCTTTGCTATCGAGAATTATATTTACAAGATTCCTGTAATAAGTGGGTCATGCCACAATCTGTTAAGCGAAAATTATCATCAGTTATTTAAGCATTAATTGCTAAAAATGAGTAAGATCTCATGACTGCATGTTTTAAACGTTTTATTTTTCCATCGATTACCTTAAAGAACATTTTAAATTATATTTTACATTACCTGAGTGTCACAATGTCTTATTCAGCCTGACATAACTATTGACGGATAATGTCATATGTGTTAAAAATAGTTTCTTAAGCAGCAATTAACATGTATTCCTTGGATATGATCATATTACATGCGATTGTTGTCATCCATTATAACTGATTTTACCCATTTTCAGGGAAATGTTTCTTCAATATAAAACCTCTCCTTATAAAGTGATACTAGTTTAGCAAATGATCAAAGGTACTAACAGTTTCATTAAATAAACTATAAAAGGAATGCTGAAAATAAACTAAAATCTATTTAAAAGCTGAAACAAGTAATGTGTCAGCATCTGCATATGCATAGTAATGTCAGTATACAATTTGATTTTTAGAGATTATCTTTAAAAAAAGTAACTGATTAAAGACACGTTTAATGCATAACCTCTTTTGCATTTATATAAAATTCATCCTACCAACACTTAGGTAATTGATGTTGTCTGGAATGTAAGCAAAGAAAAATAGTATAATTTTATTACTAACTCTCTAAATATTTAGTAATTTGTATTTTTTCTATGGTAAATTAACCTAGGTATCATACAAGGAGCTTACCTATATTATGTTATGACTTTGTTTGCATAATGTGTACAATAGTTAACTGGGTACGTACAATATTTTCAAATGACTGATGAGACTTCATTCAATAAAACTTAGTTGTGCTGTTTTTCTCCTGCGATAACTATTACAAAATTCTACATCCGTAATATTTTAGCTTTTCAGGGCTCAATCGTATGCCGATCTTTGATAACATTTAGGACAAACAAAAAAACAACAACACATAGGACCTAATGATATTTGATATGGTTATATATATGTTACTTTTATAATTTTGACAGAAATGGAATGTATTATAACTCCTCCTAAAGAGCGGTCTTCTTCTTTGTTTATGTGTTTTAGAATCTCTAGCTTTGGACAAATTCAAATGATATTTTGTGGAGATGAAAGCCTAAAAAAAGTTTGTTATTACAAATGTAAATGTTTATAGATATAGTAACTTAATAAAACTGATAAATATTTTAGAACAAACTGCTGTCTTGTTATAAATTTAAAACAAAACGTGTTTGAAATTAAATAAAATACCATATGACATATAATATAAGGTATATATATATATATATATATATATATATATATATATATATATATATATATATATATATATATATATATATATATATATATATATATATATATATATATATATATATATATATATATGCGTCAGTCATTTGTATCCCCGCCCCCTTGGGACCGGGGATACCAGGGACATAACGGGGCTTAAGTGCCGGGATTTGACCTACGATGTGTCTCCGCAATGCCATGTCTGTGTGGAGGTTTTTATTTCCCGCCTAAATATGCCTCTGGTGAAAGAGTTTGTCTGAAGGGTCCCTAAATCACTATATACATGTATATGCCAATATAATTCAAGAGGACTGCAACCTGGCGGTTTTGTTGGTCAATTTGCATGTTCTTGGGCAGGGGCGGATCCAGAAATTATCGTATCGGGGGTGGGGGAGGTCAAGCCTGACTGATACTTTATTCGTCCTTTGCTTACCTTTTACAGAGTGTTACAATTGACCATTCCAAGGGAATTTTACTTTCCATGGAGGGAGGGGGGATTTATGTTTTTAGACGCTGTGTGAGGTTAGGGTAGGGGTGGGATGTGGAGGTCCTAATACTTATTCTTAAAGAATTCTATAATACTTGTAATTTTCAGGGGGATCCGGATCTCCTCACCCCCCCACCTCTCTATGGATTCGTAACTCAGAAATCATGAGAATCAGTAGAAACGATAGATGCTCCCCAAATGTACTGGAATAAATAGATAAGGGCTGCAAGTTGATATATCTAATAGTGTTGATATTATGCTCTGGAAAAAATTCAAGTATAACAAAGGGCAATGACTTCTAAATTATGCAAAAGAGGGTTATGGTTCTTATACACGGTATCTCTCCCCATCGAGATCTACATGTATCTACCATTAAAGTTTCAATTTGATACCTCTTATACATACTGTTGTTGTGTTATGCTCCAGAAAAATTTCAAGTCTGTTAAATAAAAAAGGGCAACAACTCCTAAATTATGCGAAAGAGAGGCACGGTTCTTGTACACGGCACTTCTCCTCATCGAGATCAATCTACCAGTGAAGTTTCAAGCTGATACAGTTTCTGTGTTATGCTCTGGACAGAATATTCGTACGTTCTTAGTAACTGAGCCAACTGAAGCCAAATTCCATAGCCAAATTCCATATGGCACCACCAATGTATAGGGGTAAAGATGGAAAGCTTATTATCAATTTTCTTTTCACTACATATGTTTGTTTTTTTTGTAAAAAGACACGTCTCAGGGAGACTGCTTAAGAGTGAGACAGCCTGTGTACCATCAGTGGCGAGTTAGAATGTTGAAATTTGCCAAGAAACAGACTAAGATATCATACTTACAAATACGCAAATAAAAAGGTGTTGATCAGACTGCATGGATACACAGGACTGAGGCTGGTCTGTGCATGTGTTGTTTGCACACACCAATGTCAGGGTTTCACTCGTCGAAACATTTATATATAATTAACCTAATTATAGTGATCGATTCAAAAAGATTATCAAACGTTATAAAAAGTCTGGGTGTAACTTGGATATCATGCAACATGTCTGTATGCCTTGTTTAAACCCAAACACGGTTTAAAACTATGATTTCCTCTTTAATTGCACGACGGTGGGTCAAACCTCTGCCTAAAGGCCCTGTCACACTATAACGTTTTAGCCAACGTATGCCGACGTATGAAATATATATCTAGTACGCTGGCATACGCTGAAATCTAATAAAAAAATCAGAGGAAGCCTCTCTCTGAACTTATGCAAAGCGTTCGCGAAACGAGCAAAGAACGTATGTCTAACTTATGAGTAACTTATTCAGAACTCATTCCCGACGTAACATAACTTATACTTGTATCAGCGTATAAAAGCGTATGCCCAGCGTGTCACTAGCGTCCTTAAAACTTATGCACAACGAACGTCTAACGTATGCTGAATTGTACATATAACGTACGTTAACGTATGCATAACTTACATGTAGCGTACTTCTAACTTATGTCAAACGTATAAAACAGTACAACATTTTGGGACCATTTTGTCATATGGCAATATATACCAACGTACTGTAGCGTGTTTGTAACGTATTGATAACGTATCTATAACTTATTCAGCGTACACCAACGTACTTGGTGAATTTTCATACGTTGGTGCTAACGTACCTCAACGTATGCATAACTTAACCGTTGCGTACAGCTAACTTATGCCGAACGTATAAGCAATACGTCGGCATACGCTGGAGATTTTTTATGCAAGCACAAAATTTTGGATCTTTTCGCCGTATGACAACGTATACCAACGTACAGTAGCGTATTCGTAACGTGTTTAAAACTTATCTCTAACGTATTCAGCGTACACCAACGTACTTGCTTAATTTCTCATACGTCCGCATACGCTGTTGCTAACGTATGCATAACTTACCTGCGGCGTGCATCTAGCGTATGCCTAGCGTATAGAAACAGTACGTTCGCATACGCTGTCATTTTTTATGGATGCACAAAATGTTGTACCTCTTGGCCGTATGTCAACGTATACCACCGTACTATAGCGTATTAGTAACGTGTTTGAAACTTATTTCTAACGTACTCAGCGTATACCAACGTACTTGCTGAATTTTTCATACGTCGGTATACGTTGGTGCTATACGTCGTAGTGTGACAGGGCCTTAAACGACGGCTCTGAGGTAAAGTTTTAATCGGTGGGTTGGTGCCTGATGATTATCTGTAGCTGAGCTCACCGTGGCTCAACTTGAGGTTTTTTTTAGCTGTGAATATTTGTGAGTCGTGATACTTTTTCTTTGTATCATCAAAACGTGTTGGTTTGATTTGATTGTCTCTCTATGGTGATACATTGCAGTAGTTGGGAAGCCGCCATGCGAGCCTAACATTTTTGTGCTTCAACAACAGCAGAATCCAGGGCAAAGTTTGTATGCCAGTGGTTCTGTGTTTGTCTCTGTTTTGTTATGCATTACTCTGTGTCCATTCTACTTTTGCAATCGTCTTGAATAGGTAGATAATGCTGTTGATTTGCTTTTGTTGTCTTACCGAATGTCTTGTTAATGTAAATGTTCTGCGGCTGTTCATCGCGGTGCAGTGGGTTGGTCTGCAGTGTGTGATTGTGGTATCTCCTGGTCATATACTCACTTTATATATCGCGTCCGTGTCAATGTTTCAATAAAGTACCGTTCTGACGGCTCCGACTAGCCTGGCCACCTGAGCAGTCTCGCAATAACTGCTTGAACACATAAATAACAATCTAAAAGACGTAGGGTGTTTGCTTTCTTGTTTCATTGGAGGTTTCATCCTTTTAGAACTGAAAAACCCTAAACGGGTACTTTAGCAAACAGCAAAGACCCAGATGTAATGTCTCAAAAGTTGGCATATCATCAGGGTATGCATTGTTTCTTAAGACAAAATCGATCTTCAGAGAAACTTGAGTAAGATATAAACATTATTTGGTAGTTATAACCTGTAACCGCTTTGAATATTCATTTTACCATCCTGACTTTACTGTATCAAAATTTATGGAAATTCCATTGGTCTTCAACTTGTTCAAAGGGTTAAACACATATATGATGTTCGAGTAGTTTAGATTTTATTATTTGTGTGATACCATTTCGTTGAACATATCTTACATGAGTGTGCATGTTTTATGAATCTATACAACGAGTTGGGGAAAGCGATAAAATGCAAGTATTTTTTCGCTTTAATAAATGGAATAAAAGAGGAGTACGAAGGTTAGATTTTATTTATCGCATGGCTTAAAATTACTTTAAAATCTCACTGTAAGAGTTTGTAATCGCATTGCTTAATATGTTAATGACTGTTGGGATATTGTGAATGTTTTTATGCATCAACATTTGCCAGGATCCAATGAAGCTATTTGAACACAAAGCCTATAGATTGAGTGTTCAAACATCTACCAAGGGACCCGGTAAGTATTAATACATGAAACAAACTTGCATTATTATTTGTGTTGACTCGGGATCAAGGGGCTGCAGGTTCGAGCTTCACTAGATTTCTCTAGACAATATGGCATCAAGTGTAAGCTTTGGAACGTCATTACGTCGTCGCAACGCCATAGCCGTACGCAATGTTTTACAATTGCTCGCGCTCATTTTAACTATTTTTAAATTCAAAACAATGTTCCAACAGTATGTGAATCTCCAGATTCCAGTTTCGTTTATTTGAAGCTTTGTTTGTTTGTTTGATTTAATTCTTTACGTCCCATTAACAATCTTTCAGTTATACAAGGACGGGTCTTCCAGGCTTGAACCAGTACTAAGCTAGGATTAATGTGTTTTGCTCAAGGACACGCAGTGACGCCGGTGAGGCTCGAACCCGCGGCCTCGAGTCAAGCACTCTACCAATGAGCCACTGTGCACTCTTTATTTGAAGCTATTTGAATAGTGATCACACATGTTTTTCATGCATTAACTTTTACCGTTCTGGAGGGAGTTGTTTCAACATGAGGCCGTAAGTGTGGTCGTTATTCTTGCATATTTACCTGATTCCAACCTTAACCGCACTTAACGTCGCTTAAGCATTAAATTATCCTACTCTTTGAACAAAATGACATCAGTGTCAAATTTTCGAACGGCATTACGTCGCCACAACGTCAAAGACGCGCGCAACGTTTTCGCGAGTAAAACAAAAACATCGACAAAATGTTCAGTCAAGACTACAACGCATTCTCTTGTACATATAACGTAAGGCCAAACAAATCAGGACCCAATTTAGGCTTTGACAAGATTAAAGACATGTTCAAACAGCACGGGAATCTCATGATTTAAACATGGAATTTTGCGGTTTCAAACAGCTTCGCGTAACGAATTCTTTGCAAGAATAGGTATTCTTGCATAGAAATTCGTTACATAAAGCTGCCTGAAGCCATGTTCAAATCATGAGGTTCACGTTTGAACATGTGTTTTAATTTGACAATATTTAAAATCAGCCCTGATTTGTTTGTCTGACATTACATGGAAAGTGCTGCTGCCCGGACTGAGCATTACGTCGACGTTTTTGTTCGAGACAACGTTGCATTGGTGACGTTAATGACGATCGAAAGTTTAACGCTGACGCCATTTTGTTTTAGTAGAGGAGCCAGGGTTCAAAAATATCAAAAATAAGCATTTAGGTATGCCCCATTTTTAGCAGAATTTTCACTTGTTTTATGCTTTAGTACATAGTATAGGCAGTATGAAACCAGATATTGCACTCAATTTAAGTCTTGCAAACATACCTTTAACATCGTGTTTAATATGTTACCCATCATTTTCTTAAAAACAAAAATAAGTAATTAAGTCTACTTAGGTAGAAGTTGAAATGTTAAAATGAACAAAACATTTATGCAATCTGTAAGAACATGCTACTCTCTACACATATTAATGTTTTTAAAAGTTGTTTGCATCCACTATAATGTCATTTACGTTACATTTTCAAATATACTCGTAAAATTATTGATATTTTGTTAAAAAGTTTCATTTGACAATTTTTTCAATATGTGTTTTACTTTAGGATAACATGTATTTAAAAGAGCGTTAACTGGCCATTTCAAAACTGCCAACATATACGTTCTAACATAAATACGTTGTCAGTTATAAGCTGTTTAATTAGATGACCATAGATACAATTTTATATAAGTTTAGAACCTCTTAAGTTTGAAAATAAGCATACATTTTTTCTACCTTATGATAATTGTTTTGATATTACCGACTTTAGAGTAATACTTAACAACATTTCTGAGGTAAAATATCATTTTGTTGTCCAATTTTCAATATGTAACGTATATAACAAAGTTGAAGACAAACAAATATTGATTAATAGCTTAAATTATACATCACTGGAAAGTTTATTTCATTAAAAAGGGGGGTGTTTGATAGGCAAAAAAGAACATTTCTTCCAAAAGAAGAAGTTATCATTACTAATTAGGAGACTGTGAATATGGTTGTAAAATTTTCTTTTAAGTAATGGTATACCTATTGACTTAAAAACAAAACACATTGTTTGCTAATTTTTCTATGTTATGTTATGCAATTACTAAACTTATAAAATGATAAGTCTGATGGAACATCTCAACTAGGATACATTCTCTTAAGCTTGTTCAATCAAATGTGCTAAAGTAACATATACAACTATAAATAAACGAAATATGTATCATGATTCTATATTTGTCTCAACCGTTTACCATATTCAACTGAGCCTGAAAACCTAAAACAAATTTAGATATTTGCACATTTTTTCTTTTAATTGAACAAAACAATCTAATAAGCTATCCAGAAGTAGCCAAAGCTTTGTGTCGAACCTGTTCACAAAATGAATTATTGCCATTGAAATTGGGTAAATCATTCATAAGGATGGGTTTTACATGGCAAGGCAGTGATCATATCCAAGAAATCTAGATTTCTTCAGTTGTAATTTACGATACCAAATTTACTTTATAAAATTTCAACAGAGAGGAAATGTTTAAGCCAAATTTAACTAGGACGCATTAAAATTTCCGTTTAAAAGATTATTTACGTTAATCAGAATGTTGATAGGAATAGAAATATCTTAGAATAAAATAGCAGTCATAAGATCAAACTTAGTTTTAGCAATTAGTGCTAATATAGCTGATGTTAAGTTCTATCATAATACCATAGCAGTCATTGGGCCCCATTTTAAACAAACTGTTGCAGTAATCCTGTCAGTTGATCCCTTTTATATGCGTTAAATAATAGATGAGTTGTAAAGCAAAGACTGCATTGAAGAACTGAAACTAGACTGTGCATATTTCCTGGGTCAGACTAGCTAGTTTCTGCCAGTTCTGCATAGGAGAATAGATATTTTCTTTTTTTTCAGATACTTCTCTTGTTTAACATTATGCTAAATGATATATCATTCTTTGTATTTATGTTGAACATGTTTATGAAAGTATTTTGTGAATGTCTTATATGAAATGAGATGAAACAATAAAATAATTGTATTGTATTGTCCATATTTTTAATTAAGATTCAGCAAAAGAGTGGTATAGGGGTTATCCGTGGGGGTGGGGGTTATTTTGCAATTCCTAGAACATTGAACATATGCCATGTGGAATATAGTCGGGGAACCAAAGTCGCGTATCGTGCAAAAACACACATTTTTTGCACCCGAAAGGTATACGGCTGGAATTTTGTATAATGATAGTCTAAATAGTGCTTGATGTGAAACCACTGTATAGCAATGCGACCAGAATTGCATTTTGCGGAAAAATGCATTTTTTGTATGCCACTTAGGCCATGTTAAGCAATCTTTCATAGCATAGAAATTGTGATGTTTCCCTTATCAATAAGTTAAAGAGTGTGCTTTTGGTCTTCAAAAGAACCGTCTCATTTAATAGGTCCATTTAAGTCCCCACAACATATGTTTTGGTTGAGAAATAACAAAACTAATTTTCCATTACACACTCTTATCTGGAGAATGGCTATGAGAAGCCGTTTGACAGTTCGATAATACAATAATACACTATCAAACCCATATAAAAGTATGAGCAGTCATTTGTGCACCAAAATGATCATTTTATGGATACTTTTTTCTTTACAAAAACTATGCGGTTACATTTCTTCATCTCAGACGGGGACAGACAGTTTTTTCATGGTGATGTAATAATAGTTATACGAGTTTTTTTATAATTATTTTACCACTGTTAAATTAAGTTATTGTTTTCAGTAGATAAAAATCCCCTTGGTCCCTACAATGACCCTCTGTTTCAAAGCTGTTGTAAATATGGTAGATAATCATCCTTTAAACATTGATATATTTCTTTTATGTGTTAAACTGCTCTTCAGTTGCCCATAGTTATCTAACTACGCACCAGCTGGTATGGACTAAAAAAGTAAGTATCAAATTATCGTGGTTTCATATTTTTACTTTTCAGCTACCTTTTCTAGTTTGCCATAGAAAATAAAATAAATTGCCTTAAATTATGTCCCAAACGCCTGTCTAACTGTATGCATTGTTTAAACACATTCAATTTAAAATTTATTTATTTATGCAAAAAATGTGCAATTTAAACCACTTCAGTGGAAGGAAAAAAGTGAATAAGTAAGCACACATGTTTTTACGTGATATCCTTCCAAGCGATATATAAATAATTATAAATACATTTTTGGGCAATAAATGCAGTTTTATTGAGATCAGAAGCATAGAAATCTATAAATTTAATTTCAAAATGGGGGTGCCCTAATCTACATGCTTTAAAAATCAATAAGCAGTATTCTTATATGACCACCACTGCTTCTGAGGTCTACGCCGATGTTGTATTATTATATAAACTCAATTTTTTTTCAATCCTGAACTTTTTTGATAAAAATATATAACATTTTCAAAAATAATATTTTGACATGTTCTTGCTGGGCTTCCGTAGAAAGATGACTGCTCTGGCGTTATGCAAGTCGATTGAGTCTGCTATACAGTGGTTTCAGATACACCATAGAATTACCTTTGCAACCATACAAAATCCAGCTGTATACCTTTCGGGTGCAAGGGTTAGCATTTTTTCTACCTTGATTCCCCGACTAATATTGACCAGAACAGTCTGGTCAGTCGTGGTTGGCCATGTGGTGCTAGCTATACATTTAGTTCACAGCTTAGAAACTAATAGGACTGGGTCAATGTCCAGGCAAATCTTAGTTTTATCTGAGCATAATTTATTCACATTGAAAGGAATAGGAACTTGAAATATACCTATATTGTACTGTAACAGCTTGGTTATGCCTACTTTGTGTCCCTTTCTCACTGTGCCATGTCGGGTTGGCTTGCAGTCTGTGATTGTGGCATTTCTTGGCCATACTCTATCATTTTTTGGAACTATAATAACTGTTGATGACAACGTCATTGTATTACATACGATTGAATTATAAATCTGCTCTAGCTTAAGCAAATCAAAAATCATCCGATGACCATAGACAAAAAGTCATTAGTGTTCATGGGCTTTATAATTTGCTATATTTTAGTGTTAGAAAGCTTTATTGGCATGTCTTATTCTGTTTTATATTGAACATTGATCATTATATACTGTTTGCTGCCAAAATTTGCATTTTACTACTAATATAACACGGTTTAAAGTATAAACCTGCAAGGGTACTCCCATTTTTGCGCTATTTTGAGATAGTGCATACCCCGGGGTATTCCGTTGCGCATATAACTTTTGTGTACAAGCCGATTTTTTAAGAGTTTGATTTTTGAATTGAGCACACTTTTCTACATAAGATCACACCTTCAAACCTTTTGGCCTCAACCACTTGATTAAACCTATTACGGGCTCTCGGACTATTACAAAATATAAATAAATTTCAACATGCTGAAAAGAAAAGTAATAATGAATGAAGAAAAGAAAACAAATCGATGGCTGTCTCAACGAAGAGCATGTTGAATACGCCACTTGGATCCTCTCTTCGAGACATCCATACATTGTAGAAGGGAGTAGAGAAAATTCTGACGAGTCTTCGCATATGCCGACACGCCTTCGCTTTCCACGCTCAAAAATGCGTTAAGTATAAGTACCGAAATCCCTGTAGCGGCCCTCGTACACATACACATACTTTTACAGACTGGAAATGATTGCCAAACCCTAAGCTGTCTCATGGCAACTTACATGTACACAACATCCACAAGCAGTATAGATCAGAATCAGACAGCTCCCATAGGAATGATATGTTATAATCAGATCATGACTCAGCAGAGCAAACTATATAATTAGTCAAAAGAACAGTTACAATCTGCCATCATGAGTTTGATGAATAATTGAGTACACGGTAGACCCAGATGAGATGTCTATTAAAGTAAAGTATTATTAAATGCCAACACAGAGCCTATTTTGGATCCATGATACCAAAGAGTTTCAATCCAGATCTGGACTGATATTTCTTTAACAAAAACTTTGTGAGAGAAGTTTCTAAGTCTTAAAACTTGCACCAACAAAGACAAGGCTGCTCGTGTCACTCAGAAATCCATTTACTCTGCACTTAAAGTCATATCAAAATAATGTTAGGAAGCTCTAGACTAAGTGCTTACCAAATCTTTGCAATTAGTCTGTTTAATTTCTTGATTTTGCGATCGTTAATTTCTTTTTCCACTTTTGGAACGGGAAGTCGTTGATTCGAGGACGCACCATTATGAAAAAATGATTTAACAAAATAGAATTTCAGCTAAATAAAGGGATATAACCAATAATTTCCCCCTGTATTCCAAATAAGTAACGACACTGACTGTAATTAGCCAAAAACGTTAAAATGGCTATTTACAGTTGACTGTCATTAGCAAAAAAAACCCCTTAAAATGGCTATTGACTGTCAACTGTAAATAGCCATTTGAACGTTTTTTCGATAATTTATATCACTTCAGATTGTAAGAGGAAACTAAGCTACAGAGACAGAAGAAGAACTGGGTATAACGAGTTAACGCCCCTCTATCTCGGAGTCTTTCCTTCTTTGCTCTCCTCTTTAAGTTCAATGTTAGAACATAAGACATCATCTGCCAAAGCGTAAAAGAAATAATTATAAGGATTGTAAATAATAAAAGTGAACATTTTGACTTGAAAGGAGCTAGGACTGGAACACATCCTTTAGCCTACACCGACGTGAGCAAACAACTGTTTAGCTCTAATATCACTATACACATGTAACTCTACCTATTCATATACATGTATAACAGGAATTTACGGTCGTCTTCAGCGATTAAAAGCTAAAAAACAAATTCAATTGCCGTTACGATTAACTGGTCAAACACGAGCGGATGATTTTCCTTATTCCAATTTACGATAATTGAGAAAATACCCTATATTTTGAAATAAAGTGCATTTGAGGGTCTTTCTATAAACTTTATATATTAAACATGTTTATGAGGTCACATATACGAGGATGGGATCAAAAGTAATGCCACTGGCCAATTTTCACCGCAACTGTTGGCGAGAAGACTGCACATGTAGACACAATATCTCTCGTGAAATTAACTTTTGCACAAACCCTACTCATAAGCGGTTAAGCAAAATGGTTGGGAGAAGCGTTGAAAATGAGATCGAAATAAGGGCTGACATAAAGACTCGCGCATTACTTAGCAGAGGTTCAACGGACGTTTATGCTGACATATGTACATATGTACATATGTGACAATTTGAAACAAACACAAATGCAATTCCACCTTTAGTTGTCATTTAACATCATTGGTTGCATTACTTTTGATCCCGCTCTCGTAAACATCCCTTAAGGCCCTGTCACACTTCGACATATAGCACCAACGTATGCCGACGTATGCAAAATTCAGCAAGTACGTTGTTATACGCTGAGTACGTTAGAAATTAGTTTAAAATACGTTACTAATACGCTATAGTACGGTGGTATACGTTGACATACGGCCAAGAGGTCCAACATTTTGTGCACCCGTAAAAAATTACAGCGTATGCAAGCGTACTGTTTCTATACGCTAGGCATACGCTAGATGTACGCAGCAGGTAAGTTATGCATACGTTAAGGTACGTTAGCACCAACGTATGCGGACGTATGAGAAATTAGGCAAATACGTTGGTGTACGCTGAATACGTTAGAGATAAGTTTTAAACACGTTACGAACACGCTACTGTACGTTGGTATACGTTGTCATACGGCGAATAGATCCCAAAATATTGTGCTTGCATAAAAACTCTTGAGCGTATGCCGACGTATTGCTTATACGTTAGGCATAAGTTAGATATACGCAACGTGTAAGTTAGCACCAACGTATGGAAATTCACCAAGTACGTTGGTGTACGCTTAATAAGTTAGAGATACGTTTTCAATACGTTACGAACACGCTACAGTACATTGGTATACGTTGTCATATGACAAAATTGTTTCAAAATTTTGTATTGTTTTATACGTTTGACATAAGTTAGAAGTACGCTACATGTAAGTTATGCATACGTTAACGTACGTCATATGTACAATTCAGCATACGATAGACGTTCGCTGTGCATAAGTTTCAAGAACGCTAGTGATACGCTGGGCATACGCTTTTATACGCTGATACAAGTATAAGTTATGTTACGTCGGGAATAAGTTATGATTAAGTTACTCATGAGTTAGACACACGTTCTATGCTCGTCTCGCGTACGCTTTGCATAGTTCAGAGAGAGGCGTCCTCTGATTTTTTAATTAGATTTCAGCGTATGCCAGCGTACTAGATATATATTTCATACGTCGGCATACGTTGGATAAAACGTCATAGTGTGACAGGGCCTTTAGATTTTTTATTGAGAGCTTGACACCGGAAGCCAGACAACATGGTTGAGTATATGATGGTGAGATAGGGATGATGAACCATTTAGGGATTAATGGTTCCCTTACACTCAAGTAAGAACTCAAGTAAGAAAACACGCTAGCCATCTAGACAAAAAATGGGGTTTACACACCATATCACCAAATGCACTATTCTGTTGCTGTTAAATTCCTCCGTCGGTTTACTAACACTGGCGGGGGAGTGCCTCTGTGATGACCGGCAGGCGCATACTCCAGGACAAAGTCTTATGGATTCTTAAAAACCTTGTAAAATTGATCATCTTGACAATCTGATTTTAGTGATCCATTCAAAAAGATTAGCAAACTTTATATAAAGGTTGGATATAACTTGGATGTCATGCGACAGTCTGCAAGCCTGATTTTACACCTAATCACGGTTTATAGCTATGGTTTCCTCCTTAATTTCACGACGGTGGGTCAGGCCTCAGACTCTATGACGGCTCTGACGTAAAGCTTTAATCGATGGGTTCGTGCCTGATGCTTATCTGTAGCTTGACCCATCGTAGCTCAACTTGAGATTTCTTTAGCTCTGACTATCTGTGAGACGTGAGCCCTTTTCTTTGTTTCATCATAGTGTGTTAATTTGATAAGAGCGTTTCTCCATGATGATACATTGCATTAGTTAGAAGGCTTCCATGCGAGCTGAACTTTTCTTGTACTTCAACAACAGCAGAATCTAGGGCGAAGATTTGGTACCAGTAAAATGCATTTAAGCCCCCCCCCCCCCAGGAGGCTTAGGCTGATTTTTTGTTGTTTATTGTTACTCCAATTACGGGAGTCTGTAATTGTTCTATGTTTTGTTGTACGTTACATTATGTCCATTCTAGTTTTGCAATCATCTTGATGCGGTAAAGAGAGCTGGTTGCTTTGCTTAGTTTGTCTTCCTGGTGTCTTGTGATAGTTGTGTGGCTCTTCCTTGCGGTGCCATAGGTTTGTTAGCAGTTTGTGATTGTGGTATTTCCTGATCATACTCACTATTTTTATATAACGTTTGATAATGTTTTTGAATTGTTCACTTAAATTAGGTTTTACAACAATTATTTTTAATTTATAAACTTAATCACCATAAAATAAAGGCTCTGTTATACCCTGTTGCAGAAGAGTTTTTTTTACCTAATGTTGTATTTAACAATTAACTTTGAGTGTCTGTGGTAGATTTTTTCTCCGTACATTGGAACGAGAAATTTTCTAGACTCCGCATTACAATTACCACAATTTCTCCGCAAAGTTGCAAGTTTATCATCTTGGTGGGAAAGCAAGAGCTGGTTGCTTTGCTTAACTTGTCTTCCTGGTGTCTCGTGATGGTTGACTGACTCTTCCTCGCTGTGCCATGGGGTTGTCTGTGGTTTGTGATTGTGGTATTTCCTGATCATATTCACTTACTATTTGTTATGCCCATAAATGCTTATGCTCATCAGCTTGAGACTCGAAATTAATCAAAACGCAACATGTTTCGCCTGTAAAAGCTGGAGCTATCGACATTGTTATGGTTCTAGCTTATAGATATAAACTTCGCTTCTTGTAAGCTACGACATAATACTGTTAAATAAGCGAATAACAGAGGCGCCATAAATGAAATTACAATCCTCTACTAGCTAGTCTCTATAGCTGAGCAGGCTGATTTGTGCATGTTTTTCTCACAAACTGCGAAGACTGATTTTCTCATGCTTTGGCCCATTTGAAAGTACATGTAGTCTTTACAAAGGCAATGTATTAAATAATCCCCCCTGTCTTCAGGGTTAGCAATAAAGGTATGCTGAGCTACAAAGACTAGGTAGAAATTTCAGACATGACAGGCATAGATATGATACTTGCTAATAAGCTAATAACAAAGGCATGGATCAATATGCGAGGAAGCACAGGCTGATCTGCACCTTTGTTGTTACAAAATCAGCTGATAATAATCATTTCAACTTATTAAAACTTGCCAAAACGCATTGGATCCTGCCAGGGTGAGAGAAGTAAGGGCTAAAAAGCAGGAAATACCACAGTCACATTTTGAATTTACATTTAGTTTGCTTTTATTTTATATTATATTATATTGTATTTTAGTTACTGTCTCCGGGTCCATAATATGGAACTCGTTGAGAGTTCTTTTCTCCGCAATCGGAACATATTGTACACGTGTGTGTGTGTTGACAATTTGGTACATGTCGTAAAAAGCATCATCAAAATCAAACTTATAGTGTAGATTTTATTTTCTTGTCCTTTGGGATCATGGGTTTCATCGTAAAACTTTGAAACTAATAGAGGGCCACTGATGAGGTCTAAATGGCCGAAACTAGCTAGTCTAGCCCAGCAAATATGCTCACTCTGGTTTCAATTCTTTGGTGTAGTCTTTGCTTCCAAAGGATACTCTTTTAAGAATATGTTATAAATGTTTCGTGCGAGTGTTCCGCCTTTTGATCGCCCCTCGTGTTAGATAATGCAGTACATAAAAATGCCTGAGTATCTGACTTATTTATTTGCGTTTTAATAATATGTTGAACTAGATAAATGTGTACCTTTTGGTGCACGAACACCAGATAATTTGCGCATGGCCTTTGTGTGAATTAATATCGAAATCTGGATGGATGATATCTGTGGTGATAGACCAGGCGAATTGCCTTTTAGCATGCATCGCGTTTTCAGAAGTTAATGGCTTTTCGAGGGTGACGACACGTCCATGTTTGTGCTTATGCACATGTTCGTCTGGATCCGAAAACCTATGGTGATACGCCATTTCCAGTACGGAAGTTCATATGGTTGGCTATGTGTTTATAGCTACGATATGCCTTTTTGTATGAATCACATTTGCAGAAGTTTATGGCTTGATTATGCATTGATAAGTTAGGGGTCTTTCATGCAAACCAAATATCTATGTGTCTTGATCAACATCTGAATTAAGGGTGAGGTTGGCGCCGCTAAACCGGTTTAAGCCCTCCAGTAAAATATTTTACTGACCGTTCCAAGGCGGTACTTCTTTTGTGGATCTTTTATGTTTTTGTTCTGTCTTGTGTTTGCTATGTCTTTGGTCACCTGCTGAGAAAGGGCTGACCTCTTGGCTCTCGTTTGTGGTGTCTACTGTGAGTTTGTCACTTTCCCATTGTTATCCTGGGTCAGGTGTGGTACTTGATTGTATCGATTCATGATCTTTGCACCCTTACTTACTTTTATTGCCGGTGACGACAAGTCAAATTTTTTGCTCATGCACATGTTCCTCTGGATCCAGATATCTAAGGCGACATGCCAGTTTTCCGACACGGATGTTCAAATGATGGGCTATGCATTTATAGATACGAGGTGCGATACATTTGCACACTGTTTAGCTTAATTTATTTATTAGTCTGCATTATTTATCAGGGTAATTATATAAAACTGTTTTTTCTATGAGGCCCTCGCTAGCTACTGAATACAACATTTATACACTAAGTGCATTTTCATGATATCAACGCGCATGCACATGCTTTTCTGGATTCCTTATTTCTTTCAGGACACAGGCTTCAATAAATGATTTTTATAAGTATCGTTATCTATATATTTCGAGAGGGTACTGCAGTATACATAGATAGAGAAGAGACAGAGATGGTACATGTGCCTGGTATATTTGCTGAATGTATTGTATATCACAATAGGCTCTTTTGTTGATAATTTAAAAACCCACATAGTCGGGCCCGCTAGACACGAGTTTGACCGAATTTCGGTCTACCATTCGATGAGTATAGTCTGATTAGTTTTGGAGCGACGACTTCCTCCCTTTTTATATGACTAGATTTGGCCTTCCTTTTCATATGACCCAACTCGGAGCAATATATTGTGCTAAAATCTATGCATCAAATTTATATGACCTTTATCATACTGAAGACGATAGAGGAGAGAAGCAATTTTATGCTATTTACGACGATTTATCCCTACATTTGGGAAATGAAGTTGATGTGACCTAGCTCAGATATCTAGCAACAGGGGAAGGCCTTCCTGGTTTTATAGGTGTAATTCCTTAGCAATCTCGAGCAACCTGTCTTCCAGGAACCAGGGAACACTCTTATCTAGTCGCGTTAACTCACGGAATTGAATGTCAAATTTCGTGAATAAATCTGCTACACTTACAAGAGCGCATTATAAATACGGGTGCACTTTTACAGTGTAGAAATCCAATAGCAGTCTAGGGACAAGATGCCTTTGTACTTTTAAACAATCACTGCAGTAAAATTACATATATCAACACTCTGTCAGATTTGCTTTCAAAATAAACAGCCTAGATAAAGTTTGTAAGCTTGCGGTATAAACTTGAGGCCAGTGATTAGCTTTGGATACAAGCAAACTTCATTTAATAGCGAACACCCAGATGTAATGCTACATCTGGCGACATTTGATCAGCGTCTGCACGGCTACCCATTGATGGGCCAGCAAACCACATCTGATAATGTCGTCTGCTAAAGTTGTTTGCTGTATATTTAGTATAAACATCTCATGAAGATGGAAGATTCAATTGGACCATGAAGGGTCAATATACTTACCTCTGTTTGTCACATGCTTTGCTGTTTTTATACAGTAGGAACTTATTAAAATTAAGTTAGCTCTGGAACAGTCTAGTCTGGGTTTTGATAGATGAAATAGATTCAACAAAAACAAGGCAATGATAAATATATTATGTTTTGCTGTATGCATGGAGCTAACTTATGACAGAGTAATTTCTAAATTCAGATGCTGAACCCAGTAAAATAAAAAAAATAATCTCAGAGTGTTGATAACACAATTAAAGGCGAAATTTATGAACTCCGATCCGAGTTCCTCGAAAGCGCTTGTCCTTAGAGTATTAGCAGCTGAGATAAGGTCAATTAAGAGAAGTATTATAAAACTTCGACACACTGATGCCACCTGTTTCTTTAGCCAGACATGTTGACATTTGTCAAGAGACATATCTATCTATTTTTCTGGACCTGAACAATAGCAGTTTGCTACGTTTTTTCTCATGTATATACGAATGTTGTCAGGTTGGACAGAAATCATAGTTCACTTGCAGAGGTTTTTACTGAAAATTATGGTATTCGTGCATCATTTTAGTGCTGACAGGTGTCTTATATGATAGATGAGGTATTATATTAATACTTTTATGACTATAAATATTATTTTAACTTATATCTGCTCAGGAAGGAAGGGACCACAGCTCATTATAGATAGAATCGCTTACTAGCATGGTATTATTTACAAGTAAAACAACCACAGTACTACAAAATAGGTTCCCATTGATCTCAGTACATATATTTGGGATCCTGAATTAGCCATCATCATGGATTAACAACATACAAACATGTGCAAGATTCATTGACACTTCTTCTGATCCTTTGGGAAAAAATGATTTAAACCAAAATCATCATGGCTTATTATGAGTGTAGATGATACGATCACTCTGAGCCAATAATTGAAATGCAGTGTTAACAGAAATAAGGTGGCGGTGAGGGAAGGAGGTGGGTTTTTGAGCAAAATAAATAGAAACGAGGTCTTACCTCTGACAATTCCAAAAACTGAGTGCGTGATACCGATATGCAAATAGCTTAATTGATTTTGGAGAACGCTGATTGGATAATGGAATTCCTTCACTGCTGATAAGCCCTATGGTCAAGGTTGCCTATCAGCAGTGGACTGCGTGATAGTCTCAAACCATAAAATCTTTTACCTGGCGTAAAAAACATTTATGGTTTTGGAGACAAAAATTTGTAGGAGTGCTTGTTGCGAAGCTGGCTTGTTTGTCGAAATGAAACGGAACACAAGGTTGTTGTAAAAGGGCATTTATTGTAAAAATGCCAGAGATAGTTGAAAGTAAACAGTATGAACTATTTTGCAATGAACAGATGATAAAAAGTGAATTTCGGCAAATGTGGGCAAATAAAAAGCGCCATGAATTGGCAGCTAAAAGCTGACAAGGAGGCCCACACAAGCAAAGCAACAAGCAAACCATAACGAATAAAAATTGACTAAGGGAAGTTGTGATTAATTAGTCCGGAAAAAAAATGCCAGATGAAAACTGGACCACCTTTTCTGATCTAAAACCTTAAACCGTCAAATTACATCTTATATACAACTTATAACATGAGATTACAAGGCTAACCCGTACCTTGCTGTCTCATCCAGACAAGGTAGACATGTGCTTATAAACTAGTTCCATTAAAAACTTCAACCTGCTGACTCCTTCAGGCAGGGAAAAACAAATTCATTCCAACACAAAAATTAAAAATAATAAAAAAGTTGATAATAATACAATTAGCAATTAAAATGAAGAAGGCAAGGCTTATAAAGAAAAACAGGTTCATGAATTGTTTACCACACAAAATGGCCACAAAAACATGTGTATTATGCTCCTATTCTAGGCCATACAGTACACAACACACAAGTAATAGTGACCAGACAAATCATAAAATATTGTGCCTTTTTCATTTTGCTGACCTAGCCGTCTCCTACATGTTATAATATTACAGAAAACTTAAAGGTAGGTATAAACATGAAAAATATACAATATCAAAAAGTGTTGATGAATATAACTTTGTTCCTGAAGTAAAACATAGTGAAGAAGATCTGGAAGGGGGGTAATCATGTAATTTTTCTGTTGCTGTGGTTTCAGGAGCTAAGATAGAATTTGAATGGTGAACAACAGAAGGTTGTTGGTTGTAAGTAACCTCAGTTCTTCAAGAGTTTTTGTTAACAATGCAGATACTGCAGTGGAGCTATCACCGAAACACTAATGACTTTACTTCAGGATTTACAATTAAATAAGCCAGAACATATAATAGGTGACATATGGGTACAAAATCTTATGAATAAGATGCTGACTAAATTGGATGGCCAATTGATAAAATTGAAACAAAAAGCATAATCATTTATGTCATGCTGTCTCCTACAGACATGAAACAAAGTGATAGCAATTGTTATATAACATGCTGTCTCCCACAGTCATGTTGAATATTTCAGACCAAACTTGTCCCTAACGATAAGTCATGATATGATGCTAATGTTTTATTCAACATGCATCTAATCCATTAACCGCCATGCTGTCTCCTACAGGCATGACCGTGAATGGGTTAATGATCCATGGAACTTAAAGTTAATCTTGAACATGATCTCATTACATAAGTATAAACATGGTTCAACTCTCTATTGCTTGCTTTTAGCTGTTAATACTGGGTTGCGTATGTAACGCAAATATGCTGTGTCTCTTGGGAGTCTGGCTTCCATAGCAATGGAATCCAATTCCAAACCCATGAAAGTCAAGCAAGTAGTTGCCTTTTCAGTTTTTTCTGCTTTGATGGGAACCCCAAGATCATTGCACATCCCCAAAAATTTATCCAAAAACTGATTGCATTTGACTGAATTGGGTGGACCAAAAATAAGGAAATCATCCAAGATATGTAAAATATCCTTGATACCTAGTTTATGTCTTGCTATCCACTCGAGGGCTTTGCTAAATGACTCAAAGAGGGCACATGAGGAAGATGCCCCAAAGGGGAGACAAGAATCATAGTAATAAAGACCCTGAAATTGGAAACCAAGAAGCGGGTGATCGTTTGGGTGGACTGGGATAAGGCAGAAGGCGGAGTCGATATCTGTTTTAGACATAAGGCAGCCGTGGCCTACACGGATCAAACAGTCAACTGCATCGTCAAAAGTAGTGTAATGAACCGAAGCAAAGGTTTTGTCAATGAAATCATTCACTGATTTCCCCTTGGGATAACTAAGGTGGTGAATCAGACGATATTCGCCAGGGGCCTTTTTAGGTACAATGCCAATGGGACTGATTTTCATAACAGGAAAAGGCTGCTGAGGGAAGGGACCTTTTACTCTGCCCAGACTAACTTCTTTGCTGATCTTTGCATGTACTATGTTTGGAAGGTCTTTGCAAGATTTGAGATTTGAGGCCTTTAACGCTGATCTCGGTCCTGTATAACCAAGGTGGAAACCCCTCTGAAATCCATAAACCAAAAATTCTTTATCACTGTAGCCTGTTAAAAAATGCTTAAGCCGGTCAAGTTTTATTGGTGTTATCAACTCGGTTTTATGTGTGTCTTGGCTGAATATTGACTGCTTGGTTGGTGTTTGCTCGTCCAGTGACTGTGGTAACTGTATTTGCTGTATGAAGTCGGGGATTTGGATTGGATGTGTTCCCTTGTTGGGTAATGTTTCTGTTAATTCTGCATCGTAATGCTGAGTGTGAACCTCTGCAGAAGCCACAACGGTGTTGGAATTTGCAGGAATTTTCCCCACAGAAACCTCTCCTGTTGTAAGTCCAGCAGGTCTGTTCAATGAATTTTGTGTTTCTTGTTTGATTTTGATTGAATCTGTTTGGACGAAAGGATCGAAATGGCGATCTGGCTTGGCGGGTTTGAAAAGGAGCATTAGCAGACATTAGCCAAAATTCAGTGTGTAATCTATCCCATGGAATGAGATGATTCTCACGTAGCATACGGAATTGTTGATCATATACTAGCCATGCCTGACCCGGGTTTCTGCGGGCAAGATCACGGACAATTTCAGCATATTTTAGTAATTGTGGGGCCTCAACTGGGAATCGTTCGGCGTATATGGCTGTAAATCTTATAAAAGCCGTTGTCCATTGTTCAATGGTATATATCTTTCTGAGGTTCTGATTAGGTACAAGACTGATTGTTGATTTTGCATCTAGCTGCAAAGAGAAATTAGTGTTTGTTGATGTGGAGAATGTTGTCCTAGGGAGTAAAGAGCCTAAGTCAATGTATTGGTTTTTCCAAATTTTCTTTTTTATTTTATTTGAGACTTGCTGAGAAATTGGTGTGGATATTGGCTCCACATATTGTGGTTGAGTTGAACCCATGTTTATACCTTGAAATGGCGTATATTGCCGTTCCACAAAATTTTGGCCCAAAGTGTTAATATTGTCTTCATCACTCGAGGTGGACGAGTCATCAGAACTTGAGGTCGAATCTGCCACATGATGCTGTTGAAGTTGTGGTGGGCCAAACTGAAGGTTCTGTATGTCTGTTGGAGCCGTAGCCATGTTAGTGTTATTGGACATCATTGCTATCTGGTCTTGTACTTGTTGGGCCACAGGAATAGTGAGCTGTGGCTGTGTGGAGATTGGCTGAGTCTGGTGGTTTAATGTCACAGCCGTGAAATTGTCCCTTGTTTTCCTGCGCTTAGCTGGCCTGACACATGCACGAGATTGATTATGTGACGTAACCGTGTCTGGTAGACTTTGGACCACAAAAGTTGTACTTGTTGCTGGTGGTGTGGTCTTAGTCTTTTTCCGCGACTTAGAGTGTTTTGAGTGTTTGTGAGTTCTTGAACCCGATTCAATTGCTGCAGCAACACAGTTTGTAATTATGCTGTCATTAGGAAGACTGCTGATATTGTCCATGTTAACACCAGCAGACGACATATTATTATCAAATGTCCCTGAGCTGGTTATGGTGTCTGTTGATACCGTGGAGTTACTGGCTGCAACCCGACTGACTCCACTTTGTGTGGTTCTAGAATTAACTGCAGAACATGTTGATTCTCCATCACAGCAGTGGCAGCTTGATATGGTAGCTGAACGCTTTCTCGATACTCGCTGTGACATCTGGAAAAAAATTCAAAAGATTGCAGTATCATTGTTCATACTTCAATGTCACCATGTCTGATAACCTATGATCTTTCTGATTATATGAAGTATGCATTGTTATGCAGGTTTTAAATAAATGAAAATCATCCCAATTTAAAGTGCCGAAAGTAAAAAGAAAAACAGCAAAATTGTTGTAAGTCCTGGTATCTGCTAACCTGTTTTGACTGTATGACACAGACTCAGATTAGACTGCTACTACAGAATCTGGGTCCACACCCTTAGGATCAAAATTACTGAAGTGAAAATATTAGCGTACTCAATCTGAGGGTTTGTTTGTTTTTTTTTTTTTTTTTTTTTTTGTTTTTGTTTTTTTCTTCATTGGTCTACATTTTCATGATGTATAAGGGTATCATGAGTCATACATTTAGAATGGGGTTTAGTTTTATCCAATATATGTAATTGAAACCTAGTGTGTAGTTCTTGACAGAAAAATAATGCTGTCAGGCATATATCCGGATTGATTGATCTAAATTAGAAATTACAATGTGTCAGTTGCTGCCATATGATGACAGATTATCCTGGCTAAATGACGATCAACTTGAAATAAGTGATTTGATTGGTACATTGGCCATAACGTGAAAAATAACATAAGGCTTGCCAACAGTCTGGCACACTGATACAGTCAGGCACACTGATACTGTATGCTGGTATAAGGTTTGGAAGCACCCATGTTAGAGATGGAAGTATTAATTTTGTATTGTATTAAGGTATGTAGCCAACCATCTGGCATAAGTAATGATATATACGATAAAACTGTTTAGCCAACCATCAGGCTAGAATGTACATTGGTGTGTATTGTAAGGGTATGTAGCCAACCATCTGGCAAAAGTAATGATATATACGATAAAGCTGTTTAGCCAACCATCAGGCTTGAATGTACATTGGTGTGTATTGTAAGGGTATGTAGCCAACCATCTGGCAAAAGTAATGATATATACAATAAAACTGTTTAGACAACCATCAGGCTAGAATGTACATTGGTGTGTATTGTAAGGGTATGTAGCCAACCATCTGGCAAAAGTAATGATATATACAATAAAACTGTTTAGACAACCATCAGGCTTGAATGTACATTGGTGTGTATTGTAAGGGTATGTAGCCAACCATCTGGCAAAAGTAATGATATATACGATAAAGCTGTTTAGCCAACCATCAGGCTAGAATGTACATTGGTGTGTATTGTAAGGGTATGTAGCCAACCATCTGGCAAAAGTAATGATATATACAATAAAACTGTTTAGACAACCATCAGGCTTGAATGTACATTGGTGTGTATTGTAAGGGTATGTAGCCAACCATCTGGCAAAAGTAATGATATATACAATAAAACTGTTTAGCCAACCATCAGGCTAGAATGTACATTGGTGTGTATTGTAAGGGTATGTAGCCAACCATCTGGCAAAAGTAATGATATATACAATAAAACTGTTTAGACAACCATCAGGCTTGAATGTACATTGGTGTGTATTGTAAGGGTATGTAGCCAACCATCTGGCAAAAGTAATGATATATACGATAAAGCTGTTTAGCCAACCATCAGGCTAGAATGTACATTGGTGTGTATTGTAAGGGTATGTAGCCAACCATCTGGCAAAAGTAATGATATATACAATAAAACTGTTTAGCCAACCATCAGGCTTGAATGTACATTGGTGTGTATTGTAAGGGTATGTAGCCAACCATCTGGCAAAAGTAATGATATATACAATAAAACTGTTTAGACAACCATCAGGCTTGAATGTACATTGGTGTGTATTGTAAGGGTATGTAGCCAACCATCTGGCAAAAGTAATGATATATACAATAAAACTGTTTAGCCAACCATCAGGCTAGAATGTACATTGGTGTGTATTGTAAGGGATATGTAGCCAACCATCTGGCAAAAGTAATGATATATACGATAAAGCTGTTTAGCCAACCATCAGGCTAGAATGTACATTGGTGTGTATTGTAAGGGTATGTAGCCAACCATCTGGCAAAAGTAATGATATATACAATAAAACTGTTTAGCCAACCATCAGGCTTAAATGTACATTGGTGTGTATTGTAAGGGTTTGTAGCCAACCATCTGGCAAAAGTAATGATGTATACAATAAAACTGTTTAGCCAACCATCAGGCTAGAATGTACATTGGTGTGTATTGTAAGGGTATGTAGCCAACCATCTGGCAAAAGTAAATATACAGCCAACTCACTTTATATTGACACTCATTATAATAGCGGAACAGTGAGAACACTATAAAAAACCGCTGTATTTTCACGCATGTACAAGGCTAGCTTAAATTTAATTTTTTGTTTATATAAATGTTGAATAAATATGTCACTGTAAAGAGAGTTGACTGCAATCTTTTTTGGGCTAGCCTTACAGCACAAAAATCAAACAGACTGAATAACATCAATGTGTGCCAACAATCTGGCCAATTGTTTAAGGCAGGCATGCTTGCCTTAATAAAAAACTCTTGAAAATAACAGACGGTGAATACTCTAAACACATACGAAATCAACCCTGTGATTAGCCACCATTTGGTAAGCTGTAGTTCTTTGTATATTTATATACATTTGCATAAGGTTTTTGCCAACAATCTGGCAAAATGAACATTGGCTTGCAGTTTAACTGGCCTGACTAAGGATGTGTTTGTTTATTTGCTTTCCAGCATCGGAAGATGAATGTTTCCACATTAAGCTAATAGCCAACCATCTGGCAAATTGTATTAGAAAACATGACAAAATAACACATCAGTACATATTTTGCACGGGTCCGAAGGTGCCAATGGCTTTCAGACTAGTAATATGACGTGTCAGACAATCAAATTTGAATACAATATGGAAAAGTCTGATTAATTTCAGGTAAGTTCAGGGTTGTTTTACCAAAATGGAATCCTCCGAAATATGGTGTCATTCGAATTGCAGCACGCCCATACAATATCGCTAACGACTGCGTTATTATTTTATGAAAAATAAAAAGCACCCGGCTTCTAACGGGGGAAATCTTGAAATGTCATGCTTGCTGTATTGATAGATACGGCTAACCTGATTAATGAGCGCAGCTTTAATGTTTTTCAGCGTTGTTTTTCCTGGGTGATTTATTTCGTTTCCGGTGCGTTCGTGTAGGTTCTTCAATAAGACGAAATAAAGTATTCAGCGAAAATGCGGCTGTCTAGGGAATTGCTACTTGTTATTCATTCTCAGTTCATTAATGACCGAAACAATGACAGCACGTAAGCTGTAGAAATATCTTTTTAGACCGAATGGGTCTGACTAATGGACACCGTCTGGGGCTATGGTGAGACTTTGATGTGGACCCCAAAAACCTTTGTGTCTCCAGAAGCGACAATTTTTGATCGTTGCCAATTCAGTCGTTAGACCATCATTGCTCAGGTCTACCTTTCCGTTAAATGCAACGATGTCGACCTTATGTTTTGTTGGAACTGTCGGCGGAAATCTATGCAGAATTTGCAAGACAGCGACGTAGCGTACGTGTTATGTGTATAATAAGGTGTCGACCAAATCAGTTATGGCAGAAATTAGTGTTTCGTGTGTACATTGATCATCTGCTAGATCATTAGTCCCAATTTGTAAAATTACCATGTCCGGCTCAAAATCTTCGACGTCAGACAAGCGCTTTTTTCTGATAGCTGTTACAGTGGCCCCGGGCAAAGAAGAATACTGCACCATGACTTCACGCGGGTCAAGATTCAATGAGTATGTGAAATGTGTTTGGTTGTTTTTCACAAACCGTTTGAAATGACTTATAAATGAGTGACCAAGGAGGAGGATTTTGTATACCATGATGCTTTGTTCCGCAAAAGAAGTGGTGGGGTTGCCGCTAGCTTAACAGGGGACCACGTGATTAGATCGCATGCGCGTCTGACGCCATATTGAAAGAAAAAAATCAAAGAAATCGGTCTAAAATTCAGTGTTTGACTCGAGTTTTACCTTATTCGTGTGATACAGAATAAGAGAAAATTATGATAAATATGTTTACGTCTTATGCAAAGAAAATTAACATAATAAACCACAAAAAACAATTTTTTGAGCAAAATAAATAGAAACGAGGTCTTACCTCTGACAATTCCAAAAACTGAGTGCGTGATACCGATATGCAAATAGCTTAATTGATTTTGGAGAACGCTGATTGGATAATGGAATTCCTTCACTGCTGATAAGCCCTATGGTCAAGGTTGCCTATCAGCAGTGGACTGCGTGATAGTCTCAAACCATTAAATCTTTTACCTGGCGTAAAAAACATATATATCAACACTCTGTCAGATTTGCTTTTAAAATAAACAGCCTAGATAAAATCTGTAAGCTTGACGTATCTCCATGCATGTAAAACGTGAGGCCAGTGATTGATTAGCTTTGAATACAAGTAAACTTCATTTAACAGTGAAGACCCAGATGTAAAGCTACATCTGGTGACATTTGATCAGCGTCTGCACTGTTACTCATTGAAGGGCCAGCAAAACACATTTGAAAATGTCGTCTGCTAAAGTTGTTAGCTGTATATTTAGTACTAGTAATATATAGTATGAACTTATTAAAATTAAGTTTGTTTCCGGAACAGTCTAGTTTTGGTTTTGATAGATAAAATAGATTCAACAAAAACACGGCAATGATAAATCTATTTGTTTTGCTGTGTGCATGGAGCTATCTTATGACAGAGTAATTTCTAAATTCAGATGCTGAGCCCAGTTAAATAAACAATTAATCTCAGAGTGTTGATAACACAATTACAGGCGAAATTTATGAACTCGGATCCGAGTTCATCAAAAGCGCTTGTCCCTAGAGTGTATTTTTCTTGCATTGCCCAGATTAGTTTGTATTTTTTTGCAATAATTCTCATCTGTCTTTAAACCAACTGATGTGGTTTTATTTCACGAAAATGCACCGTACTTAAACAAACTTACCAGTGCAACGGATCTTGCTTTGCAATTAAATAGATTGATATTGCAACTAACCAACTGGTTCTGTAACTTGTATTTGCACCTTTTTTCAATTTTCGTCGCCATGATTATATACTATCGGTTTACATTACAATACTTTCAGATATAAAATGTTAACATGAGTAGATGTTTACCCGTCACATTATTGAAGGGATGGGTTTCCTTTGTAACACAAAAACATTAACCCTGTGGTTTTATACTATGTTTTAGCAGTGTATATTTGGAGATACAAGTCGACTTTGGATGTTATCAGTTTCCCCGAATGTGGGTTGGAGATCACCAATATTGAGAACTTAAGTTTTAGAATTCGCCATACTTTAGTTCAACTCAATTACATGGGGAAACGTGTAACTATAGATCTAAGTAAGAAAGAGAGCAAAGATCAGGAATTGATACAATCAAGCACCACACCTGGCCCAGGATACCAATGGGAAAGTGACAACTTCACAATTAGACATCACAAACGAGAGCCAAGAGGTCAGCCCTTTCCTAGCAAGTGACCACAAGGCATCAATAAATAGACGTGCACGAAAGCATAACAAAAACAAGACAGAAATAACATGAATGATCCACAAAAGAAGCACCGCCTTGGAACGGTCAGTATAAATATTTTAATGAAGCGCTTAAACCAGTTTCACAGCACGCCAACTTCACCCTTAGTTCAGATGTAGATCAAGACACAAACACAAAACATAAATAACACAAATGATCCAAAAAAGAAGTACCGCCTTTAAATGGTCAGCAAAAGAGACACTCAAGTACAATTTGGAACCTAGATACTGTATCAAATCATAGCATCATCCATAAAATTTAGAAAAGGTTCTGCGAAGTCTACGACACCGATACCGCTGCTTAAGAAGCCTCTGAGTCAACAACTCACCACGAGCGCCGAAGCAAGCAACACAGCTAGATGCTCTAGCAAAACGAATAATTAAAGACACAGACTCCATAGAATGCATAGCGAGGAACACCAGCATCCAAAAACGGGAAAACAACAACCCAAAAATCAAAGTCGTCATGTTTATCATAAATTTTGGGAGAAACAATATCATTAGAAATTGTCAAATGCAAGTCCAAAAGCGCAGCTTAGGTATCAGAGGCATTAGATTTGTTAAGTTGGAGCCCCGAAGGGCATATTTGACTTACCATAATGTCAAAATAAATATTATCAATGCTTAAAATATCGTCCAAATAACTGGATATAGTGTTAAAACATCAATAATATCAGCCTGCTTATTATCAGAAAGAGACATCATAAAGTACCTCTCGTTACAAAACAGGAAAAAATTGGCAACCAGGGGAGCACAATAAGTGCCCATGGGAATCCCAACTACTGCTTAGTGTGATATGAAAATGTTTTAGTCTTACTCACATGTAGATGTATGTAAATTGGGCAAGGAGTATATTAATATATCTGACTTTGAATTCTTTTATTTAAAACTTTAGACTGGTTCTTGACATATGCTGATATGTAGCGTAAAATATTTTGGGTGAGATAGTCAAGCTTAACTAGACAAATTGCGATTACATTTGACATCATATTCTAAGTTATCATATTGCTGGGTTAAGTTTAAGCTTGACAGCACAAACTTTATAAGGCCATACAAACATGTTAATTTATAATAAGCAAAACTTTTGACATTTGTTTTTTGATGTTCAAACCGTGTGAGAAACTGTGTGTACATATTCATAATCTTTTTATAGAAATTCCCAAAATATTATCGTTATTGATATTGAGATAGCATCGCAATATAGAGCGATCTGGTTGCTAAATTGTTATATTTTTATACGTACAGAGATTAGATTTCTATTACAAAGCAGAGATTATGGATTAGGAAAAACCTCAGAATGATACATTTTTCTGTTTTCCTGGAGACTAAGGCGGTGTGCAATACAGTGAGCCACTTTAGTTACGCACCACTTTTTTTCAGGGTCGAAATTCTGCTATGCCAGATATAAGAGCCGATTTATTCTTGGCAACATCTAAGACTGGTATGTGATTGTTAACTTCATAGTTTTTTTTAATGTTTTACTATTTTGGTTCCCAGCTGACCAAGGTTCGAAAAAAGTTGGTTTTAGTACTTATTTTTAAGTTAGTTAAAATTTCGCATGATTCTGAGTAAACTAGTTATCAAAACACTTCTTTTATGATTTCATTTAAAACAACCATGTTTCCGCCGTTTATTTTCGTAAAAAAATTAATGGATTTATTGGCGTTATGGTGTTGACGTTAGTGATGACGTCACTACTACCAAGGTTATAAGACGTGTCAATGATAAGATGTTTTAGTGTTTTGATACTTCTATGTCCACAAGTGACTCATTACAAAATAATTTGCGAAGAAAACTCAGTTCGATTATTGTAACTGACGTTAATATGACGTTAAAACGCGCATTTCTTCAAAAAGTAACGGTGTTACTAATTTCAACGACCGAAAAAAGGGGTTTTACTTGAATTAATTTTTTTTTTTTTGGTTTTTCTGTCACAACGATCACCATGGATTATGCCTTGCACAAAACAAAAATAGAAAATATAGACGTGCCGCTTGCACGTGCATTTTTCAAAATTTGTCAAAATTGCCTTTGAGTAGCAGAATGATTCGCATGAGTGATTCCAATATTTTTTTTCGATGTTATCAAACAGATAAAATGTCAATGAATAAATTATCATAGAGAATGTTCGATTCCAACATTTTTGTCAAAAAATGTGGGCCTTGAAAAAGTGGTGCGTAACTAAAGTGGCTCACTGTAAGCAACTATGGACACATAACAATATGATCGCTGCTCACACTGTATAAAAAATATGAGGTATTCATTATACATTATCAGTGAATGCAGGGGTGTTTAGTTCTGGGAGATTTTAGTGAGCCAATGGAATATGTTCAGTTAATAAATTGAATCCATGGGATAATGTCAACCATTATTGTGTCCCAGGTCAACTAGTCACTTGCGTTTCCTACACTCCCGTGCTTTTGAAAAACTATGCATATTTTTCTAAAAAATAAAGGCCAAAATGGCTGAAAATCTCCTGAATAACATTGGTCAAATTAATCGTTTCCCACATTTTAGTCATATCTTCCTCTTGGCTTCAACGCATAAGGTACATTTCCCAATGGCGAGGCTTTACTGTCTAAACCCCCATTTTGAGAAATCCAAAATCGCCCTTTACCAGAAACGCTTTTTTACCATTTCCCATTGCTCGGTTTAGAGTACATTCCCTTGACCTATTTTCAAATCATGCAGCCAGACAAGACAGGATATCCGACACTTCCAATATGAGAGTAAACAACAAAAAGGGTAAGCAGATGTAACCATTGCATTCTGATCAAAGTGTGTTAGTCTGTACCTTAAAGGAATAGTACAGTTCATTTTTAATTTCAAATTTAAGCTAAATATTAGCGTTGAACAGGCATGTTGAAAAACACATCAACTTTGAGAAAATGGCATCCCTTTTTTCGAAATGTGTTTTGTAAAATCGCAACCTATATCAAGAAATCCAGGGCTGAGCTATAAATAAGCCCTGCAATAACGCAACCCAGCAGAAACACATTTGATTCAGAACCCTTCAGATGGAACTACAAATGCATTAAAGTGATACTTTATTGACTATCTCGTGAAAGTAAGTAGTGGAATTTTAATATTTTTGGCATGCATAATAATGTTGTTTTATTTCATACTTTTTACGTTTCCATTCAATTTCACTTCGTTGTTGGTATATACTGAAGGACTTTAGAAACGCACCACCTGCTGAAATGGTAATTTATTGTCTATATAATGTGAAAAATGAAATTGACAAGTCCCTTCATTTAGCTTGCATTCAACATGAAAATCGAAACGCTCTGGCTTATGGTTGCCGTGACGTCGCGATTAATCTGAGATATCCCAAATTAAAAAAAAAAATACACAGAGTATAAATACCTTCCATAATGAGCGCAAAAAAGTGTTTTAACCGATGTTTGCTCTCGAAAGCACAAGGAGAGACAAAATCAAATAATGAAGTTTAAGGCCTCTGGTAAAGTTCATTTCGTCTAGGTGACGTCATTGTTTTTGACGTAATTTGCTGTTTATATCCTAAGGAACAGGGATAATCATATTAAAGCGCAACAAGCTACTCCGCAATTCGTTGCGTAGAAGACAAAAGTATTGCGACATGCGCGAACGTCATCCACCTGTTATTGCTGTTTGAAAAATTGATACTGACGTAAGCAAAGAAACGCTACGACTGGTAATGTAATTAAAGGGGACATATTAAGAGCAATTCTCTGTAAATATGGAGCGAGTTATATAGGAACCATTTCACGCTCTGACTCGGATTTTGATGAAACTTGCTGACAGTGTTAGTGGTTATGTAAAAACAAGAAATTAAGTGATAGTTTATTCAATTCAACCTCCGTTGCCATGGCAACAGCATCCAAAGATTTGTGCCAAAAAACAAGCAAAAATGACATGAAAAACGTCATTTTTACCATTAAACTACTCTAAAAATGGCTTTCACCAATCACAAATATGGAATTATTTTGAACAAACAGACTTAATACAACCGATTTAGCTAATGGTAGCAGCCTTACGACGAAGCTTAGATATACTTATCTTTCACTGAAAGTGGGTGGGGTAAGTAGAACCGGAAAATTACGCTTTTGGGGCATTTTTGCACAAACACGACAACTTTGCGCGGCTACTTTCACATACATTCATGTTAGTATAAAATTGGCCAGGGTATGAAATTTTATAATATGGAAGAAAATGTTTGGGAAGTTACCGTCTTCTTGTCGTTACCATGGTAACAAATGTTTCCCTGTAGAAAAACTAAAAAAGCTAAATATTGCATAAACAATTCATTTATTGCTATATTACAGTGATATAGTCTATTGTAAATAAAATATTTTTCATTACTCATACATCTCTCTTATATATGACATTAAAGTCTGCTGCAGATAAGCTATTTTTAGACTTTTAGGGGCATCATAAGGGGTAAAAATTATGATTTTCTAAATTAAAACCAACAAATTTTGCTAATTTGCCCTTCCAGTACCCTCAAAATTGCTATTATTTATCACCAATGTGCGATATTTTTGAAAATTTAGACTTAAATTAAAGAAATAAGATCAATGCATTCTGATTAAATTATCTAAACATACTCATTTATAAGGAAAAGTGGGTGGGGTAAGTAGGACCTGAAAAACGTGCCTTTTAGGCATTTTAAACACAGTAAACAACCTAAATCATGCATTTAAACTTATATGCATGTTAATACATATAAGAGCAAGATATTTATTGTTTGTTTTATGAAAAACATGTTTTAGAAGTAATCGGCTTCTGTTCGTAACCATGGCAACGAAAGCTTTATTGTAGGATAACTGAAAAATGACTTTATTGCACAATGATATTAATTTATTGTTGTAAGAAATGATAGTTTCTATTATAAATCTCTTTATATAATTACTTAATCACATTTCTTACAAATAACAATAAAATAGCCAATAGGAAAGCTGCCTTTGAATTTTTAATGTAATTTTAGTGTTAAAAATTCTGACTTAGACTAGTCAAAACCCCAATCCCAAAAGTTAGGCAAACTTGCTATCTCACTTGTATCGAAATCGCCCATCGTCATCACAATTAATATGGTTTGCGTTAGAAAATGCAAATTTTTATTTGAATAGATGGAAATAATTTAATACAGTAGCCTTATTTAATTGCTACAATATACTTATCTTGCATGAGAAGTGGGTGGGGTAAGTAGGACCCTCGAATTCTCTTTAATCATGCAGCAATCTCCTATAGAAGTGTTAAACCTATGGTCTCTGGGATTTTGTAAAAAAATAATGACAATTTATGTATTTTAGTAAAATCAACCACATTCATGTTTGTTCAGCTGTTGGTTTTTCGGTTGTCATGGCAACAGCTTTCAAATATTTTGGCATAAAATCAATCAAAATCCCTTTAAATTTAGATATACGTTCTACCAGGTCCAGAGCTATAAATAGAAAAACTTACAATTGTTTGTGTATTACAACCCCTCTATTTAGATAACTACCCAATTACCAGTAAAATTGATTTCATTGCTTTAAAACAGATAAATATGGATAGTATGTCAGTTTATTGGACAATGTGATATATTTGTTGCCATGGCAACGTAGGTTTTGTGACATGTTGTTGTTTCTTCATAAATGTGTTTTCCAATATGTTATTAATATATATGAAACCAACAAGCAAAATATCTTTTATTACAGTTTATCAGATTTATGCTATGAAACTGATAGAATACTAAAATATCTGTCTTAAAACATATACTCTATTTCTGTTGCCATAGCAAACATAAAATGTTTTTCAAACTTGTAGTTGTTGTTGTTGTTGGCTTATATTTGGATATTCAAAACAGGGCAATTTTGGTTATTCTTGAACATAGCCGTTTCAACACAGAACTTGCGTACATTTGTACATGTAATTGTTTTAGCTGATTTGTAATACATATGGGGCTATCAGCTACTCTTAACACAGAGTCTATGGTTAAACAAAAGTTAAAAACCCTCGTGCACTGTGTGACTTATTTACACACATTTATGCATGCAGAACCTGATTGATCTACTTTTCTCATTATTTGCATATTATCGAACATGTTGGCGTTTAAATGGTAAATGACAGTTGGTTCCATATGCAGCTAATACCATAAATACCTTTTCTGCAAACCCTTTTCATTCTAAAGCGTATCATCATACTTATAAAAGTACTAGAAACACCGAAAATTATGGGAAAGTCTTAAGATTCCAGTCTGAAAAATTAAATAAAAAATATTATCAGGTCCCTTTTAGGGCCTTGCACCACTAATTTGTCACAAAAGCCAAATATAAGTATTATTTCAACATTTAATTGTTGATTGTGCCAGATGTCTTCATGTTCTGCAATACAAAAACGCCTTATAAGCTGCATTTATCTATTTTGGCTTTTTGAGACGGTGGCATCAGAGTTGCCATGGTTACGATAAGAAGACGGTAACTTCCCAAACATTTTTTTCCAAGTCATTACATATCATATCTAGATTTGTCTTACTAAAGCATGTACATTATTCCGAGTAACCGCGGCTTGCAATAAAATGAGTTCAAAAATGTCAAAAAATGACAAATTTGAGTACCTTGTTACCCCACCCACTTTTTTGATACAATTGCTACAAGACAGAAATACCAAATTTAATTACCAGACCCTCCTTGACTTTACATAAAGCAATACTGTGGAGTACAAGTTGTCACAAGTTCAAGACTTACTTATTCTATAAGTTGCAACTGTGCAATTTATGTCTATTTTCAGTGATTTTTGGGCACTTTTTGGTCAAAAACTTTGGATTCGGTTACCATGGCAACGGAAGTAAAAATTAAAAAATTAAGCATGAATTATTTGGTTTTGGGTGAAAACAAACAAATACAGAAAGTTTCGTTGAAATCTGAGACTATGCGTGAAAAACTTTGCTCCATATTTACAGAGAATCGCTCTTAAAGTTCTAAATCCAGTAAATTGTGGAAGAAGATGGTACTAAGAGCTAAGCATATCATTTTTGTGGTATAAAAATAAGACTATCTTCGTTAATTAGACCGTTGATTAATTAGTGCCGATAATTTATTATCCTACTTATCTCCCTTGATTTCTGTAGCGGCGAGTCACTTCCCTTGGATATGTGACGTCACAAGGGCAGTTCGTCCGATGACTGGGTATTGACTGTTTTGTCGCAGTGAATAATGCAGCACAGATATCGCCCTTGATAGCGATTTAAATGATGTTTCGGGGTAGACATTGACGAGTCTGGACCAATAGGCTACTGTAACACACTTATCAAAAACAAATGAATATTCCAACGAGTTCCTCGAAAGTTGAAGACCCGTTGAAAACATATCATAGGCTCACATCGGCAGCCGCCTATAGCACCGTCTATCATCGAAACCGGAAATAGAGTACCACTGAATCGAAAGTAAACAACACACGAGGATGAGTGCTCTTCAAAAATAGCACATTTCATTATAAAATCGCTAAAGTTTTACAAAACATTTGCAATACATAAATAGTGGATATATTAAGCTTGAAACGTAAGTAGTTGTATTTGCTCATTAACGAATTTGAAGGCTGGAATGGATCATCAATCCGAAAGCTGGTACCGAAAACACACATCATTTTGACATTCACTTTCACTTTATTCGAGGATAGTACGTGGATTTTGTCGATTTTTTCCAATGGAAAGCAAGTGAAATTATAGAAAACAAACGTATTTGCAAGCGTTGAAACTGAAATCTATAAATTAAACCAATTATGGGCTGATATTCAAATCCCGTTGTGTACCGCGAATAGGTGCGGATGTGTACTGCAGATAGCAAATTCATAAGGAAAATGTGTACTGCGAATAGTTATGAGTTGTTACCCACTATGAAGTAAAACTACTATTTTGGGGTATTTTCTTATAATTAAACTGGTGCAAAATGAGATCGGTTTAATAATAAAAAAGACAGGCAAACTGTCAAATTATGGAAGCAAATGCTATAGGCTTCCTTTCTAACATGTAAAATATCCAATGAATAACATGATATAACCTGATGCATGAGCTGGTGTAGTTGCCGTCTGTCTGTCTGGCTGTCCATTTACATGTCTATCATCTAGATTAAAGGTATGCGTTTGTCTATAAGGGTACAACGTAGGAAAACTTTTGCGGTTATTATTGCGTTTTGAATTTATTTCGTATTTTTGACAATTACCACTAGCCAATTTTTGTCTGCTCTTTCATGTGCTGATTTTCTTAGGTAGCCTTTATTCCCAGATTAGACTGATCCCTTAGGAGCAGTCTGACCAGGGTTCAAAGTGTTTGTTTTCATGAAAAAATAGTCTGAAGTACATTTGAATATAGCAGTAGATGTAAAAAGTGGATAACACTTTCAGGCCCAAAAATAGTGGCGGGGTAACCTATATTTACTTTGTTTTTGCTATATTTGACCTACTTATTTGACACTGCTTAACGAGTAGATATTTGGGCTGTGCCCTTTGATAAAAGATGAGAAGCTTCAGGGTTTGTTTATCATTAATAGAAAGGAAATAAAACAATAAAAAAGAATAAACGAGATGAGACGAGGGTGATTTCGTAACCCAAGCCTGACAGGTGTTTTAACAGCACCCGAGGGGTCTAGCAAATGTTAATAAATACTTGACCGCTAATATTGCATAAATTCATATTGTTGATTGAAAGCTTTGGGGAAACGATTCGAAAAATTGAATTTCTGTAGTATAATAATGGCGCATGAAATCATGAAAGATGCATAGGTTTTTTTATGCTGTAAAAAGGCCAAGTTCTAAAGATATTGAGCAGAAACAAAATTCTGACATCAATCAAGGGCTATAGCTCTGTTACAAATAAGCAAAATATGGAAGATAACACTCCCAACATATGTCTTATGAATATTTATACATTTACAAAATTTGGTGAAATTCTATCCATTTGTCCTCAAGATATTGAGCAGAAACAAAATTCTGTTGTCAATCAAGGGCCATAACTTTGTTTAAAATTTGTGAAAGATATCAGGTAAAATTCCTATTGACACAGATCTTGTCAATATAAATGCATTTATACAGTTTAGTCAAATTATGTCCATTTGTTCTAAAGGTACTGAGCGGAAATGAAATTCTGACGTGAAGCAAGGGCCATAACTCTGTTGCAAATAAGCCATACACCTAGATCTTGTTAATATGAATTAATATATAAAATTTAGTGAAAATATGTCATTTTTTCACAAGATATTAAGCGGAAACTTACAATATGGCATAAATCAAGGGCCATAAGTCTAGTACAAATGTTCTAAAAATCATGTGTAACCATCTTGACCTAGATCTTATCAAAACAAATGCATATATATAAAATTTGGTGAAAATCTGTCAATTTGTTCTCAATATATTGAGCTGATACAAAATTTTGGCTTAAATCAAGGGCCATAACTCTTGTACAAATGTGCAAAAAATGACGTGCAACAATCCCAAGCTAGATCTTATCAATATAAATGCATATATAAAATTTAGTGAAAATTTGTCATTTTTTTTCTAAAGATATTGAGTGGAAACGAAATTCTGGTATAAATCAAGGGCCATAACTCTGGTACAAATGTCCGAAAAATGACGTGTAAAATCCCAATCTAGATCATGTAGAAAAATAAGTCAATATCAAAGCTTAGTCAAAATTCGGGTAAATTCTATAAAGTTGTTCTCAAGATATTGAGTGGAAATGAAATGATGACAGACCGACATAATGACAGACGGAATGATGGATTTACAGACAACCCAAATCTAATATAGCCCCACTTTTCCTGACGTCACTTCTTGTGACATCCCCAGAATGTGTATACGTTTAGCCCAAAAGCTGTGAATCAATAGCACGGGAATTGCCTTGATAATACGCCGGTTAAACATGACTTTTAATAGCATGTGACACACGTTTTTTTTCAATAATGTGGGATATAATATGTGTCCCATAGTAGTAGTCCAAATGGGACTGATAAGGTATTTGCAACAGTGGTACATGGACCCATATTAGTTGCATGTGGGACCCATTTGGGTCATTATGGGCAACACATAAAGGTTATATTGTCCTCGATGCGAGAAAACCTGTCTTCGGAGAGTTGCCAACAACAAAAGCGCAGACCGGCCTGCACTTCTGCTTTGTCTGATCATCCACTTTGTTGTTCACTTTTTGTAATGTATCATAGCTAAACTGGCTACAGGTGAAATATCAAATTTCTAGTCAGTCGCTCTGACAATAACCAGTACTGGATTGGTGGAGAGGGTTGTGGTTTTATTTTAGGGATCACCCAAAGGCTTAAGCGACAGTAGTTCTGATTATGTGAGTGTAAACAATTATATGTGCCCTATGTGGGTTCTACATGGGCTTAAATTCCCATGTGGCACCAACATGGGCAATACGCTCAGATAGAGCCCACATGTGACCAATTTAGCCTTGTGTGCTGGGGTATTTTTCTTCTTCTTTAGGCCCCAGTCAATGAATTTTCAATCATGCTGTAATGGGTCTTCTTGGGTTAAATCAGCACTAGAAAGATGATAAGTGTCTTGCTCAGGAAAACAACACAGTGCCACAGGTGAGGCTCAAACCTGCGACCCCTCAATCTTGAGTCAAGCACTCTACCACTACGCACCTGCGCCCCAAATTTAGTCCTCATGGTTTTCATATTAATTGAAATGAACTCCAATGCTAAAAGACAATGTTTCATTTATTTTTCTAGTGTCAGTCATGAAAAAGGCGTCAATCTCATTACACGTTGCCACTATTCGCGGTACACGATTTTAACTAATCGCAGTACACGAGTTTTGCCTTCAACAACTATTCGCCGTATACCACAGTTATTTTGTTTAAATAGATTCCAATTGAAAATAATCAAACCAAGACCAGAGATAAAACTATGATGGTGCAAATTGAATATAGAAATAGGGAATTAACTTCTTACCCGAAGATAAACCATGAATTCGTTAGTTCAAAGGCTGTTTTTACGGTAGGAGCACTATCCAGCCAGTACCAAGCAGCGATAACATTGTGTAATCAAAGCTATGTAGACAAACAGAATACAATAAAGATACACAACATTGAAATTAATCCTTTGAAATTAACCTTGATGTCACTGGTTGCTCGGGAGCAAATAATAAAGCGTAAATAAAGGTAAAAACTCACCGCCTGCCTTGCCGTTTTTCTCTACTTTCGATTCAGTGGTACGCTATTTCCGGTTTCGATGATAGACGGTGTATAGGGCCTAATCAAATTGTGTCTTTGTTAATCAAACCCCATTTTATATAGATTCTAGGTCTACTATTTGTCTACGTGACAAAGTGCTCAAGTTTATCGAAAAAAGCCGGTGACGTTGTCGTATCACACCGGCATGCGACAATAGCGAACGCATTGATTAAAACTTGATCGGCGACAACGTTTTCTATTTTCAAACAATGACCGTGTTCTGAAAAATATATTGTTATCGATTGAAAAAATGTAATTTTGCGATCGAAAACGATATTTTTGACTGTCGGAAACGCACTTTTGCGGGTTTTTTTTTTAAGAATTTGGAATAAGGATCGCCAAGCTATGTTTGAGCCTACTCTGAGTAAGTTCACTGACTTGAACACCGATCAGTTTTTTTGTTTGTTGGTTGTTGGTTTTGTTGCTTTACGTCCCAAGTCAACAGATATGGTCATTGCGGGACGGTCAGTTCACCTAACCCCACTTTTTCCTGGGCAGGCTTGAACAAGCGGTTAACCAGTAATTAGTGCACATACTTTCGCTTGTAACTGACAACAACCCTTCTTGAATGAACCAGCGGAAGGGAGGAGAATGACCGTAGAAATTATTTCATGATCAATCTCCACGAAAGTATGGGACCGGGCCGGGATCGAACTCGCGACCCCTGGATCTGCAGTCAGACACGCATCTGCAGTGATTCATTTACAATTTTGGGCTTATGAGTCCTGGGACTCGCTGTTTCCAATATCAATGAGTCCCAACTGCAAACTTATGAGTCCTAAACACTATTTTTAATGACAAGTCTGAAATACTATTGCATCCCGGGACTCGCTGGGACTCGCTGAAATAAAAACTTATGCGCAAAAGATGCAGGATGTGCAGGTAACAAAATCACTGCATCTGTAGCCAGACACGTTACCGACTGCGCTACGCGGCCCGTTTTTTTTTTTTTTTTTTTTTTTTTTTTTTTTGAATTTATTATTGTCTGTTATGTTGCATTAGCTTTTTCTTTCTTTTCTATTTTTGACCGCTTGCCCATTGGAATCCTTGAGACAAGACGCTTCCAATGAGCACATTGACAAATTATAGCAAGCTCATGCGACTTTCATTCTTGCACCGAAGGATCGGACGAGCTTGCGCACATGCAGTATCGAAAGGGCCTCCACCAACAATATAGACATAAAGTAGAGACCCATCCAGTATCCAAGATCGGGCCACTATCGGCCCAATTCTATATGCTTACTGGCGGCGTCGATGACGACTCAGGCCCCTAGCCCCGCTAGATGGCTGCGCAGCAATGTATGAAGGATTCCTTTACGGATACCAAAACTTTGTGGGTTTGGGCGCATGTCGACCCGAGGATTTTACATGTAGATTGACAACCTATTGATTTTAGTTGCACGTGGCACAGGAATTCTACATGACAAAATGCATGTCATATGGGGAAGGGGAGATAGACTCGCCATTTAGTCAGCGAAATCAAAGAGCATATTGCGTGAGCATCTGCGAAGTCAAATCCTGATGCAACGAGTCGGTTTTGAGCTCTCTCTCTCTCTCTCTCTCTCTCTCTCTCTCCCTCTCTCTCTCTCTCTCTCTCTCTCTCTCAATTAACTGATGCCGTAATGAACACTCACCTCAACGAGATAATGTAGGCTATGAATTAGAATGTTTTAATTTTCGGTGGTTAAACATTGGCGGACCCAGAGGACGAACAGGGGTCCGGACCCCCCCCCCCCCTGAGAAAATCTTAGCAATACTGGTCTGGATCCCCTGAAAAATCACAATGCTACAAAGCCAGCATTCACGGTTGAGCCTTCATCGGCACGCCGGCGTTTCGCTGGCGGACCGATGATGGCCCTTTTATCGTGGTGTTTGGATCCTCTGTCCCCTCATCAGCTAAAAATGTTTATAAAACAAGAAGTCAAATTTGGACCCCCTATGACAAAACGTTCTGGATCCGCACATGTTAAAAGCACATGTTACGGGCTCGAGCCTCACCTGCGGCACTGCTGCGGTTTGTGTCCTTGAGCAAGACACATTAATCTCTCCTAAGTACTGAGACCAGCCCGACATGACTCAAAACGCAAAGAATCAATTCAAATAAACAAAATTCGTTTAACACATACGCAACGGAGGACTGAAATAATATTTATGTCTCATTTCATTGCAAAATTAAACTGCCGTTTTTATTGCTTGATTTGACAATATCTCGATGTTCAGGTTTACAAAATGCTCTCACGAATGTTTCGTGCGCATAGACGCGCAATCGTTTGAATTGTCTCGGAGATTTCCATTTCCTCTGAGCCGCTTAAATAGATTATCGTAGGGCATTCAATTCACTAAAACACAAAAAAATCTATCCACAATTTCATTGAGAGCGGACCCACTGATCAGAATGCATATTGCAGTGATAGTTGCAACACACAAACCCTTCTTTATCCGAGATTATTAAAAAAAATATCGGAATCCAACACGATTCTATACTTACAGTCCTTCATAAACTGCCTCTGTGACGTCATCAGGACACTCCGATAGCAAAGGGAAGTAACTAATTCAAGGGAAGTAAGCGAGTCGATATTTTATTGACAAAGCGCACAAGCTTAAAGAAAATGATGATTATATTCATTTTATCAATGAACAGTGTGGAAAATGATCTTGGTTCTTAATAAATGCATAAAATCCGACATATAAAAGGAATTTGCAATGAAAAATGAAAAACCTTGATATGTCCCCTTTAAACAATTGTTTCCGATTATTTCCGAATATTTTTTTGTTTTTCTGTTGGTAAAGACATCCTGCTACAAGCTCAAAGTGCTTGCTTTTAAATGGAACTAATCTAAAAGTTGTCAGAATACAATTGTTTAAAAACACTAACGTCAGTGTTACGTCAGAATGAACCGCATGAGCAAATCGAACTTATGGCAAATCATGGTGGATAAAAAGTGACAAAAAACATCCTTAAATCAACCACGTGGAAGAGACAGTGAATAAATAATTGGTGCGTTTCTAAAGTCCTTCAGTATATGTTTGAAGGTTTGGAGACATAAATATCTTATCATTTCTACTAGAATATCCCTTCTATTATATTTTATAATGTATGTTGGGCCAGAATAGAGCAGTAGATAAGTCACTTACCTTGCATCCAGGGATCACTAGCCTGGGTCCAGTCGTCAATATTTTGGCAGTATTTACTTGTGCTGATATTCTAAAAAAGTGAATAAAACTTAACCACATCAAACGTATCGGTAGTCCCCTATCAAATTGTTTTAATATTGACATGTTTGACCAAAAAGCGGAAAAAATATAAAAAGAAGAAAAATGATCAGACTGGAAACCAGGCTTAGGGATCCCTAGATTAGTCCCAACTCCTACAACCTTCCATCTTCTACAGCGAAAGTTTCGTCGTATCTACCTCTCGACAAGATGACAACCTTCCTGATAAGACTCTAAGTCGTGGCTTTTCCCTTGTAGTGTCAGAAAACAAACAATCCCTGCCGCATGTGCAGGTGAGTCTTTGAGTGCTTGTGCAGTTATAACTCCAGAGTTAAAAGGCATATTTTCCTGTTCAATGCAGGTCATCAGTGAAATTACTGATAAGGCACAGTTTCAGTATCTCAATGGATTTGAGGGCACCTAAGAGGGGTCGGGTGTGGTACTTGATTGTATCGACTGCTGATCTTTGCATCCTTACTTACTTTTACATGTAAAAAACCTCTCACTAAGATAAATAACAAATTTTTATCAGAAAATACCTAAACCCTTCATGGGACCACTTTGGATGGAGGTCATAATAATATAATAAGGAGTAGCCTCTGATCTGCATGGAAAATCCATAAGGGAGTTGTACCACCATTGTTGTCTCAGAATTTACCTCTTTAAGGTTTGACACAAACTAATTGTCTTTTATCATAAACGAAGTGGCTATTCCCCCAGCGGCCGTGTCAATAAAACTTATTTATATGATTTGTGAAATATCCGTCTGCAAAATGCGTGATCAATTAATCCCCCCTTTAACTCTTCCTAGAGTTATCACAATATTACCGATTCAAAATTCGAGTTTTTAAATCGATCTTAATTGAACCTATAGCAAATTATCTCCTTTTTGTTTAAACATTTAGTGATTTTCAAACCACCATTTCTTCTTTACCCATGTATGAAATGTTGCCGTTTCTGAAGTATTGTGTGGCTTGTTTGTTGATGGGGCGGCAACACCTTGAAGATTATCTGTGTTTCACCCGTCTTACTGAAATGACTTTCCTATACCATTCCAACGTTAAAATGAAGAATTGGCACTGGAAAGCACTTTTCCTACAGCTTGAATTCGCCTATTACTAACTGCAGGTGTTTGGAAAATTTGTAAGAATTGTCCTTTAAGTGACCGAATGAAAAACTGACAGGGACTTTTTTGGTGATTCAGTCAACTTTTGATTGCTTTTTGATGCAGCGAAAAGCATTGCCGTTTAATCTTCAGTCTGTGATTTTAGGAAACGATCCTCCAGCGTTCAAAGCATCATAAACAAAGCCATATGCGTAAAATTATGCGTAAAAACCTAGCTGTACAGCAAAATGACCATACTTTCAAGCAGTACTATGCATGATAAAGGATTATATGTATTTTTTACATATTGGCAGAACTTTTTTTTTCAGTATAGTTATAATTGATGTGCATAGATCGCATTTTTAATAGGTAACATAACCGCATGAACTGGCTAATTTCATGAAAATACCAATGTAAATATTAAATGATGCAGCAAGCTATTTATTGATTTGTATGTCTGTGCGTACGTGTGGTGGTCCACTCGTGGCACTTATACAGTTTCATGAGTACAAAACAGATCTGCGATCAAAACTGTTTTATTTTGAGGAATTTGATGTTTGAAAAAGTTGATACGGTAGGGACCTCAAATATTGAGATAATACGCTTTTAATTCTCGTATAAAATTGATAACAAATATTTTATACCCATACGCAGATATTTTGTTGGTTTGGCCTGAGCCAACTGTCTGTTAAATTACTACCGCATTAATAAGAAACGCGAAAAATCGGCTTTAAGTGCATATGTTCACGTTATTTTCTCTTGAACTTTTCGATATGCGGGTAGAAAAAGCTGCAGTATTTTTAGACAAAATTTTCAACCTGGTATTTTCGCTGTTTTTCTGTAATTAGATGGAATTTTGGCATATTTTTGGTTCTTTTTAACGCGGGAGTATTACTGTTGGTAGAATGGACATTAACTGACCCAGTTTATTAATAATATGCAACGGTTGACTAAATCATTCGATGTAGTTATATCCTGAACAAAAGTAAAAACGCTACACTTGAATTGTATGCCATTTATATGCATAATGATGCACGCCAGTAAAGCAAATAAAAGTGTATTTGAATGTTCAAAGACTGGGTTATGTATAAAAGTAAAAGCTTTACGGATGTTGTAACGAGGAAACACATGAAAGCCATGCAAATATGACAGGGGTCAACATTTTCAATTTACAAGTTTGAATGGAAATCTCACATAGTTTAGGCCAAAATGACAAAAATTTAGTTGTCATTTCTTACGATTTTATAATTTAACAATTATAATGATAACCATAAGACATGTCTGATCCGTATGCCTCAAAAGTAGGGATCCATACACTTTGTATTGTTACAACGTACACTGCCTAGACATCTCTAATGTTCCTACTGAATTTAATGTTCCGGCCTGTGTAAAATCGCAAAACAACACACAAAAAAGTACAGCTCCGACGATAGGAAGTAGAATAAATGTACATGGACAAACTCACGAGCATACAGTTTGCAAGATTGCATACAATAATAATTATTTGATAAGGCTAGAAGACCGCCAGCTTTTTGTGAAAGCTAATACTTGTCTTCTAACTGACGATCGACAACAGTGAGTTCGCGCAGCAACTGTACTAGACATGCGCAGTGCATCTACCAGAGTTTAACATTGGTTGAAACACGAACTCCCTCAATATATAACACAGGACCAATAAACTACAGCCCATTCCATGCGCGGCAGTGTATGACCTGACAAAATATCTCTGATAATTTGATCCGACCTGCAACAAAGGCGTGCAATTTTGCTTCCCCTCGAAGTTTATTGACCTGGCGTTTTTGTTTTCAGAAAAAAATATCAACTAGCAACGCCAATGCTTGATTCACGTTGGTGACCTTGGCGTATTCACACGCAAGGAATATGAGAGAATTGTATAAAGCTACACTGATTAATAAAGCAGTACCGGTATAAAAATAATAAATCAGAAAAAATGACCGCTGTACGAACTTATATAATTTATGACACTTCAGGTCGATCATGGTGCATGAACAATTTGGGTGAACGAACTACATGTAGTATAATGTTTACCATTTTGCCTGTACATTTAAGGATTTTACATTCAATTTCTTAGTTCATATTTGATCTTATTATTTACATTAATTGTTCTACAGGAATACAACCTGCAGGCCAGCTTGTGTTTGTGTACTACATTTGGTTCGTTGAATTCAATGCAAGATATTGCATTTGTAATACACTGACGTCAACTAAAACGCCTCACTCATTATCACTGATTTCTGAGCGATGGCATATCAAATGAAAAGCCACGTACTGCTTCTTTATGTAGAGGTTGGGCGATGTTGGAAAACGACTTTAATTTAATATGCAGGTGACGCGTTATTCCGATGAAGTCATACAGGCTCAACGTACACATGACGGCATTGTGCATCGATCGCTTATGATTTCAATTTGAAGTTGCACTCAGTTTATGCTGTTCATGTTTTGCTAAATAATGAACAAATTTTGGATCATTTTTTTCATACAGTTGTGCTTGCGAGGAATAACTTTATGAAATTATGACGTCATATTAAAGACTAAATGTAAGGCCCGTTTACGAAACTTGCCAACATTCTCGTTTTGCTTTAAGTAATGGAAAAATGATAAGGGGCTACATTAGGTAATGTGCACAGAATATGCCTTTATAAAATTACGTTATTTAAGATGAGTTGTAACTCCCTATGGCCAGTCGTTGGTCTACGTTTACGTCATCCAAAACGGCCATCTTGAACACATGCCGGAATGCGTATTCTCCGCAATCGTCGCTGGCTGAATACTAAAGACTTTTGCAAAGGATTGGTAACAATCTTTTCACCCACTTTACAGAGTCATGACATTTAAGTTTTACTGAAATGCATGGCGAAAAGGTAGGTGGGATAAGTTGTTTCGTTTAGCAGACGCATACAAACATTGTCTGAACATTAAAAGCGCTTTTTTGGTAAAAAAAGAGACTGTTTTACAATGGTAAAACACGTTCTTCCTGTCAACGGATTGTGTCTGGAAACAAAGCAAATGTGGCTAAAATCTTGTGTCGCACGAAACGATGACCCCTGTCTCAAACCGATCTCTTTTTTCAGCCTCAAATCTCTTTTCAGCAATATTGTTTTCATGATACGCTTGACTGATAAGATGTTATTATGCACTAAAGTTCATAACCTAAGTCTGATCAGACTAAGAGATTTTTACATTTATTTTTAGATGAGGCGTTTCTCTAGACGTCAGTATACCTTGTAGCTTGTGAGCAGCTCTTTCTCTTCTATAGCCAAGTTCATTGATATGGCAATGAATGCCATATCTTTTCTTATCCTGAAGTATGACCAAATGCAACGTCTCCCTGCCCTTCAATATAGTGTAGATTTTATTTTATTGTCCTTTGGGTCCATGGGTTTCATTGTGGAATTTTGAAACTATCGGAGGGTCACTGATGAAGCCTACATGGCAGAAACTAGCTAGTCTGGCCCAGTAAATATGCACACTCTAGTTTCAGTTCTTTGGTGCAGTCTTTGCGTTCAAAGCATACCTTTTTAAGAACATATTTGACTTCACTACAGCTGGTGACTGGGACTGTGTGGCGGCGGTAGAACGTCTCCCTGCCCTTCGCTATAGTGTAGATTTTATTTTCCTGTCATTTGGGATCATGGGTTCCATTGTGGCACTTTGAAGCTATTGGAGGGTCACCGATGAAGCCTACATGGCGTCGTATTCATAACGAAAACCTCTCAATGTGAAATTTAACTTTACTGAACTTCTTGCCGCTTATTGGAGATTTCCATATTAACCAGACAACAAGCATTTCGGAACAATATAAATAACAGTTTTATGGCTTTTGAAATGACAGACATGTACATCATCCAAATAAACCGCATGTCCAGATCTAGACGGGTGTTGGCTATCGGAGGTAAACATTGTAGTCTTGAACCCAAATTCCTGCATCTCTCATACACTAAAAATGGTAAGTGAGTATGATCAGGAAATACCACAATCACGAACCGCAGACAAACCGATGGCACCGCGAGGAAGAGCCACTCAACCATCACGAGACACCAGGAAAGCAAATTAAGCAAAGCAAACAGCTCTCTCTTCCCCATCAAGATGATTGCAATACTAGAATGGACATAAATTAACGTACAACGAAACATAGAACAATTACAGACTCCCAAAATGGGAGTAACAATAAACAAAATGTCAACAACAACAGAACCTCCGCCTTAGAACGGACAGCAGCCTAAGCCACTGGGGGCTTAAATGCATTTTACTGGTACCAAATCTTCTCCCTAGATTCTGCTGTTGTTGAAGTACAAGAAATGTTCAGCTCACATGGAGTCCTTCTAACTAATGCAATGTATCATCATGGAGAAACAATCTAATCAAATTAATACAACATGATGAAACAAAGAAAAGGGCTCATGACTCACAGATAGTCAGAGCTAAAGAAAACCTCAAGTTGAGCAACGGTGGGTCCAGCTACAAATAAGCACCAGGTACCAACCCACCGATAAAAGCTTGACGTCAGAGCCGTATTTGTCCTGCGAATTTGCGTTTCTTGTGCGTTTCCAACGCGTTGTGCGTGCGTTGAGTTGCAACTGCATTATCGACCTCCACCGCGGTTTCAAACTATAAAATATGCGTTTTTACTTCAGCCAATCAAATCGTTTTGTTAAAACGCAGTAATGCGTAAACCAATCGTCTCGATGTTCACATGTTATGTTTCAACTTCACTTAGATTTTTTCTGATAAAATTGTCCTGTTAAGCTCAACTCCCGTTTCCTTTGAGCTTTTTAACTCCATTTTAATTAAATATCAAATCCTTACCCTTTCACTCTTTTCATTTGTCCAAAATATCACTCGATAATCGCGAGAGGTTACTCAGGGCCTTAAAAAGGAAATATAACATAATTCAACTTATAATCAGTTTCTTTTTGTGCCCAAATGTAAAAAAAAATATTTTTAAAACGACCATATAGCACATGCATTGAAAACAGGTCGCACTGCATTCACAATTTCGAACTTTATGATTGAGTCAACTAGGACAAACTGCACGATAAAAACAAGTTTTTTTCTCAATTTCAAGTGCCCAGGCTTCACCTGATCAGTCATCAAAGACATGATCATACATGCAATGCAGCATTCAGCACCCCCTCTCTAATCATCTCTTACATGTGCAAAAATGTGTATATGTTTATATGGTTAAGAAACTACTTCCAGAGGAGTGAGAGTGTGATACACTCTGTTTATAAAGTTTCTGAACCTACCTGTAGGGAACTGTCTGACTGGGTGGAGCCTTTGGATACGGTTTCTGAACCTACCTCCAAGGAACTGTCGGCAGGGAGTACAGCCTGATTGTACTCGTTCCAAAATTACACCAAGGGGACAGTCTGCTGGGGTGCATCCTGGCTTACAGTTAGCAAACCATCCTCCGTGAGACTATAGGCCGGGGTTATAAACTGTTTATAAAGTTAAGAACCTATTTCCAGGGGACTGCAAGAGTGGGGTACAGTCTGTGTATGAGGTTTCTGAACCTATCAGCAGGGAACTGTCTGCCTGGGTGAAGCCTTTTTATATGGTTTCCGAACCTACTTTCAGGGGACTGTTGGAAGGGAGTGCAGCCTGATTTCACTTGTTGGGGACTGTCTGCTGGGAGTGAATCCATTTACTGTTTCCAAATCTTTCTCCTGGGGGTTATAGACTGTTTATAAATTTAAGAACCTACTTCAGAGGAGTATGAGTGTGGTGCAGTCTGTTTATAAGCTAAGTTCCTGAACCTACCTCCAAGGGACTGTTGGCAGGGAGTACAGCCTGATTGTACTTGTTCTGAACCTACATCCAGGGGACAGTCTGTTTGGCTGCAACCTGTTATACAGTTTCCAAACCTTCCCCCATGTGACTGAAGGCCGGGGATTATGGACTGTTTGTAAAGTCAAGAACCTATTTCCAGGGGACTGCAAGAGTGGGGTGCAGTCTGTTTATAAGGTTTTTGTACTAACCTCCAGGAAACTCTGCCTATGTAGAGCTTTTGTTTGTTTGATTTCCGAACCTACCTCCAGGGGACTGTCGGCAGAGAGTGCAGCCTGAATGTATTTGTTCAGAACCTACATCCAGGGGACTGTCTGCTGGAGGTGCATCCTGTTTTACGGTTTCCAAACCATCCTCCAGGAGACTGTCTGCCTGGGTTTTAGACAGTTTATAAGGGTTAAAACCTACTTCCCGGAGACTGTAATATCTTTCTATAGCTTTGAATATTTATTGTCAACATGGCTTGTTTTCATTTTTAAGTTCCTTGCCTATCTCAGTCTTATATAATTTAGAATTAGAGGCTAATAAACTTTACGATAGAGCAAATAAATTCTATAAAGCAGCACTTCTAGCCAAAACCAATTAGGTCTACTATATTTAACTTTTTTAAAATTGTAACTTATATAGATATAGATTCCAATATTTCCTGACTCCTGAGATTGTCAAAATTCTAATTACTTCTATCCCTCTGCAGGGCATGTGTTTACAGGTAATCAAAATGTCATTCCTGACGCTAGAGTTAGCAATATTATTTCTAAGGGTCCTAAATATAGATTTCTATCTAATGTTGATTTCCCTAAATGTCGTAGAGAGATCGCTGCTTCTTTAAATGACTTTAGTAATCTTTGGTGCAAAAGGGAAAATGTTGAACCTTATGACTTGAAGGAATGGAAGATTAACATTTTCAAAACTATTGATACTCGTGTTTCATTTTACTCTTGTAATACACATCTTTTTTCCCCTAAACCTAAAACTTCTTTTCTTCATCTTAAACGAGGTATCCAGGATTTTCATATGAACTAAGTTTTGGTTCCAGCAGATAAACATGCTAACAACGTTGTAGTTGTTTGATGATTGTATTATATTTATACCCTTAAACGTGAGCTTGTTGACACTAATGCCCATAAATTGCAGACTTCTTTGAGTTAGAGGGTGATTTTCGATGGCCATGGTTGTCATGTGGCCCTACATTTCGGTCTCAATGCTAAATAAAATCAAGACAAAGTTTCTACGTTGTACTGGTCACCTAAACTCCATAAAAACCATATAAAGCAAGATTTATTGCTAATTCTAGTTCTTGCACGACAACAGAACTTTCTAAAATATTAACCAAAGACAAGTAGTTGGGATTTCCTACTGGCACTAATTGTCCTCCCTAGCCTGATATATATTTGATAATGTCAAATCTGTTAATTACTTTTTTGTATAATCAAGTGTGAACTGGTTCAACATAAAGCTTTGGTTGGTTTAAAAAATGTGATTATTTTTCCATTAATATGCAAAAATATGCAAAAATCTATATCTGTTTAAGATTTACAGGCCCAAAAGTATACTGAAAACAGATGAGACAAATTTGTAATCATGAAATAAAGTTTTATAGTTATATATGTTACTTTAGAAAATTTGACATTACAAGTGAATGTTTTCCAGGTGAGATGTTGCATCAGACCTACCGATTTGTTAGTTTGTAAACTTTATAACATATAAATGAGAATAAAATAGCAAACAATGTGATGTTGTTTTGATGCTTAGATATATACTATTTTTAAAATGAAAACATGCATGCATATACTCATATATAGCCTCATTATTACAACTGATATATTTTCGTTTTGAAAAATAGTCACTTCAGCTTCTGATTTTATGAGAAAAGAAACTACCCAATGATAATTAGTTTAAGGAATTAAGCAATAGTTGTATTCTTTAACTTTGTTATATACTTGACCTGTTGGAAATCGGGCATAAAAAAGATATTTTTCACCAGAAATTTGCTAAGTATTCCTCTTATGTGGAGCGATATAACTACAATAATCAGAAGGTGTATAAAAGCTAACAGAAAGAAACACATGCCTAATTTTAGAAGTGAAATGTTCTAAACTAATATATCGTTTTACTGATTGTCATCTAATTGAACAACATGTAACTGACAATATATTTATGTTAGAACATATCTGTTTGCAGTTTTGAAATGGTCAGTAAATGGCCTTTTCAATACAAGTATCATAAACAAAAATATCTGTTGATATTTTTGTGAACGTAATCTACTTAACAAAATATTATTAATTTTAAGGGTATGCTTGAAAATGTAACGTAATTGACATTAATGGACCAAAACAACTTAAACAAATGTCAATAAGTGTAGATAATAGATGTTCTTACAGATTGCAGAACTCTTTTGTTCATTTAAGCAGTTCAACTACTGCCTAAAAAGACTTAATTACTTATGTTTGGTTACAAAAAAATAATGGCCAGCGTAATAAACACACTGTTACAGGTATGTTTGGAAGACTTAAATTAAGTGCAATATCTGGTTTCATACTCCCTATGCTATGTACTATTTTATAGAAAGGTGAAAGTTCAGCTAAAAAGAGAGCATACCAAAATGCTTATTTTTGACATTTCTGGACCCAGGGTCCTCTACTATAAACAGAGCTATCAGTATTATCACCTTCTCAAAACTTTTTCTAAATTTTATAGACGATGCTGTGGTTTGGTGTCTAAATTCCAAATTTGACTCAAATCTCTCTTGAGCCAAGGACTTTTGAAACCTGAGTTCTTTGGTGACTTGGTGAATAAAATGAAGAAAATTGTTGGCTCTAATAACTTTTCAGCGCAGTTCATCAGAATAATTTCCCATTATAAAAAAGATTGACAATAACATTATTGTATTTCAACAGACAGCATGCTTGGTGGTCAACCCAATCACGGTTGGCAACTTTGCTTTCCTATTTAAGGTCACTGCCCATAACAATAACCGTATCTCTAAATCATCAAGGGAGGTTATACTTGGTAGAGTTCGATTACGACAAAGTGTGATTTTACGCAACTATATGTTTTCTACGGACAGTAATGCCCGTGACACTGAACGTTGGTAATCTGAAAGTGATTGATATCACATTAAAAATGCAAACAAAATTTTAAGTATAATGAACAACAAAAGTTTGCATTCTTTACGGATACTAAACGATGGACGCTCAACTCTGTGAGAAGAAAAAAGTCAGTCAGTGTAATGGAACACGCATTTTACCAGGGAAATTTCAGGGGACTGTTCGCGGTTTTTGACAGTCCACAACAACAATAATGATATAACTACTTGTATAAAGATTTATATATGATTTTCTGGTTTTATTTTACCTGCATTAAAATTTCACCAAGACAGCCTATCTCGTCACGTTCTCTAGCGTCTACTTTGAACCTGACGTACGCTAATGACGTCACTTGCTCTTATGACGTCATTATGCGTAAACGACAAGTATTGAACTTGACGTTGACGCTGAGAGTCCCTCGCTTTAGTTTGCGTCTTAAACAATTTGCCTAATGTCAAATGTGTTCCAATATTTAGCTTCAAGCCTTAGGGCTATCTTGGGCTAAGGTTGACCCAAGTATAGTTGTGAGTCTAAATTATAGTAGGCCTACTCTAAATTTACTAAAGGTACGCGAGGAATTCTGCCATCGGGGTCTGCAAACAACAAAGACGCAGACCAGCTTGCGCATCCGTGCAGTCTGATCAGCGCCTTTGCGTTTCATAAAATGAATAGTATCGTATTTAAACTTGCTCCAAGCGAGATTTCACTATTCTATCTAGTCCCGGTGGCTGAGAAGGATGGTTTTGGTATGGTATCAGAAACCCTGAAGACAGGTCTTGTCGCATCGATGCTCATTTATATTCATGTAAATGCGGACCCAATCCACAAACCTGGTTCATGTGATATGCACATAGAAAATGTCTAGCCCCTCTAGACTACTCGTGGCTAATTCCGCCAATGACCAACGCCGACGGGATCCGTACCAAACAAACGCCCCCTCCCCCTCCGCGCCACTGAATACCCCCGTCAGTAGCGGGAAGGGTGTGGGCATAAAAAGAACCTTTTTCATATAAATGAGGGTCCAACCAAAGCATAGTTAAGTTACAGGACCTCAGTGAGACGGTTCTTTTGAGCACCCAAAGCAAATATAAAAATAATGAGCGATAAAATATTTACAATTTTACGCTAAAATTTTTGCTAATCTCCAAGTTTACTCTACATTTGACATGTTTCAACCGAAAGATGTCCGTCAAGGGATATATAGATCTAATAGAAATAAACCTCCTCGGTCTGGCCTTGCTTCACGATCGGGCATTAGTTTGGCGCCCGAGGCCGCAACAAAGATTTCAAAACATTTCAAATTCTTGGATGAGAACATGTAGTATATGCATCGATCAATTGAAAGAATGCATATTAAAACAGCACATTTTTCCCCTAAATTAGACATGCAGAGCTACCCCGTGACCTTGAAAAACGATAAATGTCCCCAAAACATTACATCTCTATCCTAATGATGTATCTATGTAAATTTGGTCAAAATATATTGACTAGGTGTTCAGACAAAATGCAGATAAGTGTCTTTTTACCGTGGTTGGACTTTTTTGATATCGTTTTTGGTATTGAAAAGTCTTCACATTTATCCATATTAAAGTTCCAAGTATTTGGAGTACATAGAGTTTCATTTGGAAATTCACAATGAGGTATTTCAATCAACAGTGTTTGGTTCGTAAGGTTTTAACATGCTTAGAAATAAGAAAAGCCTGCTTAGTTCATTATTTTGCAGTTTAGGGGGTAAGGATAATTATTTGGTAATATCTCACTAATTAGACGGTGAATTTTTTTAAAATTTTTGTCATAATGTATCTTATAGTATGACCTATGCTTTTTTCTTTGATCTTTGCTGATGTTTAAATCAGACACCCTAGAATAACGACGAAGGAGGAGCTTAAAACCGTACTCTAACTTCCAATTTTAGTTAAACAGCGATGTAGGCGGTAACTTCCTAAATAGCGACAAATTAACCTGTAGGTAAATGTAATATAATTGACAGCTTAGGCCGGATGCAGGGAGGAGCGAACATAAATTTCGTCAGGTATCAGTAACACGTGTATATTTGCGCCTGCGCCATACTACAAGCTAAATAAAGGATTCTTCCTCGGCTTTCTGTTTAAACCGCTCGGTGAGCTACGCCCACCTCGCGGTTTTAACAAGAAAGCCTCGGAAAAGTATCCTTTATTTATTACTTATATAATGATCCCAAAAAAATAGATTTTTTTTTCTAAAGTATGTTTAAATATTGAATTATCAGTCAGTAATTGCTGAAAATGGATGCATATTTATCGGTGAATGCCGGTTTGAAAGCGTGATATGAAGAAAAATACTTGTATAACTGCAAAAGAATGGTTTTTGAGAAAAAGTTCTTAATTATTAATGGCTTCGCATGCTTGTTTCAGATAACGATTTTCAAATATAGAATTGAGTTACAGAATATTTTACTTGTCTTAATGAGTTTCTAAAAAGCTGCGTAAAAAGCCAACACAGGCCATATAATGAAGAGCTGTAACTTTTGAACTGGACGGTAAATTTTCTTTATTTTGCGTTATTTTTCTTATAATATGATGTGCTACAGAATATCAAAAAATGAAAAAAAATATATTTTTTGGAAAAAAAATCGCCCAGGTGTGGGCAGTGACCTTAATTGCACGCCGGTGTGTCAGAATTCAGACTCTATGACGGTTCTGACAAAAAGACTTATCTATTGATGAGATGGTAGGGGCCTGATGCTTTGGCTGTTGTACGGCCCACCTGGGTAACCTGTTGGATTTCTTTTGCTCAGGTACTTAGTTTTATGTACTGTTGAGTCTTTGTCGTTTTATATCTTGATTTATATGGTATAGGAGATGATGCATGGATAAGTAAGCTTATATGTGTCTTGACCCACATCTGAACTCTGGGTGAGGTTGGCAGGCTGTAAAACCGGTTTGAGCCCTCCAGTAAAATATTTTTACTGAACGTTCAAAGGCGGTACTGCTTTAGTGGATCATTTGTGTTAATCATGTCTGTGTTTGCCATGCTTTTGCGCCTGTTCATTGCTGCCTTGTGGTCAACTGAAGGGAAAGGGCTGATATCTTGACTCTTGTTTGTAATGTTTAGTGTGATATGTAACTTCCCCATTTGGTATCCTGGGACAGGTGTGGTACTTGATTGTATGGATTCCTGATCCTTGCTGTCTTTCTTACTTTTATTAAGTTTGTAAATCATAATGATTTTGATATGTCTCAAATCAACTATATTGAACAACATTGAAATCTAAATCTCACTAGTTGGAACATTTAACCCATTTTAAGGTGCAATTAATTCAATTTCCATTTTGCTACAGTACTATATTGTTTCCATGGTTACGACCAGAAGGGGGTAAAAGGGGTAAAACCCAAGCATGAGACTGGGAAGATTTATTAAGCATTGGTAGTATAAATATATGACATCTTCATCACCACTATTATGTATACATGCTTCGTTTGTTTTATGCGTGTTACCCCACCCACATTTAACTACTATTTTTACCAAATACAACTTAACTTATTAATTTTGCTCAAATCATATTTTAATGTTAATCGACTCACCTATCTTTTATGCACAATTAAGTTACTATCATAAACATCTGCTATTTTAGCATCTTTAAGACGTAATTGACTTAATTTCCATTTTACAAAAGATCTGTGCCTGTTTCCATGGCAGAGGCAAGAGGTAGCATATGTTTTTACAGTTAATTAAACCTTAATCCCCCCAATGGCAGTATGCAAATATGTTATCATAGCCACTGCTATTAGAAATACTTGCTTAAAATCACTAAAATTATTTTTGGTTATATATCTGGTTACCCCACCCTTTTTTAACGTCTATAATTTAAGCCCCCCGGTGGCTTAGGCTACTGTCCGTTCTGAGGCGGTGGTTCTGCTGTTGTTGACTTTTTGTTTCATGTTACTCCCATTGTGGGAGTCTGTAATTGTTCTATGTTTTGTTGTACGTTACTTTATGACCATTCTATTATTGCAATCATCTTGATGGGGAAGAGAGAGCTGATTGCTTTGCTTAATTTGTCTTCCTGGTGTCTCGTGATGGTTAAGCGGCTCTTCCTCGCGGTGCCACGGGGTTGTCTGCAGTTTGTGATTGTGGTATTTCCTGATCATACTCACTTACTATTTATAAATGCTAGAAAATAAGTCTGAGCATATTAATTATGCTTAAAGTAAGAAATAGGGCAAATTAAGATCAAGAATCAATACATTCAAGCGCCACACCTGACCCAGAATACCAATGGGAAAGTGACAACTTCACAATTAGACATCACAAACAAAAGCCAAGAGGTCAGCCCTTTCACAGCAGATGACCACAAGGCATAAATAAACAGACGTGCACGAAAGCATAGCAAAAACAAGACAAGAATATTATAAATGATCCACAAAAGAAGCACGGCTCTGGAACAGTCAGTAAAAATATTTTACTGGAGGGCTGAAACCAGTTTCACAACGCGCCAACCTCACCCTTAGTTCAGATGTGGATCAAGATAATAAGAATAATGGAAGTAGATTGTACACACAATCCTGAGGATTGGAATAAAAAGAGCATTAAATGAAAGTGCAGGGAAACTATTTAGGGTCGCCACTGAGCACAGACAAAACAACTCTGATATTCAAAGTAAGAAAAAGGGCAAAGATCAGAAATCGATACGATCAAGCACCACATACAGATATTGTTAAAATATTTTAATTCAACTATGTTTTAAACATTAAAACTTGCATTTGAGCCATCTGTAAAATATGTTGCCACTTTAAAACGCAATTAATTCTCTCCCCATTTCCCAACAACACTTTGATGGTTTCCATGGTTACAGCCAGAATGTGATAAAACCCTACGCATGCTTTACATTTAATGAAAGCTTTATACTATCTAGAACTTTTACTTTTCTGTACATGTCTCTGTGCAAGCGAGGGGAATGACTGTAGTAGTTCAAAAATGCCTTAAAATGAGGGTTTTCATACCTTGCCAACCCACCCACTCTGGCTGACATGGATACAAGGAAAATGTAATATTTTGAGCAATTTTATTTTTTCATAGATAACACATTGCATCAGTGAAAATTTCTAAAGTCAAATTCAATTCTGTTGATAACTCTTGTCTCAACGACTATCATTTGAAAATGTGTAAAAAGTGAAAAAGTATGCCATAAAACGTTTTGTTGGTTTGCAAAGAGTTATTGCCCCTTGTTCTTTTCAATTTTCTCAAACTGTGAAATTCAAATTGTATTATAAAAAAATTGGTTTTATGTTGTATTGATTCTAATAATTTTCTATCAACATATCTTTTATATTAGAAAAAATACCCTTCTATTTTCCCTTCTCCTGTTTTGTACACACTTTGGCTAAAAAACAAGGAATAATGCAGTTTAGCTCAATCTGTATGACAATTATTATTGATCTTTATTTGCATTTTCCTAAATTTTTGAATTATTACCAAAACATTATTCATGCTGATTCCTTTTTCAGTTTTCTATCCAAATTATGTGACCACCCCTGTAAACTTCTCTTTCACAAAACTGGCAAACAGTGCAAGTTTCTTGGGACTGTTTAATGATAAAGATGTTTTGTCCCACTCTTTTTACGTAGATGCAATATATACATTTACTAGCTTCTAGTGAAAATATTCAAAGCGTGGTGCTGTTTTATATACTTGCTGATAATTTGAAAGTTTCTAAAAAGTTGCTTAATAACTATAATTTATGGTGATAGTAATTTAAGCCAAATATATTTATAACCCTTTCAACTCTAAATTCATATTGCAATACATTGAATAATTCAAGAAATAAAAAAATTGCTATGATTCCATTTATAATACTAAATATTTCAGCTTTAGATATGCTAAATTCAATAAATTCATTAGGGAGTTTTGTCCAAATCTAGCCAAAAGTTATTTCAATGGTCCCAATGGCAAAGAAGGATGAGAGCAAGCTTTTTACACTTGTTTTCGTATTCCTGAGTCGCAATTTACCATTCTGTGAAAGTTTAATCCAATTCTGAATCGGTCAGTGCTGGGCCCTATTGGAATTTTTGGGTGGGTACACAAAATTGATGTTAAAGAGGAAAGCAAAGTTGCCAACCATGATTGGTTTGACCACCAGTCTGTTGAAATACATTAATGTTGTAGCTAATATTTTTTATAATGTGAAACTGCGCTAAAAATTATTAGTCATTAATCTGCTTCAATTTATACACCATAGAACTCACATTCAAAAAGTTCTTCGCCCAAGAGAGATTAAAGACCAACTTAGAATTTAGATATCAAATCATAGTATCTTTGATAAAATTTAGAAAATGGTTTGCGAAGTTTATGATACCAATAGTCATATTAAAGAAGTTTCTGAGTAAACAGTTTATTGCAAGTGTTGAAATCAGTGACATGGCTAGATGCTCTAGCAAAACGAATGAGTTAAGAGATAAAGACTCCATAGGATGTAGACCGAGGAACATCACCATCTAAAAATAGAAAATTGACAATTTGAATATCAAAATCGTCCAGTTTATCATAAATTTGGTAGAAACAATAGCATTAGAAATAAAAAAAATGCAAGTCAGTCATCAGAGATATTATCTTTTTTAAGTTGGAGCTCTAAAGGGTATATTTGACTTACCATTTATTCAAAATAAACATTATCAAAGTTTAAAATAGCATCCAAATATCTGGATGTAGTGTTATAAGCGTCAATAATATCAGCCTGCTTATCACCAGAAAGAGACACAATAAAGTCCCTCATTTAACAAAAGAAGAATAAATCGGCAAGTAAAGTATTAAGGGTGTAAAGATCAGGAATGGATAAAATCCAGTACCACACCTGACCCAGGATACCATTGGGAAAGTAAAAAATCACAATTAAACACTACAAACGAGAGCCAAGAGGTCAGCCCTTTCCCAGTAGGTGACCACAAGGCACATATAAACAGACAAGTGAAAGGCATATCAAACACAAGACAGAAAAAATCATAGAAGATCCGCAAAAGAAGTACCCCCTTGGATGATGGTAGGGGCCTGATACTTTGGCTGTTACAGACAATTGATAATAATTAATAATTACAGAAGTTTTAAGAAATAGAGAAACAATTGGAAAGGGAGAGGGACACAAGGACAGCATTTTATAAAATTACAAAAAAGGGATTAATCTTACAGATCGTGTAGATACAAAACTCTTTTCTGCTGGAGTTATTTTGGCTGGAGTGGGATTGGCTTTTCCTAATATGCTTCCACTGGAAATGACTGCTATTGTTTGTGGAGCCTTAGGTGTATCTATGAATCTTATGAGAATAAAAGCTAATGTCAAATTTGAAATCCATACAGTGAAATTCATTTGAAAATTTAATTTTCCAAAGACCTAATCGATGGGCAAATATCAGAAAAGGAATTTTATAATTATTCTTGAGGAATTCATAAATATGATGATTTGAAAGAGAAAACACATTCAAGGCAATCAGGCTTGGGTGAGCAAGAGAAAACAATACTTATTGAAGAAGGAAAAGCACAGCCACGAGGTGCTTTTCAAAAGAATATAAAAAATGTATAATGATGTTCAATAAATTTGTGGTTGTAAGCGATCCACCACCAGAACATTGAGAATTTCTTAACTAGCTATAACTGTTATACCTATGGAAAATGTATGCATCAGTATTAAGGTGTTTCTCAAGTAGTCACTTTTTGGTATTTGGGTATACCCCAAACATATGACCTCTTTGGTATTTAGTTAAACCCAAAGTTGGTTCTCTTTGGTATTTAGGTATACTCCAATTTAGATTCTATTTTATATTTAGTTATACCCAAATTGGTTCTCTTTGGTATTTGGTACACTTTGTTTAACCTAAATTAGTATTAAGATTTACCCTAAAGAATAAACCATTCAGTGTTTATTTAAACCTCAAAGGGTAATACCAACGTGACTGAAACATTGCTGATAAAAATAATTATAAAATAAAATAGAAAACATCACTGGGATTCAAAGTAAGAAAGAGGGCAAAGATCAGAAATCAATACAATCAAGCACCACACCTAACCCCAGATTTCAATGGGAAAGTGTCAACATTACACTTAGACATCACAAACGAGAGCCAAGTGGCCAGCTCTTTCCCAGCAGATGACCACAAGGCACCAATAAAAAGACGCACACGAAAGCATAACAAAAACAAGATAGAATTAACACAAATGATCCATAAAAGAAAAACCGCCTTGGAACGGTCAGCATACCTGGGGCCAAATACATTGAAAAGTAATCAAATAAATTAATATAACAATCACTGATCAAATATTACAATTACTTTACAATTACAGCACCTGTAGAAATGTAATGATAACAATTACAATTACTTTAGAAATGTAATCAAATAATTACCAATTACTTTGAAATTTTCATATAAAATTATAATGCTATATATAATACTCACATTTAAAGATATAAAGAGAGTAGGGTCTTTGCAGTTTTATACATATATAATGCCATGTCCTATACTGCTGTTTCTTAAATAAATGAAAAAATATCTTGCTATGAAGTTTTATTCACATTCTTATGAAAGTTAAAAAAAAAAATACATAATGCTCAGTTCATACCAATGTGTCTTCAATTTTTTTTATTCATCATACATCAAATCTGACTACATACTTTATATATGACGAGCATGCCGCATAGTAAGAAACAGTAAAATGGAATTTGTCTTATACTTCAATATTTTGCTAGGTCACTATTTCTAAATTGTTAACAGATAAATTGTAAACATCATACGTTTTCAAAAGTGTCATATTTGAGGGAACATAATTCAAAAAGGCTTAAAACTGGTGCAACTATTGTATAAACATTGATTTAGAAATTTAGTGATCTGATAGAAAATAATCAGAAATAAACACTTTTAACTCATTATAATTTGGCCATTCCACAAAAAAGTATATTTTTGGTCATAATCTTAATCCAGCTTGTACACATATACAGGTAGCTATTTAGAGAGTAATACGTCATATTTCACATGCCCTAGCCATATTCTATAACAAAAGATATTAACACCTTTGAGATGTCTTCTTTTTATGGTCTGAATTTGAGATTTTACATGACAGCAAATGAAAGGAGATACAAAAAAATGCTGTCAGAGTGAATTGTAGCAAAAAATGTATCTTATACCATGTTACAAAGTCAAAATTGAAGCATTTCAGAAAGTATTTTAATTTCATAATGCATGTTAATCCCCATCATCTGAATAATATTGATGTTGATTCTGAAAGTAGCTAAATCTTTAAAGTTTGCTTTTATTAATCTACTGTCCACATTAGGTAATATTTCTTTTATAAATATAAATATATCCACAGTGTGCCTTTTCTCATGCAATAATATGAATTAAAATAATACCACATTTAAGTCATCACTAATTAGTTAGTTCTAGTGGTTAGTAACTTTTCTTTAGTAAATAGCCAAATGTATTTAAAAAGTATTTGAAAGAAATTATATATACAGCTTAACTATTTACAGTAACGATTACAATTACATTACATGTATTTGAGCCAAACCATGATTATAATTACATATGATTACTTTGAAAATTGTATTTTATTACAGATAATTACAATTACTGATTACAATTACCCCAGGTCTGACGGTCAGTAAAAATATCCAACTGGTGGGCTTAAACCAGTTTCGTTGCACGCCAGCCACACCCAAAGTTCAGATGTGTATCAAGACACATAGATGTTTGGTTTGCATGAAAGCCCCCTAACTTATCAATGTATCATCTCCTAGAACATATCAATCAAGATATAACAAGGAGATACAGCAAAGATAAGGACTCAACAGTAAACAAAACTGAATACTGGAGCAAAAGAAATCCAACAGGTAAACCACAGTGGGCCTGATAACAGCCAAAGCCTCAGGCCCCTACCATATCTTCAATAGATAAGTCTTTAAATGGGAACCGTCATGCAGTGACCCACTAGCGCGCAACTAAAGAGTAACCAACCCCCTATAGTAAAAAAGTCCAAAACACTCCTTGCCTTGGTGGCACTTATGAGGAATATGATTTTTTCTGTTTTTCTTTTCTTTTTGAGACCAATGCCTCACATACTTTTATGCCTCATGTGTGGTCATCGCCAAATCATTCTGGTCCTAGGTGACCTTTTTGGTATGCAAATGTTGTACTAGAAGTGAGAGCAGACTAGTGTGTTTTTTTTGTGTTTTTATTTTGTAGTGCTACTGTGTGTTGACTGCCTCTGTTTAGGCGAAAGATAATTTGAAATTTATCATATTTAAACCATAAGCTGCAATGATGAAGTACCGGATGGTATCTTTATCTCAAGGTCAATCATCAACTTAAGATCTCATCCAATGAAGTAAAGTACATATCTTTCCAAAGGAAAGGTAAAAGGTTATCAATCAATGGTAAAAGGCATGAATTTTAACACATTGAAATCTTGTGACAGTTTGGCTCCACCTATACTAAATTATGCATAGACACAACCATCACATTTTAATACTGAACCGCTTGCAAAAACGTTCTTTTGCAATTTTAGATCTGTTCTTCAGTTGATAGCAAGCCCGACGTTGCATCAATGAGCACTCTGTGCTAGTGTCAACAAGAGATCTAAAAGTGTGTTTATCTCTTCTAATAAGACACAGATATGGACTGTCTGAAACGTTGATTTTGTAGTTTTAGCATTATTATCATTCGTATTGTCTTTTAAATCATTTATGTTGACCTTAATATGTAAAGATCGTCCTAGTTTTACTAGTGATTGTTTGACATATATATTATCTTGATGACTTTGATTGTTAACCCTAGTACTACCATGACCAGCTGGTGGTCTATACTGTTTTTCTTCTTTATATTTCTGCTGTAATGACCAATACCATTACGATTCAAAGATTTTATCCCTGACATGTCATGATATGTACTATTAATTCACTTAGATTTACTTCTAATATTTTCTTAAAAAAAGGTTATCTCTCGGGAGCAAAGAATGCACCAAAAACTGAAACCAGAGTGTGCAAATTTAACTGTTAGCCCTTTGTATGGTCAACATTAATTGATATATGGCCTGATGTTGCTTGTGCATGCTTGCTGTGTGTTACATTTGCAACCTGGTTCATAGATTTTGCTCTTTTGTAGAAATGGTTACTGTCTCTTAAAGTGCGTTTGGCTGATCCCTTAGTATTATAATTTTTAAGCAATAGTTCGTGGGCCATCTACAAAAAAATTTATCCATTGACGATCAACAATATTGTCACATTGATAATGCTACGCCTCTTCAGCCAGAGACAGAGTTTTTAAGTGTATATTTGAATGTTTTCACTTGGTTTCTGTTTAACTGACCTAGGTAGGGAATCAGCTATTTGTGCGTCAGTCACATCTGAAAATCTGACAGCAAGTTGAGTTTTTATCTGTGCCAATGTGCCTTCAGGTTCAGCCATCGTATATATTTAGATTAAACAGCTAACAGTGCCTGAAGTAGACTGAACTGCACTCACCTTCTTTCTTGCATCCCAGCCACTATTTAAGTTGTATATTTCTCCACAGCCTATATTAATTCCCTTCTCTGTTTTCCACTGCCATCAAATTTTGGGGCTGAGGTTGAAATTAGTACTTGCCTTACACTAGCCTATTCTAGTCTTGAATTTACAAATACTAGGGCTACTTGATTTTGTCCCTCAGCCAATTTGAATTTATTAGTTATTTAATTATTTCTAAATTGAATTTTTTAATTAATCAGTTCTCCTGAATGCCTAAACAACTTGTAGACAATTAACCATCCAATGAATATGTAAGCTAAAAACAAGCATCACCCAGTTTTTTGTAAAGTACTTTCCTCCATTTACGTCCAGTTCGAAGGTCCTTTGTAGCTTATACTTGGAACTATTGCACCGAAGCAAACCTGTAACGTAGCTCAAGATACAGACTATAACCGAAATCGTAAACTGTCGATTTGTCTTGTTCCCCTTTAAACATATTGACTAATTCAAGTCAAAGTAAGAAAGAGGGCAAGATCAGGAATTGATACAACACCTGACCCAAGATACCACATGAAAAAAGTGACAAAAAATACAATTAAACATCACAAACGAGAGTAAAGAGGTCAGCCCTTTCCCAGCAGGTGACCACAAGCCAGCAATTAACAGATGGGAAACCATGATACACACTAGACAGAAATAACACAAATGATCTACAAAAGAAGTATCGTCTTGGAACAGTCAGTAAAATATATTACTGGAGGGCTTAACCCAGTTTCTAGAATCTTATAAGACATCACGACAACCTAATCAGGATGAGCGCTAGGGCTCAAACCTGACCACCAAGCTATTGCACTCTGATCTTCTTAAATGGGAAGACTGACTGAATTTGACTTACCTGCTCAGTTTCTGCTTGAAGTATATTGTCAACCCTCCGGCGTTTATATGCTGTTTCTGGAATTTGGCATTTTACCCTAACTTTCAATAGCATCTTGGGTTGAAAGGCATGCTTGTTTTGCTTTAAACTCTCTAGTATTTATATGCTGTTTTTGGATTACAGAATTTTCCTTTAACCTTTCGATTCGTGGTAGGTTGAAAGCTAAACCAGTTTTGCTTTCACAAATTAAAAAGTGTCGATGGTTAAACCCTTTAATGTCCTGCTATTCAGTTTTGCGTCCATATCCCAACAATCACTTGTTAATGTGGGGACTGAGTCTTTACTTGAAACATTATCCGTAGACTTGTGAGACAAGAGGATCGAACATATGACCAGTAACTCCCCAGGCCCACAGATTATATCACTTATTGAACTGCACATGATTGATAAAGGTCAAAGGCGTAACTTTTGTACATCGTATAAGCACATGTTTTTAACAGTTAGTGGCTAATGTTTTCATCGTATGAATTTTCTACACCCTAAACAATGATTTGAAAAAAATGTCAATTATTTATTTTAAAGAGCATGCATGTGAAATTATCTTTATAGTATATGTTATCGAACATTTGAAAGACAGACCAGCATTACAGCCCATAAATAAACTGATAAAAATAAGTTAAGCCCCACTTACAAAAATCAATGTAATTCAAAAAACTAGTAAATTTATATAATTGTAAACTCATAACAATAAATTTCATTTATTTCTACATATTGTCCGCTAAATTTCATCCCAATTGCAGGAAAGTTGATAACTTGACGATGCTTCGAACACAGGTACCCTCATTTCTAAAAGTCTACAAATGCCTCCATTCCTTGGTCCATTATCACATGTTCAGTCAAAAGCACCCTAGTAATGCGTATGTCCGCCATGTTCACGGAGAAGCTCCATGCATCGTCTGCGCATGCTGTTTATAAGGTTTCTAATGTCTGCCTGGAGAGTATTGCGCCATTCGTGAATGCACCTGTGGACGACCACGTACACGACTTTCTAGCAAATCTCTCATATGCTCTATGGGATTCATATCTTGTAACCTCGCCGGCCATCCATCCTCTGAATATCATGTTGCCTAAGAAATCTTTGACGCCTCTGGCACCGTGTGGACGGGCATTAAGGTCTTGGAAGACCGCTCTATTCTATGGAGATTTGGCACTACAACTGGAACAATGATGTCATCAAATACCTTTGCCAGTTCATATTGCCATTCCCAATAACCAGATCTGTTCTCCCTGTACTCCAAATACCGGCACAGACCACTGAGCCACCGCCCCATCTGCCATGTGATGCAATGCATGGTGGGGTATATTGCTCACCAGGCCGTTTCCAAACACGCATTCTTCCATCATGGTGATCAACTTTACACCTTGAGTCGTCACTAAACATAACCATATGCCATTCCGCACGAGTCCAACGACGATGAACAATTGCCCACTGTTGTCGAGCGATTCTGTGTTGCCTAGTCAGAGGCTGACGTACCACGGGACGACGAGCTCTCAAGTTCCTCGTGTGCAAACGATTACGTATTGTCTGGTCTAACACATTCATGTTTGTTCCAGCTCTGAACTGTTCACGTAAACGTCCAGAGTTCAGTGTACGTTGACACAGTGAACAAGCTACGATGTACTGGTAATCTTTTGTAGACTTCACAGCCGGTCTTCTAGAACGCAGCCTGTCTGTGGTCATTCCTGTCTGAATATACCGTTTCCAAAGACGCTCAATGATTCTATGGTCACGATTCAGAGTAACAGCAACTTGTCGGTGTTATGAGCTATTTTTGAAACGCAATTTTCACTGCTTTTAGATGGAACAGTGCATCTTTTCTTCAATTGACGAACTTCAATGATGGTGTCGCTACATGTACATACGAGTGTGAGCATGAAAATTGGGCTTCCTTGCATGCTTTGCTGTATTTTTTATAAAGTTAAATTTGCGAAAATCGGGCTGATTGGAGCGAGTGTTGAGGCATGATATGTATCAAAATACACGAGCATTTGCTTTCTAGTGCTGTACAGGTACTTTGTTCGCAATAACAAATCATAATTTTTATTTCTTTTACTTTCCGGACTCATTTTTCTCCATCAGAATTTAACCTACCCAAAATCTCAGGTGGGGCTTAAATTATGTCGACCAGTTTAATACTTTGATTCTTTTGTTGCTACACCTTTCAACATTATTTCAGTCATATTGAGCGTATGTTTACGTTACTATGTTTCATAGGTAACAATAGGGACTGTGACGTTTTGTCTGCATTTCCCTGCTCTTAACCTACACCCTGTGGATACAGCTAGTAAATGCACAGCAGCTCTCCCACAATGTCCTTTAAAACATTGTACTGCCATATTTGCTTAGGTATATCAAATCCCTGACACTTCCCCTAAGCTTTGGGGACAATGTAAAAGTAACAACACAGTGCATTTGCACTGCTATTCCCACTCTGCTTTGAGGCTCGGACCAGTGGTTACAGATAACTGGTGCGTTTAGCTTTTAATTTGTTTTAAGAACCCCTGTCCTTGAGAGACTGATACTTATCGCAAAGAATTGTTTGTCACTAAAATGGACTGAAAGTAAACAAAATCACTGGTCTCTTTGGGGTTAAATGATAATATACCGTAAAATGGAATATTTTGGCAGAGCCAAATTTTCGCGTTTTTGCCACAAAAACATGAGGAAAATATTCGCGGTTTTTAGATTTCAGGGTCTTTTGTACCTGCAAGTATTATAACTGGAAGATAAATATCCTGCGAAATGTCAGACGTATGTGTTTTGTTGATAATTTCAAATGGTTTGAACAAGGTACTTTCGGTAGTTCATCTGGAAGACTAATCGTAGTTTATCGTTGGTCTTAAGCTATAACAAGTGCATAGAATAGCGATACATTTTTAGTGTCGACCTTAACTGGCAATGTAATGACATAGTCTTTTTTCTCCAAAAACAGTCACTTTTTAGTACCATGTGTTTAATAAGAAGTATGTGAACACACACTAACAATCACTGGTCCCGATCTAAATAACAAATCAGGTTTATAAGGGGTGGATATAACTTGGATATCATGCGACAGTCTGCATTCCTAGTTTTAAACCCAATCACGGTTTATAGCTATGGTTTCCTCTTTAATTGCAAGACGGCGGGTCAGGCCTCAGTGGGTTGGTGCCTGATACTTATCTGTAGCTGGACCCACCGTGGCTCAACTTGAGGTTTTCTTTAGCTCTGACTATCTGGGAGTCATGAGCCCTTTTCTTTGTTTCATCATGGTGTGTGAATTTGATTAGAGTGTTTCTCCATGATGATAAATTGCATTAGTTAGATGGCCACCATGCGAGCTGAACATCTATTGTTCTTCACCAACAGCAGTATCTAGGGCGAAGATTTGGTACCAATTAAATGCATTTAAGCCCCCCCCCCCCCCCCCCGGTGGATTAGGCTGCTGTCCGTTCTTAGGCGGTGGTTATGTTGTTGTTGACTTTGTGTTTATTGTAACTCCTATTGTGGGAGTCTGTAATTGTTCTATGGTTTGTTGTACGTTACTTTATGTCCATTCTAGTACTGCAATCATCTTGATGGGGAAGAGAGAGTTGGTTGCTTTGCTTAATTTGTCTCCCTGGTGTCTCATGATGGTTGAGCAGCTCTTCCTCGCAGCGCCATGGGGTTGTCTGCGGTTTGTGGTTAAGGTATTTCCTTATCATACTCACTTACTTTTTTTGTTTGAGCGTAATAGATCCATTATCTTTCCAGTTTGTCCAAGCCGTCTATAGTGTAACGATTGAACGCTCACAAGCATGACCTTGATTGATAAATAAAGTTAATTTCATGGCAATCGAAAAACATGCACTATTAAGCGAAAAATTTGTACTGAATAACTCATAAATACTTCTCTTAAGGATATTTCTATAGCTTTAAATAATCATGGTTTGCATGGCTTACCTTCATTTTTAAGTTCCTTACCTATCTCAGTTTAGCCCAATTAGGAGTTAGAACTTTCTAAATTGTTAACCCAATGTCTTATGGCTGCTAACGAGCATGCTATTAAGTACTGTGAAAAGGTATATGAAAGATCTGGTAAGAATCTATGTTGTATTAAAAATTCAGGTAAAGTTTTTGTTAACTTAAAGCTAGAGATATAAATGAGACCAAATTGTCTGCATATATTTTTTCTACTCCATATACTACTTACCTCATAATTTTAATAAAAGACAAACTTATTGATTTAATTGAAATAACCTTCCATATGGGAGGCTCTCCTTACCTTCGTTGTAACGACAGAAATGCGTGGTCTTGTCAAAATGTATGTGATGCATTGACCTTTTTGTTGTGCAATAATTTTATGGGCACTAATTGTGTTTCCCTGGTTGCCGATTTATTCTTGTTTTGTGAGTTTGTCACTTTCCCATTGGTATCCTGGGTCAGGTGTGGTACTTGATTGTCTATTCCTGATCTTTGCACCCTTAATTACTTTGTTATGAGAGGGACTTTATTATGTCTCTTTCTGATTATATGCATGCTATTATTTTTGATGCTTTTAACACTGCATCTAGATATTTGGATGGTATCTTAAACATAAATAAAGTTCATTTTGACAATATGGTAAGTCGAATATACCCTTAAGAGCTCCAACTTAATAAAACTAATACCTTTGTTACTGAAGCCACGTTTTTGAACTTGCATTTGTCTATTTCTTATGATACGGCTTTATCCAAAATTTATGATAAACGTGACGATTTTGAATTTGAAATTGTCAATTTTCCATTTTTAGATGGTGGTGATCCTCGTTCTACATCCTACGGAGTCTATATATCTCTCAACTCATTTGTTTTGCTAGAGCATCTAGCCAAGTTGCTGACTTCAACACTCACAATAAAATATTACTCAGAAACTTCTTATACAGGGTTCTCAGTCTCATAAACTTTTCAAAACATTTTCTTTTATTGACGATACTATGATTTGATATCCAAATTCCAAGTATGACTTAATCTTTCTTGTGCCAAGGACATTTGGAACCTGAGTTATATGGTGACTTGGTGAATTTTTTGAAGAAGATTGTTGGCTCTATTATCTTTTGTTAATTAAAATGATTTCTCATTATACAAAGATTTGCTATAACATTAATGTATTGCAGCCGACTGCATGCTTGGTGGTCAACCCAGTTACGGTTGGCAACTTGGTTTCCTCTTAAATTGCACGCCAGTGAGCTGACTTCAGACTTTATGACAATTCCAACATAAAAATTATCTATTGATAAGATGAACGAGCCTTATGCCTTGGCTGTTGTCAGGCCCACCAGGGTTCGGGTTAGGGTTATGGATTTCTGTTGGATTTCTTATGCTTCCGTATTCAATTTTATGTACTTTTGAGTCCTTATCTTTGCTTTATCTCCTTTTTATGTCTTGGTTTATATGTTCTAGGAGATGATGCAATGCTAAGTTAGGGGTCTTTATGCAAACCAAACTTCTATGTGTTTTGATCCTCATCTGAACTTAGGGTGGGATTGGCGTCATGAAACTGGTTTAAGCCCTCCTTTGACCAACTCAAGAGGGTTTTTATCTGTTACAAGCGAAAGTGTGTGCACAAAGTATGGCTAACCACTTGTTCGAGCTTGCCCAGGAAAAAATGTGGCAATGTGAACTTACCTGCCTGACATGACCATGTTAAGCAACATATCAAACCAAAAGTAAACGTTAGCATCTTATCACAAAAGGCCGCCTATGAAGCTTCCTAAGTTATTGGAAGTCATCAGCGGACTACATTCCATTTTGAATAGTGACATACCAGGTATGTGCCGTATCCTGAAAGCCCTGTTTTATGAATATGCAAACAAGTGTGCCAAATAGACAGATACGACACAATTTTTCTTGCTGTTTTTTCTGCGATTGATTGTGAATGATTCACTGAAGACAGCATGCAAAATACTTCATTTTGACAGATATTTCACAGTACATTTTCTGTGGGTTTGATCCTTGATCAGTGTACATGCAAAAAAAGCGATGTTCTGCTTGCGATTGTCAGCTGTTGTTTGCTTAGAAATCAGTAATGCTTGTCTCAGCTCAGGATGAGAAAATAATCTTGACAGCCTTTTAAAGTAAGTAAGGGTGCAAAGATCAGGAATCGATACATTTAAGTACCACACCTGACCCAGGATAATAATGGGAAAGTGACAAACTCACAGTTAGACACCACACACGAGAGCCAGGAGGTCAGCCATTTCCCAGCAGGTGACCACAAAGCACAAATAAACAGACGCGCACAAAGACATAGCAAACACACGACAGAACAAAAACATAAAAAATCCACAAAAGAAGTACCGCCTTGGAACGGTCAGTAAAATATTTTCATGGAGGTCTTAAACCGGTTTAACGGCGCCAACCTCACTCTTACTTCAGATGTGTATCAAGACACATAGATATTTGGTTTGCATGAAAGACCCCTAACTTATCAATCCATCATCTCCTTAAACATATAATTCAAGATATATCAAGGAGATAAAGCAAATATAAGGACTCAGCAGTAAGTAAAACTGAATACCGGAGCAAGAGAAATCCAACAGGTAAACCCTGGTGGCCCCGACAACAGCAAAAACATCAGGCCTCCACCATCTCATCAATAGATAAATCTTTAAGTAGGAACCATCATAGAGTCTGAAGTCCAACGCACTGGCATGCAATTAAAGAGGAAAGCAAAGTTGCCAACCGTGATTGGGTTGACCACCAAGCATGCAGTCTATTTCAATACGATAATGTAATAGCCAATCTTTTTATTATGGGAAACTATTTTAATGAACTGCGCTGAAAAAATATTAGAGCCAACAATCTTCTTCAATTTATACACCAAGTCACCATAGAAATCAGGTTCTTAAAGTCCTTGGCGCAAGAGGGATTTAAGTCCAACTTGGAATTTAGAAATCAAATCATATTATCGTCTATAAAATTTTGAAAATGTTTACACCCTAATTTAAGAGTCAAACATAAATTACATATTGCTTTGTTGACATGCTTTGGAAAGGTAACATTATGCTCTGGTATCCAGTTTAATGTACTGTTGAGTCCTTATCTTCGCTTTATCTCCATTTATATCTAGATTTATATGTTTTGGAGATGATGCATTGATAAGCTACGGGTCTTTCATGCGAACCAAACATCTATGTGTCTTGATCCACACCTGAGCCGTAAAATATTTTCACTGACCGTTCCAAGGAGGTACTTCTTTTGTGGAACATTTGTGTTTTTGTGTTTTGTGTTTCTCATGCTTTTGCGTCTGTTCGTTGCTGCCTTGTGGTCACCTGCTGGGAAAGGGCTCACGTCTTTGCACTTGTTGGTGATGTTTATTATATTTTTGTTACTTTCCCATGTGATATCCCGGGTCAGGTGTGGTACTTGATTGTATCGTTTCCTGATCTTTGCCTACTTTCTTACATAGAACGTACCTTTAGAATAGTACAGCTGTATATAAATTTTCGGTTTTCAGTGTAAGTCATTGAAGCTTACAATTGTCACTAAACCACACACAATTTAGGTGCAGATAGGGAAAAGTTAATAATAAAAATTGAAATTATGTTATTGTTTTTATCCGATGACAGCTTTTTTGAAACACATAAAATTACATGAAATATTTTCTATTACGCTGTTTTGATCTTTATCTATTTTGCAAGCAAAAATTCAATTTACATCAATAGCTAAGGAGTTATTGGGAGAAAGCAGGGTTCGTCATAAAATCCACCACCACAGTACATAGAGTTGGTTCAGCAAACCAAGTGCATAATTTTGCTATAAATCTTTGCATTGTGTGACGTGCACTATTTAAATGACTTGTAGAGTTGACATACTAGTATGATTAACTCTTTTTTAATTTCTTTTTCAGGTTTTTAGTTAAAATGGACGAACAAGCTACCTTTATCGAGACATGTTCAGCAGGTGCCATGCTGCGAGGTGTTATACACTGCGAAACTGAGCTGTGCAAGGGATTTGAAGTATATCCTGAAATGAAAAGAAAACTTGTGAAAGTACCTGATGGTCAGAGGATCTTAGATGCTACGTTAAGTGTGGCCCAACAAATTAATCAAATTAAGAGCATAGAGGAGAAAATTGCATTTGAACAGTCAATAAAAAATAAAGAGAAATCCGTATGGGCTAATATAAAGGCATTCAAAATGGGTGGAGGTGATTTAGGATGGATTAGGAACGTGGCTGACAGCGAAACAACTGAGAGTTTTGATCTGAATAAGTACTTCTCAGAGGTCCATTCAACGATCTATTCTGTTGCTTGCATACAATTTGATAAAAATCAATTAAAGCTTTCAGATGAGGCATTTCAGGCACTTACAGATATTCAAATAGAAGCTAATGAAGCTGATAATTATGAGCAAACTGATCGAAGACAATATTTATATCCATTATGTAAAACATTTTTCGATGACTTTGGTTCTCACATCTACTGTGGTTTAATTCATCTTGGTGGGGTACTCACCAAAACGTCTACTTTCCATGGGGAAACAACTTCATCCACTGACCAAATTCAGAGAGCTGTGAGCACTGCGTTTCATGCTCATACAGGTTTTGGGTATAGTGGAGTAAATTTTGAAGTGTCAGCTAGAAAGATGAAAACCGATGGAAAAATGACAAAAACTTTTAATGACGACCTTCTAGACAACACTCACGTGGTCTGTCGTCAGTATGGTGGTCCTCCTATTTCAAAGAACTTTACTGAAGATGACTGGAAGGAAAGTCTGTCAACTTCGCGCAGTAACTGGGTTGTGATTGATAAAGAAGATTTCAAGGAAAGTGATTATGTTCCGGTTTGGAAACTGCTTCCGAAGGACGCATTTGACGACAAATTTTGCCATATGCTACAGCACTATTACGTCACATTTCTCTATCGGCACGAAATTTTCAGAATCACACAAGCAGTATGCAACTTCAGAAAAGCAGTGAAACTGGATTTGCTTAAGGACGCTATATGTGATATATTGATAAAAACCAATTACTTAAGAAACACTATTGGCATAAAAGAAGAATGGCTATTCTTAGTTATAGATGAAAAATACATAGCTGACTTTTTGCTGACACCAAGAAGTAATTACACAAAATTACCAACAGAGGATTTGGGAACAATTGCAGAAGCTGTGGACGAGCTCATGCGACTTGTTGGGGAAGCAGATTTTTTTCTGAAAGATGACATCACTGATATGTTAAAAGATATACATACAATTACTAAAGGAAGGTAAATTATTATTTCTTTCAATTCAGTCACTCATTTATGAAAAAACAGATTATCAAGCAGAGAATCAAGTTCGATGGGTCAGACCTCGGACTCTGTGGTGTCTATGACGTAAAGCTTTACTCGGTGGGTTGGTGTCTGATACTTATCTGTAGCTGGGTCCACTGTGGCCCATCTTGAGATTTTCTTTTGCTCTGACTATATGTGAGTCATGAGCTTTTGTCTTTGTTTCATCATGGTGTGTTAATTTAATTAGATTTTTTCTCCATGATGAATCATTGCAATAGTTGGGTCTCAATGCAAGCTGACCATTTATTGTACTTTAACAACAACAGAATCTAGGGCGAAGATTTTGTACAAGTTAAATGCATTTAAGCCCCCAGTTGTTTTGGGCTGCTGTCCATTCTAAGGCTGTGGTTCTGTTTGTGTTGATTTGTTGCTTATTTTTACTCCCATTATGGCAGTCTGTAATTGTTCTATGTCTTGGTGTGCATTACTTTATTTCCGTTCTGGTTTTGCAGTCATCTTGATTGGAAAGAGACAGCTGGTTGCTTTGCTTAGTATGTCTTCTTAGTGTCTCGTGATCTATTAGTGACTCTTCCTCTCCATGCCATGGGTTTGTCTGCAGTTTGTGATTGTGGTATTTCCTGATCAAACTCACTTACTTTTTTTAATGTTTGTCTTGATATAAAGCTTTACTCTATTAGTTGGTGCCTGATGTTTGTCGTTGGCTGGGCCCACCGTAGCTCAACTTGAGGTTTTCTTTAACTCTGACTATCAGTAAAACATCAGAGTTTTATTTGTTTCACCATAGTGTGTTAATTTGATTCGATTGCTTCTTAGTGCTTATACATTGCATTAGTTAGGAAGCCTACATGCGAACTTATCAATTTTGGGTTTAACAACAACAGAATGTAGGCTGAAGATTTAGCGCCAGTAAAATGCATTTAAGCCCCAGGGTGGCTTAGGCTGCTATCAGTTCTAAGGGGTTGGCTCTGTTGTTGCTGATATATTGTTTTATGTACGTCCCATTGCTTGTAAGAGTTCTGTGTTTGTGTTTGTTTTGTCCTGGTCCACATCAGAATTAAGGGCGAGGTTGGCGTCGTGAAACTGGTTTTAGCCCTCCAGTAAAATAGTTTACTGACCGTTCCAAGGCGGTACTTCTTTTGTGGATCATTTATGTTTCTTTGCCTTTTGTTTTTTATGCCTTTGTGTGTATCTGTTTATTAGTGTCTTGTGGTCACCTGATGGGAAAGGGCTGACTTCTTGCCTCTCGTTTGTGGTGTCTAACTGTGTGTTTGTCACTTCCCCATTATTATCCTGGGTCAGGTGTGGTACTTGATTGTATCGATTCCTGATCTTTGCACATTACTTACTTTGTGTCCACTATAAATTAGCAATCGTTTTGAAGAGGAAGAGAAAGCTGGTTGATTTGCTTTTAATGTCTCACTGACGTCTTGTTAATGTGGGTGTTATTTGGCTCTTCGATTGTTCAGTAGTGTGTGATCGTGGTATTTCCAGAACATACTCCATTTTTTATATAAGAAATGTTAAGAATAGATACAATCAAAACCATGCTTTTGCGTGGGACATCTTATGGAAAAGCGTCAATAATATCAGCCTGAATATCATCAGAAAGAGACATAATAAAGTCAATACTAAAACCATGAATTTTATAAAAAGGGATTGAACAATTGAATCCTCTTTTTACACCAAAAAGGCTTAATTTGAGGGGGTAAAAAGCTTCAAAACAGCTACATTTTTTTCAACTTTCTAATTTTTCAAGAAATTAACCCCTCTAAATCCTTGTTTTTGAATCGCTATCCTGTTGGAGACTGCTTCCAAAGTGGTACATGTACCACTTTGATATTCAACAATTTTAACCCTGACTGATCTATCATTTGAATGCAAAGTGGTACGTATACCACCCCCGCACAAAAATACGTCTAACAGGATGGCTGCTTTAGAAATTTAACCTGACAAAATTGACTCTAAAGTGTTACATGTACCACATTGATATGCAGTGATTGTAGTTCTGACTGCTCTATCATTTGAATACAAAGTGGTACGTATACCACCACCACCAGCACAAAGTTACGTCTATCAGGATGGCTGCTTTAGAAATTTAACCTAACTGAACTGACTCTAAAGTGGTACATGTACCACATTGATATACACTGATTGTAGTTCTGACTGCTCTTTCATTTGAATGCAAAGTGGTACATATACCACCCCGCATAAAGTAACGTCTAACAGGATGGCTGCTTTAGAAATTTAATCTGACAGAACTGATTCTAAAGTGGTACATGTACCACATTGATATGCAGTGATTTTAGTTCTGACTGCTCTATCATTTGATTGCAAAGTTGTACGTATACCATCCCCGCACAAAACTACGTCTAACAGGACGACTGCGTTAAAAATTTAATCTTACAGGACTGATTCTAAAGTGGTACATGTACCACATTGATATGCAGTGATTTTAGTTCTGACTGCTCTGTCATTTGATTGCAAAGTTGTACGTATACCATCCCCGCACAAAACTACGTCTAACAGGATGGCTGCTTTAAAAATTTAATCTGACAGAACTGATTCTAATTTAAAGTGGTACATGTACCACATTGATATGCAGTGATTGTAGTTCTAACTGCTCTATCATTAGAATGCAAAGTGGTACGTATACCACCCCCTACCCCGCACAAAGTTACGTCTAAACGGACGACTGCTTTAGAAATTTTATCTTACTGAACTGACTCTAAAGTGGTACATGTACCACATTGATATGCAGTGATTGTAGTTCTGACTGCTCTATCATTTGAAGGCAAAGTGGTACGTATACCACTACCCGCACAAAGTTATGTCTAACAGCACGACTGCTTTAGAAATTTATTCCGAAGAGAACTGATTATAAAGTGGTACATGTACCACATTGATATGCAGTGATTGTGATTCTAACTGCTCTATCACTTGAATGCAAAGTGGTACGTATACCACCCCCGCACAAAGTTACGTCTAACAGGATGGCTGCTTTAGAAATTTAATCTAACGGAATTGAATCTATCTAGAGTGGTACATGTACCACTTTGATATGCAGTGATTGTAGCTCTGACTGCTCTATCATTTGAATGCAAAGTGGTACGTATACCACCCGCACAAAATGACATCTAAGAGGGTGACTGACTTAAATAAACTTTAACTGCACTGACTCCAAAGTGGTACATATACCACCCGCACAAAATTACGTCTAAAAGGGTGGCTGCTTAAGAATTATTTTTACTGCACTGACTCAAAAGTGTTTGTAAAAGCAACCATCATCTTAGATGGAATTCTTGGCAGGTGGTATATGTACCATATTGCCTTCATATGATATAACAACCCAGGTTAAAAGTGCTGAATATCAAAGTGGTACATGTACCACTTGATATTTAGTGCAGATTGAAATTAATTCTTACTCAGCAATATTGCGAGACTTAATTCTGAGGGTTGGTATATGTACCACTTTGCATTAAACTGATAGAGCAGCCAGGGTTACAATTTATACTGGGTCCGAGTATACACACACTTATGAATAACACAGCACTGATCATAGGGAGCGCAGTGGCTCAGCGGTAGAGTGTTTGGCTCCAGGCCGAGGGGCCGCGGGTTCGAGCCTCATCGGCGTCACTGCGTTGTTTCCTTGAGCAAGACACATTCATCCTAGCGTAGTACTGATTCAACCCAGGAAGACCTGTCCCTACATAACTGAAAGATTGTTGATGGGACGTAAAGAATCAAATCAATCAAACAATACAGCACTGATCAGACGGCACGGTTGCGGGGTGGGGTGATCTGTGTTTTGCGCAAATGAAGGAATCCAAGTGCGCAAAAGATATTCTGAAGTGCGCAAATGAAAAACGCCGACTATGGAGTTAATCCTCTAAATTTATTATTGACTTTTCACTTCCTTTGATTAAATGACCCCAATTAGGTTGTATCATGTTAATAAACAATCCAGTAGCTTAAAACAAATGAAATCAGATTGAAACAATGGGCTATACAATTAATAACAAGAGGTCTCAGGATAGATTTTCCACATACAATGAACTTCGTTTTAATCTTAACCTGCTGAATTACCGCAATATGAATCTCCACTGTTCACGGTACCGTAGGGTTCTTGACATTAATTAGCCATCAAACGCCTTTGAAGTCAGATCAGCCAACTATCTGATCATAATCTTGGCTGTTCGCGAGTATGAAGTTTCGATCTGATCTAGTTGACTAAGCGCACATGCCATTAATTAAGTTTGTTTAGCCTGCAATATACGGGTGGCTGTATAAGATAGATATATATGAAGCGACACTACGTAGACACAAATTGGTCTGCAATGTTTGTCAACTACCACTAATTTTGAATCTTGTCCTACTAATGGTTGCAATTCACTATCTTTGAACGAAACCTTCGCTGGATTCGATTGTATTGATCCGGAGAACACCGCTGGGGGTAATGTTAGCCATTCAGAAAGTTTTGTCAGAGGGATTCAACTTTTTTTTTGTTTTTTACTTGGATCAAAATAGCTCTATAAGCGGGCTTCGCAGGCGTGCCGATGATGGCCCACCACTTAATGCTGACTTAAAAGCTTTATGACCTTTGGGGAATCCGGACCAGTATTGCGAAGAAACTCTATATGTCTATGATTTTTCAGAGTGTGGGGTGGACCCCTGGCCCTTTACACCAATATGCACAGTATGATTAAACAAAGCATTGACGCATGTGAGGCTCAAACTCGCAACCCCTCGGTCTCGAGTTGAACCACTTCGCATTCGCATAAAAACTATTAAAATCATATAAGTCTTATCTGGGTCTACGCAGGAGTGTGAAGATGAGCTGAGCTATATTGTGGGATTTCCATATCCTCGGACCGCAGAAACACCAAAGGCACTGATCAGCCTGAGCGGTTCATTACTGTGTTGGTCATACATTATAACATATCAATATTATGCGCATGCGAGCAGTGAAGAGTCTGGTAAGCTTCGTGTTTATTAAATATCAATGATTACATTCCATTCCATACACTTGAAGTCTAAACTTGGTCTTTCCGGTTTAAATAAGTGATAAGATACATTAAGGCCATTTTTCGAGAAAAAAATGACTGAGTAAGGCTCAAACAAGTCTGTTCAGCTACAGAGACTAACTAAAACTTTACACGAAGCAAGGATACTAGCTGTTCGGAAGCACCAAAGTCAGGTTTTCTCGCGACGAGGCCCATTTTAATATATACTCCTATAGACTACTATGCATCCGGTCCTTTAATACTATGCCCATGGGCTATTTGAATGCAATAAAAGCACACGTGTCCTTTCCGGTTGGCACCTTTGTAATTCAAAATATGAATGATTTATGACATGATATTTAGCTTAGTTATCACATACGTAAAACCCATGTAGCATAGTCTTAACCAGCGAGACCGGTGATAAAAAAATAGATCTGAGACGTCACATCTTTATCCATAATTTATGTGTGCGAGCAGCGATGATTCTCGCGAGTCTGCGCTTTGGTGGAAGTTGAGCAGAAATGATGAAATTTAATAGTTCTATGAAAGGAGGTATTTACCGTACTTATAGTTCTGTTAAATGAGATTTCTACATTAATCGCATGTGCTTAGTCATTATGCAACTATCTAGCAGCACATGTCTATTTGTCAGCATGCAGTAGCATGCGTGCTTATCTGGTGAGGCTAGTAGAAGCCTTAGCAGTGGCGGATCCAGAAAGGGTTCAAGGGGTTCGTTCGAACTCCCCTCCCCCGCCCACAACCTTTAAATATCAGTGAGACCAAATTATTTCATTTTCATGGAATATTTAAGCAAATTGACATAAAATCAGCAAAGCGAACCCCTCCTGTACAGATCTGATCCCACCCCTCCCCCTTCCAGAAAACCTGGATCACCCCTGCTTAGATCTATTTTCCAGAAATCCTGGATCCGCCCCTGCTCAGATTTATTTTTGTCTGAGCCTCCGTCTACATGCACCGCCTTCCTTTGTGTGAGCTGGGACACAACAATGGATCCGAGGTGTGTGCGAGCAGCGAATGCCTTAGTGAGACTGTATGTTTGCACAGGCTAGTCTGAGTTGTCGATGTTCGCATAATAGACACGTTTGTTTTATTAGTTTGCATGTATTTCGAATAGAATTGCGATTTCGTGCCTGCTGAAGACGCCGATTTTAGCTTGATATAAAATTGAATTTTTGCGCTAATTAAACTTTTAAAGTAAAATAAATAAGAATTTAGAATAAGAAATCTCATTCTAGCGGTTAAAGGCCAAAAATCGACTTATAAATCATCATTATAGTTTTTGACAATGTGACTAATAAGCAATCTGCCCCTTTATTTTCAAAAACGGCTTTATCAATTTTTCATGTGAAGAGCGATTGCTAAGGGAGATAACAATGTGAAACGGTCATATCATCTAATATGTTTATATTATCAACGAAAACTGAGAAATTACTTCAAATAAGAAGAATTAGATAAACTCTACGCGAGCGATCAAGTGAGTTCGTGTTTAACGTTCCACAACCAGTAATGGTCATATGGGACAACGGCTTAGAGTCTCATCCAACCTGTTAGGGGAGCCTGGATCGACCTCGTGACCATGGTTAAATGCGAGCAGGGATGTATACTTGTAATATAACGTCCATGATGCGAGCGGTTTATCCACTACACCACGGCTGTTTTTTCTAAAGGTTCATAGCCACAACGTTTCACTGAATGTGTAAGTGCGAGATAATTACATACGCATGCAGTGGAGAATCAGATCAGAGATCGCAAATATGATAAGGGTCGCCACTATTTCATTTCAGCCCTATAAATATTTTAATAAAAAATATTAAAAAAACAACCCCCACTCAATTTGTAAATTGGCTCGTCGAAAAACGAATGAAATCACCATTCAGGTTAAAATCTATTAGGAATTTCACTATTACTTGCTCGCCATTGCTTTCTACAAGCAATAAATCACCATGCACGTGTCTTCACACTCATTGATGTTTGAGTGAATTAAACCTTATCATTCTGATGGGTTTTCCCATTCATGTAGATACAATAAGCATGGGTTTGTCTATTTTGTACTTTAATGTGTTAGCAAACAGTGCAAACCCTGGTGGAATGTGTTTAAAGCATGAAAATTAACTCTCTAAGAGCTGAATTTCAAATAGGGAATCTTCTAGTTGAGCTGAAGTAGTCCCTAGTAAGACTGCTCCCCAAATGACAGGCTGGTCTGGAACAATTTTATGAACATGCCCTTCCTCTCCGAATTAGAATGAACATGATTTAATAAATTTTCAGGAACACCATCCGAGTGGCTAGCAGTTTGGATTCAGATCAGGCCTGACATATTTTTGCAATTCTTTAAATTTAGATCTTTCCAATGAGTGTCCACAACCGCTTTCAATGAGTGACCGCAAGATACGAGTTCTTGGTATAATAATTAATATTTTTTGTAAATAAGCGTCTAATCTACCATGCCACATACACTACTTTAATCCGTTTCATTAGTCCAACAAAACTGCAACTAAGGGAGTAATTTAAGCTATTATAGATTATAATAGATATATGTGTTTGTTTGGACAGGTGTTAACATGTATTACGTAATATTGCATAAAACGGCCATCTGTTTTCTAACATGAACAGCTTCTTATCGGAAGCACTTTAAAAAGACATTCTAAAATATTGCGTGAATGGATTAACATTGGAACTTAACAAATATTATTAACGTTTTGCTTTATTTTTTATTTATTTTACTTTTTGCATGATTTTTTTCGTCTGCTGATTTTGTTGAAAAAAACTATTATATAAATATAAATAAAGATCAGAAAATTCTATAACACCACCAGAATGTCTGACAATTTGGATTAAGATCAGGCCCCTGCATTTTGTGGATATGATCTGTATCAAAACTGGTTGCATACGTTATCAGCAGACCACATAAAATCACTAGCATCATCTCAAGTAGAGGACTTCTAGATTAAATTATCGATATTCTAGGACTCGGGTCTCTGACCCTAATTTTACACACTCAGTGGATTTGAGCGTGGATCCATCGTAATCTAAATCCTTAGATGTATCTCATTACAACTATGACCGTCCATATCTCGTTAACAGGGCCGTCGCCGCGTATTTAAAAGTGGTCCGGCGGAGGATATCATCGAGAGAGGGGGGAGAGCACGAGATCTTCAGGGGGGGTAGGGAATCTCCCCCGAGAAAAATTTGGATTTTTAGCGCTTCTATGTGCGTTTTTAATGGGATTTTATGCGTTTGGGACCAGATTTCAGTCACGATTTTTGCTAGAAAAGATATTTCTTGGCGCGATAGAAAACCGAATGCTAAACAAAATCGTTTTCAAATAGTCACGATTTTTTTTTTACTTTTTTCTTCAGCATATTTCTTAGACATTATGTCACCTATGTTCCCGCAGGTTTTGGCAAAGTACTTTAAGCACTGATCCTTGGTTGTTATGGGCGGAAATGAAACTGGCGGTTGATTGTTTTTCAATGTTTTCACACATTGGCTAGGTCGGTCTTTGGATGACACGCGGAGCGAGCGTTATTGATGATTGGAAATAAGAGGTACGCACAAAAAAGCCAAAACGAGAAAAAAGGGACACAGCGGAAAGCATACTCGTCCAAAAAATGGTCCGGCTTAACGCTATATTTGAACGAAGTCTGATTACAGTAACAGAAAACTCAGCAAAACGTCGGGCCTGGTCTGGATCCAGAACAGCTAGGTCTGACTGCTGATATTAGTTGTATTGTACATTTTGAAACCATACCAGGTCTGACAAAAAGTTGGGCCTGATCCAAACTATTTGGTGCATGGCTGCACGACAACTGGCCTATGCTGATCGAATGAAAAGAACTAGGTCTGTCTGCTGATATTCTTTTCAAACATTGGTTTAGACCCAGATCAGGACCAACAAAACCTTGAGCCTGATCTGCATCCAAACAGTTTGACACTATGATGCATTAATTTAGCTATGCTCTTGTCAAACAGTTTGGACACAGATCAGGTCTGACCTAGGCAGTTCTGATATTACTTTCAAACACGTTGAACCCATATCAGGCCCACCACTGATACGCTGGGCCTGATCTGAGGCCTAACCGTTTGGCACACGACGATTCTTAGATCGATGAACGGCCAGCGCGTCTATGAGCAATATGATCAAATGAAAAGTACCTAGGTCTCTCTGCTGATATTCTTTTCAAACATTTTGGATCCAGATCATGTCCAACAAAACGTCGGGCTTGATCTGGAGCCGAACTGTTTGACACTATGATGTTCTCATTGAAAGATAATCGTTTTATAAAAACCGACTCCTCATATTTTGGACCCAGATGCTGATGAGGTTTGACAAATTTAAAAACGTCGGGCCTGCGGAAGTGTCTGCTCATGAAAAGTAAGCGGGTAGCTCAGAGTAATGGATCTGGTCGAGGGGTGCTAGGACATTTCTGCCACGGACATTTCGGCCACGGACGTTTCGGCCCAGACATTTTGGCCACGGACATTTCGGCCATAGAAAATGCCGAAGGTGGACGTTTCGGTCATAACCATAAATTTTGGGTTGGAATGTATGCATGCATTTAAATGTGTGATGCATTTCTTAATCTTTTGAAATCAAATATGCATGTGAATACTTACAGAAGATTCAAAGATGCATGGTAATAGGATTATGCTATTTTTAATAGAAACAGGTAAATTATGGCGTATATTAGTACAGCAGTAAATGATATATACCTGTATAAAGTACCCATTACCTGGATTAGTATATATTTTATCTTTTTTGTTTGCAACGATTCTTATGTATCTTTGAATTTACTGAATGTTGAAGTGACACATAACAATTGATGAATGCTTACTACTTTCATGCTGAGTCTGGATTTATCTTTTTTCTTCAAAACACAGCAGATCCAGATCAGCCAACTCCCTACCTGATCAGGACCCACGCTGTTTTCATCTGCTTGTAAATACATGTACTTTAAGAACTAATAAAATTTTGGGAGAAATATGGTATATAAGATTATTCAGACAAGTACTTCCTAAGAAATGCATCAAACATGTATGCATGCACGCACCCCAACCCACAATTTATAGTTATGGCCGAAACGCCCCATTTGTTGTTTTTTTATACTGTTGTTTGTTGTTGCCTTAATGTCCATGGCCGAAATGTCCGGGCCGGAACACCCTAGGCCGAAATGTCCTACATTCAGTCCAGGTGTAACTGCTTATAAGAACAATCTCATCAGTATCTATACGGATTATTACAGGTTTTAACACTGATGCGCAGGAGAAGGTCTGGCTGCTGCAGCTCTCTAAACCGTGCCATCGGTTAAAGTCTGCCATTTTATTCCTAGTTTAAGTTGAATAAACTACCAGGTCTCTCTTGGATCAGATGAGCCATCTCCATAGGATCTACTCTGAATTACACAGATTTTAGCCCCAATAACCTTATGTTTTAATCTGACAAGCAGGTTCATATAACTGCACAGTAACAGATTTTAAAGTACTATCTCACTGTGTAGAAATTGTCTGTGAGAATAATCCGGAACATGAGAAAGTGTCTGCTCATGTGATTAGCTCACCGGAATCGAAGGCTCATGGGAGAGCTAATAGTATACCAGTCACTCCGGCGTCCATCCGTCGTCCGTCCGTCCGACAACATTTTCAAACATCTTCTTCTCTTAAACTACTGGGCCAATTTAACGCAAATTTCATATGGATACTCCTTACAGTAAGGCTAGTCCTAGAAAGTAGAGTGCTTTATACGTATGTGTGTAGATTATCATTGGGACTAGATGTCTGAACTTTGATCTACTACCGTGGCTCATATTGTGCAGTGAAGACTCTGTCTACGCTGGACGAATATCGAGGCAAATCTAATGCCAGACCACGAATCACCAAGATTCGGTAAATGTTAGGATTCGGCTGGGTAGTGGAGAATTGTAAATTGTACAACCAATTCTGTGATGCTCTACGATTCAGCTACGAATTCGCGGGATTCGGCTGGATTCGAACTGTGTCGCCGCGATACTGTGCCGAATTCTGTACGATGTGCAATAACATGTAGAAATACTGCAATAATTGATCACGTATTCGTTAAGAATACGCCGAATGCGGCACGAATTGGGCACGAATAAACAGAAATCCAGCTGCGATTCGCGAGGTTTTCTCTCACGAAAGTTAAAAATAGGCCCATCCATGCTTCGTGGGCATCAGTACCCAAAATGAATGTTCCTCTTAAAGCAGCTGTCAAATTGATCCTGCAGCATGAGTGTTGAAAACAGCTACTTATATAGCTACATTAAAGGCGAGAGGCCCTGTCCCTGACTCTTTGACTTGGAAAAATATGACAGTTCGCCATTGGCAAAATCACCAGCCAGGAGTTACTGACTGATCCTGATTGTACTCCAGAATCTGCCAAATCTGTTTCCACTTTTAGGACTGGCTCACATGCGCGTGACGGGGTAGTGACTCTAAGGGAAACCCCTTCTACTATCTCTTCCTTGGTTTTATTGCTTGTCTTAGTCTCCGGATTCCCCACGAAGGAGCTAAGAGTAGCTACGAATGCCTAAGAACACCTCCGAATCGATTACGATTCAGTTACGATGTCCAAGAATGCATTAGGAACTTGTAACGAATCAGTCACGATTTTTCGAATCGCGGAATTCGTGGCTAAAGTTTTGAACAGTTCAAAACTGTTGGGCCGAATTTCCAATAGACCTACGAATTGCAAGAACTGACTACGGACTGTGCGATTCAGTTAAGATCTTCACGAACTGAGTGTGTTTCAGCCACGAATCCAAATATTTGTCAATTCGTGGCAATTCGTGGGATTCGGGGCATGTGTGGAATAGGGGTATAATTCGTCAGCGACCAACCAAATACTGTGTTTTAAAGCTGGATTGTTGTTTTTTGCTAGTTTTCAAATAATGTTGTGTGGATCAGTATTTTTATAACAGTATTTTATTACAATAAATAAATATATGCCCAATTTATGTTTGTGATTTCTTATCCTCAATTTTTATATATTAAGTGCTTCTGTCAAAATTAATCTAGAAAAAAATATATCTTTAGGCAGTGTCCCTGTCTTCTGATTCGCTTTAAACCAGACCCACTGATGGTTCAGCTTTCGGGTACTCCTGGAAAAAAACGACTCTAAGATTTGAGCCTAGCAGAAGGACTGATTTAGAGATAAAATCTAACTACACTGCCTCTAAAGTGGTACGTGTACCACTTTGATATTCAGAAACTTTAGTAATGACTGCTCTAATCATTTGAATGCAGAGTGGTAGCCACCAGCTCAAAATATGACTCCTTAAGCCTCCTTGACTCCTTGACATGTACCGCTTTGATATGCGGTGATTCTAATCAAGGCATTTGAATGCAAAGTCGTACATATACCAACCCTCAGAATTAAGTCTCGAAATATAGCTGATTAAAATTAATTTCAAACTCCACTGCCCCTTAAGTGGTACATGTACAACTTTGTATGCAGTGATTTAGTCCTGGCTGCTCTATCATTTGAAAGCAAAGTGGTACATATACCACCCCTTGGAATTAGGTTTCACAATATGGCTGATTATGAATTAATTTAAAACTGCACTGACTCTCAAGTGGTACATGTACCACTTTGATTTTCAGCAATTTGAGCACGGACTGCTCTATCATTTGAAGGCAAGGTGGTACATATACCACATGCTCAGAATTACGTCCAAGAGAATGGTTGCATATCAAAGTAGTACATGAATCACTTTAGTTTCAGTTCAGTTAGATCAAATTTCTAAAGCAGCCATCCTAATAGACGTAACTTTGTGCGGGGGGGGGGGTGGTGGTATACACACCACTTTGCATTCCAATGATAGAGCAGTCAGAACTACTATTACTGCATATCATAGTGGTACATGTACCACTTTAGAATCAGTTCAGTCAGATTTAATTTCTAAAGCAATCGTCCTGTTAGACGTAACTTTGTGTGGGGTGGTATACGTACCATTTTGCATTCAAATGATAGAGCAGTCAGAACTACAATCACTGCAAATCAATGTGGTACATGTACCACTTTAGAACCAGTTCTGTTAGCTTAAATTTCTAAAGTAGCCATCCTGTTAGACGTAACTTTGTGCGGGGGGTGGTATACGTACCACTTTGCATTCAAATGATAGAGCAGTCAGAACTACAATCACTGCATATCAATGTGGTACATGTACCACTTTAGAGTCAGTTCTGTCAGGTTAAATTTCTAAAGCAGCCATCCTGTTAGACGTAACTTTGTGCGGGGGGTGGTATACGTACCACTTTGCATTCAAATGATAGAGCAGTCAGAACTACAATCACTGCATATCAATGTGGTACATGTACCACTTTAGAATCAGTTCTATCAGGTTTAATTTCTAAAGCAGCCATCCTGTTAGACGTAACTTTGTGCGGGGGTGGTATACGTACCACTTTGCATTCAAATGATAGAGCAGTCAGAACTACAATCACTGCATATCAATGTGGTACATGTACCACTTTAGAGTCAGTATAGTTAGGTTAAATTTCTAAAGCAGCCATCCTGTAAGACGTAACGTTGTGCGGGGGTGGTATACGTACCACTTTGCATTCAAATGATAGATCAGCCAGGGTTAAAATTGTTGAATATCAAAGTGGTACATGTACCACTTTGGAAGCAGTCTCCAACAGGATAGCGATTCTAAAACAAGGATTTAGCGGGGTTACTTTCTTGAAAAATTAGAAAGTTGAACAAAATGTAGCTGTTTTTAAAGCTTTTTACCCCCTCAAATTTAGCCTTTTTGGTGTAAAAAGAGGATTCAATTGTTCAATCCCTTTTTATAAAATTCATGGTTACTACCAAATTGTCTACATATGATTTTTTTCTACTCTTTACCTCCTGATTTAAGTAAAGATATTTCATTGGTCTTATTGGAAGAACCTTTTGAAGAAAACTCTCTTTACATTGCATATCTGAAAAAAAGTAAGTAAGGGTGCAAAGATCAGAAATCGATACAATCAAGTACCATACCTGACTCAGGATACCAATGGGAAAGTGACAAGCTCACAATTAGACACCACAAACGAGAGCCAAGAGGTCAGCCCTTTCCCAGCAGGTGGCCACAAGGCACATATAAACAGACGCGCACAAAGGCTGAGCAAACACAAGACACATGTCAAATTAGGAAATGGGGCAAAGATCAGGAACAACACAATCAAGTACCACACCTGACCCAGGACATCGCATGGGAAAGTGACAAAAACACAATTCAACATCACAAACAAGAGCCCTTTTCCAACATATGGAACCAAGGCAGCAATGAACAGACGCGAAAGCATAACACACACAAAACAGAAACAACATAAACAATCCTCAAAAGAAGTACCGCCTTGGAACAGTCAGCAAAATATTTTTACTGGAGGACTTAAACCAGTTTCACGGCATCAGCCTCACCCTTAGTTTAGATGTGGATCAAGACACATAGATGTTTGGTTTAAAAAACCCTTAACTTATCCATGCATCATCTCCTAGAACGTATAAATGAAGATATAAAAGGAGGTAAAGCAAAGATAAGGTCTCAACAATACATAAAACTGAATACCAGAGCAAAAGAAACCCAACACGTAACCCCCAGTGGGCTTGACAATAGTCAAAGCATCAGTCCCCCACCATCTCATCAATAGATAAGTATTTAAGTCGTCACCATCATAGAGTCTGAAGTCAGACCTACCAGCATACAATTAAAGAGGAAAGCAAAGTTGCCAACCGTGATTGGCTTGACCACCTAGCATGCAATCTGTTGCAATACATTGATGCTACAGCCAATCATTTTATAAGGAGAAATTATTTTAATAAACTGCGCTGAAAAATTATTAGAGCCAACAATTTTCTTCAACTTATACAAAAAGTCACCATAGAACTTAGGTTACGAAAGCCCTTGGCGAAAGAGAGATTTAAGTCCAACTTGGAATTTAGATATTATATCATAGTATCGTCGATAGAATTTAGAAAAAAGTAATGATAGTCTTGTTTACGAAGTTTCTGAGTTTACAATTTATTTAGAGTGTAGAAGTCAGCAACATTGCTAGATGCTCTAGCAAAACGAATGAATTTTGAGTTATAGACTCCATAGGATGAAGAGCGAGAAATACCACCATCTAAATATGGGAAACTGACAATTTCAAAATCAAAGTCATAACGTTTATCATAAATTTTGGTAGAAGCAATATCATTTAAAATAGAAAAATACAAAGTAGGAAAGACAGCAAGGATCAGGATTTGGTACAATCAAGTCCCATACCTGTCCAAGCATACCAAATGGAAAAGTTATAAAATCACCAAAATGCAAATTAAAAAAACGGGGCAGAGATCATGAATCGATACAATCAAGTACAAAATTACCAAAAATAGTAAGTGAGTATGATAAGGAAAAACCACAATTACAAGCCGCAGACACACCAATGACACCGCGAGGAAGAGCAACACAACAACCACGAGACACCAGGAAGACAAAACTAAGCAAATAAACCAGCCCTCTCCCCTCCCCACCAAGGCGACCCCAAAACCAGAACGGACAAAAGTATTGCCTTTACCCACGATATCCTATGATAATTACATGTAGATTTAACGCGCAGCAATGCTCAACAATGCATCATAAATCACTACGTCAAAGAGAGATTCAATGAGCAATCCACGAAAAAATGAACCTAGGACAACAGAATCACATTTTATTTCATCCACTTAAATCACACATCATTGCCTTTATCATTAACCCAATGCTCAACACTATACCACAACATCAGTCTCAAATAATGCAGCGTTAACCAATACATATTGACTGGGCAATTACAGACAACAAACTGTTCTGACCATTTCTGCCGCTCAGTTCTCTCCCAGGTGAACTTGTCTTGGTGGCAGTCAAAACACTTCAAACCTCACAACTTTGCCATGATTCTGCCAATCCAGTGGATTACAACACAATAATTAATACCAAATAATGAAGCTTTGTCTTACATAACACACGTTCAAAAATCCCTACACCTAATCCTTAGTTGCATGCGATCATCGCCACATGTGGTCGCTTTCCATACGGCGTATCCCACTTCTGACGTCATTGTCAATAATGGATGAGTCACGGGAAAGAGCAAACCACAACAGATGATAAATGATCACAAACAATTGAGGAATAAAGTACAAAACAATGTTTAACTAAAAATAATACTAGACTTCAGTCGATGGTACACCATCGCAAATACCCGCTTTTGAGCTATTCAAAGCATCTGCAAAGTTTGAATTTGCTACGTCCAACCGTTTAGGAGGAGATGCATTTACAAGAAAGTACATTATTTCACTTTTGACCTTGACCTTAGGTCATGGACAAACACAAATCGTTGCTCAGTATCATCTACATATATGACCATGCATCTGCAAAGTTTGAAGCTGCTGTGGCCAACGGTTAAGGGGGAAATGCATTTACAAGAAAAATTTGATTTGACGTCAAGGTCACATGAAGCATTGTCCTCTACATCATGTGACCTATGTACCTGCAAAGTTTGAAGTTGCTACGGCCAATGGTTAAGCAGATGCATTACCAAGAAAATACATTATTTGACCCTGACTCCAAGGTCGAGAGGGTCAAGGTCACACAAAATGTTGCCCAGTACCCTCGATTTCATGTGATCTATGCACCATCAAAATTTGGTGTTGCTACATCCCATGGATAAAGAGAAGATGCATTTACAAGAAAATACATTATTTGACCTTAACCTTTTGGTCAAGGTCACACAAAATGTTGCCCAGTACCCTTGACATCAAGTGACCTATGCACCAGCAAAGTTTGATACTGCTACATCGCACGGTTTAGGAGAAGATGAATTTACAAGAAAATACATGATTTGACCTAGACCTTTGGTTCTTGTAATTTGGGTCAAGGTCACACGAAAGTTGCCTAGTGCCCTCTACATCATGTGACCTTTGCACCTACAGAGTTTGAAGTTACTATGCCAAAAGCTTTAAGAGAAGCATTTACAAGAAAATTCAATATTTGACCTTTGATCTTGATCTTGGGGTCAAGGTCACATGAAATGTTGCTCAGTACCCTCTGCATCATGTGACCCATTCGGCTACAAAATTTGAAGTTGCTATGTCTAACCGTTTAGGAGGAGATACATTTACAAGATAATACATTATTTGACCTTTGACCCTGACCTCGGGGTCAAGGTCACACGAAATGTTACCCAGTACCATCTACATCAATCGACCTATACAACTTCTAAGTTTGAAGTTGCTACCTCTAACGGTTTAGGAGGAGATACATTTACAAGAAACGTGAGGGACAGACGGACGGACAGACGGACAGACGGATGGACGACGGACCGACTTTGACACGAAATTAATATACCCTTTTTTCTAAAGAAAAAAACAGGTATAAATATAATTTAAAAAAAACATTGAAAGAAAAAAGAAATGTTTCTGTTATCTTGCTGCACTGTGCTTCACTATTATAGTTTTAGTAATACGAGGGGCGTTCGATATGTAATAAAAAACAGCCTAGTATATCCCAAAGTTTTATATTTACACACTTCATACTCACATTTATTAAAAGGTCTGTTTCTTGGCTAAATAAATGTAAAATTGCAGTTGTCAAGCTCCTTATCTAATTTACACAAGCCTCTTTCAAAATAGGGAATTGAAGTACACTGCGATATGAAATAAAACAATGTTTTCAAAAGCAGATAACTACATGAACAAGGGATGTTTTCAGTCTGTTTCTTCGTGTGGTAAATATCCATATTTTGGTGATTTATACCTGCAAAAAATTTTGGAATTGCTTTATATGCTATGAAATACTGAGGCTGCCATTTTGGTTAAAATCCTCCTTGATGCTACATTTTCTGGCATTCCACTGAGTCGTTTTTACCTGAATGAATACATAGCGAAAATTTATACGAACGCGTTTTATCGATCTTTGCATTCGGATGCATTATTTAGACATTGTTACACGTTTTTACATGTACATAGTCTGGCTGGCTAATTTCAGACAATAAAATTATGGGAAACGAAAATGGTATGCCACACAGATGAGATACTCCTAGATGTTGGTTTCAGTTTTACTGGTCTGCTGCCTATGCACTGTATGTATTGAAACTTCGATACAATCAAAATTGTCATTTCCTAGTTTAAAGCCACATTTCCGATTCTCAAGAACCCTGCGTATTTAAGTGTTACGTCCATTGCTTTAAACGACGTCAACGTAAGAGGGGGTAAAGTAATAAAAACCGTTTGCATGAGAAGTCGGTAGCGGTCAAACTTTGGTATCGTTATAGCAGATAAAGGGGAAATGAGTCAGAAAACTATGGACATGTGATTCATTCATGTTAAATATTTGTTTTAGATAATACAGCATGCCTTTCTACCTTTGTTAAAACGAGTCTTAACAATTCGGAGGAATATATCTGCAGTTTATGTTAGTGTGCTTTTTAAAAAGTCTGTAACTTATTAAATTTGGAAAGATAAAATAATGTTTCATGCACCATTATAATGGCGACGCTTTGATCTTTCGTTTGGCATATTGCATAAAATCCTAACGCGTTTGTGGATGAAGTTATGAATGGGTTTTCATTACATATTGAACCATGGTTACGTCGATTTCTCCACAAACTCTAAGTAATCAACAGGTACTGCAGAATACAATAACTATGCCTGCAACATGACTGCTTACTGTTGAAGCCATTTTGCAATTAATATAATCAAGAGTACTGAATTGAATATTGTATAATAAACATTATAGTGTATGCATGAATGCATAAATGGATAGTATCAGTAACATTTTATTTCAATGATGCCGTGATGCAATAAAGTATTACAAGTATTGCCATAATAACTATAGATTCATAAGTGTAAACAGAACTAGTAAGTGTGGTGTCTTACCAAAGTTGAACACTAAACATATTTTCATATATGCTCAGATCAAAAGATAATAGTGCGCATTCTCTTATAATAAACGTACGTGCAAGCAAACGTGATTGTGTACCCCTGGCACATACAAATGTACTCACAAGTGATGCATACTTAACTTAATGTGCTTACTTAATATGAACAGTATACATAAGCTCCTTATAATCACCCTGTTTCCCTCGTACATGTGCATCTAATGTGTGACAGTTAATAACAATTCATTTATCCGTAATAGCTATCTTAATTAATGCATGAGTATGAGTAGTGTGCATGTGCCTAACTTTCAATAAATAGTATTGTTACAAGCCGAGGGTTGAGTAGCCAATGTAGTCTCTCACTTTCTGGTTATAACTGTGGACTCAAACAAATCCGGCTAACGGTGTAAGTCTGAGTCTTTCAGTAATGATGCACAAGACTTTTGTCTAGGCCTCATGTATAAAAAAAGTGAACTTCAGTTTGGATATTTAAATTATGCAAAACTTAAGTGAAGGAAAGGAAATGAGACTAAAGACGGGGATGAATTTCCCGGTTGTCCTGCTGGCTCCCCCACTCGCTGGCATGACTTGAGTTGAGTGACCAGCTAATCCCTGCTGCTGTGGTATAGAAGGTGTGTTCTGTGCCTCTGTGAAAATTTGGTTTATACCACTATTCTGAAGTGTTAAATATCCGAGTGGCCTGCTGGCTCCCTCATTGGTAGGCATCACTGGAGTGGGTTGAGTCCCAAATCTTGGCTGCTGGGCCCTTGAAGACCAACTCTGCTCCATGGTCACCATAGGATTCTGGCTCTGTAATCCCCAAAAGGAAGTGGATAAGCTAGGTGTCACCACTCCGGCAGATCCTTGTAAGGTTGGCTGGACTTGAGGAGATGTGGCCACCATAGTCTCTGTGTTCCTGGACTGTCCTTGTCTCTGCAGGAAGTGTTGGAGACTCTCCTCCGCTGACAGCTTGCGGTAGTCCCTGTCCGTAAATTGGTGTGGAGTTGAACTGACTGCAATCCACTGACTATGGTCTAATATGTTCCGCTCCTTTGCCATGCTCACATGTCTTGCGTAGTGGGTCAATTGATGTATAATCTGTTGCTTCGACATGCACCTAAATAGACACAGGCGGCAGCAATAAGGTATCCTATCTGGTGTAATTTGTGCCTTGAGGATATGGTCTTCCATCCGATGAAGTTCATCCACCTTTCTTTCCCCCTTCTGGTAGTAGCATGCCAGGCACTCGTACGCTCTTCCTCTATGTTTGGCCCTCTCTATGTCTTCCTTAGAGTAAGCAGCTAGCATATCCTTCATCTCCATGGTAACCTGAAATATAAACAGTAAAGGACCCGTTGGTTACTTTGAAGCCTCCCTTTTGTCCCTGGCCCATACCTTAAAGAGATCACTGTATTGTTTAGTTCGCACTCATCACTTTGGATCAGTTTCAGTAAAATTATCGGTAAGCAACCATAGTTATATGAAACGCACTTAAACGGATATTCGATGGCCTTATCTCCCAAATGAGACCTATCTAACGTACATCTTGGTCATAACCCGTAATATTCACGCCTCTGGTCATGATCTTTCAAGAAAAACTGACGTATGGTACTCTTCCTTTTTAAACACAAACACCCAGTCACGTGTCAAAAAAAAAACCTCTTCGGTACCCTTTTATCTATGCCTATCTCGATCCAAACCTCTCGTGGCAACGCGGAATTTCGTTAGATTACTACTCCCATTCCTAGGCTTATCTCATCATCTTCCTTCCTTTTGAAGAGTGTCATAACCTTCTAAAGCTGCAAACCTTTCTGCATGGCAATCTACGCATCCTTAACTTAGCTACGCATAACCCATCAACACCTTATATCTTGCTAATAACCTCCCCCCATCTTATTTTTCAAATTTGTTATTATTTTTCAAAATCCTATTCTTTTTAACTGAAACAGGGTGTTTCAGTTGTAGCTGCTTTGCTTGATTACTGCTGTGATTTCTTGAGACCCAACATCTGCCTCCTTGTTTTGGCCACCCACCTTAGTGGAGAATCACCCTCGTAGGGCTTTAGCTTATTGTGGTGCACTGGCTTTTTGCGCCAAATCTATCTAACTGGAGTACAAAATCCATTTCTGAAAGCTTCTTCTTTATAAAAAATGTTCCTTCATATCGGAACGCAAGTTTAGGTGATATTCCTACCTTTCTTGATTCCACCAAACACCAAACTACATCTCCCTCACTGTATCTGTGGAATGCTACCTTTGTATCATATAGGTCTTTACTTCTCTTGGCTGCTGAGGACATGTACGTACGTGTGATTTCATGCGCATATTGCATTCTGGCCCTCAGGACATCCACAAAGTCACCATATGAGGTTATGTCTTCTCCATCAAAAGAGTTTGTGCTTTTAAAGACTAATTCTGCTGGTAATCTTACCTCTCTGCCCATTGTGAGAAGATTAGGCATCATCTTTGTTGCTTCATGGGGTGTTGCTCGATATGCCCCTGCCAAACAACCAAGATGAAGGTCCCATTCCTTCTGCTCGCCACAGAGGTAGGCCTTTATCATACGAAGCAATGTACGGTTGAATCATTCCGCTTGGCCATTCACTCTTGGGTTTCTTACACTAGTTCGTGTTTTCCTCACCCCTCACATCCTGTACAATTCTCTGAACACTTGACTTTCATAGGTCCTACCCGAATCACTATGAATAGCTAAGGGACATCCCCACCTAGGTATAATCTTGTTTAACAGCTTTGTAGCATAGACCTCTGCAGTCATATCACGCACAGGAATTATCTCTACATTTTTCATGAAATGGTCTGTAAACAAAATAATATACCTGTTTCCTCTGTCTGTCACTGGAAATGGACCAAGATAATCTGTCGCTACTAAGTCTCCTGGTGCTCCTACCTGAAGACTTCCCATAGGTGCCCTTGGTGTCTTTGCAGGCTTCTTGTCTGCAGCAAAGGTGTCACACTTTTGAATTTACAGAGCTGTTTCTTCCTTTAAAGAATACCAGTAAAACCTCTGCAAGATTTTTGCTTTGGTCTTCTTGCATCCAAGATGTCCAGACAAAAGAGAATCATGCATCTGGTAAAGGATTTCTTTCTTCATGGAAGAAGGTACAATGAATTGGAGGTACTCACCTGATTTGTCCTTTTTCAAGAACTTCTTGAATAGAATGCCATCTTTTTTTCATATCAGAGAATCCAACAGGATCCAATAGTGCCTACAGGCTGGACTGCGGGTCACCATTTCCTGACTGGCCGGGCGCTTCCCTGACTCCATGGCTGTCGCTATAGGACCTATGTCTGTATCCTCCCTCTGAAGCCTACATAAATCCTGTAAAGATCTGGTACTAGCCCAGAATGTTGTTACCTTATCTTGCTCCCTTTCTATTGACTCAGAAGAATCCTTAGATGAAGGCCCTGCCTCAGGCATTTCTTTCAGACTCCTGACATTTTCTGACTCACCTTTTATACCTACTGGTTTCTCCTTTTTAGATTGGATTATCTGTTGGTAAAGACTGTCATGCATCATGTCTTGAGCTCTCTTAAGACATTTCTTGCATGGCCCATATTTCAGTGGTTCACTAGTGTCTTGCTCTGGACACTTGCAGTCCTTTGGATTTTTACATCGGGATCGAGGGTCACAGTGCCCTTGTTGCTTACCTGGCCTATATTCGATACAGAAGTCGTACTGACTCAGTATTTCTAACCATCTTGTGATTTTCCCTCTTGGTTCTCTAAGCCTAAAGAGCCAGACCAGAGAAACCTTCTCCCTAACAAGTACTGCCTGAAATGTTCTATGAAAAAGCAGACTGCCAAGAGCTCCTGCTCTGTTGCACAGTAATTTTTCTCTGCATTGTTTAAACCTCTACTTGCATAGGCTATCACTCTTTCATGGCCTTCCTGTATCTGGTGCAAAACTCCACCAATACCTATATCAGAAGCGTCTACATCAATGATAAAGTCTCACCCTCATTCATAGGATAACCCATTACATCGGTACTTACTAATGCCTTCTTCATTGATTCAAAAGCTCTGTCACTGGCCTCAGAAATGACTTACCTTTCCTTGTCAGGTCTACCATGGGTCTTACCATGCTTGCAAAATCCTTCACATACCTTCCATAGTAGGACCCCGTGGCGACCAGCTGCTTTACTTGCTTCGCATTTTTGGGTTTCGACCATGACAAAATCTTTTCTATATTTGTTGGGTTTGGACTTACACCATTATCAGATACAACATGGCCCAGGAGTACCACTTCTTTCTGTAACATTTCACACTTTTCTGGTTTAAGTTTCAGACCTGCTGCTTTTATTCTTTCCAAGACCTCTTCTACTCGGCTTATGTGTTGTTCAAATGACTTACCAAACACAATGATATCATCAATATAGATCATACAGGTGATCCACTGCAAATTAGACAGTGCAAACTCCATGGTCCGCTGAAAAGTTGAGGCCGCATTGTTCAGGCCAAAAGGTATGCGGGTCATCTCGTTGTGTCCATACTTGCGCACGAAGGCGCTCTTCTGAATATCTTGCTCAAATAAAGGGATTTGAAAGTACCCACTGGTCAGGTCGAAAGTGCTGAATAGATTTGCCCCGCCACTGCATCAAGACAGTCTTGAATTCTAGGAAGTGGGAACCCATCTGGTTTGACAAGTTCATTAACCTTTCTGTAGTCAACACATGGTCGAACTCTGCCATCTTTCTTTCTTACCAATACAATGGGGCTCGCCCAAGGAAATACACTTTCTCGGATTACCCCCTTAGCCTTAGGGTCCTCTAGAGCCTTTTTCTCATCCTTGGAGCCTGTTTGACTGGTGCTGCCCCTTCTGTCTTAATTGCATGTGATGTTAAATGGGTCAACCCTAGGTCCCACGCATCCTTAGAAAAACTATCTTCAAATTTGCACAGCAAATGTGCTACTCTGTCCTTTTCATGGTCATTCAAACCTGCTGCAGTTTTATTGTATAGTGTAACAAGATGCTCAGGAACTTCCAAGTTTTCAGACTCACTAACTGATCTACTTACAGTAGCTGACATGGATTCTGGCATCTCTTCTGATATCAACTTTACACGTCTTACCCTTGTGTAGCTTTCTTTTTCTGCTTCATTCTCTTGATTTGCTATTACAACTGGCTTCCCATTGATTGGTTCAGCTTTACCTATTACAGCATCCTGTTAAATTGACATAGCTGTGGGAAATGGATTAAGCAGTCTTACTTTACATGTGCAGCCTTCATTGATATCCAGTAATGTAGAAGCCATCTGTAGTGGGTATTCTGCCTGGAAATGTTCTGTTGGCTCCACAATGTAGTCCTTCTCACTAGAAAAGTCATCCTATTCATGCCTTTCAATTAGGACGTCTACAACACTCACTTTGAGCTGGTATTACAAAGTGGTCTGCTGCAGTGACCTTTCTAACTCTATTTGTCACCCCTACCTGTATTATTGGCACTCCTTTCTTGTTCGATACAATGACAACCTTGTCCATTAGTAGGTCAGTGGGGCCATTGTTGCCATTCTGTAAGATGTCTACTCCTAGTAGGCTATCATCATCAATTGCTGCCACGATAGCTTCAATCTTCATTTGAACTGGTCCTAATCCTATTTAAAATATGCCTTTTCCTTTCTCTTCAATGTTCATGCCAATAGGTCCTACCAATCTGGATGTTTTTACCAGTTCTGGTCTGTCTTCTGCTTTCAGTGATTCAAACACTCTGTTTGAAATAATTGTCTTTGAAGCTTCTGTATTTGCAGGAAACAATACTGGGCATCCCTGTACTGTTCCTCTCACATACACTCCGTCAGGCAACTTTCTTGTTACTTTAATTGATTTTATTACATTATTATCAGTGTTACGACATAAAGCCGGTCAGGAAGGAAGAGGGGAAATCTTATTGGAAAATTCCTTTATGTGATGATGATGCTACCAGGGAAAAATAATGCACACAACTAGTAAAAACTTTTCAGTACTTTATGTACTAAGAAAACATTGACAACACATTAATAATACAACGACACCACCTACGCTAATTATATGGTATTGGGCAACGTCTACCACTACCATATGCCCGTCGTCGTTCTGTCTTGCTTTCAGTCCATCTTGTACGGCTAGCTACTGCCTCCTTAGAGGATATGTTTCTCTGGGGTACACTACAACAATGAGTGCATGCGACCTTTATATTATGATTTGTCCTTTGACAAGTGGCACAAGATCTACAAAATTGAGTTACCTCCCCACAAACACCAGGCCAATAAAATTCATCTAAGACCTTAGATAAAGTTTCCTTTCTGCCAACATGATTTACCACCTTTTGTGATCCATGGGCCAAATTTATAACGCTATGCGTCAAACTAGAAGGAACTACTAACTGAAGTGAAACATTTGCATTTTTCTTAAAATGTCTTTAAATTAAACCATTCCTACGAATGAATTTTGTTTCACCACTAGAGAAACTGCGACTTTTAGTCACACTACCAGACTCTACTCTTCTTCTTATCTCTCTTAACTTAACTTCTGACGCTTGCTTCATACATAATTCTTGCCTGTTCTGCCTTATAAACTTATCTGCGACCTTGACCTTTCTACTTCTCTTTGACCTCTTCTTATTGACTACCCCTGATGAAAAATGGGTCATATCGGGAAATTTGGACCCCTCAATATTTCCAATGACTAAGTCATGTCGGGCTCATCAATGCACAATGCATGCGTAGTTCCTCTAAAAAATGGACAATCAATATTAATACAGGCCACAGGACATCTCTGTTTATAATTATTAATAAGAGTCACACCAGACTGCTTATTTAACATCTGAACATCAGAAACTAAACTCCTTCTGACAACTACCCCCGTACAATCTGTGTCTCTTAAGACCCTAACCTCCTTACCATTTACGGTACCAACCACCGTCGGCAACCTTGACCGTGGGAAATGACAAGTGCCCTTGCTATTCTTACGGGGTAAAACTTCCGTTGTAAAATGTTGAGAACTAATCTTAGCCTTACCTTTTCCTACATCCAAACTTTCAATTTTACAAAAATTGACCTGATGGTCGGTCCTGTAATTGTTGTTATAATGATTGTCACGCTGGTCACAGCGACCAAAATTCGTATCCTGACCCCAATTAGAATTATCTCCCCTATACTGAGAATTAAATTCTGCACTAGATGCAACCCTCTTGTTATCGGGGTTATTCCAACATTTATATGTGGGGTGGGGCTTGCCACAAATCTTGCACTTAACAACAGGCCGTTGATCTTGCTTGGGCTCTGCCTTAGGCTGGACTTGATCTACCACTTTATTTTCACGTTGCCCTTTTGAAATACACATGGAAACACTCCCTTTTGCATCGGCAAACAAATCCGCCTCGTGGGCTAACTCATCAATGGTTTTAAATGGCTTAGGTTTGAGATACAAATAAAGTTCATGACTGCAACAGTCGAGGAACTGGTCTCGGGCCAAAAAATCACAAACGGCCTCAAAGGTCTTTTTGACCTTAGCCAAACCTAACTATTTATCTAGGTAGCTCGCTAGCCTACCACTAAATTGTCTAAAAGTTTTAGCTTTCTCAGGCCTACAATCCCTAAATTTCTTACAAAAAGAACGTTCGGTGAGGTCGAAATTAGTTAGCAGAGCCTCCTTAATCTGACCATAATCCGACTGGTCATCTTTGGAAAGCCGAACGAAGACTTCCAAAGCGCGTCCCTTTAATAATGCAATTAGGTATGATGCCCACATAGGCGGGTCCCAATTATTTGAAATGGCATAACTTTCGAAACTAGTTAAATAGCTATCCATCTTATCCGTATGCTTGTCAAAGTATGGAAGCTTGGGACTCCTAGGATTTGAACTTTTCTCTTTAGGCCCCCAGGGATGTAAAGTGGTCTCGGCCTCGATTTTTTTGAGTTCCACTTTGGCCTCAATTTTTTTTTAGCTCAACTTCTTTTTCCATTTCCTTATCTTTCTCCCTTTGAGCGGCCTGGAGGTTTAATTTTCTAACTCTAGTTCCTTATCTTTTTCCCTCTGTGCGGCCTCAATTTTTAACTTTTCCAATTCCCGATCCTTATCTTTTTGCTCCCTATCTTTCTCTTTTTGGTCCCTTTCTTTATCTTTTTGCTCCCTTTCTCTATCTTTTTGATCGGCCTCCCTTTTCTCTCTTTCATATTTCCTTTGGGCCACCCTTTCCTCCCTTTCTAAATCTTGTTGCCTCTTAAGATAATCCCTTAGTTCTTGCCCTTCATATCCTAATTCCTGTGCTAATGAAATATGTTTATCCATTTTAGCCTATTGTTGGGAATGGTATAAATCAACTATACTGTTGAAAATAAATAAGGGTTCGCTTTGTCCCTTTTTAAATAGGTATGGGCTAACCAACGTTCGCGCTGGTAAACTAATAATTTTACTAGGGCTTTAATTGACGTTACATATAAGTAACGTAAAGTGCAACGTATAAGAGATAACCATGGAAAGGTGCCTAGGATATATATCAACCTTAAATAGGCCTTCACTAAACGTACTTGACTAAAAAAAAACGTCATTCATTTTCTCGTATTTACGTCAAGTAATGTATACCTATGCAATATTAATATAAACGCGCGTTACAGTCAAGTCAACAATCACTTGTCATAGCAAGACATAATAATTGACTAAAAATAATCTTTCTATGGACTTCTTCTAATAATAGAAATCAGTTGAGTGGCGTCACACACTATGACGTCACTGAGGTGATTTAAATTATTAGTACCCTCAGACGATATGAAATTTTCCACATCAGTATCCTTAATTAATAGGAATATAGGGCATAAGCCAATACACAATTATATGGGTCAAATAAAGGTGGATAAGTCTAATAATTAAACTCTGACAAATTTTCCTTGGGTTTTATACCCTACTGACAATCCACAGGACAAGAAAGTATGGGCCCCCCTCAGATTGTTATGTGATGACTTATTTACATGTGTTGCACTTCATCACAGGGGAACGCATGCAATCAGTACTGCGTGTTGACACTCACAACCTTTCTCATGCAAGAAATCTACTAGTGTGCGCCTGTAGCAACGTCAAAGCAGAGAAATTCGCCAATAAAACCTCAGTATCCCACTTCTGACACCATTGTTACGACATAAAGCTTGTCAGGAAGGAAGAGGGGAAATCTTATTGGAAAATTCCTTTATGCGATGATGATGCTACCAGGGAAAAATAATGCACACAACTAGCAAAAACTTTTCAGTACTTTATGTACTAAAAAAACATCGATAACACATTAATAATACAACGACACCACCTACGCTATTATTTCTGACTAGTTGACCATCCTATACTAGGGCAAGTTGCCACTCTAAGATCATTTCAATTAGAATCAATCTTAGAGTGTCCTGCTCTAGATGTACATCAACTAGTCAGAAATGAGAGATGTAAAGAATATGATTCACATACAATCTAAGCTCTAAGAAAAAAATGGGCCCTTTGGTACTTAAGTATCGTGTTGTTAAGTACTCTTGGTTATTAAACGCGTTTTGCGAACACTATATCTTCTTGGCCACACATTGTTGACTTCAGTCAATCGGCTCTGAGATATTAGGCTGTGTTCGATCCTTCGTTTTGATACGTCAAATGATTCATATAGGATTGCTTCTAAAGTGCTTTGATTGTCTTTTTGTATGTAGACATCAAGTTTATTATAAGTGGATCTTCCTATCGACGGATCCTGATCATCTCCCCATATTGGGACGTCAGGTTTACTTATCACAATTCCAGCTGGTTGGCTAACAACTTGATCTGGTCTACGTAGCTGGTCGTGAGTATTTGGTCCAGATTCCACGCTGTTCGTGGCCTGAGAGGACAGCTAGTAAGTGCCCTCAGGTGTTTAATCTTTGGCTCACCAACATTCGGCCTCCAACGTAGGAGGGGACACAAATCAGAGACGATTCTGCAAAAAACAATCTACTTTTAGAATCTCAGAATCACTCTGTTGCGTCAATAATGGAGTTGTTCGTTTCAAGTTTACAAATATAAAAAAAATTTCAGTGGTCTTATTTTTTTTTTAAATTACAGCCTAACCCTATAAACGTGCAATTAGCCCTCACCCGTGTGTGTATGGCTAACGGCTCCCATGTGGTTAGGATGGATCGGCTCTTTTAAATATCCACACTCAAAATTATGTAATAGTGAAGTATTTTAGTGACTGGCCTATGTCAGCACTAAACAATACCTCCTATGCCAAACAAACAAACCCATAAGTTACAAAAATTTCTAGTACGCTGTCGTAACGTCACCCTGGTTTGAGACGCTATCGCAGCCGAAACATCAAGATCCCGGGGCCTTTTTTCCCTTTCAGGTCACGTAATCTAGATAGTTTTACGGTTTACAAATACTGATACCAATTCTCTTAAAATTCCAGGAAAACGTTAAACAACGTGGTGCCGACGTAACGTTTGGACGTTTACGTCAGACATCACCCTGCCCACGCGCTAATTTCATACATGTATAACGTATCAGTTGTAAACGACTAATCATGACCTCTCGTCAAACATATTTACATCAATATTGAGAGATTACATTCTGCTGTTTTATGCGTGTAAAAACGTACATTATTTTTACATGTATTTTGGTGGAACAAACACCTACCTAATCTCTAAACATACATGTCAGCTATCACCTTATTTATGTAAGTGTATCGTAGTGTATGCACCTAACCCTTATTCTTATTTGCATCAGATATAACTCGTGGTGACACATACAGGTCGCTACAGAAAGTCGATTATCACTGGCAGTTAAATCGTCTTTCCAACAACGCCATATAAATCACAACAACTTAAAATCTAGATGCTTAAATTGTTTATTCACCTATCGGTCCCCGGTAAATCTTCCAGCATACCATAATAGTTTTATGTGCAGATCCGACATGGCCTGAGACTACCTTTGGCCGAAATAACCCGTTGAGTCCATCCGGACAGCTTTACTATAGCCGCAAGAATGGTCCCACCAGATTTTCAGGCACTACGCATGTGCGTAGATTAATACGCAAGTGCGTAACAATCGCTATTTTCGCCAAAAACCGGGACGTTATTGATAACACCTGACAGTACTCATACACAGAATGCTGGCCGATTCAACACACGACAATATAGAAAAAGAGTGACTTATTATTTCAATACAATGTGACATGCCAGAGACATCGCAATTCATTGCAATAACACAAATCGCCATAGCCCTCTCATGTACAATTTCAACACAGTCAAATATATATAACTTCACGTACCTTTCTATAATAATGAATAGCGTCTCTATATCGTACCTCTCTATGGTATCTTTATAATGTCCCCTGACAAGAATGGGAAATTCAATCCTTTATATAGTGAAAAGTGCACAAGATCTCCAAGATCTTCAAGAAAAGTAACGAAATCGTGCAAGCGTTACTAAATAAAGACACAATGAATTCCATCTCAGACAAACCGCCCTTTTATTGGACTATTACAGCCATTCTATCAAAATTGACTCATATTTGAAAATACCATGTCTCCATTACTTCTATTCTTATTCCTGCTTTAATATACTTGAATTCTCTACAAATCATACAATCTCACATTCCCCAAGCATAGGTTGGTAATTTAGAACAAATTTGAACAGTATCAAAGTTTTTGTTTTAAAAATATGTTTTGACCAATATTTGCAAATAGCCAAAATTGCAATGTCGCCAAGCAATTTCTGAAGATATTTGGTACATTTATTTAGTGAATCTAAAGAACGTCTCATATTTTACCAAAAATCCTGTTTGTTCCTTTCAAAAGAACTCCAGAAACAGCCTTATAATGGGGTCATAAGGTTTACATTAGTTATAATAATCAAAAATGTATGTGTCTCCAAATATGCCTTAGTAACCGTAACTACTTTAAAATGGGGTACTGAAAACATATATATTTCATTTACAGGTACGTGATGCTGCCAAATAAACTTGAAAATGATTAAAGATAAAAAAATATAATAAATGGAGATAGCTTGCTATTCACTGTCGCTCAAAAGTATTGCAAACAGGGCAATAACCAAAATGTCATGTTTCAAAATATATGCTTCGGTAACGCTTATATTTAGAAAACAAGTACCTCTGAATGAAGATAACAGCCACATTTCTTTGTATGGTGATTTATTTGAAATAAATAACAATGAAAAAAAATCAAAATCAATTGTGTATTGTTTGTGGTAAGTAAAATGTCCCTATGTCGCTATGCCTCCATAGCATCTATTTTCCATAACAAGGCTTCAACTGCCAATTATAAGGACACTAAATGAGTACATTTCATGATAATGATACTTTGACGCACCATTTTAATTGCGTTTTCGTAAATAAACGTCTGCTAGCAGGATTAAAAGCATGATACATTTTGAAATTTTGTTTTGAAATATGTACTTTAATACACCTGTCTCGTCAAATTACTCCAAAAGCAACTTTGACATCAGAAAATGTTCTTTTTTATGGATATTTAATCCCTTTATATACAAGTTATGAAAATACAAATGTATTTACAGGGAATATTAGAGAAGAAACATTGCAATCTGCTGACATTCAGTCCGTTACAGATTATAGAGCTTTTCTAATGCCATGATGTTAGTATTTTTATTTTATGTAGCATGGAGAACAATTCCTCAAATCATGTTTTAATGGTATAAATATTATGAATTTGACATAAGGTACATCCTGTACACTGATTTAGTCTAATTACTTTTAAAAAATCGTTGGAAAATTGTTATGGAAGCATAGATTTTGATGTTTATAGTGATCACACATTTCCATGTAATATACAAATGTTTATGGCTAAATCAAACCTAGTACCTTGAAGTACAGAATCTAGACAATTATGATATATCATTATCAGAAACATATTTACAATGATGGATCTACAAAGAATACCCAAAGATGTTATGGAACATTGATGCTGTGTTACGGAACATATATCTATTAAAAATCTGTTAGTTATTTCCACACTTTATTAAAATATGTTTTAAAAATGTTAAATCGCCAATGACCAATTTATGCAATAACTTATATTACTATTTGAATTTATTTTGCAGCGTTTTACTGTTAATATTCATAAAGTTTGAAAGAGTATATAGCAGTAGGCTGAACAATGAGAAGTTACAGGCTCGAAGAGAAAGTTCAAATGTTGATTAATTAACATTTTGATATATGGCTTTATAAAAGTCCAGCATATATAGTTATTTAATCTCTTTATGAAGCTTAAGTGTTAACTTAGCAAGTACAGATTTTTCACATGTGTATATGTTCCATAACAAGACACATTCTGGCCACTTGATTTAGATAAACTAAAATTGTTGGTAAAAATACCTAAAGATTATAATTGATGTTGGTAAAGCATGATTCATGTAGATTAAATAACACTGAGTCATTTCTATATACTATTTCATGCAATGTTGACATTGTTGAGTGTATTACTGTTATTGGGAAAGGGATTCCGCCCCATAAACAGGCTAATTTTTGTCTTTTATCATTATTTTTTTACTTTAGATATCCATAGAAATCATAAACAAGTTTCTGTTGGTGTTTTATATTACACCCATGTTTGAAAAAGGCTTTTTTTAAATGATGGTTAAAGAAAAAAACAACCTTGCATCTATTTTCCGTAACAAATGTGAAATGTTAATAACTCACAAAGGTTTCAATTTTGAAACATCAGATAAAGTGTTTTTAAGAACCATGTCTTACCACTAGCCAATATGATAATCATTTTTTTTCTTTTGATACGCACTGGATGAAATAATAAATAAGATATGCCATGGTCTATGCAGTTTCATTTAATCACAAACTGATGATGATTTCAATGGTTAATTATTTGCAACACTGCTGATTCTAATAAAATGATTTATAGCTCGTTTTGTTCTATATGATCAAACATTAGTTTGACTGCATAGTATCAAGATAATCATAGCATTGCATATGCAAATCTAACTAACCATGCCATATGCTCCATAACTCTCATAAAAAGATTCCATTTTTGAACTTATGTTACTCATCAACCATACAAATGGTGTGGGTCATATTTATACATGTGATTATAGAGGTTATAGACATTTCCCTGACATCAAATACATGCTTATCAAGACAAGTTCATTTTTCTCAATTTTTCATTTTGTAATTGTATCAATTTTGGTGGAATGGCTGATTAGTAGAAAAGGTACCGTATCACGGTTCATATAGGTGACCAGGTGCATACCTAAACTTTGCGTATTTGTGCGTATATGCAACCATCACTGATTCTGTTATTCCATATATTCTACATCATAACAATCAGTCTGATCAACATTTTTACATTGGCCATTATAAACTGAACAGGTTTCTTTGCGGCCTCCAGAGAAACCCTGTTCTAGTTTAAATGACTCTTTTGTTGCTGACACGGCTGTAACCCTTCTTCTCTCGTTGCATTTCTGTTGCTATTACCTGGCCTACTCAGCTTCTTTGGGCAGTCTCTTATTATATGCCCAATTTCTCTACACCCATAGCACTGAACGCTTCGTCTTCCTCCTGAAAAACCTCTATTTCCTTGCTGGATTCTCATACCTGCATCATTCATTCCTTGACCTTTAAGCTGGTTGACTAAAGCCTGGACCATGTCTCAGGTTTCTTGCAGTACTTTAATGGAATCAACCTGTTCTGTTGTCTTAACTTGAGCTTGTTCTGTTTGCTGTCTAGCTCTATACATCTTACCTGGCAGACGCTTTTCTGTTTTCCCTTGTACCCTGTAAACATGATTATCATCTTCCTTCAGGGGTATCTTCATCATCACTTTGGCAATCAAATTCTTGGCTAGCTCTTCTTGCATATTTCTTAAAACGCCCCTCACCATGAGACTCGTATGTATTTCTTCTTTTTGTCTGAATGAAGTTGACTGCATGGTACACCGCCTTGTCAATGTCATTTGGTTCCTTGTGATACTCAATTTCAAAACTAGCTTCATGATCTTTCAGTCCATCTAAGAACTTTCTTACCAGGTCTTCTTGTCTGGTTTTGCTGTCTCTGTTCTTATAAGCCTTTGCATGGAGCCGCTTTAGCTCTGCTGCAAACTCTTCTGCAGTTTCATCTGATTTCTGTACCCTATGACTGAATTTAGCAGCAAAAGCCTTTTCAGTTTCAACCATTTTAAATCTGTTGTTAAGCTCTTTCACTAACTCACCATAGCATCCCAAGGTATCCTTAGTCGACTGAGAGAATACAAAATCCCCTGCTTTACCTTGAAGCTTTGGTAATAAGTTGTCAAGTTTTCTACCTTCACTCCATTGTCTTCTTTCTGCTATTGCCTCGAAACAATTAATCCAGACCTTCCAATCTTCTTTGCCATTGAAAGGTGGAATTTTCAGCCTGTAATTTTCTGTAGAGTGTTGCCTCCTTCTAAACCTGGTTCTTGGCTGTATTTGTCCCTTGTAGAGTTATTAAAGTCATACTCACTTTAACGCTGGCCTACCCTATCTCATACATCATACCTGATTGTACATCTTGAGGTCTTTCTGAGTTTTTCCTAGGGTATTCTGTTATATCATAAGGATTACTGTACCTTCCACTATTGTCTGAGTAGTACTGTCTGTACACTGTACCTCTGTCAGCTGACTCATAGTTTCTTACCTGATGCTCTGGACTATATGAGGTATATATCTGGAGCGCTTCATCATGAGCATGTGCCTGATTTTCTTGCTCAGCGTGATAAGCAGAATCCGTTTGGTTCGCACCAATATCTTCCCCTATACTACTTACATTTGAGATAAATTATTGGGGTGGTCTATTGGCACTACTTACAGTGGGCCTTGAACTGACATCTTCCCTACTACTTGCTTGTGGTTTTGATGAGCTACTTTTATCTGTTCTACCCTGGTTTTGTTGTGTTATGCGACCATTATCTTTCAGCTCTTGTAATGCGGATAAAACCTGTTCTAGAATACCTATTATATTTGCTTGCCTTGTATGCATTGTTAATAATACGACATAAAGCCGGTCAGGAAGGAAGAGAGGAAATCTTATTGGAAAATTCCTTTATGCGATGATGATGCTACCAGGGAAAAATAATGCACACAACTAGTATTTACTTTCCAATGCTTTATGTACTAAAAAACATCGACAACACATTAATAATACAATGACAGCACCTACGCTATTATTTCTGGCTAGTTGACCATCCTATACTAGGGCAAGTTGCCACTCAAAGATCATTTCAATTAGAATCATTCGTAGACTGTCCTGCATTAGATGTACGTCAACCAGTCAGAAATAAAAAACGTAAAGAATATAATTCACATACAATCTAAGCTCTAAGAAAAAATACTGGGACCTCTTAATCTTAAGTGTCGCGGTAAATAGTACTTTCCCTTAGTATACGTGTTTCAGGAACACTATATCTTCTTGGCCACACGTTGTTGCCACTAAGTCAATAGGCTCTAAGATAAAATTTATTTGATCGTCTCTCCGTATTGGGCTGTCAGATTTATTTCTATGGGACTTCTTATAGAATCCGCGTAATTTTATTTGCGACCTTGACTCTTGACGTCGTCTGGTTTGTTTGGTCACAATTCCAGCCGGTTGGCTAGCAACGCGTTCTGGCTACATTGATAGTCTCGAATTTAAGGACCTGATCCCACGCTGCTCGTGGCCTGAGGGGACAGCTATTAAGTGCCCTCAGGTTACAGATTCTGTGGTTCACCAACATACGGCCTCCAACGTAGGAGGGGACACAAATCAGAGATAATTCTGCAAAAAACAATCTACATTTAGAATCTCAGAATCACTCTGTTGCGTCAATAATGGAGTTGTTCATTTCAAGTTTACAAAAATAAAACAATTTCAGTGGTCTTATTTTTTAAAACTACAGCCTAACCCTATAAGGGCGCGATTAGCCCTCACCCGTGGGTGTATGGCTAACGGCTCCCATGCGGTAAGGATGGATCCGCCCTTCTAAATATCCACACTCAAATATGTGTGATAGAAAGTATATTTTTAGTGACTGGCCTATGTCAGCGCTAAACCATACCTCCTATGCCAAACGAACAAACCCATACGTTACAAAAATTTCCAGTACGCTGTCGTAACATCACCCTGGTTTGAGACGCTATCCCATCCGAAACATCAAGAACCCATGGCCTTCTTTCCCTTTCAGGTCATGTAATCTAGATAGTTTTGAGGTTTACAAATACTGATACCCATTCTCTTGAAATTCCAGGAAAACGTTCAACAGCGTGGTGCCGACGTAACGTTTGGACTTTTACGTCGGACATCACCCTACCCACACGCTAATTTCGTACTTGTATAATGTATCAGTTGTAAACAGCTAATTATGACCCCTCGTCAAACATATTTATAATAATATTGAGAGATTACATTCTGCTGTTTTATGCGTAAAAAAAGGTACAATAATTCTACATGTATTTCGGTGAGAAAAAACCTACCTAATCTCTAAACATACATGTCAGCTATCACCTTATTTATGTAAGTGTGTTGTAGTGTATGCACCTAACCCTTATTCTTATATGCGTTAGATATAACTTGATGTGACACATACAGGTCGCTACAGAAAGTCGACTATCACTGGAAGTTAAATCGTCTTTCAAACAACGCAATATAAATCACCACAACTTAAAACCTAGCTGCTAAAATTGTTTATTCACATATCGGTCTCCGGTAAATCTTCCAGCATGCAATTTTGGTTTTATGTGCAGAGCCGACATAGCCTGCTACCACCTTTGGCCGAAATAACCTTTCAAGTCCATCCGGACAGCTTTACCATAGCCGCAAGAACGGTCCAAAAAGATTTTTTGGCACTACGCATATGCGTAGATTAATACCCAAGTGCGTAATAATCGCTATTTTTGCCCAAAAAAATGGGATATTATTGATAACACCCAAAAGAACCCGTACACGGAATGCTTGCCGATTCAACAGACGACAAAATAGAAAACGAGTGACTTATTATTTCAATACAATGCGACCTGCCAGAGACATCGTGATTCAATGAAATAACATAAATGGCCATAGCCCTGTTATATACAATTTCAACACGGTCAAATATATATAACTTCACGTACCTTTCTATAATAATGAATAGCCTCTCTATATCGTACCTCGCTACGGTATCTTTATAATGTCCCCTAACAAGAATGGGAAATTCCACCCTTTATATAGAGAGAAGTGCACAAGATCTTCAAGGAAAGTAACAAAATCAGGCAAGCGTTACTAAATAAAGACACAATGAATTCTATCTCAGACAAACCGCCCTTGTATTGGACTAATAGTAGAAAAGGTACCCTATCACGGTTCGTATAGGTGACCAGGTGTATACCTAAACCTTTGCGTATTTGTGCGTATACGCAACCATCACTGATTCTGATGTTCCTGACATTATAAATCGTAACAAAGGCCCTTCCTTTTGGGAGAAAAGGGAATGACTTTTCTTACGATGCACGATGTAGAAAAAAAGGAACAATACAGAATAAATGTATTATACAACATATATACTTGTGCGACTTAAATGGCAGACAACCTGGAGAGATAGTCTGCCCCCACATTGTCTTGTCCTCGGATTGCCACAATCCTAAATCTGTATGGTTGGAGCTTTAATGCCCAATGCATAATTCTGGGTTTTAATGCCTTAGCAGTCTGCATGAATGATAGGGGTTTGTGATCACATTCTAGGATAAATTCTTCCCCAAAAAGATATTTCCTGAACTTTTCAATTTCCCAAATAATGGCCAAACATTCCTTCTCAATTACCGAGTAGTTTCTTTCCCGGGGTAACAACTTTTTACTAGCGTAAGCAATTGGCAATTTACCTTCCCCCTCAAATTGTTGCAGCAATACAGCTCTGATTCCTATATCGGACGCGTCTGACCTAAGTGTTTGGTTTTCCCTCATTAAAAACAGGCAATTTCAGAATAGGGGAGGATGTAAGACGACTTTTCAATGTTTGAAAAGCCTTTTAGTGATGACTTAGCCAGTCCTTTATGCGGTTTGGGTGATCTTTCTTTGTTAGATCAGTTAAAGGAGCTGCGATCTCAGAGAAATTAGGGATGAATTTTCGATAGAACCCAGCTAAACCCAAAAAACCTTGCACTTGTTTCTTAGTAATGGGCCTTTGTGCATCTTTAACAGCCTGTATCTTGTCATCTTTGGGCCTTGATGTATGGTCTTTGATATTGTGGCCTAGACATTCAATTTTGCTGTACCCTATTTTGCACTTGGAGGGTTTTGCGGTAAGTTTAGCAGTCCACAACCTATTCAAAGTAGCTTGAATGGATTTTAAATATTTTTTCCAAGTTTCCGTGAAAATCCACATGTCATCTACAAAACTATCGACATTTCTCAGACCTTGCAATACTATGCGTATAAGACGGCAAAAAGAGGCCCCCGCATTAACTAAACTGAAAGGCATGGTTTTAAACTGGAATAACCCCTTAGGTGTTTCAAAGGCTGTATATGGCCTTGACCTTTTGCTGAGGCCTAATTGCCAATATCCTTTACACAGATCAATTTGTAAATAGAACCTATGCCCTTGTGAACTTGTTAAGCTTGTGGAAATCAATATAGAATCTAACCGACCCTTCTTTTTTTTGAACTAACACAACGGGTGAAGAGTAAGGAGAGATCGAAGGTTCTATCACGCCTAGCTCGATCATCTCATCAATTTCAGATTCCATTATCTCTCTGGTTTTATATGGTATAGGGTAACCTTTAGACCTAACAGGTTTTGCAGTTGATAATTTGATATCATGCTCCAATAATTTGGTCTTGCCTGGTATACTGGTCAGTACATCCGGATATTTGGCCAGTAATTCTCTGACCTTTTTTCTCTGTTCCTCTGTAAGTTCGTCCGAGATACTAACATCCCGATACATCTCAATTTCCTTATTAGAAGGAAATGTACAGTCTCTAGTGAATACTCATCACTTTCGTCGTCGTCCTACTCCCTTAACGGAATACTCGCTTTGGAGGATAACAAGCAGTGAGATGCTTCAGTTTTTCGTTCAACATAGAGCCTCAAAATATTGGCATGATATGTATACGTTTACACGGTAGTCAACACGGTTTAACACTTCTACTATCTCGAACGGTCCCTGCCATTGTAATAATAGCTTATTGCTATCGGTTGGGAGTAATAATAAAACTTTATCTCCCACTTTGAAAGAACGAGGTTTCGCTCGTCGATTGTAATACGCCTTTTGTTTCCCTTGCATTTTTTGTAAATTCTTCATTGCCAACTCACAAGTATGTTCGAGACGTTTTCTTAAATTTATCACATAATCATAAGTTGAGCGAACCTCTTCATCTTCAACTTCGTCTGTCCATAATTCTCTAAAAATTGCCATTGGACCACGTACATTTCGTCCATACAATAATTCAAACGGCGAAAATCCTAAAGATTCTTGAGGTACTTCCCTAACTGCAAATAAGAGTGCAGGAAGATACCTATCCCAATCCTTTGGGCGTTCAGCGCACATCCTTCACAACATTTGTTTAAACATCGCGTGTGATCGCTCTACTAAACCGTTGCATTGAGCATGAAATGCTGACGTAGTTAGCTGCTGCAATGACAGTAGTCTTGCTACCGCCTTCATTATCTCAGACGTGAATTATGACCCACAGTCCGTTAACATTTCATCGGGTACGCCAACCCTACTAAACATTTCGACTAACGCTTCTGCTACGCGCACAGTCTCAATACTAGGTAATGCATTGTCCTCAGGATAACATGTCGCGTAATCCATCATTGTTAAAATGTATCTTGACCTGTTGTTTGAGAGGGGCTCAATTGGTCCTACAATGTCTACTGCTACACGCTTAAAAGGAGTATCGATTAATGGTAGCCGACCTAAAGGCACCTTTGCTACCCTGCCTTTTTGAACGGTCCTTTGACATATGTCGCATGATTTACAGAAACGTATCACGTCACCACATACGCCTGGCCAGAAAAATTCTGCCACTACTCGATCAATCGTCTTTTGAATGCCTAAATGACCTGCCATGAGCGATTCATGGGCCAAAGTCATAACCTTATCGGTCAAACTAGAAGGTACAACTAACTGCGAAGTAGTTTTACCACGCAAAGTAAACTGCCGATAGATTAAACCTTTCTTCATTATAAATTTCGTTTCTCCTCTGTGTTGCCCCGACTCACGGTTACGCTGCCTAACTCGACACGCTTTCGTATATTCGAGAGCTTTGGATCTGATGCTTGATCTGACTCAAACGCCTTCCTATCACTACTGATAATCTGATCTGGGACTTTAAGTTTCTTATATACCCGCTCGTCTTTTTTTGCTTGTGACCTAGTAACTACGCTTGCCGCGAAATGTGACATATCTGGCAACTTCGATCCGTCGATATTACCTATAACTAGATCATACAAAGTATCCTCCATGCATAAGGCTTCGGTGATGCCATTAAAAAATGGACATTCCACGCTAATACACGCCACTGGGTATTTCAGTTTGGACTCATTAATAAGAGTTACATCTAACTCTTTCCCTAACATTTGCTCATCGGATACAAAAATAGTCCTTCTAACTACGACACTGGTACAACCTGTATCTCTTAAAACTCTGACCTCCTTCCCATTTACAGTACCTATCGCCGTAGGCAATCTAGATTTTAAAAAATAGCAAGTACCCTTGCTATCCTTATGGGGATTCTCCCTATAATTGTCCATTGGGTCATGCATTTTAGCATGATACTCGCTATGCACTCCTTTATCCGGACTTTGTTCTCCCTTAACTTTACAAAAGTTGACCCGATGGTCGACTTTATCATTATTATAGTTCCTATTGGAATTGCTACCGGGAGCTGACTGATTCCGACGGTAATTATTACGACCTTGATTCAAATGGCGACCCCTATTTTGCCATTTTCCCCCTTGATTCGGAGAATTAAATTCAGCACTTGATGCTATTTCCGCACCAGCTGATACTCTCTTACTCTTGTTGTGCCAACAATTATGTGTTTGATGGCCTTTACCACAAATCTTACAAGAAATACTTGGTTTTTCGATTAACCTGGTTTCCGTAAGTATGCGTAAATTGACTCTTAGTTTCACGTTGCCCTTTTGCGAGGCATCTGGGAACTCCACCCCTTGCTTCGGCAAACAAATCCCCCTCATGGGCTAACTCACCCAGGACTTTAAACAGCTTAGGTTTGAGATACAAATAAAGTTCTTGACTGCAACAGTCGAGAAACTGGTCTCGGGCCAAAAAATCACAAACGGCCTCATAGGTCTTTTCGACCTTAGCCAAACCTAACCATTTATCTAGGTAGCTTGCTAGTCTACCACTAAATTGTCTAAAAGTTTCGGCTTTCTCGGGCCTACAATCCCTAAACTTTTTCCGAAAAAAATGTTCGGTTAGGTCAAAATTTGTTAGCAGAGCCTACTTTATATGACCATAATCCGACTGGTCATCTTTGGAAAGTCTAATGAAGACTTCCAAAGCGCATCCCTTTAATAAAGCACTTAGGTAAGATGCCCACATAGACGGGTCCCATTTACTTTAAATGGCATAACTTTCAGACCTAGTCAAATAGCTATCCATCTTATCAGTATGTTCGTCAAAGTATGGAAGCTTGGGACTCCTAGGATTTGATTTTTTCTCTTTGGACCCCCAGGGATGTGAAGTGGTCTCGGCCTTGATCCTTTTGAGTTCCACTTTGGCCTCAATTTTTTAATTTTTCCATTTCCATTTCCTTATCCTTGCGCGTGGCCTCAATTTTCATTTTTTCTAATTCTCTATCCTTTTCTTTTTGATCGGCCTCCCTTTTCTCTCTTTCATATTCCCTTTGGGCCACCCTTTCCTCCTTTTCTAAATCTTGTTGCCTCTTAAGATAATCCCTTAGTTCTTGTCCTTCATAGCCTAATTCCCTTGCTAATGAAATATGTTTATCCATTTTAGCCTATTGTTGGGAATGGTATAAATCAACTATACTGTTGAAAATAAATAAGGGTTCGCTTTGTCCCTTTTAAATAGGTATGGGCTAACCAACGTTCGCGCTGGTACACTAATAATTTTACTAGGGATTTAAATGACGTCACATATAAGTAACGTAAAGTACAACGTATAAGGGATCACCACGTAAAGGTGCCTAGGATATATATCAAACTTTAATAGGCCTTCACTAAACGTACTTGACTACAAAAAAAAAACGTCATTCATTTTTTTCGTATTTACTTCAAGTAATGTGTACCTACGCAATATTAATATAAACACGTTACAGTCAAGTCAACAGTCACTTGTCATAGCAAGACATAATAATTGACTAAAAATAATCTTTCTATAAACTTCTTCTAATAATAGAAATCAGTTGAGTGGCGTCACACACTATGACATCACTGAGGTGATTTAAATTATTAGTACCCTCAGACGATATGAAATTTTCCACATCAGTATCCTTAATTAATAGGAATACAGGGCATAAGCCAATACACAATTATATGGGTCAAACAAAGGTGGGCAAGTCTAATAATTAAACTCTGACAAATTTTCCTTGGGTTTTATACCCTTCTGGCAATCCACAGGACAAGAAAGTATGGGTCCCCCTCAGAGTGTTACGTGATTACTTATTTACTTGTGTCGCACTTCATCACAGGGGAACGCATGCAATCAGTACTGTGTGTTGACACTGACAATTTGTCTTGTGATATAATCTACTAGTTTGCGCCCGTAGCAACGTTAAAGCAGAGAAATTTGCCAATAAAACCTCAAACTCCCACTTCTGACACTATTGTTACAACATAAAGGCGGTCAGGAAGGAAGAGGGTAAATCTTATTGGAAAATTCCTTTATGCGATGATGATGCTACCAGGGAAAAATAATGCACACAACTAGAAATAACTTTCCAGTACTTTATGTACTAAAAAAACATCGACAACACATTAATAATACAATGACACCACATACGCTATTATTACTGGCTAGTTGACCATCCTATACTAGGGTAAGTTGCCACTCTAAGATCATTTCAATTAGAATCAATCTTAGAGTGTCCTGCTCTAGATGTACGTCAACCAGTCAGAAATAAGAAACGTAAAGAATATAATTCACATACAATCTAAGATCTAAGAAAAAACTGGGCCCTTTTACTCTTAAGTATTGCGGTATATAGTACTTTCCCTGAGTATACGCGTTTCGCGAACACTATATCTTCTTGGCCACACGTTGTTGACACTAAGTCAATAGGCTCTGAGATAATATTTATTTGATCGTCTCTCCGTATTGGGATGTCAGATTTATTTCTATGGGACTTCTTATAGAATCCACGTAATTTTATTTGCGATCTTGACTCTTGACGTCGTCTGGTTTGTTTGATCACAATTCAAGCTGGTTGGCTAACAACTCGTTCTGGCTACATTGATAGTCGCGAATTTTGGGACCTGATCCCACGCTGTTGGTGGCCTGAGGGGACAGCTATTAAGTGCCCTCAAGTTTCAGATTCTGTGGTTCACCAACATTCGGCCTCCAAAGTAGGAGGGGACACAAATCAGAGATAATTCTGCAAAAAACAATCTACTTTTAGAATCTCAGAATCGTTTTGTTGCGTCAATGGAGTTGTTCGTTTCAAGTTTACAAAAATAAAATAATTTCAGTGGTCTTATTTTTTAAAACTACAGTCTAACCCTATAAGCGTGCGATTAGCCCTCACCCTTGGGTGTATGGCTAACGACTCCCATGCGGTTAGGATGGATCGCCCTTCTAAATATCCACACTCAAATATGTGTAATAGAGAAGTATTTTTTTAGTGACTGGCCTATGTCAGCGCTAAACAATACCTCCTATGCCAAACAAACAAACTCATATGTTACAAAAAATTCCAGTGCGCTGTTGTAACGTCACCCTGGTTTGAGATGCTATCGCAGCCGAAACATCAAGAACCTGTGGCCTTTTTTCCCTTTCAGGTCACGTAATCTAGATAGTTTCAAAGTTTACAAATACTGATACCAATTCTCTTGAAATTCAGGAAAACGTTAAACAGCATAGTGCCGACGTTACGTTTGGACGTTTACGGCGGACATCACCCTGCCCATGTGCTAATTTCGTACTTGTATAATGTATCAGTTGTAAACAGCTTATTATGACCTCTCGTCAAACATATTTACATCAATATTGAGAGATTATATTCTGCTGTTTTATGCGTAAAAAACGTACAATATTTCTACTTTTGTCTATGTATTTAGGTGAAAAAAGACCTACCTAATCTCTAAACATACATGTCAGCTATCACCTTATTTATGTAAGTGTGTTGTAGTGTACGCACCTAACCCTTACTCTTATATGCGTTAGATATAACTCGATGTGACACATACAGGTCGCTACAGAAAATCGACTATCACTGGAAGTTAAATCGTCTTTCAAACAACGCAATATAAATCACAACAACTTAAAACCTAGCTGCTAAAATTGTTTATTCACCTATCGGTCTCCGGTAAATCTTCCAGCATGCAATTTTGGTTTTATGTGCAGATCCGACATAGCCTGCGACCACCTTTAAGTCCATCTGGACAGCTTTACCATAGCGGCAAGAATGATCCCAAAAGATTTTTTGGCACTACGCATGTGCGTAGATTAATACGCAAGTGAGTAACAATCACTATTTTCAAAAAAAACCGGGACGTTATTGATAACGCCCGATAGAACCCGTACACGGAATGCTGGCCAATTCAACAGATGACAAAATAGAAAACGAGTGACTTATTATTTCAATAAAATGCGACCTTCCAGAGACACCGTGATTCAATGCAATAACACAAATCGCCATAGCCCTGTCGTGTACAATTTCAACATGGTCAAATATATATAACTTCACGTACCTTTCTATAATAATGAATAGCATCTCTATATCGAACCTCGCTAGGGTATCTTTATAATGTCCCCTAACAAGAATGGGCAATTCCACCCTTTATATAGAGAGAAGTGCACAAGATCTCCAAGATCTTCAAGGAAAGTAACAAAATCATGCAAGCATTACTAAATAAAGACACAATGAATTCTATCTCAGACAAACTGCCCTTATATTGGACTAATAGTAGAAAAGGTCCCCTATCACGGCTTGTATAGGTGACCGGGTGCATACCTAAACCTTTGCGTATTTATGCGTATACGCAACCATCACTGATTCTGATGTTCCTGACATTATACATCGTAACAGTTAAATGTTCTTGTTGGAAGTTGCTATTTGCACTGGTGAGTCCAGTTATTGTGCTTTTGCATGGTCGCTTGTGAATACATATATGGGTAATGTGGTATAGATACGCTGTCTGAGACACTTGCTGTACTGTGATCGTACGGGGTTGTCCATGATCTGGTATAGGACGGTCTTTCACCACTTAAGCCAAATAATCTGCTTTGGTCAAACTGTAATCTATCTTCCCTAGAGGAAATGTCACCATGGGGTATATCAGGGATGGCTACTCTTTCGTGCAATTGTAAGAGAGTTGTAGCTGCCGCTTGCTGGACATTATTTTCTTCAACTGGTGTTGAGCTCTCTCTGTTTACAAAAACCCCTGTTTGTGTTTGCTCGGAAGGGAGTTGACTATCATTTGAGGCTCCTGTTTGGTCATAATTACCCCGAATGGCTTCAATGTGAGAGTTACCGCTACTCATGGTACAGATCTCTCGAAATGATTGAATAAATCAAATCGCACCGCTATGCGACCACTTTATGTTACGAGCCGAGGGTTGAGTAGCCAATGTAGTCTCTCACTTTCTGGTTATAACTGTGGACTCAAACAAATCCAGCTAACGGTGTACGTCTGAGTATTTCAGTAATGATGCACAAGACTTTTGTCTAGGCCTCATGTATAAAAAAAGTAAACTTCAGTTGGGATATTTAAATTATGCAAAACTTAAGTGAAGGAAAGGAAATGAGACTAAAGACTGGTTTTAAGTGAACATTTTAACCTTTTAATATGAAAATAGACTTGAAAACATGAAACAGAGCAAGTAATTATGGTGAGCAACTGTAGTTGCTAAAACAATGAAATATTTAAGAAACAATTATTTTTAAGAAATGGATGGATTACAAATCTATGTTGGAATGAATCAAATAACGCTTTCACGCACCGACAGTGATCGCTCGCAAGCCCGGTCAAATGTACAATATTAAATATGAAATGAAAAACATGAATATCTGATGATTCTATCCTAAACCCTTGTCAGCTGCCTGAGAATAAATAGAAATTTAGCAAAATGCTTTAATTAAAGGAATTTAAATGATAAAAATCACCATGCAGTCTATAAATCAGGAATTATTCATAAAGTTACTGTTTGAAAACAAAAAATGCAATTTAAGAAAGATTTATCTTGAAAAATAGAAATAAATTATTACAGCAAAATAAATGCAGTGTGAACTGAATGAAAGCTAAAACTGAAGTCCTTGTGGGATTTGGGGTGCTGCCTTATATAGTCCCAATCTCCCACTTCCCAAAACCCGCAGATTTAATGATGCGGGTTCCCCACAACCCATAAGAACTCTGCAGTGGGGTCATGTGACCCAGCAATATAAGAAATGCAGGTAGACGATCCCGCAAGAAAGTTCGAAGTCGGCCATCTTTGATTTTACCATTAGAAGTCTAGGGTCACTCACTTCAAACGGCTAAAACTCAATAAATATAAGTGAACTCGACCCTGAATTTACTAGCAAAATGATCTCAATTGAATGCCCCAAATGACTGACATAAAGGGATAAGAATCTTTTGTACCAATAACTAATAATCTGAGGTTGAATGCAGCAAGACCGGCTTTAACAACTGGTTTGGTTTGACAGTTACACTTGACCACGCTTACACAGCTTCCCATCAGCCAATTCGCACACACCCAATAAACAAATCCAATCATGAACACGTTGCGATATGTGGTATTTTACTTAAATACTCCTTGTGGAGTAAAAGAACACGGATAAAATTAGGATAACATCGTAGGTAAGCACCTTTTTTATGAAACGGCTTAGTGTCATGAGTGCAATCTGTGGATTGAGTCAATGCGATCAATATACAAGGAAAACCTTGAAATCAGCTGATGTAAACAAATGAAACTGAAAGTGAAAACTGAGCTTCTGGAAACTGGGTCATTACAGTATACATTTGTACTTATCTAGAACATTATGTATCTTACTTACATAGCTTCACGTACAACTAAATTCAATTGGTGTGTTAATTCCATAAACCTCACTGTAAATATACGTCGTATGTGTGTGCACTAATTACAATGCGCGAATGCTAGTCAATACCTATAAGAATGAGCAAATGTTATCTCTCAATACATCAGCACGGTACCGACAATGTCTGCAATGCTACCGCTATACACTAGCAGCAATGCCAACCAGACAAGTGGGTAAGCAACCGACGCACAAACAGAGAACACCCAAGTTTGAACGTTTTATATCAACAGACGACATAAGCAGACGACACTCAGGCAATACAGCTGAAAACAACTAGTAGGCTCTCACGTTGGCCCGCATCAACAAGTACAATGCGTCATTAAATGCTAATGCTCGGCAGCAGACGACAATTACATACATCACATCCAATTTTGCAGCAGATGCCCTAAGCAGACGACATACGAATAACGTCGCGAAAATCATTTTTCAATCATTGCTATCGCAAAGCATCAATAATTCACTGAATAAAGCAGCTAATTGACACATAAATTTCAGAATTTCATTTAAATCAGGCTTGGTAGAATGAATGTTTTAAAAGTAAAGTAAAAATATATTTACCATGACAAAATCCCCTGGAGAGAATGACTTTTAAGAAAAGGAGCAACTTGCTCAGCTACTACACCCTGTGATTATAATATTGACCGCAATCTGTCAAACCTGCGCATTGCAATTTATAACGAAAGCGTTCCCACTCTGCACAGGTGTTCACGGACCTCGCGTGCAAAGACAGCCCTGTGCTACTATAAGGATGGACTTTACTTAACACTACAATAAAACTCCCAAATATCAAAAGTAGAATATAACAGCATAATGGCCCGCCATATTCTAATAGCAGCCCCTCAAATCTCATATCCAACAGAGGTCAAATAAGGAAATTATCCAAAGATGAAACCCGTCTACCCAAATAAAAGGAGCAGAAATCCATGTACATAAGCACCTAATCAAGCAAAGTCCCATGCTTTCCATGAAAAGATTTATGTAATGTAAAGTGCTGGGTCAATGGGAAAAGGACGGAAAAAGGGACGTGATATATTTCCTTACCAAATTATTTGTGAAGCACTAGCGTATCACGTCACTTTATACCCGTACTAATATCTAGGCGCGAATGGATGAAGTTTCTTTGAAATATCTCTATTGGTTATCAAGTTATAGAGTGTACACTATTTTATAACGGATGGACTGAAAGACAGACAGACGCAGGGGGAAAAGAAATATGTCTCCCAACTCTTCCAGGGGGGAGACATAAGTAAAGTTAACTGGCTTTAAATGGTCAATCAATGTATAAAACGGTTCTGGTAGTTTTGATCAAGATCTTGTGTAATATATTGAAGGGCCTTATCTAGATCCATATTGCTGATAGATATTATTTATCATATCTATGTGAGCCATACAGTTATGCAATACTACACATTGTTTAACTTACGTTGTGGTTTAACTGTTGGATACCTTTTACTCTGGTATTCATATGTGTGTACTGTTGAGTCCTTATCTTTGTTTATCTCCTTTTTACATCTCGATTTATTGTACTTTGAGATGATAAGCTTATAAGTTAGGGATCTTCCATGCAAACTTAACAGCTATGTGTCTCCATCCACATCAGAAATAAGGATAAGGTTGGTATCATCAAACATATTGAATCCCTCATGTAATTTTTGATGTCCATTTCAAAGTGGTGCTTCTTTTGTGGCTCCTTTTTCTTACTTGCGTTTCATGTTTTTCTATCATACTGTCTTGTCTGTTCCTTGCCACTTTATCGCCTGCTGCTTGAAAAGGTGTATCTCTTAGCTCTCTTATATGGGATGATTTTCAGTGTGTATTTTCACTTTCCCATATGGTGTGTAGGGTCAGGCGTGATACCTGATTTTATCGATTCCCATTCATTGCTTCTTCTTTACATTTAAACATTATGCCTTCGACTCCAGTTAGATTGTGGTATACAGCCATTATGGCGTAATACACTTAGTAGAACAAAGTGGTGACCCAAATCAGACACTTTGCATATGCGCATACACTGAACAAACATTCATGCACCCAGCAAAGATCAAGGTCAGACACATCCACCAATACAATTTCTATTGTTTTAGGAGATGATGTATTGATAAATTAGGGGTCTTTCATGCAAACCAAATATCTATGTGTCTTGATCCACACCTGAATTAAGGGTGAGGTTGGCGCCGTTAAACTGGTTTAAGCCCTCCAGTAAAATATTTTACTGACCGTTCCAAGGCGGTACTTCTTTTGTGGATCTTTTATGTTTTTGTTCTGTCTTGTGTTTGCTATGTTTTGTGTACGTCTGTTTATATGTGCTTTGTGGTCACCTGCTGGGAAAGGGCTGACCTCTTGGCTCTCGTTTGTGGTGTCTACTGTGAGTTTGTCACTTTCCCATTGGTATCCTGGATCAGGTGTGGTACTTGATTGTATCGATTCCTGATCTTTGCACCTTTACTTACTTCTAAGCTCTTGACAGAAAGACTTGTCAAATATAAAAGTCTAGCCTTTTGATGTCGTTAAAGTGCCTCTGTCACAGTTCTTATAAAAAAACTTTTAAACCGTTTATTTACGAGTGAAAGATTCGATCTAGTCATGGGATTATATGTACAATTATCAGACTTATTGACAGTTTCTGTCCCTCCTGTATAAGGGTTTATCTTAGCAAACTGACACGCTCAATATAATGAGGTGTCATACTATTTTGTATATATATATATATATATATATATATATATATATATATATATATATATATATATATATATATATATATATATATATATATATATATATGTATATATATATATATATATATATCTGCGTCTGGAGGGTAGGGATGTCTAGACATTTTCATCAGGGCAGAGGGGTAAGCCTGACTGCAAACTATTCTGACTTTTGTTTTCCTTTTTTCTTTCTTATTCAAATTATTATACAGAGGGGGTCCAACCGTCACATTTTTTGTTCCAAGAAAAAACTAAAGTTTTCCAGGTAGAAAGTGGTCCAAGGTTTTCCAGGATGAGGGGTCCTACTGCTCATTACTATGGAAAACCATATCATCAGGTCGGTGCATCCCAGACCCTCTGCCCTCCTTCTAGATCCGCCCTAGTGTGTATGCACTGTATGCCAGTACACTCATTTATCTGTTATGCAAAAAAAAAAATGGTATACAAAACTCGTTTCTTACACAAAAACGTTATCAAACTGAAAGACTTTTTGCGTTCATGTTAGCGCTTAAAATGCCTAATGGCGATAGGGGCATCGCTATGCCAGCACTCGACTAAAAATCATCATCAATGCAACAATTTATGACGGATTGACTAATGGTCTGCCTAATTTGCTTGGGGCCAAATATTACAAAACTCGTTTTCGACCTGTTTGCTTTGTAGAAAGAACACGAAATATAATTAGATTAACATTTCAACTGCGTTCTGGCTGGCAGTGAAAGTCGAGCATATTATCAGGATCATTTTATTTTATACAGCTTGCCTGGTTTGACCTTTGTATATTCGAGCAGCCGCGTGTATATTCTATTAACCAGTTTCCCACATCTACAAGAATGAAAGCTCTCTCAAGTAATAAGCCCTTGGTAAGATCATACAGCTTTGCTGGGGTTTCTTTACTCAGTGTCCAATGTTAACATTGTGTAATTGTCACCTTGCTAAGCCAAAATCTGTAAATAAAGTAAAATCACACACTCACGTAAGCACGTATGCACAGATGTAAAATTGATGCTCCTGTAAGTTTTAAAGCTAAACTATTGCTTTTCTTTTTAATAGCTAATACTTGTTCTGATACCTTGTTGTAGAATATTTACGGTTATATTCAATCAACAGAAAGTCGTTTGGTAAATTGTAAACCGTTTCCATCCTGAACCTTTGTTTGTGTACATTTCAGAAATGATGTAAAAAAGGTGGTGACTGCGAGGTATAAACTTCCTGAAGAAAAACTACAAGCAATATCAGAGATTGTGAAAACACTTTTGCCTGGAGAATGGGTGAAAATACTCAGCGAATTTCAAACCGTACCTAAGTTGCTCCTGGATTGTTTAAGTAAATCTCGTCTGAAAGCAGTATCCAAGGAGCAAGCAGAGGAAATGAAAGCCAGTGTCAACAGCCTAGTAGCCCTGGCTGAAAGAGAAGATTTCTTGCACAGAACTGAGATTGAAGGTCGACTAGATAGACTCATGGCCAAATCCAAAGCCAAACCGTTTTTCCCTTTTTTTTAAACAAAATAATTCTAAGATTTGCCACCTAACATTCTTAGAGAATTTGAAAACTTTGACAGCCACACTTAGATTTTTGTGTGATAAAATGATAATTTCTTTGACAATATATCATATTGTGAATGTTATATTATTTTACTGTTTGGATAGGTCAGGTTGTCCCTTTACCTGGATTGGGTTGCGTAACACTGTTAGTACCTTCTAAAACTTTTAAACATAATAGCTGAAATCTTCATAAATGAGTAAAACAACCATGTCAGACTCATATATTTTCTTGTCTGGGATCTCCATGGTTGTTAGGTATCTTAAAATAAACATCAGGAAAACAATGAACTGTTTGAGTAGGATATCTCGAAAAGCATTCAGGCTTAATACGCCTGCTGAGAAAAGGCTGGCCTCTTGGCTCTCGTTTGTGATGTGTAATTGTGAAGTTGTCACTTTCCCGTTGGTATCCTTGGTCAGGTGTGGTGTTTGATTGTATCAATTCCTGATCCTTGCCATCTTTCTTACTTAAAGTTCGATTCTTTGACTACTCAGGGTTACCCAATACAGAGAACCCGGAGGTTTGGAAAATTATGAGGTAAACAGATCCAGGCTCCTGCTTCTCCCATTTTGTTTTAATCAGACAAAAAGTTTAATTGTAGGCAATAACATATACCAAATTAGAAAAGTGGTATATGCAAAACTGGTTTCAATGAAATGTTTTTTATAAAAGTAGTGCAAAGATCAGGATTCGATACAATCGAGTACCACACCTGACCCAGGATACCAATGGGAAAGTGACAAACTCACAGTTAGACAACACAAACGAGGGCCAAGAGATCAGCCCTTTCCCAGCAGGTGACCACAAGGCACAAATTAACAGACTCGCACAAAGGCATAACAAACACAAGTCAGAAAAGCATAAATGATCCACAAAAGAAGTACCGCCTTGGAACGGTCGGTAAAATATTTTACTGGAGGCTGAAACCAGTTTCAGGGCGCCAACCTCGCCCTTAATTCTGATGTGGAATAGGACACATTTGGGAAAGTGACAAAACACAGCAAACATGACAGCCAAGAGGTCAGCCCTTTCCCAGCAGGTGACCGCAAGGCTACACGGAACATACATGAAAACACAACGCAAACCGACATAAAGCATTTCTAACAAAAACGATCCACAAAAGAAGACCGCCTTGGAACTGTTAGTAAAAAATACTTTAACTGGAGGGCTTAAACCAGTTTCAAGGCGCCAACCTCACCCTTGATTTAGATGACCTGTGGATCAAGACACATAGATATCTGGTTTGCATGAAAATCCCAAGATTTATCAATGCATTATAAATTTGAAACATTTGTATAGACAAGAAAATTTATTATTTTTAAAATCAATTAGACCCATGACCATTTGATTTTGAGCAATGCAATATTATTTCGCGAAACTGTAACTGATTTCTTTTAAAGTGTCTTAATGAGTAAAATAAAAACAACTCAGACTTCAAGGGCATAGTTTTTTCTAAGATTTATAATAAACGAGATGATTTTAATTTTGAAATAATAAATTTTCAATATCTTGATGGAGATGTTCCTCGCTCCCCTTCTTATGGTGGCTATATTTCTCAGCTTATTCTTTTTGCATGAGTGTGTTATAACGTGGATGCTTCAACAACAGAAACTTATAATTAACTGCTAAGTTATAAAAACAAGGTTATGGGTATCATAAATTCGAAAAGTATTTTCTAAATTCTACTACAGACACTCAGAGTTAATTGTTAAGATACAAGATTGTGTTAAAATAGTAAGTGAGTATAATCAGGAAATACCACAATCACAATTTGAGACTAATCCACGTAACCTCGAGGAAGAGCCACACACCAATAACGAGACACAAGCAAACCAAGCAAAGCAACAAGCTATCTCTTCCTCATCAAGATAATTGCAAAATTAGAAAGGACATAAAGAAACGTACAACAAAACATCGAGCAATTATGGACTCCCACAATAGTAGTAACAATTAACAAAAAAATAAAAACTATAGAACAACCGCTTAGAACGGACAGCAGCCCAAGCCACTGCGGGCCAAAAGCATTCTACTGTCACAATATCTTAGCCCTAGTTTCTGCTGTTGTTGATGTACAAGAAATGTTCAGCTCGCATGGAGGCCTATTCACAATTGCAATGTAGCATCATGGAGAAACACACCTCTTCTGCAACAGGTCATATGAGAACCTATATTTTATAGTGATTTAGTCTAAAAGTTCAAAAGAATTTTTGGAAAACCTAAGGTAAATGATCAATTCAAATTCATCATCAAACATTATATAAAGTTTGGTTATAACTTGGATGTCATGCGACAGTCTGCATGTCTTGCTTAAACCTAATCACTGTTTAAAGCCCTGATTTCCTCTTTAATTGCACGGCGGTGGGTCAGGCCTCAGACCTCAGACTCTATGATGGCTCTGATGTAAAGCTTCAATTGGCGGGTCGGTGTCTGATACTTATCTGTAGCTTGGCCCACCGTGGCTCAACTTGAGGTTTTCTTTAGCTCTGACTTTATATGAGCTGTGATCCCTTTTCTTTGTTCCATCATTGTGTTTTAATTAAATTAGTGTGTTTCTCAATGATAATTCATTGCAATAGTTAGAAGGCCTCCTTACATTTCTTGTACTGCAACAACAGCAGAATCTAAGGGCGAATATTTGGTACCAGTACAATGAATTAAAGCCCCCTCCCCCCAGTGTTTTAGGCTGCTCGCCGTTCTAATGTGGTTGTTATGTTGTTGTTGATTCGTTGTTTCTTGTGACTCCCATTATGGGAGTCTGTAATTGTTCTATGTTTTGTATTACGTTACTTTATGTCCATTCTAGTTTTGCAATCATCTTGATGGAGAAGAGATAGCTGGTCGCTTTGCTTAGTTTGTCTTCCTGGTGTATTGTGATTGTTGTGTGGCTTTTTCTGTCGGTGCCATGGGTTTTTTCTTGCAGTTAGTGATTGTGTATTACTTGATCATACTCACTATCTATTTTTCAGTTGAAAAAAATTCTCTCACTCAGATAAAAATGCGAGGTACATCATATTTTGGTGGGAAATCTCAAACGTTTGATATGGATGGCTCTGAGAATAACTATGTTTACGGTATGATTAAATCGATGGGTCAGTATACTGTAAATATCTTGATGTTAACCATTTACATATCGCTTGTCAAGAATGTGCAAATAGGACACAATCTAGCCAATACGTATTTTTTTTAATACTGGCAGTATCAATTTGAATACCTTGCATTGTTAACTCAACATGAGGAACATTTAGTTTTACAGAAACTTTAAACTTGTCCTTTTCTTTCATACGTTCAGAATAGTTGAAGGCATCAATACAATTATTTGTACCATTGACAGAAGTCATGCTATTTACAACCATAATCCCCCATTATGTCATGATAATTTTTTTGTTGCTTAAACTTTCTATTATCTGTTTCATGAGTTAGTATTAAACAAGGAGAATCTGACATTTGGTACTTAATATAATTGATCAGTATATAATTTATGGTTATTGAAAGGTATAACGGTATTTGAATGTACCATATGGCACTGTCATAAACTGCTTGTAAAAATGCATCTGAACCGAAAATGGAATAAGTACACAGTAATTTCATGATGTCCCATTAACTTTTTCTGGAACAAGTTTTTTGTGACGATGTTTATATTGCCTATTCTTTTGAATCTTGATCACAACAATAACCACTGTATATCAAACCTGATACAAAGCCAATCAATGTGAACAAATATAGCTTATGACCAAAATTTACATTTTCAATGTTAATGAACGCATTATGGCCTTTGGGGGATGTCTGCCCCTGCCCTGGGACTTATAATTTATATGTCCGTTGTGCAATTAAAACGGTTTACTTATTTGAGGTCATGAACCTCTTTGAGAAGAGGGTACATGAAGTATTAAATCAAATGTCACAGAGGTGAACGTTATGAGTACTTTGTTCAATGCTTTAATCATCTGTTCTCGGTGTTTATATTGTAAATAATGTATTTGTGCATAATAAGGTTGTCTGATGTATTCGGGATTAGGGATAACATTTGTGCCCTAAGTTATTAATTGTTTGGACCTGTCATTTTATCTTATGTCCAAAGGCATTAATTGTTCGGGGCCTGCCATCTTATCTTATGAGCCCGTATACATATATTTTTAAAAGAATAGTTAATAAATGAGGCTCATTTGAGCCCAAAAATCAAGTAGGTTAAATTAAACTAGCGATCTGATTGATCAAGCAAAAAAAATCACCTTCATCTATACAATACAGAGAAAAAAGTATGCTTTTATATTTTTGGTTTAGTCAAAAGGCTTTTTTGTGACTTACAGTAAAAACTAACCACACATATATTATTATCACTGTGCAGGGGTACATAATGTGGTAGCACTAAGTATTTTGTTAATGTTTTATATTGCATTTGCATGTAATACGCACGAAAAAAGAGTTTTATATCGCAGTTTTAAAACCACTACTATAACACCACTTCGGTATTTTTGTGTTCGTCGTTGTCTGCTCACTATTCATTGAAGTCAACTTTTTGAGAGAAAAAATATTTCATGAAAACCTTCTGTATGTTAGTTAGTTTGAGACCGGATCAGGCTTAACGTTTTGTCAGGTCTGATCTGGGTCCAAATTGTTTGCAAAAATGTCAGCAGAAGACACAATTTGTTTATCAAAGTAACTGGTTTGAAAGCTAGGCAGATACAATTTATCCTTAATTCAGATGTCTGGTTTCAATAATGCAGGCGAAAGTGGCATTTAGTGATACATGTATATACACATAAGCGGGAAAAGGGCAGATTGAGCAACAATTCAGAATAAATTGTAATAATGAAAGAAAAAAAATCACATTTGATGTTTGCTTCACTTTAACTTAGGGCTAACAAAGCAAGTATCTTATCGAAATTTGTTGTTGTATTTACACTTAGGAATTATATCCATGTGAGAACATGTAACATGTACATGCGTCATTCAATCATATTCAATCCGTTATAATAAAGATGGCAGAAAGTTGTTCTGTTCTAATACCCTAGTAAGAGCAGAAATAAAAGCTTATCATGATACTGCAATAATTAAGGTCCTGAACAATTGATTGCTTCTGGTTTCCATATCTCCTGTGCCCAAACGGTTTATGTGTTCAGGCTGCCTTATCGATTAATTGCTTCTGGTTATCATTATTTTCTAATTTGCAAAAACGATTTATAGGTTCAGGCTGCCCATACAACTTTTTGATGATAAACGGATTGTTTCCCAAAGTTGGGCTAATAGAACATATTACTCAAAAAGATAAAGACAATATTGATTAGCCTCTACTGTCCTCTAGGATGCCTGGTAAAGTTCATTTTCGGTTGTGAAACAGATGAATAAGCATATTAAACAAACAATACTAATGTTATATACTTGAACTTCAAATAATTATGAAACAAGTAAAACATGTTATGATACTTCAATGCAAAAATTGTCATTGTTTGTATAAAAGATTTTATAAACTAAGAAGACACTATTTATCTTATCTACCCTATTATTTAGATAATAGCCTTGTATCCTTGGATCTATCAGGCTTTCACTTGCGAACTGAATAGATGACATCCATTGAAAAGGAACCAATATACGATGTGTACTGCATTAGTCGTCGTCAATATCAGCGCTTCCTGAACATCCTTTTTGGGATGTCTCAGTGGCCCAGTTGGTAGCGTCGATGTATGGTGTAGTGCTAGGCGGAGTTGCCAAGGTCGTGGGTTCGAGTCTCACTAGAGGCAAAATATTTACAGCATCTATCGGCTCAATTATATACTTAAAGCCAAAAGTAACTTTACACTTTGAACTATCGAATATATCGAATATATCTTTACTGCTTTTGAGTTGAACCAAATTAAATATTGCAATGAGTTGCTGGTTCCCGCCCTGTCCTAATTCACGAAAAACAACTAAGGTAAATTAATCTTCTTTCAAGTTATCTGTGCTTTCATTAAAAGCACAAAAATCAGCATTTCCTAACAAAATCCAAAGTAAACTACCAACTGCGCCACTGAGCCATCCCCAAAAAAGGATGTTCAGGAAGCGCTGATTGAAAAAGAACCAATATACGACGTGTACTGCATCCGTCGTCATCAATATCAGCGCTTCCTGAACATCCTTTTTTGGTGATGGCTCAGTGGCGCAGTTGGTAGCGTTGATGTCTGGTGTAGCGCTAGGCGGTGTTGCCGAGGTCGTGGGTTCGAATCTCGCTAGAGGCAAAATATTTACAGCATCTATCGGCTCAGTTGATTCACTATATCCCTCTGTATTTATCTACTGTCCGAATCTGCATCAGTTTCTGATCCTGTGTAGCTCGAAAGCAATGTTGTTTGTGAAATTATATTTCCGCACTTCTGAAATTTATCTTATTTCACTTGTATCATTGGATCCATCAGGCTTTCACTTGCGAACGAAATAGATGCCATCCATTGAAAAAGAACCAATATACGACGTGTACTGCATCAGTCGTCATCAATATCAGCGCTTCCTGAACATCCTTTTTTGGGGATGGCTCAGTGGCGCAGTTGGTAGCGTTGATGTCTGGTGAAGTGCTAGGCGGTGTTGCCGAGGTCGTGGGTTCGAATCTCGCTAGAGGCAAAATATTTACAGCATCTATCGGCTCAGTTGATTCACTATATCCCTCTGTATTTATCTACTGTCTGAATCTGTATCAGTTTTTGATCCTGTGTAGCTCGAAAGCAATGATGTTTGTGAAATTATATTTCCGCACTTCTGATATCTATCTAATTTCACTTGTATCCTTGGATCCATCAGGCTTTACTTGCGAACGAAATAGATGCCATCCATTGAAAAAGAACCAATATACGACGTGTACTGCATCAGTCATCGTCAATATCAGCGCTGCCTGAACATCTTTTTTTGGGGATGTCTCAGTGGCGCAGTTGGTAGCATCGGTGTCTGGTGTAGTGCTAGGCGGTGTTGCCGAGGTCGTGGGTTCGAATCTCGCTAGAGGCAAAATATTTACAGCATCTATCGGCTCAGTTGATTCACTATATCCCTCCGTATTTATCTACTGTCTGAATCTGCATCAGTTTCTGATCCTGTGTAGCTCGAAAGCAATGATGTTTGTGAAATTATATTTCCGCACTTCTGATATCTATCTAATTTCACTTGTATCCTTGGATCCATCAGGCTTTCACTTGCGAACGAAATAGATGCCATCCATTGAAAAAGAACAAATATACGACGTGTACTGCATCAGTCATCGTCAATATCAGCGCTTCCTGAACATCCTTTTTTTGGGGATGTCTCAGTGGCGCAATTGGTAGCGTCGGTGTCTGGTGTAGTGCTAGACGGTGTTGCCGAGGTCGTGGGTTCGAATCTCACTAGAGGCAAAATATTTACAGCATCTATCGGCTCAGTTGATTCACTATATCCCTCCGTATATATATATATATATATATATATATATATATATATATATATATATATATATAGGAAGTTTTAAAGTTTGTAATGTACGTTACATATTGTCATACAAGTATTAAAATATGGAACTTTACACCAGAAACGCAGTTAAGTATAACTTTTTACTATTGTGTATCGTTAGAATGCTCAATTATGGTTTTAAAAGTCAGCAGACGGTATTGCATGCTAACTTGCACAGTGAAATGGTTCTAACCCTATTCACCATTTTAGGGGAATATTCATATTCAACAGCTCATAATTCTTAGTAATTATGACAGAAACAAGATGTTTGCAGTTTGGAAACATTCAGGTAATTATCTTTTCCAAACATGGTATGTGAAACGTATATACTCATTATAGAACTTATATAATTACATTTTGACAAAAAAATAATTGATTTTATAAGGCGTAATTGAAGATATAACGTAAATGACAGTTATAACATAAAAACTGTGCTTCTGCATGCAAACAATTTATTTTCATCAATGTTAGGTCCTTATCGAGGTTTTGGCAGTAAAAAACGACCGTATGCACCATCTGTATACGACTTGGATACCATTTCTTATTCCAATGTCGCCATTTTGTTTTTTTTATAGTAAAAATGGGGTAGGTTTTCAAAACGACTCTTCCTGGAAAACTGCTACCACAATTTGACTGTACGACGTGCCTAGAAATGTTTTAGAAGGATAGTTCTAACTATTTCTGAAGTCATACCTTTTCTGGCTGGACAATTGTGCCAAGTCAATTTTCAAAAACCCAGCTCCTTGACTATCAAGACAATGTCCTTGTTGATTTATCATTCCATGTAACATATGTTACATCCTTTAATAAGTGCTCTAATCTTGTTGCTAAACCAGAAACTCTATTAATCTTTATTATATGAGCAAAACAAACCCAAATATGTAAGATATCTAGCAGCAGCAAATATTTTCATATATTTTTACTTAAGTAATACCTACTAAATTGGTCTCCTTAAAACTGGGGGCAGGGTTGTTAAATGGCTCATTTAATACAATTTATTTAAGATAGAAAAGCATACTTTGTTTTTTCTATAAGCCACATCAGTATGTTAGTACAACAATACCAAACAATTTGATAAATGCACAACCCGCATGCAGACTATAGACAGTTTACTGCCTTCTTTCTGTAGCTCAACTTTTATTTTACTTTTTCTTAATTTGATATAGTAACGTAAGTAACAGGCTGTTACCGGCTAACGCCCCGGCGAATAGAGTGCAAACATCTCTTATTCGACGCAACTTGAAATGTTCTTTAAGATAAGACATGTCTGCAAATTTCCCAGGGGGTAGGGGTGGGGATGGGTGGAGAAAAACCATATCTAGCCACCAGTCTATAGGCAAATACATGAAAATAGAGTGGGCATTATTTTACCAATCTTATTTCATTTTTGCATATATAATTCGGAAGCTATGCCGTCATTAACTCACAAATATGGCAGCATCCATTAAAAAAAATATTCTAATGGACTTGCTTTTGTTACGCGACGTTTGATTGGATAACATAAATAATTGCGACAGTATACCCTACCCTTCGATATACTGTAGGAAACCGTTTGACGTCATTAATTACATCGCATTTCGTTGGATGACGTGCATCATAATGCGGCTTGCAGCGCTACAATTTGAGAGGACATTGCAGAAATGCATTCGAATGGGGATAACCATATTCCAAATGTTCATTTGGGGAGGTATATCCTCGGATAAACGTTCGGAAATCACGTTTTACGGCCCCTCTCGCGCGTCGCCGTAAAACTAAATTTCCGACCGTATATCCGACGATATACCTCCCCAAAAACAATTATCCCCTAAATGAGTCAGCACGTGAGATGATTATAGTTATTTTATCAGTGAATAGCGAAGGCTCGGAGTGGATCGAAATTGAAAAATGCTATTTCTCAACCAAAACATAATTTGTGTATATTTTTAAAAAAAGGTCTCAATAAGACGATTCTTTTGTGCACTATAAAAAAGTTTAAACTGATTTAAACACACCTCGCCTATAGAGCCAATGCTAAAAAAATGTGATATATCAAACGATATAGTCACAGTTCTGAAAGCGCGTGGTAAACACGCACTAGCTGACGTCAATTTTACAGCAAAATGACGTCATTCCTCACGTTAGACGGTTTAACGTCGCTTTAACGCTATAAATACATGTAATTGTATGCGACACAGTCCAACTATTGGCGGGATTTCTTCAGTGCAATGTCGGAAAGTTGGAAGAAACTGAAGACTTCAAATGTGTATTCGTCGTTTATTGTGTGTTAGAATCGAAATAGATCAGCTCAAGTGCGTGAATTGTTGATTAATAATTCACTGTTTGTCGGTAAGTTGTGCGAAGATAAATCACTCGCGCTGCGCGCTCGTGATTTGATCTTCTTTACAACTGACCGACAAACAGTGAATTTTTACACAACAATGCACTGCTAGAGCTGATCTATTTCTTAAGCAACTAATACATTTTGAGATAATAGCTACATAAGCAACTGTTGATGATAACGTTTGGGTGTCGTTTGAAAGTATGAGAATAGGTAACTTATTGTTTTTTTCTTTTATAGTCCATCTTTGCCTGGCATGCATAACTGGGCATTCACATGTGCACCCACAAGTCAATACCGGTACGGTGTTCAAAGGGTCACAATCGGGGATCGCAGATTCCAGTCAAAGTCTCCAGGCACCGCATTCTTCATTTTCCAAAAAAAGTCTAAGCATCAAAAATGCCATCCTTTTTTGTGAACAGTATACCTTTAATTTTTGTCACAGATAGTTGATTTCATAACTTAACCATGCCCCACTGAGCCTAGATAAATCTTAAGAAGTAAGTAAAGTCAAATCATCTAGCTTTTAAGAAAGCCTGCTGATTTAGACTTACGATATTTCCATTCAGACTCAAACACCGAATCTAACCCTTAATGCGCCAATCGCAACAAAAGTCGTCTGCTTTTCTCGTCTGCTGAAATGTTTAAGAAGCCTCTATGGCAAACTGTGGACCCAGATCAGACTGCTTTTATAGGAGCAGTCTGTTCTGGGTCCACGCAGTTTGCTTTTATACTTAATTCATCAGTAATGTTATGCAATTACTTGCAGCAGACGACTTCAGCAGACGACATTTTCAGATGCATTTTTTCTTTGCGCTTTATGGGTTAATCAGTGCAACAAGTTTATGTGGTAATCGGAGAAGGATACAGCTTACAAAAAAGTATCGACCCTTAAAACTACAAAACTAAAAATCTACAAAGACGTTTTCAATTGAAATAGTTTGTCTCTGCCTTAAAACCCAAATAAGTTTGAATATTTCATGTGAATTATCTGCTGGCAGTGCAGATGATTTACAAGAAATATCAAGCCTTATTTTCCACGAACATGACCAAAAACACAACACAAACTGCGTCTTCCACTTCAGTCAGATTTGTGAGCTTTAATGGTGTTTTTTTCAGCAGGACAAGGTTTTAGTGGGCAGTTTGTAAAGGTACCTTTTCTTGGTTTTGCGCTATTCTGTGTCTCATTATTTTGTTTTGTAGTTTTATGGCATATTCTGTGCTCTTAATACAGGCATTCTCATGGACTACTGCATTGCACGAGGGTCTCAATGGGGTACCTCTGAAATCGGTAATCAGTAAAATTTAGGCCCAAAAAGCGGTAATCAGTAGAATATAGGCCCAAAATCGTTAATCAGTTTATTTTGGGCCCAAAAATCGCTAATCAGTCATTAAAATTTATGTCGAAGTTGGTACTTAGTACAATTAGGCCAAAATCAGAATACAATAAAATTTGGCCCAATTCAGTGAAATATATTAAAATTTAAAAACTTTTCCTTTAGGGTAGAAATATTCATTTTCTTACCATTTAAGAAGGCCTACTATAAAATTGCGTTTTTTTCGTTAAAGTCGTTAATCGTTAAAATGCGCTATTCGGTATTTTTACCGTTCAAAATTCGCTAATCTTAATATTTTTTCGCCTAAATATGCTTATAACTAGCAATGCTCATTCCGCTATTTGGTAAAATTATCCTTAAAAAATCGCTAATCATTAAATTTTAGGGCAATTATTCGCTAATCTTTAAATTTTAGGGTCATAATTCGCTAATCAGTAAACCCCATTGGCACCCTTGTATGCACGGTGATATAGGAACAGAGTACGTTGGAGAGTAGTGGTACAAAAGATTATGTTTTTACGGCCAAGGTTTTAAATTGTATATTTTGCAAAATAAAAGTTGGCTTGTATGAATGTTGTCACACATCATCGTATGGTGACTGCATTATTAGCTTAGTTTACGTGTGGCAGCTAAAAGCACCTGCCCGGAAAAATGCAACAAAACAACTTGTCAGAACTTTTATCTGTCCGTTGGGCTTGCTCCCCCACCCCCCCCCCCCCCAAACTGATGGAAATTCCTGGATCCGCACATGGAGCCAGTGCTAAGCAGAGGATAAAGTGTCTTTCTCAAGGAAACACCACAGTCTCCGTTGAGTCTCGAACTAGCGACCCGCCAATCTCAAGTCTAAACACTCTACTGTCGTGCCAACCAAGAGTGACAGTGACGAAATACTTTGTTTAAACACTCAAGTGTACACTTCACTTAAGCTAACGGTAGCTGAGTTGTTCTTATTACTACTACTGAAAATTTCGTGAAAAATAAAAAAAGTTGACTCAGTTCTTGTTATGCGAATATATAGGTGTTCTTTCAATTTTTTCCTTCTTTTTCACATGCTAACATGCTAACCTGTCCTACAATTCACCACCAAACACTCTACAGCTATTCCATAACCATTTCTATCAAACGGAATCAAGTATTACCTTATTTGTGTGCCAAACATTCTTATTTTAGGATAACCATACCTGGCAAAGAGTATAAAACCAATCAGGAATACACTGCCTTTGTATTAGAAAACTTTAATCATATATGGTATTTCCTTTTATTAATGGTACACCTTCTACGGCTTCAATCAGTAGATGTTCATCCCAATCCAGGACCCTCTTCAGTCTCATCTGACACGTCTGACAATTTGTCTCGATCTTCAGTATCGTCTATTTTAGATTCTATAAATCGTTCTGGTCATTTATCTTTTGTTCATCACAAAGTACAGAGTATTTATGATCTTGGCAGAATTGTTTGAATTTGATGTTTTAGCAATCATGGAAACTTGGCTTAATCCCAATATAACCAAACGGAGTAGAGTGTATTTGGGTCGAATAGACACTGCGACAGAAGCATGTTCTCTTTGGGGTATTCTATAGACCGCAGAGTGAACACACATCAAATAAAATCAAAGGCACTTGTGAGAATTTTCCCTCACACAAACTATCGACAACCCCACCCATTTCACTGAACATTCTTCGTCTCTAATAGACATAATACTAACAAATAACGAAAGTAATATGGTCTACAGCGGAGTTGGAGATCCTTTCTCAAACCAAGAAATAAGGTTTTAAATTCACCAAACCAAAAGTTAAATCATATACCCGTCATGCCTGGCCATACGACTGAGATGACTACAATCTTAGTGAAAAAGCTGCAGATACAAACTGGAACATCTTGTCTGACTCTGACATAAATGTACATACTAAAATATCACAGACCATATCATCAGCATATCTAAGGCTTGAATACCAAACAGATTAATTTGTTTTTATTTGTTTGTTTTTGTTGCTTTACGTCCCATGTCAACAACTATGGTCATTGCGGGACGGTCAGTTCACTTAACCACACTTTTTCCTGGGCAGGCTTGAGCAAGCGGTTAACCAGTAATTTGTGCACATACTTTCGCTTGTAACTGACAACAACCCTTCTTGAATGAAGCAGCGGAAGGGAGGAGAATGACCATAGAAATTATTTCATGATCAATCTCCAAGAAAGTATGGGACCGGGCTGGGATCGAACTCGCCACCCCTGGATCTGCAGTCAGACACGCACCTGTAGCCAGACACGTTACCGATTGTTCTACGCGGCCCGGTCAAAAAACAGATTAACCAGAATAAAACCAGATGAACCTTTTTGGATGAATACCAATATAAAACGCTACACCAGAAAACGTAAAAGAGCCTATAAACAAGCAAAATGCACAAATATTCCATCTCACTGGCGAAAATTCAGAGCAATCCGCAATAAAGTGATAATTAAGATACGAGAATCTAAGAAAACTGAACGAAACAATTGAAAACAAACTTAATTCCAACACATTGACCTCAAGCGACTGGTGGTCAACACTTAAATCTCTCATATCACCAACTAACTCATATCAATCCCTCCACTTCAAAACAATTGACAGACTTACACTGACAATCTGGGCAAAGCACATCTTTTAAACTAGAAAAAGTGTCCATGGGACACGGATGCCCCTGCCTATTGTTTTGTTCAAACTGCGAAAAAATTATAAAAACTGCGAAAAAATTATAAAAAATTAATCTGAAGATTATATGCAAATGTAAAGCATATATTCCGTTCTTGACAAAACAACTGTAAAGTTTAAAAAGGATTTAGTAAAATTGTAGGAGGATTTGTGCTCACAAGGTATCTAATGGCCATAAGCTTCTGTAGTAATTAAACCCAAAAATGACTAAGTTCAAACTGTGAAAAAAGTGACAAAAAATGATCTGAGGGTTATATCCAAATGTCATGCACATCTTCAGTCCTTGACAAAAACACCAGTAAAGTTTCAAAAGGATTGGGATAAAATTGTAGGAGGAGTTGCGCTCACAAGGTACCTATTGTCCATAAGCTTCTGTAGTAATTTAGCCCAAAAATGACTAAGTTCAAACTGTGAAAAAAGTGACAAAAATTGATCTGAGGGTTATATCCAAATGTCATCCACATTTTCAGTCCTTGACAAAAACAACAGTAAAGTTTCAAAAGGATTGGGATAAAATTGTAGGAGGAGTTGCGCTCACAAGGTACCTAATGGCCATAAGCTTCAGTAGCAGTTGAGCCCAAAATTGACTAAGTTCAAACTGTGAAAAAAGTGACAAAATTAATCTGAGGGTTATATCCAAATGTCATGCACATCTTCAGTCCTTGACAAAAACACCTGTAAAGTTTCAAAAGGATTGGGAAAAAATTGTAGGAGGAGTTGCGCTCACAAAGTACCTACCTAAATGATGGACGAACGGAAGGACGCACGGACGGACATGGGCAACGCTTAATGCCCTTCCGCATTCTACGAATAGCGGGGGCATAATAATTATTTCCAAGAACAAACACTTATAAATGATAATGTGAACGTACCAGATGTAGCAAATTACGACATAGTAAATTAACTTAGTTGCATAAATCTCACACTTGCAGATATCGAAGTAGTCTTAAAATCTCTTCCTGTTGGAAAAGCGGTAGGACCTGATGGTATCAGTAACAAGATTCTTCGTGAATTGTCTGTTGAACTCTCACTGCCATTCTGTTCTCTATTCAACCAGTCTCTACAGACAGGTGTGTTTCCAGATTGCTGGAAGATATCAAATGTTTGTCCCATCTCTAAGTCAGGGAATCGCTCTTCTATATCGAACTATCGACCTGTTTGTCTTTTATGCACATCTGAGAAGGTTTTTGAAAGAACTGGTTTTAAACACATTCACGATCATTTCCAAGATAATACTATTCTTACTCCTCTTCAATCTGGATTCATTCCAGGTGACCCTACTGTTAATCAACTTACCTATCTGTATGATTCCTTTTCACAGGCTCTTGGTTTTGGAAAGGAGGTAAGGGTAGTCTTTTGTGATATTAGTAGAGCTTTTGACTTTGTCTGGCATGAGGGTCTCATAAAAAAGCTTGAAGCTGCAGGTATAACTGGAAATCTTCTAACTTGGTTTTGTTCTTACTTGTCTGATAGAAGACAAAGAGTTGTCCTTCCTTGTGTGGAGTCTGCATGTAACTTCATCAGGGCTGGAGTTCCACAAGGGTCTATTTTGGGACCTCTCTTGTTTCTGCGTTTTATTAATGATATTGTAACAGACATTGGCTCAAATATTCGAGCTTATTTAGCTTATTAGCTTATTTATTATTGTTGAAAATCCAGATATGGCAGCAGAACTTTTAAACATGGATCTAGAAAAAATAAAAGAGTGGGCTAAACGATGGCTTGTAACCTTTAATCCTACAAAACTAGAATCTCTTCTTATGTCACGTAAAACCAATCGACCTTTTCACCCACCTCTCTTTATGGATAATCAAATCATTGAAAAAGTCTCGTCTCATAAGCATTTAGGTACTTTCCTTTCAATGACTTTTCGTGGCATAAACATATCGATTTCGTTAAGGAAAAAAGCTTGGGTAAGAATTAACGTGGCTAGGAGACTCAAATTTAGACTTAACAGAAAATCTCTTTAAACTATATATTTTAGACCTTTATTAGAATATGCAGATGTTATTTGGGACAATTGTACATATTATCTGAAACTTGAATTAGATCAGATAGTCAGAGGCAGCGAGGATAGTCTCAGGAGCAACGAAACTTGTCTTTTACACGCTCTTTATGAAGAAGTCGGATGGGGAAGTATGGAAAATGACGTATAAAACACAAGCTTTTGCTTCTTTATAAAATGTTCAATAATCTATCACCTTTATATCTTTGTTCCTTAATACCTCCTACTGTAGATACCCAATCTTCATATAATCTTCGCAATGCATACAACATTCGTACAATACACTCACCAACAACACAGTATTTAAACTCTTTTCTGCCATCGACCATCAGAGAGTGGAACACTTCTCCCTTGATGTGCGAAATAGTGTTTAAACGCAAGTTGAACTCAGATATAAATGTTGTCCCAAAATGTTTTTACACTGGTGACAGAAAAGCCCAGGTACTTCATGTCAGAATTCATACCAAATGTAGCTCTCTAAACAATGATCTCTAACAAAAATCGCCTCTCTGTCTCTGTGGCCATGTTGAAAATGCCAACCACTTTCTCTTGAAATGCCATAATTATCAAGCACAAAGAGTTGAGCTCGTATGTGCAGTTTCTCAGCATACTTCTGTAACACTGCATACTTTCTTATTTGGTAACGACTCGCTCCCTATCAACATAAACATCGAAATTTTTGAAGCTGTGCAAACATATATTGTTAACACCAAACGCTTTAACACAACACCTATCACATAGAGGTATATACCTATAATAAGACTTGTGACTATTTTAAAATGAAAAGTAGGAAAGATGTTATGAGGTTTCAGTTTCGTGCCTCAAATCTACTCATTCATCATCTTTTTTCCCCTTTTTTTAGTATTAAATTTTAATAGAAACATATAGTGCATGTTTGGCATTATACCTTTTCTAACGTTGAAATCAACATTTTCAAACTGCGAGCTTGCATTTTTCCTCTTTTTTTCAGTGATTTTTGTTATTAAGTATTTTTTCTGTCCTACATTTTCACATTACGTTAACAGACCTTTGCACCAAATAAAATAATTAGACCTGCTAAAATTTCAGACCCGCCATAACGAAGTGCTGAATAGTGCACATAATGTATGTGCTAATTAAATGAGAGCAACAGCACAATAACAGTGTCGTTTATGAAGACGTAACATACACATATAAAAATATTTGGCGCATAGGTATGTTGACGTAACAAGTACGACTGTGTTAAAGTATTTTATTTCAACAGCTAACACAACCAACGCCATTATATTTACATCTGACTATTGCTAGGAGAAGAATAACATAAGCTTCCAGCTTTTGTTCTAATCCTTTTACATTCTGTAACTTGTATATATTTGTATTTATATATTACCAAGTTGAAGTAAAATATGTTTAAACCAACGCAAATGGATATATTAATCCTAATACACAAGTGATCTATCGATTATAAGTCCCTTTGTAAACAAAACATGAAGTCAGTCACTCTTGGCTGGCAGAAAAGTACCAGCTGAGACATTGCCTCTTCTTATTATCCCAACGCTTTATAAAAACGATGGGGATATTGCAATCGCCTCCGTCCGTCTGTCCGTTGGAGGGGGGGGGGATTCAAATATAATTAAATTTCAATTACAATGTCAATTTCAAATATTTTTAAACCAAACTTTGTGTGTCTTCTCACAAATGAAAGATATAAAACATATCAGACGGATTTTCATTCCGTCGCTTGGGTCACGCCCCACAGGTGGGACTTGATGGGGTAGAGAGGGGTTGCGGGGGGTCAAAAAAATTCCCGAGATTCGACCAAATTTGGTGTGTGAGTTACTCACATGAATGACACATGCAACGGCACAATTTTTGGGTCGCACCCTGGGGCCCTAGGGAGGGACCAAAAGGTCAAATATTAAATTACAATTCCTAAGTGAATTTCAAATATTTTTAAACCAAACCTTGTGTGTCTTCTCACAAATGAAAGATATATAACATATCAGACGGTACTTTCATTCCGTCGCCTTGGTCATGCCCCAAAGGTTGGACTTGGGGGTAAAGGGAGGTTGGGGGTCATTCTTTTCCGAAACTCAACCAAATTTGGTGTGTGAGTTACTCACATGAAAAGCACATGCAGCGGCACATTTTTTGGTCCCCGCCCCTTTGGGCCCTGGGGAGGGGCCAAAAGGTCAATTATTATTAAATTACAATAACTAAGTCAATTTCAAATATTTTTAAACCAAACTTTGTGTGTCTTCTCACAAATGAAAGATACAAAACATTTTAGATAGGGTTTTCATTCGGTCGCCTGGGTCATGCCCCAGGGATGGTACTCGGGGAATGCTGGGGGTCAAAACTTGCATTTTCTGGACATGGTCATGTGGCATATCAAATTAAATAGGATGATCAGTAGACCAGGATACAATGAAACACTTTACCCTAGGATCAAACTGGTGACCTAGGGGTGGGGTCAAAAGGTCAAATACCGTTAGATTTTTTCAAGAGCGTGGGGATTTGCGATGGCGCGCCATCGAGTGAGTTCTAGTTAACACATTATTTTGCTATTCTTTGATGAGCGGTTTATTCACATTGTATACATTATTATATTAAGCAACATGGGCGTCAGTGACAAAATGTTAAGACCACCTACCGCCCCACCCCCAACCCCCTTAATCGTGTGTTGACCACAAAAATAAAATACGCTATATAACTGCGTTTGTGAGTTTGAATGACATAGTTTTCGGATGAAAGGAATACAAAATGTAACTACCCTGGGTGTTGTATTACAAGTTTTATTACCCATATATATATATTTTAAAATCGATGTCAAGGACGACTGCTCAGGTACAGAGGTAAGAATTTTTGATTTTTATAATAGTATTTAACTTTGCGAATGCTTTGCAAAGGAAGCATTTGTTCACGAAATTGTTCTCTCAGTCAGTTAAAACGTTTATCTTTGTATTTTAATGCTCAATTATAAAATCAAGAAAAGTATACTTTTTTTCTATTATGGGTTTTGTCTGCACAGAGGAGCCAACTGCTATACTGACTAAATAAAGAAACGATGTATGACAGCACGTGAGATTTTTGGCGCGCGCAGCTAATGCCGCGCATGCGCAGACTCGCACGAGTCTTCACTGCTAGTGAAGGAGAAGAGTGACGTCATAGAGGTGTGATAAGTCGTGCGGGAGCTCGCTCTGTGAATATTGCTTATTTTGTCGAATTTTGAGAACTTTTTGCTAAGGAAGTGTGACAGCATTATTCCAGAATGACCAGTGAACATATTGAAGAACTAAATTCGTGTTGGAACCAAGTTAAAGGTGGCAAAGGTAGTCGGTTTGATGTGTTGGATAGCGGTGGCAGGGATCAATATGGCGGACATGGTATGAAACGACAACGACACTCAACGGGTGGGGCAAGTACGGACCTTACTTATAATCAATCCCAAAGTATGAAGCTTTCACTTGAGAAATTTAAAGATTTGGACACTGACACTAAGTTGGAGAACATATTCGAGTGTTTGCAATCCATTAAACTGACGAGCGACACAAGGCTTGATAAAATAGAACATTCAGTTGGCAGTTTACATACACAGGTCAGCGATACGCACGAGCAGCTAAAGTTACTACGTTATAAGTCTATCGATGCGGAGGCTCGAAGCAGGCGGTCAAATCTGATATTCAGAGGCATTCCAGAAACAATGGGAGAAGACCCCATCGGTAAAATTAAAAGCTTGCTATGTGAGCAGCTGGAGCTTGACAGTGAGATCTTCATACAGCGTGCCCATCGTATCGGTCGTACTGAGCGACGGTGGGGCCCTAACATAAAGCATAGACCAATCATTGCTAACTTCCGCGACTACCATGATGTCGAACAAATTATTTCGAATGCGTATAAACTGAGAGGCAGTGGTATCGGCATAAACAAGGACTTACCAGCAGAATTATTAGATGCACGCAAACCACTCTGGGCCAAATTGAAGTCCATCAAGGCACAGAACAAACAAGCTAAGGTTGTTATAGCATACCCTGCAAAGCTCATACTGAATGGTCGGGTCATCGCAGACAGCCTACCGGACTGGCAAAAGGTCATGAGCCAACGAAGAGCCCATTTTGAATGGCAACAGCCGGACAATTTGCATAAGCCTATGCAACAGTCGACCACTATGCCCCCTGTGGATATGGATCAAGGCAGGGTTGAAGACGCCGACGATGCGATATCACCGCAGACAGTTGCCTGGCCACAAATGCGAGAAACCAACAGGCCAGCTCTCGGAGACGGTGAACGACGACAGTCTACACCTAAGCGTGTATTACCGCCCTTACAAGAAAATAGCATCCAGCCATACGTAACAGTGAATGAAACAACCACAAATACTACGTATATCGATTCCACACAGTGCATCGCTTCCAGCGCAGCAGTGCGCGACAAAGACAAACACGGTGGTGCAATAGGTGGAAGCGCACCTACATAGGAAAACAAGGAGGGAACACGTGACTCGGACAGTGCGGCAGTCGTTGATAGTGTAAAGGCGCAAGTAACTGCTACTAGTAAAAAGGGTATCAATGCACAAAATACAATCGACTATACAAAACTGAAAATTGCATCGCTAAATGTATGTGGCCTTAAAAGAAGACTTCAATACCCTGAGTTCAAAGACCTTGTGAACAAATTTGATATTTTTTGCACAGTCGAGTCCAAATTAGATAAATACGACATCATCCCGCTTGATGGTTATACATTTATGCATCAAGAGAGACGCCAAAAGTATTTACGGAAATCAGGAGGAATAGGTGTTTTTATCAAAAATAGCCTGTATCAGCATATTAAGCTTGTAGAATCCTCATCAGATTATGTTATGTGGCTAGAGGTGTCTGATGCAAATTGCAAGAAGAATAAGCCATTCTGTCTTGGTATTGTGTATCAGCCACCAGAGTCCTCGAAATACTACACCGATGATGAGGCTGAACTTTTGGAAACAGAAATTACATCAATGTGCATTACATATAATCATGTTTATTTGATTGGGGATTTTAACGCCCGTGTATCAAATAAAAATGATTTTATGGAAGCTGACACTTTTTTGGCAAAATATTTTGATTATGATGATACCGTCATGAGTCATTTCAACCAAACTCACGTTTTAGAGCAAACTATATTTTCTACTAATAGAAGCAGCCAAGATCCTACTACTAATAAGCAGGGCGAGGTGCTCTTGGGACTCTGCAAAAGCAATAACATGTTCATACTTAATGGTAGGTGCGATAAGGACAAAAATATAGGTAAATTTACGTTTCGTGATACATCAGTAATCGACTATGTTATCTGTAGCCCTGATTGTCTAGGCAAAGTTTCGAAATCACAGATCTTGACACACTTTTTTCAGATGGTCACTCACTACTGTCAATCGTAGTTTCCCTTCCAAAGCCCATCCCCAAAATCACACACGCAAGATCAAATTGCCCACATAAACGTTGGGATGAAAGTAAAAAAGACATATTTATCCAAAATATCAACAGGCAAGAAGTTAACGATTTAATATCATCAATCCAAACAATCCAAAACAAAAACGAAAATATCTCCATAAATGATATAGATTCGATTTTAAATAGAATTGCAGGATGTTTTAAAGCTGCGGCAGACAGCACATTCAGTACCCAACAAAAAGTACTTTTTAAAAGAAAAGATAAGACCAAATATGGTTTGGAAATGAATGCAACCAAGCCAGAAACGAGTATACCAAGGCCAAGCAAAGAAATAATAAATTCCCAACCTCATCGAACAAAAAGTTTTTAACAGAGAAAAGTAAAAAATACAAATACACAATGAATAAGCACATTAACAAGTACAAAGCTAAAACGAAGAATAAACTACGCAGCATGCAATCAAAAAGACCTAAGGAATTTTGGAAAATAATAAACTCAATGGAACCTAAAAGTCAGGAAAAAAATGTAAATATTGATGATTTTTATGATTTCTTTAAAGGTGAAGATAACCTTATTGATTATGAACCAGACTTTGGAAATGAAATTAATATAAACGATGATGACGAGATTCTTAATGTTAAAATTACAAGCCAAGAAATTTTAAGATGTGTTAAACACCTAAAGAATAACAAAGCATGTGGCACCGATTATATATTAAATGAGTATATCAAAGCTAGTATAGACATAATGATGCCTGTATATGTAAACCTATTTAATTTGATTTTAGATTCAGGTGCCTTCCCAAGTAGCTGGCTGGAGGGAATAATTCGCCCAATCTATAAGAAAAAAGGAGATACAAGTAATCCTGAAAACTATCGCCCTATCACTATTCTTAGTTGTTTTGGTAAACTTTTTACATCAGTACTAAACTTAAGATTAAACGACTTCGTTGAACATAATGACAGTTTAGAAGAAAATCATGCAGGATTTCGAAAAGGATACGCCACATCAGATCATATTTTTACACTTCATGCAATGGTTGAAATTTTAAAAGCTAGGAAGAAAAAACTATTTTGCACTTTTGTTGATTTCAAGAAAGCTTTTGATAATGTATGGCGACCAGGACTTTGGCATAAACTTTTGCATACAGGTGTAGATGGTAAGATCCTCAGAATAATTAGAAGTATGTACCAGGGTATAAAATCCAAGATTAGCATATGTGGACAAGAAACAATTTTTTTCTCGATTGTTACAGGGCTCAGGCAGGGTGAGAACCTTTCCCCTGTCCTTTTTTCGTTGTTTATAAATGACTTAGAAGATTACCTGACACAGCATGGGTGTGAGGGTATTAGGTTAGAATATGATGATGAAGAGTTGACTGTCCTGGCTAAACTTCTGATCTTGTTATATGCCGATGATACTGTGATAATGGCAGACGATGAGCAAAAACTCCAGTTTAATCTTGACTGCTTCTTGGAATTTTGTAATACATGGAAATTGAACGTCAACTATACCAAAACTAAAGTCCTAATCTTCGGAGCCAGAAACACATCAAAATTTAAATTTACGCTTGATGGCAAGCACATTGAAATCGTTGATATTTTCAAATACCTTGGCGTTTACTTTTCCAGCTCCCGTAGCTTCTTGAAGGCTAGGAAACATGTCACTGAGCAGGCGAGAAAAGCTCTTATTTTGCTATATAAACGAATCCGGCATTTTAACTTACCCATAGATCTCCAGATAAAACTTTTTGATCACACTATCGTACCAATCCTACTCTACGGTAGCGAAGTGTGGGGCATGGAAAATATTGACCTTATTGAGAAGTTTCACAACAGTTTTCTAAGAAAAATTACAAACCTTAAGGAAAGCACACCCATTTACATGCTACACGCAGAACTAGGAAGGTACCCCCTTCAAATTAATATAAAAATGAGGATGATAAATCTCTGGCTCTCCATCATAACTGGGAAATTCAATAAACTTTCAAATATTACCTATAAAATACTTAAATCTGAATTCGACAGTGGAGTTTACGAGCATAAATGGCCCAAATCTATTAAAAATATACTAGACTCGGTAGGAATGAGCGAGCTGTGGCAAGCCGGACAAATACAAAACGTTAATGCAACCAGAAATTACATAAGACAAACACTAATTGATCAAAACATGCAAACATGGCAAGCGAAATTAGAAATGTCAACGAAAGGATTAAACTACAAGCTATACAAGTCAGATATTAACATTGAAAATTATTTGACCCTTTTCCCGCGGAAAGTGTATTACCCCATCATTAGATTTCGCACTACCAACCACAAATTACCTGTAGAGCTAGGTCGGTGGGAAAACGTGCCTTTTGACGAAAGGAAATGTATTAAATGCAATAGTTCGTCATTAGGTGACGAATTTCATTACCTGCTTGAATGCAACTATTTCGCTAGAGAAAGTCACATGTTTCTTAAAAAATATTTCTACAAACACCCAAACATTATCAAATACAAACAATTAATGACTAGCACTGACACTGTCACCGTCAAGAACTTAAGTAAAATGTTAGATGTCATTTTAAAGGTCTTTGAGACAGACTACAGAGACAGATAATTCTCAAATTAAAAAGAGTAACAAGGCAGCGGGTCCGGCTGTGCACATGTTCAGTCTGATCTGCGCCATTGTTACTCGGTTATATGCGTGCTTTACATGTTCTTGCTTTAATTAGAGTTACAAGATACAGGCTGATCCTCGGATGTTTTGTCTCTCTATAAAATAAGTCGCCCATGTTCATAAGTCGGTTCGTTGTTATGATACCTGCACTGTAGTAGAATAACAAGGGTGTGAGTCGGTCTTGTTCATTTGATTAGGCTAACTGTCACCATTGTTAATCAGTATGACAACATCTAAACATGACGGAAATGCTGTTGACTGGCAGGGAACGTAAACTCTTTACTCTTATTCAGTATCTGCATGCTTTAAGATACGTTAACCCAACATGATTGTATAAATATTGACTGGGGCGTTGGAAAATAACCCAAAACATAATTAAACAGACCTGCGTAGCTGTGCCTTCTAGAAGTACATGTACAAATGGCCGGACATATGATATGACAGAATACTTTTTACATATAAGGTCTACACAACATGATACCGGGTGATTAGCCGGTTTATGCACAACCGAGGGAAATTACTGCAAATATTTGAGGTAATTTTCAATTTCCCCCCCCCCCCCCCCCCCCCCACCTTTTCAATAGGGACAGTAACTCCAACCATATTCAGGATCACATGGCGTCTAGGAGATTTGTGCCACCATATAAACTTGATCGCGGTAGCAAACGCTAAGAGTTTTAACCAGACTTCTCCTAAAGGGGCAGTCTGGTCTGGATCCATAATATTTGTAACTGACCATCATGGTAGTGGTTCTGTAATAATTGTACTATTAATCTTTGTCCTACTGCTTGCAATCGGGAGAGCAAAAATTATGATCCTCGATCAGGCTGCTCCTAAGGGAGCACTCTGGTCCTGGCCCATATTTTTAGCAATATAGGCCTAGTGAGCAAACCATGCGGGCCCCGACAAGGCCGTCCCTAAGGGAATATAAATCCAATTGCTGTCATACAAATTTATCAAAGAAGCAAATAATATGAGCCCTGGCCAGACTGCTCCCAACGGGCTAGTCTGGTCCTGGCCCATATTGTTCGCATTATTTGCTATTTACAGCCAGTTCATGTTCGGCCTGCGCTGTTGTGTCATCTGGCCAACACGATGATAAAAGTCATTGAAATAAACATAAGTTGAAACAGCCCAAAACCATCATGACATGCAAAGACAATTTTGTGCATGAAGAGCAAGGGTGGTGGTCGGCTTGCGTTTGTGCGCATTCCGATCAAAACCGTTGCTGTTCATAGTATATGGGCAGAAAAAAGTAAAATTCTTACGCTTAAATGTTATCCAAATCACTCGAACCACATTTACCACACCCTATACCCGGGATGCAACATTTTTGTTTACATCGCAGATCAGAAACAACCTAACACGTCGCGTGCGAGAATGGATTGTGGTAAGTTGACGTTGTTTTTACTTTTACAGACGTTAAAACGAGGAGTTGCGAGTCAAGATTTTGCAGAGAAACATAGTGTACCTACCTTTATGTTTCGCCATAAGTAGTAGTTTAAAAAGGATCCCTTTGCAACAGAAATAGTATGTTTTTCATGAGAATATTCCACCAAAGACACGAAAATCGGTTACACTTGCTAATTGCTCGAGTTCTTTTTGTCCGATTGTCCTGGTTGAAAGTTCAGGGTGTACCTGAAACATTCTTTGTTACGTATCATCAGGAGACCATAGTGAAATCAAGCCACCTTTTACAAAATATGGTGCTAAACACACACAGGGTAGTTCGACTGGGATACTATCACCATCGATGAGTGAATTACCTGGATACAAGCAACATCGGAGAGTTTTTTTTTGAAAAATGAAACAACTTCCAGCAAAGAGTAGGGCCAAAAAAGATATAGTTTACATCGGAGACTTTTGCATATTGAAAAGCGCAACTTGAGTTCCACGGACGCCAGAAGTTTCCAGATGTGGTTAGAATGATCTCAATTTAAACTTTAAATTTTAGAACAGCTTTGCTAATATGAGCCGTGACATGTGGTTTCCAACAATGTGGCTTTTTGACAAGTGTAGACTCAGGCGAGCCTGTGCAGCCTTCGTTTAAGCTTAGAAACTCAAAACGCTGTTCGGTCAGTAGCTTAACAGTCATAGAATATTCAAGCGAGTAGCAAAGGCTCTGATCAGACTGCGCATATGCGCAGGCTGGTCTGAGCCTTTGTGGGTCGCCATGCGGGGATCCAGAAAGTTTTGTCAAAGGGGGTCCAAATATGACAACATTTTTTATGATAAGGGGAGGGAGGATCCAAGTACCACTATAAGCGGGCGTTGATGGCCCTATATTGAATGCTGGCTTGGTAGCTTTGCAATTTTTCAGGGGATCGGACCTGTATTGCTAGAAAACCCTATATTTTTGTCATTTAGGGGGGGGGGGGCTCTGGAGCCCCTGCTCCCCTCTGGATCCGCGCATGGGCGGACATACCACATTGTTGGAAATCTAAAGTCGCGGTTATTTCACCAATGGAAAACACGTACAATTATCTGACTTTAAATTAAGATAAGAATACCGTTACAGCTAAAATATATATATTTTAAATTTTGAATCACATGACAACCAACATTAAACATTCATGTTACGAAAATGCGTAAAGTACTAATCTCACATGTGCTGGCCCAGTTTGCCGTACAACGGAAAAATGATGTGTAGCGATTTGCATGCTGGATAATTTCTAACGGACTTTTCAAAAATCTGGAGAGAATTGAATGGTATAAACATTAAAGTAAAAGTATTTTTTCTATATCTGAGAGGAAACCGAGCTTTTGTTTGAGTTTTAGATGTGAAGGAGTGCCTATATATTGGTTGGACTAATTCCAGTCTAACCCCTTGATCCAGCAAATTAGCCCCTTTAACGTAGATTGGTTTTATTTATTGATTGCAAATTTGACATTGTTCTAAACAATCAAGTTCAGTGATATCTCCTGCAGTGTTAGTTTGAAACCATTGGCGAAAAGGAAAAATAGTAGCTGCTTAAATGACCTATGTTTTAACTTATAGAAGTTATGCCCCTGAATGCAATTCCCCCCCCCCCCCCCACACACACACACACATGAGTGTAGTTAATCGCACAAGCACATCAAAATCGCTCACGACAGATCAACTGGCATATCCAGCCTCTGTCCACCTATGCACACATATCTAGTAAGCAAGAAATAAAGAGCGATTACGTCTCCTTGCATAGTTAGCTCTGCACTTACCATATGCTATGGTACTTTTGGGTAGTGGTGGCATTTGTCCGACCAAAAAGTTAGTGGGTGTGATCAGAAAATACCACAATCATAAACTACAGACCAACCCATGGCACAGTGAGGAAGCGCTACAATACATTTACAGTAACAAGACACCCAAAATGCAATAAAAGCAAAGGAACCCGCTATCTCGTCCTCGTCAAGATGATTACAAAACTAGAAAAGTGAAAGTAATGCATACCAAAACAAAGACCAACACAGAACCCCCAGAAACAATGGGAGGAGCATAAAACAATAAATACACAACAATAGAGCCACAACAGCAGCCTAAGCCACCGGGGGGGGGGGGGGGGGGGGGGGGGGCTTTTAATGCATTTTGTTATATACCTTATACGTTCGTCGATAGTATTAACGTGTTCGATTGCCACCTATCTGATGTGTTTATTGAATCTACTGAAATCGTAGCCAAAACAATCCGAAACAAGGGCTACTCGGAATAATTTACAGTGATAAAATAGTTTTGTTTCCACACCGGATAGACGGCAATCGAAAACGCTATGCATCGACGAACGCGGATCAGAAATAGCTACAACGAGTGTTTTCGATAGCCATTTGTCGCCAGTCGGGCGACTAATGGCAATCAAAAACTATGTGTCTTACTATATTTGGTCTACGTTTGTCGATAGTATTGACGTTTTCGATTGCTGCCTATCCAGTGTGGTTTCGTTGTACGCTTCATGAGTTCTGCATACAATTGAATCAAATGACTTGGAACTGCTTGTGCTTGTAAGAAAGATTGTAACAATGACGATATAACATTCTTTTCCGTATATTAACGGTTGTAAAGCAACCGTGTGTGCTTGTATTAATGAAGCCAAAACCTTGTCAAAGTTGCCTTTGTTGCCCGACCCTGGCATGAGCTTACAGTATTTTCACGACTGTAACGTCCCAGCATACAAATGGCTTGCATTTACACGTGAAGTAATTAATTTACTCTTTGCCTGCTAGTGTTGCCTGTTGATAACCTTTCTAAACAGTTTGGACCAAGAAAAGACCCGGCATGCGCGAATCCAGGAATTCTCATCAGGAAGGGCCGGTCCAACTGATAGAAAAAAGCTCTGACAAGCTTCACTTCATGGATTGAATAGCGTATCGTGAATTCTTAATATGTAACGGAAACGTGTTCCCCAAGTGAATCGTCAGATAAGTGTACGTGTTTCTCATTGGTAAAATAAATAATTGAGCCGTGACTATAGATTTCCTACAATGTGGTATGTGCGACCCACAAAGGCTCAGACCAGCCTGCGCATACGCCCAGTCTGATCAGAGCCTTTGCTACTCGCTTGAATATTCTATGACTGTTTAGCTACTGACCAAACAGCGTTTGGAGTTTCTAAGCTTAAAAGTAGGCTGCACAGGCTTGCCTGAGTCTACACTTGTCAAAATGCCACTTTGTTGGAAACCACACGTCGCGGCTCATATTAGCAAAGCTGTTCTAAAATGTAAAGTTTAAATTGAGATCATTCTAACCACATCTGGAAACTTCTGGCGTCCGTGGAACTTGCGCTTTTCAATATGCAAAAGTCTCCGATGTAAACTATATCTTTTTTGGCCCTACTCTTTGCTGGAAGTTGTTTCATTTTTCAAAAAAACCTCTCCGATGTTGCTTGTATCCAGGTAATTCACTCATCGATGGTGATAGTATCCCAGTCGAACTACCCTGTGTGTGTTTAGCACCATATTTTGTAAAAGGTGGCTTGATTTCACTATGGTCTCCTGATGATACGTAACAAATAATGTTTCAGGTATACCCTGAACTTTCAACCAGGACAATCGGACAAAAAGAACTCGAGCAATTAGCAAGTGTAACCGATTTTCGTGTCTTTGGTGGAATATTCTCATGAAAAACATATTATTTCTGTTGCAAAGGGATCCTTTTTAAACTACTACTTATGGCGAAACATAAAGGTAGGTACACTATGTTTCTCTGCAAAATCTTGACTCGCAACTCCTCGTTTTAACGTCTGTAAAAGTAAAAACAACGCCAACTTACCACAATCCATTCTCGCACGCGACGTGTTAGGTTGTTTCTGATCTGCGATGTAAACAAAAATGTTGCATCCCGGGTATAGGGTGTGTTTACCCAGCGGGATAAACTAGGTCTCCACGATTCCCACGTGGAGCTATGCAGCGTTGTGGATGAATGGCCACGGTTTAAATTGGGTCAAGTTTACTACGTGTTGTTATTACTATAGTAAGTCACGTGAGGTATTATAGGCAGTGGCACAGTGAGGACCTCGATGCGACGCAGCATTCGAGGCGTCGCAGCTTGGTCCCCACTGCCCATGTACTATCCCGGAACACCGTTGGCTATCACATGCTGGTATATATATATATATATATATATATATATATATATATATATATATATATATATATATATATATATATATATATATATATATATATATATATATATATATATATATATATATATATATATATATATATATATATATATATATATATATATATATTTATATTTATTAATTATTATCTACTTGAGCATAGAAGCACATTTGACAACTGTATCGTGAAAGTTGACTACGGCATTTTTAACATTCCACCATCAAACCAACTGTCGAACATAGCCTTCTATACTAAAAGACTAATGCTTAGCGCTGGGCGGCGTCGATCCGGTTTCGAAGCAACCCGACTCGACTTCGCCTCGGCGCTCTGCGTTAGTAGCGGACTATTCTCCACCCTGTCGCACATCGAAACCTATGTTATTGATAAATTAAATGTTCTCTCCGTGAAGTCAACGATAACACTGCACTCTACAGCGCATACTAACCATACTTCTTATAAAAATTTGCTTCATGCTCCCATGTTTACGTTAACTGTAAAAATGTCACTACAAATGTTTTATAGTAATATTATGGCCCATATGCCATCTGCGTATGGCCTGGGCAAAAATATTATATTTAATAAAGTTCAGTTCAGTTCAGTTCAGTTCTGTACACAGTGTTGGACCTATGGTATTACTTGTCGCATGGTCGAGCAGTTAAGGCTCATGCGGGTCTGCACATGCGCACAGTCTCGAATGAGCCTTCACTGCTCATATTAGGATAAGCTTAAATGAATTGTATCCGTTGTTAAACCGTGCCGGATTTTTCTGATATATGCAGTTTGTATATGAGGGTGAGGAGGGGAGAGGGTTAAAATCTTCGCTTAAAGAAATGGTCGAGTGTCATAGAAGCTGTTACTACATGTAAGTAATGGATCCTCATTGGGGTTGGGGACAGGCCCAGAACGAACTTCGCCCAATGAATAACATGGCCACCGGAGCGCATTATTAAACTATATATACTAGTACTTTTCAAATCTTCTCTGAAACCAACGAACATATGTCCAGATGAAGAACTATTTTAGGCTAAAGATCGTGAATATTTTCTTTTTCACCAGTTTAAACATCTGATGCTCAAAAGACCCGTCTCATTGATTCTTTTAAGTATAAACAACTTATGTTTTGGTTGAGTCATGATAAGAAAAAAATAAGGTTTTTAAGTCAATTTGGCTAAAATTTTCGATATGTGACCATGTGACCCCCCCTCATACCCTCCAAAAAAGTGAAAAAGTGGCTGTCATGCGCAGGGCTAATTTCAATTTCATGGGTAAACAGTACAATGTTATCCTCTGATACCAATGGTCAGATTTATATTGAATATTAATTTAATATTATGAACAATTAAGGAACAATAGTCACTATATGATGCGCACAAGACTTTATTATAATTAGTGATGGCATAGGGACAGGTATGCATTTGCTCAAAGCTTAATCTTCTAAAATACCTAAAATTAAGGCCATGCTTAAAACATGTTTGGTTTGTCACGTCCTATTTGCCGGTTTTTCAAGTTGGTTAGGTATAGGTAGCGAATCCAGAGGAGGGAACAGGGATTCCGGACCATGCCCCTTATGGCTTCGGATCCCTGAAAAATCATTAAGCCACCAAGCCAGCATTCAAAATTGGGCCATCATCGGCACGCCAGCGAAACGCCATTTAATGGCGTTTCGCTGGCGAGCCGATGATGTCCCGCTTATAGTAGTATTTGGACCCTCCCTGCTCCCTCCCCTCATAAAAAAAACGTTGTCAAAGTTGGACCCCCCTTCTGACAAAACTATCTGGATCCGCACCTGTAGCTTTTATTTAACATGTTATGCATAATGCTACTTAACGAGATGTCTTGGCTATCCGGATTAAAGCTTTTTTCTAATAATTTGTAGCCAAAAAGTGTCAGAAAAAGATACAGAAATCATCATTTATACTGTTGACAAGTGTTAGAGTTGAAACATGAATTATAGGCATTTTGCTCAGTAGGCAGAAATGTAAAAAAAAAAAGAAAAAAAAAGAAAACTTAATTCTGAGGCCATAACATGTTTTGGGTAGGGGGTAAATTGCAGTGGGTACGTAGGAAATGCAAACAAAAAATTTTTTTTTAATATTATTTTGGCCAAAGTTGTTCTGTATCTGTTACAAAACAGGGCAAAAAGTAACCATTCGAGACTGTTAGACTCGGGTGAGCGATCCAAGGTGTCTTGGCTCTCATGTTTTATGTTAGCCGATGTCAAGCAAAAGTTGGCTTATGCACTCATAGAAGACCTAGATCAATTTGCAAATCTGCACAGTCTGATCAAAGTCTTCTACCCAAGGTTCCAACTTTTGTTCAGGTGGTATACTAAGGCTCTGATCAGACTTAGCGGATGCACATGCTGATTTGAATCGTCGCTGTACGTAGAGTAAAACATGTCTTAAGCGGCCACTCAAAAATAAACAAAACAAAGGGTTTAATGGCAAACGGTAGCCTAATGAAGGTCGAAAGTATTGCATAATGCTCCCCTTAGAACATTCTACAATACTTTTGACCTGCATTAAGCGATCGATAATCTGTATTGAAAACCAATTTTTGGTCTTCTTTTTGAGTGGTGGCTTAAGACAGGTTATACCGTACATGCAACATTGCACCTTATGCAGTAACACCTGTGTAAAACGGCCACTCTCGAAAAGACCGAAAAGTTGTTTTCATGACCAATTAGCGCTTAATGCAGGTAAAAAAGTATTCTAACACACCAACGGTAACACACTGTGATATATTGGACAATAATTCATCGCAAAAGTGTGTGATAGCTGACGTCACTGGAAAATGACGTCAATCATAGCGTTAGACGGTGTAACGTCGTTTTTACGCTTGAAAGACGTTACAATTACATGTAAACGTATGCGACGTAGTCTAAGTATTGGCGGGAGTTCTTCAGTGCAATGGCGGAAAGTTGGAAGAAGCTGAAGACTTCAAATGTGTTTTCGTCGTTTATTGTGTGTTAGAATCGAAATAGATCAGCTCCATTGCGTGAATTGTTGAGTAATAATTCACTGTTTTTCGGTCAGTTGTACGACGATAAATCACTCGCGCTGCGCGCTCGTGATTTGATCTTCTTTACAACTGACCTCCAAACAGTGAATTATTACTCAACAATTCACTGCTGGAGCTGATCTATTTCTTAATTGCATTCTGCAATACTTTCGACCTTCATTAAGCTACCGTTTGTCATTAAGATCCGTGTTTATGCATTTATGAGTGGCCGTTTATACAGGTTTTACTGTATAATGTTGTTTTCTCAATGTTCCAGAAGACGTGAATTGTGAAGAATAATTGGACTGATGGCGGAGGCACATCCAGAGGAACTGGATGGGGACCGTCCAACATGTGACGTTGAAGAGCTTCGTCAGAATATATGTGATCTTTGTATCCATGACCAACAACGTATTGTCGCCAATGCATATTGTCCAGTATGTATGCAGTACATATGCCTGTCTTGTCAAAAGTCACACGAAAGGGCAAATGCTACGAAAATGCACAAGATGTTGATTGGAGAAAATATGCCTCACAAGGGCAGTGATATATCAACCAAGCCTTCTTTGGTTAAATCAGATTTGAGGAAACAAGCTTCGCCTAGACATGATGTCACCAAGCCATCAGTGACAAAACCCAGTTGTCCAAAACACTCTGGGAAAATAGTGGAATACTTCTGTCTTGAGCACATGGTACGATGTTGTGGTTCATGCAAAGTTCTGGAACATCAAACATGTAATAAACTTGAATATCTTGAGAAGTTGACCGCCGATGAAACTATGATTGCAGATACACCTCTAAAAGTAGATGGATTGCGATGCATCTTGGCGGAGTTTGAAAGATTTGAGCAAATCAGTGGAAATCGTACAAGCTACCTTGATGCTGAAAGGATAAAATTAATCACAAAGTTCAAAGATATGAGAGCAGGCGTCAATAAACATCTTGATAAGCTGGAAGAAAACATTACCAAAGAGACAAAAATCAAGATAAACTCTTGTGTTTTAGAGTTGAAAAAGCAATTAACGGAGATGAATAGCGTAAAATCTCACATTGCCCAACGACTGAAATCATATGAGGAACTAAAGAAGAAAGATGGGTCAAACCAGGTTGAGTTAGCCCTAGCATCTGAAACCATTCATGCTGAGATGCTTACATTTGTTGAATCACTTGCACATATATATGAAAATTTTCACACAGAGGTAGTTGTGTTTCAGCCAAACAAATCGTTGCAAGAATTTGATCGTTATATATCGTCATTCGGAGAGCTAACCGTTGGGCCAACTGATGCAGTCATTAGAAGATCATACAAAGAGAGGCAGGCTGTGTTCTTAGGATATGAATCTTACTGGAGGGAAGGCGAGTCAGAATTTTATACCGCCGATGTAGACATTATGCCCCATGGGGGCCTTTTACTTTTTGATCGTGAAAGGAAAAGGCTTAAGTTATTTAACACCAATTATGAAGTCATGTCAGAAATGGATTTTGCGTCAGAGCCATGGAGCGTGGCGATCATGTCTTCAATGGATGCCTTTGTAGCTTTGCCCAGGACAAAGACTATTTTGGCCGTAACAGTATCTCGTGGACGCAATTTGATACAGGATAACGCATTTAAGACAAAGATACCTTATTACAAACTTGCCAAATGCATGTTTAATGGAAGTGCAAAGTTATTTGCCATTGGCATGGATGACGTATTTTATTACTTCGACTTAATCGACAAGCATGGAAAACTGATAAAACGTATAAGAACAGAGCAAAGATCATCTTTGTTGTTTACTGGTATCACTACCCTGTGCCTATCTTCAGATAACAAGACTGTGTTTATTACTGACACAAACAATGGCTGCATTGGACTCTCAATAAGTGGCGAGATATTATTCCGCTACAAAGATGAGAAGTTCAAAATTACAGAGCTGTATGTTCACTCCCAGAAGGGCTTTTTGCGATCTCTGGATGCGATACCAACAACTTGATAATTCTCGATGAGGCCGGAAATAAAGTGAAAGAGTTGGTCAATCATACCGACTTACACCCTTGTGCATTGGCTTATAGAGTCGAGTCAAACAAACTATATGTATCTCACAACACAGCCAGTACAATCACGCTTTTTGCTCTTCTCTAGAATCTGAATCGCTAGCAGTGCTATGGCGATTAATCGAGAACATCGATTAATTATAAAATTGGAATAAATCGATTGAATTTATGGTGTATTCCTGTTTCTCCCACTTTTTGATTTTTAGGTAAATTTGGGGTGGGAAGAACAGGAATTGTGGATAAGGTGAAAAGGTGTTAATCCATAACCTGAGGACATATAGTTTATTTCAGTAAAGGTAAACATAAAACAGGTATAAAACACATACAGGTGGTAATAATTGAGCACATCAGATTATAGGTTTTGCCATAATAATCAAATTAAGACAAACAGTGAAGACCAAGATAAAATGTTGCAATATGTGGCATTTTATCAGGGTCTGCACTATTTGTTGAGATAAAACACACCTATCATATACAGGTGATAATAATTGAACACATCAGATTACTTAGATTTTGCTATAATATTCACATTTAGACAAACAGTGAAGACCAAGATAAAATGTTGCAATATGCGGCAATTTATCAGGGCCTGCACTATTTGTTGAGATAAACAATACTTATCATTGTATCAAACTAGATTTCATTTTTTTTAAATTTCATGCCGTTGCAAACTTGTAGCACATTTCTAGAACACATTAAGCAACTATTCATATGTATGAGATTTAACATTGTGTAGGCGAGCAGAGACAGCTACGACAAATCTTTGCATGAGCGCAGGTGCGTCTAACACTCCCATGCTTGATAGATTTTGCATGGGCATCGGCATAAACGATGTATATGCGAGCACAGATGGCTCTGGTGAGTCTGTGCATGTGTCCCCTAGCACCAGACTCAGACCACCGCGCTTGTTCCTCACCTTGTGCATTTGCCATATTTTAGAACTTTGGATGATACATAAGATCCATCAGAGTATACACACTCAGTGGCCATAAGTGAGTTCCCAAATCAGCTTACAAGAAATTGACAAAAAATTAAGTCTGAAACAATGGTATTTTCTAACCAATTAAGACGGTTTCCAAACATGATAATTGCCCTGGATAAATATACAGGGTATATGTTTACGTCATCACCAAATTGTATGATGTCATCATCTGTTGCTATGGAGATATTGTGTAGGGTCTATGACAAAACATAGAACGACAAAACATAGAAAAGCAAAAATATAGAAAAGACATAATATAGGAAGACAAAACATCGAAAAAAAAGATCGAAAAAAGATCGGAAAAACTTCGAAATAACATCGAAAAAGTTAAGAAATATCGAAAATTTTATTTCAATCAATTTTACGACAAAACAATACATTTTGATATTTAAGGTCGCGAACATTGATTTGCGACCAAAAAAAATACTCCATAAGTTCTAGTTTCACTTTGATTGTGCAACATAGTTCAAAAGTTAGTAGCCCTCGAGGTACTCAATGCATGTTTGTCCATTATTGGTCCTTAATTGAAACTCGGATACTCGGATACCACTTTCTTGAGCCTTTTCACGCGCCCTACGGCCTTGGAAGTCCTCAACCTAGGCCCTACTTTGTTTGAAGTCTAAGTTCGGAAAGCAACATCCAACACCGAGTCCAGGAAAAACAGTTTCGAAGTCAGATCTAAATGTTTGTATCTCAATGCCCATGCCCAGAGATTCGTTCGAGTGAACGAATGTTCAACGACGCATAGCAATCAACAAGCGATCGAGTAATTATCATTTTTCACACTTATTGTTCTATTATTGGTCGTTCTATTATTCGTCGATCTATTTAATGTCGCATCTATCTTTTGTCTCGTCTATTAATTGTCGCTTCTATCTTTTGTCTTTCTATGTTTTGTCGTACACCGATTGTGTATCACAAACATTGGCTCCATTTCTTCAAAATAGATAGCAGGTGTTGAAAAATTGCTGTAAAAATGTCAGATTGTAATATTTTTTATTGAAAATTTGCAGAAATATTTAAAATGTACTGGAAAACATTCCGTTAAAGTTCAACAAGTATAGACACTGAAAATAAAATGATCCAGAGCAGAGAACTGGACGGAAATTAATACCATGAAAATGATCCGACTGCAGTATACTTTGGCTGTAAAAAAACAAACTAAATAAACAAATGCAGGAATATGGGGTATGTATGTTTTGTGAAGTATCATAACACTGTTCTATTTGAAAATAATATTTTTTGAATAAATGTTGATGGATATAAGCTATGGCTGGATCCTAAGAAAATCTGCTAATTTTCACTGTCAGTCATGATATTGGTGCCACAAGCAGCATAACCAGTGACATAATATTTGTGTTATAATTATTTTCAGTTGAAAGTACCATTTGGGGTTACGTTTTTACAGAACATTTATTTTTTTAAGAAGAACTATCCTATGATTTCTTATGAAAGTTTGGGTACACCCACGTAAATCAAATTTTGACCAAGGGGTTAGGTATCGCTGGGTGCTGTCTTTTCAATTTGAAAGAATGAAAAATTTAAAGACTAATTGCTTCAAACACTCGTATATACACCCTAGAAAGCCTGATACTTGTTGCTAAGTTACCATGTGGATTCATTCAATAATTTAGATTTTTGGGTCAGGGGTACAAATAACCCACCCACCCCTATTATGAAAGTGAATTAATTAGAAAGATGTGAACACATCTTGTTCACAGCTCACAAGTATAACATATTAGCACCATTATCACCAAAAATATATAGAAAATAAGCAATATCTATAGTCATGTAAAAACGGAAGAAGTTTAGAACACACATCAATTTTTTAAAGTGTTTCAGAAATCAGGGGTGGTCGAAATGAATCACACCTACAAACCCTAGATAATATCATTTCTATATTAATTTGGCATTATTAAGTTGAAAAATAGCAAATAGTGATATATTCAAAATTTCAGATATGTGCATTCCTCGTTTTCAAATTATACAAATTTTAAATGTACTTAATTTTTTGCAACTGAAACAATGTTTGCCATTTTGGGAACTCAATTATGGCCACTGAGTGTATATGCCCTAAGTGATCTGTTTTCACTTTAATGAATTGTTCTATTGATTGCATTAATGACCGGTTTAATTGTGCAATTTATCATTAATTACTTAATTAAAAGGCTTTAATTAGGGAAGTTATGTTTTTGATAAATAAAGATTGAAAGCTTCATTATCAATTACTTTAAAGAGTTGATAAGAATTTTGTTCAAATTAAGGACTAGTGTTTTAATTGGAAATTAGGATAAACTTTAGGATTAATAAGGATTTCTCATACTGTCTTGTCCACATTAAGCTCTTAAGCAATTAAGTTAATCACAAGATTTATTGTGAAGAAGTAAAATAATTCTGAAACAGACTATACTATACAGGTAAGGTGTCCTAAATTTTACATAGTGGGAGTAACAGGAATATGAATTTCTAAAAGTGGGAGAAACAGGAATAAACCGAATTTATGTACTATCAATAAGGGTAAAATCGGGTACCCTCGGACATCAGGTAAATTCGGACATACATTTGCAAACAGTGGAAATCCAGCTGAGACGGCTCCTTATGAGCCGTCTCATCAGGATTTTCACTGTTTGCTTATTTTTTATTCCAATAATCAAAATATGGAACAAACAAGGTCGTTGTCCGAATTTAGCCGACCGCGGAATTTACCCGACCACCCGAATTTACCTGACTTTACCCTATTCTGAATACAGTCAGGGACCAAAAGTAATCCCACATCAGAAATCCCATAGATTTTCAGCAATATTTTCTCACGTTTGTACGCTGCAATTATCTGATTTATTATTATGCTATTAGTGTCATTTGGAAGTTAAATGAATGAGGTAATATTCACTTTATTTTCATTAAATTTCATCCATGATTTTTAAAACATCAGATATCAAAACGATTTGCAAAAATCTTTTTGACGATTTTTGACAATGTCAATGGAAAAGTTTTATTATAAAATGTTGTGAAAGTTTAAACCGCTGTATTAGAAAAGTGCAAAGTCTAAACTTAATCTAAGCTGTACAGTACATGCATCTATCATTTAGCTTTACATCATCAATTATATGTATAAAAGTATTGTTATAAAGTGTATATTTGACTTACCATATTGTCAACATTTATATTATCGTTGTTTGAAATAGTATCCAAATATCTGGATTTCAACAACAGCAGAATCTAGGGCGAAGATTTGGTACCAGTCAAATGCATTTAAGCCCCCCGGTGGCTTAGGCTGCTGTCCGTTCTAAGGCGGTGGTTCTGTTGTTGTTGACTTTCTGTTTATTGTTGCTCCCATTGTGGGAGTCTGTAATTGTTCTATGTTTTGTTGTACGTTACTTTATGTCCATTTTAGTATTGCAATCATCTTGATGGGGAAGAGAGAGCTAATTGCTTTGCTTAATTTGTCTTCCTGGTGTCTCGTGATGGTTGAGCGGCTCTTCCTCACGGTGCCACTGGGTTGTCTGCTGTTTGTGATTGTTGTATTTCCTGATCATACTCATTTACTATTTTTTAGTGTTGAAAGCAACAATGATGTTAGCCTACTAATCATCAGAAAGAGAAATACGCTTGTTGATTTGCTATTATTGTCTTACAGATGTATTGTTACTGTATATGTTATGTGGCTCAAGAAGATCCCTTATGGTGCCGTGGGTTGGTCTGCAATGTGTAATTGTGCTATTTCCAGATCATAATCACTTACTTTATACTAAAGTCCCTCTCATAACAAAACAAAATAAATCTGCAAATAGTGGACATAGGAGACTCGCACACCAGATCAGGATTGCTGTTGTTTTTACCCATGTGAGATAATTCTTTCTCACAAGATTGAGTGATCTTAATGTTAGCTCGCTGTCGAAAAATCTGTCCCACATCGCTACCCCAGTGAGATAAGCGTGACTTATACGAGATAAGCCACACATGGCCAGTTGCTACTGCGAGATAACATACAAGCAACATTTTGGCACATAACTGAATTCCTTAGGAAAAAACGAAAGTTGAGTTGTTGAGACAGTCAGGAAAATTTTCAATTTTGAAATATTCAGCGATTAAAGTGGGCCTTCAATGTGGTATAAAGTAAAACTGCGCATTTTTACTTAAATCAGTTTTCCAATGCTTTGAACATGTTGAGTGCATTGCGGCTTACATATTTGACGTGTTAGGCAATGAGTAAATGAATGCATCAGGACCGAGGAGTCTTGACGATGTAAAAAAGAAACACATTTTCCTCAACAAACTTACTTACTCAAGTTACCGTTGCTGAAAAGCTCGTTCTTGTAAATCCAATTTGATAAAATAACCATACAATTATGTGCTGTTTATTCACATTTTCAAGTTGACTTGTACAGAGCGTACCATTGACTCCCGCATTGACTGTAAACATCAACCTCAGTGACGTCACCAACATACGTCGCTAAATGCAGAATTGGCATTCGATTACATGTTTTACTGTTCATTGGTTCCAGAAAAATCCCAACCCTTGGGTCCACCCTTCAGTGGGAAACCTCGTTTCCCACGGGAACGGTAGACCCTCGGGTTGGGATTTTTTCTGTCCACACTGAACACCAATGATGGATTCTTTTTATCTCAAATACCTGTTACCAGCCCGTGGGAAAGAAAAAAAACGAATAGCCGCACGACGGCCGCACGCTGACCGCATGTTGATCCGTGACGTCATCCTAATGTTAAAATTCCACTCAGCATGTCGTATCTTGGCGTATTCAGGTTTTCAGGATTTTCGGGAAGTCTTTATCATGTTTTTCTAATATAAAATGAAGTATTTAGTGGTGAGCAAGAAAATGAATCCATTATTCGTGTGAGGATGGGATAAAAAAATCTGTCCTTCGCGATCACTGTTTGTCATCACTCGGCAAGCCTCGTGATGCCAATCGGTGATCCTCGGGACGGATTTTTCTACCCCACCCTCACACTCCTGATAGATTCTTATAATCCCTACAACTTGACTATACAATTAACAGCCACACCATATAAAAGTGTTGGCTAGTAGAAAGGTCAGCGCGTCACATACATACTAACAAGACCATATTTATCGGCTGTTTCGAAGTGAAAAACGTGTCTTTAACATTTATGTTTCTTGATCCATATCTGAACTAAGGGTGAGGTTGGCACCTGTGAACCTGTTTAAGCCCTCCAGTAAAATATTTTTACTGACCGTTCCACGGCGGTACTTCTTATGAGGATCATTTGTGTTATTTATGTCTTTTGTTTGTAATGTTTTCGCGTCTGTTCATTGCTGGCTTGTGGTCACCTGCTGGGAAAGGGCTGACTGACCTCTTGGTTCTCGTTTGTGATGTTTAATTGTGTTTTGTCATTTTCCCATTGTGGTATCCTGGGTCAGGTGTAGTGCTTGATTGTATCTATTCCTGATCTTTGCCACATTTCTTACTTTAAATAGTGTTGTTTTTGCATATTTTTCAATTTAACATAAATTTGGCGATTTTCGGCAGTTTTATACGTTTTAACTTCTCCCAGCAGCCTCGCCAACATTTTGCATACCAGTGGCTGGACAATGTTAATATAAATAAGTATGCAAACTATGATCCAACTATACTACATGGTTCAAGGGTTATGAGCTTTTCACGGCCGTCCGGACTGATGCTCAGCAAAAGGCTGTTACGCATGACAGTGGACAGAAAAGGGGTACGTGCATTAAGGGGCTATTTTGGCCCCCTCTGGAGCCAAAATCTGAAAGTTGCTTTTCACCGACTCTTCTGATTCGTTTATTAGAAGAATAACTCAAAAGTAAAATTCTGGCATTTGTAAAAAAATTCATGGTTGCTATGGTAACAAAAAATGGCCGACAAAGCAGGCTTAAACAAGAGAATCGCCAATTTGGACCAAATTTAAGGCTTTTGGAGACCGACAGTCGGACAGCATTCTCAGGCCTATAGAAAAGAGTGTGTAATAAAAAATATTTTTCCCTATTTCGTTTTCAACCGAAAGTTAAGCTGTGGGCACACAAAAGAACCGTCTCCATGAGACGGTTGTTTTGCGCACTCAAAACGAATGTTCAAACTGATTGATGATAAAATATTCACAATTTCACGCTTAACTGCATGTATTTTTGCCTATCTGCATGATTCTGTATAATCGTTGTGCGCCAAGAGAAGTCTAAAATCAGGCTGTGCCTTTAAGCTGTCTGATTATCAGTCTTCGCTGAGCAGACGATGAAGGTAATGTGCCTGTAAAGCACAAATCGAAAACCCTTCAAGTGTAATTATATGCTTTGCTAGGGCATTCTTAAGTATACATTTTTACGGGAGCGCAGTGGCTCAATGGTATCTAAAGTGCTTGACTCGAGACCGAGAGGCCGCGAGTTCGAGCCTCACCGGCGTCACTGCGTTGTGGTCCTTGAGCAAGACACATTTATCCTAGCTTAGTACCGGATTTTTTAAGAATCGTTATATATCAGTACAGCTAAATACCAAAGAAACCTATAAATATGTTGTGTGCCATGCTAATTCTCATCATCTGTTAAAATATCATTTTGGTATTTGCTTGTGCTCTATGATAATTTGTCTGTCAAATGTCTCAAATTTGCTCCAAAATAGCCAATTTCCTGTTTTCAGCCTATTTTGGCGGCCATTTTTGTTACCATAGCAACGGTAAAAGTCAAATTAATACCAGATATTTACACTTGGGCTATTGTTCTAATAAACTAATGAGAAGAAAAGCCTGAAAAACAATTTTTATTTTTAGCCTCTTCGGAGGCCGAAATAGCCTCTTAACGCACGTACATGTACCTCTTTGACCAATATATATACCATGTGGCAGTCCTCTTTAAATAAGAGTTCAATCTCTCAAGCTATTTTTGCTGAAAGTCAGGTCACCTAGTGAAAAATATATGCTAATTTGTATATAATTCTGACCGTTGTTTTCAAAGGAAAGATATTTAAAGTTCCTTTCAAACAGTAGTCCTGGATCAAATCTAGCTTACCGTGCACCCCCACAGGACAACTTTTCATGGTTGCCAAATTGTTGGTTTGGACCCTCTAGATGCGAAACAAGGCCACCATCAAAAATTAACCTGTTTGGGCTATGTGTAAATACATGGTTTCCAAAGCACCCAATAGCGGATTAAAGCATGAGGGTATGCCTACAAAATTACTCATATCTCAGCTGTTACTTATCTTAGACTATTAAACTTATTACCAAATTAAAGCTGAGACATAGGTTTTTTATCCATTTGTCGCATTTGCAAATTATCTAATTTGCATATTCATAAATATTTATGAAAAGATTAAAAAATGTGATTCAAGATGGGGATATACCTACAAAGTAAATAAGAACTCAGCTGTTAGTAATCATACACTACTCAAATGGGTACCAATTAAAACCGGGCCGCTTAGCGCAGTCGGTAACGTGTCTGGCAACAGATGCGAGTCTGACTGCAGATCCAGGGGTCGCGAGTTCGATCCCGACCCGGTCTCATACTTTCGTGGAGATTGATCGTGAAATATTTACTACGGTCATCGTCCCCTGAATAATTCAAGAAGGTTTGTTGTCAGTTACAAGCGAAAGTATGTGCACGAAGTATTGGTTAACTGCTTGTTCAAGCTTGCCCAGGGAAAAGTGTGGTTACGTGAACTGACCGTCCCGCCATGACCATAGCTGTTGACTTGGGACGTAAAGCAACAAAACAAACAAACAAAACCAAATTAAAGCGCCGACACAGGGCAGATCCCGGACTACAGGGCAGATCCCGTACTGTAAGGGAAACTGGCCACGCACACTGGTAACTACGTTCCCGTTAGCATTTCTGCCAAACTATTTTGAAGTTTGATTCGAGGTTCAGACACAAATACATCTGACAGTTATCGTCTGATTACGTCATCTGCAGCATATATTCATGTACATGTATATTTTTTTAAACTTATTGGCTAATTAAAGCATAGAGACAAAAAGACTGTAGCCTGACCAGTCTGCTACTACATGAGTTATTTTATCTCACCTGGGTCTACACTGTTACCAAAGATGCTTACAGAACCTTTCAGCAGACGACCCAGCAGAGGACATTTGTTGTGATTGGCGAATTGTACCTCGAGGCGAGAAAACGGCCGAACATTGAATGCTGGCTGAGTACCTTGGTCGTTTTCCGGAGGAGTCCGGATCAGGCCCTGAGATTAACTTCTTTTTATTCGTGCTCAACTCAACTGAGCATGATCTTTCAACTGCTCATAAAAACTAAACTGCTGAAAAATACCGACTTTTCATGCGTTCGAACTCTCTAATGTTGCATTTAGCTTGCTAATAAATGTTAAAATGCCAACAATTGTTGGCATTTTAACATTTATGTGCATGATAAATGTTGTGCTCAGTTGAGTTGAGCATGAAAACAGTTTTATAACCTCGGGGCCTGCATTTCTAAGGAACCCTAAAGCTTTTTGATTTTCCATGGTGGGATCCGGACCCCCGGTACCCCCATTGCCTACCTCTCCCCACTCTGGATGTGACCATGTTTTGCATGGTGCATGGTAGCGAATAACTAAGACGCTGATCAGACTGCGTGGATGCGCAAGTATGTTAAAATACATTTAAGCCCCCCCACTCTCCCCCAGTCGCTTTCTAAGGCGGTGATTCTGTTGTTGATTCATTGTTTATTGTTTCTCCCACTGTATTGTGGGGGTGGGGGTGTTTGGTCCTTATTTTGTTATGCAGTAATTAGTGCCCTCTCTGATGTTACAAGTATCTTGGTGAGGAAAAGAGAACTTGTTGGTTATGTTTAATTGTCTTCCTGATGTCTTGGGACTGTAAGTGTCCTGTCGCTCTTCCTCACGGTGCCATGGGTTGGTCTGCAGTGTATCATTGTGGTGTTCCTGGTCATACTCACTTACTTTTTTGCCATTTTGTTATTCGCATGCAACAAAGTAACTTTCCTCGCGCCGCTGCACAAATGGGCCTCGACGCTAGAAAATCTGTCCCCGGTGTTTGAGAACAAAGGTGCAGACCAGTCTGCGCATCCGCGCAGTCTGATCAGCGCCTTTGTTATTCGCTTACTGGAAAGTATCATATCTTAACTTGCTACAAGCAAATATTCATTTTTTTAGCTAGGCTCTGTAGCTGAAAAGGCTTGTTTGAGTCTCACTTTGTCGGAAACCCCAAAGACACGAGGCCCAAATGATATTTCTTATCTCATATGCGTTCAATCACTCATTATACATGTGAACAGCTTTCTAGTGGGCTAGAAACACAATGTTTAGTCAGTGCCTTCATCTACTTCAATATATTTGCATGCGATCGACAGCGAAGGCTCTGGCAAGACTATACACACGCGTAGGCTCTTCAGAGCCTTTGCTGGTAACTATCAATTGTAAAACCCCATGTCCTTGCCTCGAGGTTTAAAACTTGAATGATTCTCTAACTCAAAATAAAGCGCAATGATTGGCTGTTTGTGGACACGTGTCCACAAGCAGCCAACCACTGTGCTTTATTTTGAGTTTGAAACTGTATTCAAATTTTATTACCTTATGCCCTGGTCCATTTGGCTATTTTAAACATTACCCTGATTATTATTTCTCCACATTTTTTATCCTGTAAACCTTCAGTATTCCAGTCAGTCATGAGCATTTGTTTACAAGCACATCTAGAATGGAAACCGTGTGGATCCTGATCAGATGGTTTCGTCAGAAGCCAGCTGATCTAGATCAACATTGTTTTCAACAAAGGATAATTTCGGATTCGGCAGGACATATGTTAAGCAGCACAATGCCTTAAAATCTTATCATCAGAAGCACACATGGTGCACAGAAATCTGCAAAGTGGAGTTTTCCTAGCTTCCCCTGTGTTCAAAAGCTGTAAGTAGCTACTGTAGTATAGCCCTTCAAATGGAACACTGTTTTTCGGGAATAACATTAAATCTAAAATGCGAATTTTATACTTAATTGGAAATCTATATTTAAACCAAAATACTCTAATATAATTTTTTTGGAAGTTTGCATGCATTTTCATAAATGCTGAGATAGGATGGAATTTTAACATTCTTAATGTTTTAGGCCAAATAATATTCCCCTCTAGTACCTTGAGCGAAACGGATCAATGGCTACAAGTTGAACATAAAACCATGTATATACTACTGTGTTTCCAGGACTTAAGTGACCCCCGTTTTTTTGCTATTTATTCTTTAATAGTGATTTTAATTAAAAAATAAATTAGAGAAATGAATTTAGATATAGGCCGCGTAATTGATTTTTTTTCCACATAATTATGATTTTTGTATAGGCTGGGATTAGATGGAATGTTGGTGTGTTTTTGCTGCTCCTCTTTGAATAAGTCCCCAAGAGAACCTAACGATATCAATAAAACATGGCCTATACAGGTCCGTGGAGGCAGTCCCACTGATAAGAGTGCGTAACAGAAAATTATTTTCCTATTTCTCAACCAAAAAATATTTGGTGTGTACTCAAAACAACCGTCACGATGATACCGTTCTTTTGAGCACCCTAAACACGTGTTTAAACTGATGAAGACAGTCGCAGCTTCACGCCAAAATTGCTTAACTGGACCTATCTACGTGCATTAGGCTATGATTCACTGCTTATACTGACTTACAAAACCTCACTGTACATCTAAAACAGATGTTTTAAAATAGCCTGTGTTCAAAAAACGATTCAAGTAATAGTATTGTCTAAACCTTAAATGCTGGGTTGTTTTTCTTTTGAGATAATTATTTTCAAAATATATGTCTTTCAGGAATACAAGTAGGTTTTCAAACAGTATGAATGCAGATAATGCCCAACATTTTAGCTTGAAATTGGCCTCGGCTGTTGACAAAGTCTATCAGTGAAATATCTTAAGCAGGCAAATATTTGATGCTCTTTAAGTTTAATGTATATCCCTGATTCGCTATTTCTCATCAACTCACTAATTTGCTTCAATTGTCGTCATAAACTCTTGACTTATTAGTGTCGTTTGCTGATAACCTTTGCAAACAATTTGGACCCAGATCAGGCCCAATGGGCATGATCTGGATCTAAACTGCTTGACACTCTACTGATATTCTTGAATTTTTTTAGAAAAAAAATACAACAACACACAAACTGATTTTGAAAAAATATATTGGAAGACGACAAAAGCATGACAAATTACCTCGAAGGCAAAAAGAGTCGATTAATTGAAATGGAAGGTGCTACATATACATGCAGGCTTCATGCTTAAGCCTTATATTTGTGTGCTTTCAATACAGCACGGCCTAGACCCATATATACTTTCACATTTGCGTGTGCGTGTCAAAATGTTGACGAGTGAGGTTTGCGGAATAGATTTTCGTTGAATCAGCGAGTATAGATAGATATTCCTGTAGGCTAGTACATATCATCACAGCAATGCAATTATACCACGTGTATCTATAAGGGTACACATGGGTATATTCACAGGGAAAAACAACTAACTTATATATTGTACAGGGGATTTGGGCTTCATTTACAAATAAGGGCGTCTCCCAAAAATAAGTTTTAGTTACGCGGTGTACATTTAAATCCACCTGCTAAGTGCCGTTCTTTAAAGTTCAAATTAAAGCCGTTTAAAAAAGAAATACGGGGGTCAATTAAACCCGGGAAACATATTAATATAAGACAATTTACAACAATGCTTCCGTGGTTTTAAATGTAGCTACATATTGGCTTGCGTTGCCGTTTATCAGCCTAGTCATTAATGTTTCAATTATTATTTTCAGCCTTGTCACAAAAATGGTGACCTAATGGTGACCTTGCAGTCTGAAGCCACGGTAGCAAAGAGTCACAAAACACATTTGATCGTATCCCAAGGGACAGAATTTACACCATCACACAAAAATAAATTCTGTTTATTATTCACCATTTAATTCCACACCATTTTTTAAATGATTCACAGGAAGTCCTGCATGCGCTTAGATGCGACATATTCTGACATAACAATGGAGTCAAATTACGTCTGACTGCCGCCCCTGGGTAAGGTACATGTAAGAATTTTTATCCCATGAAAAAGTCTGCCATTTTCTATCCGGTGTCCATGAAATGTTCATGTATTCATTATAAAATGCTACTCAACGACGTCTGTGGCGAAATTTCACTGCGATTACATGTGTTCGTCATCTCTGTCTGCGGTTCGCTGTTGCACCTTTTGCAGGATCTACACACAGACGCCTTCAGATCCTGTCTGAATCTGCTTCCACTGAAGACATAGAGAAAGAAATTCCCTGCGTAATTGCAGCAGTAAAACATGTAAACAGTGGCTTCCGTCACCTGTTCTTGGTCGTCGAACGTCTGAGAGAATTGGCTTTCTTGGAGAAAGTACGGCTTCAGCGCTAACCATAACGAGGCTGGTGACACGAACACGATAAAAGCCACGCTTACAAGTAATGTTATGAAGAACACGTGACGCGATGTTCTAGCCAACTGCGATTCAAGAAGTATTCCCGTTGATCCCGTGCGCACTACCGCCCTCTGTGTTCTGTAGACCTTTATTACAGTTGCAGTATTGCCTATGATGATGATCAGGATGGGCAAAGAAAAGTAAACCGTTGAATCGATCCACACATAATAGTTTAGAAAGAAATTGGCGTATCTGTCATTCGTAAATCCACAGAACGTGTTGTTATGGTGATATGTATAGGTGATGCCATAAAGAACATGGCAGTTGAGTCCAACCAAAGTGAGAACTATAGCACAAACAACACAATAACCAAATTTTACTGTTGTTATTCTCCTTACCCGTCTCATAAGATACGTGCACAGCGTTCTTTGCATGGTAACCATGACAACCAGCCAGGAGGAAATTTGAGAAAGTGTGTATGTCAGGAAAAGTATAGCCTTGCATGAGATGTCACCAAAACTGTGCAAGTCTGGGCGGAACACGCGGAACAGCCACGAATGAACTAACGCTGTCATCAGAACGAGCGTGTCGACAACAGCCATGGAGCTGAGGTACACCGTGAAAGAAGATTTACGACAATGCTGGCTACAGAATGTGATAAGGGACAGTGTGTTGCCAGTCGCTCCTATGACAGTTAGAACTGCTGGTGTATATGTCCACACATCTAACAGACTGCCTGTTAACTGACTATAATTTTCCATGGTCGTAATAGTTTGGCATCTATGTTAAACACTTTGTTTTTTAATCACTCATTTGACCCTTTATCACAATCATACTTCGAAATGTTTTAGAAAAAATATATATTGATGATGCGCTCTTGTCTTAAGGCCTGACTTGTTAGAAAATATCACCACTTTGCGTCGCTTTTCGCTACATTACGAAGATCCGTCTTAAAATTTTTGTGATTAACTTTGATAAGAGTTAAACATTATTTTGTTTACGAATGTACCCATGTCTTTTAATCACTGATAGTAAAATAAAATTCTAGCAAAAAAAGCCTCGTGTGCCAAACATTAGCACAGACACTTGAAAGTAACATACGAGTATTCTCCGGATGATAAAATAATCTGTCTATGTGTTACCCTTATAAACAATATACGTTCAATATAATCTTTTTATCTGATAAAATGATTTAGAGACAAAGGCAGTGCTGGACTTGGGATATATAGTGCTCAGAATGCTGGAATCAACTCACATCAACATTTCGACTTGCAGAGTAACTGAGCGTGACTCTTATCAGCTGTAAAAATTGTTCAAATAATAGAGACTGTTAGAATAAAGCTTTAAAGGAAAACTAGCAAATCAATCAGAAACAAAAACAGAAAAGAAACACACAAAATATATAAACAAATTAATAAATCACACAATGCTGTCATAAGCACCATTTTTCTTATGAACTTTGTAGCCTATTGGAATTTTGAATAAACCATCGAATATAAGTGTAATTAATATACTAGCAGGTGCAGTATTGAATTAAAATCAGCATCTCTTATCATTATTATTAGCGTAAATCGATGGTCCTAACTGATACCTAACCGTTGGATATATTGCCGACAATTAGAATTCAAAGATCTTATCAAATAGGCACACGGTATAGACCTTAATTAAAGTGATGTTATTTTATGAACCGCAGGGACCAAGTTTTCACAATTTGACGTTTTTACTAATGCTTTTACGTTATCGCCCTTAAACGGTGTTTCTATTCGGGTTTTCTTGATCCACATTAACAATTAAAACTGCTTGATGCCTTCCAACACATTCAGACAAATACTTCTTCACTACTACAGTGCACGAGCCGAAAGATAAAATCTAACGTCACCGTTATCTCGCAAATGCGTCGTACTATTTTTCAGTAACTTAAGGTTTTAATCAATCATAAGATTAGTTACATTGTAAGCCTATGATATCTTTGTAAACTGATACTCTGTTGAATTGAAACTCCAATTAACATTACCAGTTTAATCAAATGATGACTACGTTTTTACGTCATTGATGCCAGCTGTTTTTTTCGGCATGTAATCTCTATCACATCTGCCACAAAACCAATAGTTTTATAGGCGTATGATGCATGATGAAGATGAAAGACCACCAAACGAAAAATCACATGCTTATCATTTTAGCATTGCTAACAACGGATGTGGTTCTTGCTAACTGACCCCTTCTGCAATTTTTGCTCTCCCCAAATGCCTATTTAAAGGATGGCGTCTGAAATTTTGTGATTTCATTTGCCTAATTCCTGTTCTCGACATTGCAATTGAAATTGATCGACACTGCACAAAGATGAGCACAAAAAAGATGCGAAACATAAGAAATTGCTAAACTTATTGTGCATAGTGCATAAATGTGAACTCTTGGGCTACAGATTCGAATACACAATTTGACTTTCTTATGCATGCCATTTATATAGTAATTGTATTGTCATCGTATTCTGTGTTGCTTTGTATACTTGTCATACATTATACAAAAACCAACCAATGTTAGATATTGTATTCAGAAAGGCTGTCAGTCCGTTTTTGAAAGTTCGCGAAAATATATCGGGCTATCAACTACTTCACAATGCCGTGAATATATCTCACAGAAAAGTAAATAGAAAGGGGTAGTAAATCAAGGGTTACAAGTAGTACCTATATGGAGAAGTGTCCTATTCGGTAAAGCTACAAAGTAATATTGAGACAATTCAAAGCGGGAACGCGTTCCGGCAAAATTGTGTTTTTTTTTACAATAAATATTCAATATTCAAAATTGCTTATTAATAATCGCTGTTATCTGTAATAAAGGCATATTTGCGTTTCTATAAATTTTGTAGTGAAAGCCAGATGCAACATACATAAATCAGGACTTTCAAGAGTCAGTTTTCTTTGACCAATGGAATTTTCCACAACATTTGGTGCAGTTAAGCCAGGATGGTCCATTGAACATGTTGAATACAACGAGAGGTAAAAGACTGTAAACATATATACATTCAAATAGACTGGCTCCAGTCCTTAAAACTTTTTTCATCAATGTGTAATATCATATACTTGTATCTAGTCTTACTCTGCTGGCTCTGTTTTAGAACAAAGCCATCAGAGTAAGACTAGCTACAAGTATATGACACATTGATGAACAATTGTTTTATGGACTTGAGCCAGTCTAACATTCCAAGTAATATTGTATTGCGTTTCCTGAAGATTAATCTTGTCTCAGCAAACAACACATACCCTGTAGAATTGACACATTCTGTAGCATTTCATCCGGGTTTCACTGTTTGCCAAAGTATGGGGTTTGGAGTATACAAAGTACTAAAGAGATTAACTGCTGTCATAATCGTAGGAAATGCACACAAAATAAAACATGTGCAAAATGTCAGAAGATTCATATTTTGTCCATCCTAGGAAGAAAGGAAATCGCCCTGACATGACTGGAAAAGTGTTGAACATGACGTAAAGCATCGACACGGACAAACAAATAAACATTCGCGCGTGGTTGTACGTTTAAAAAAATGTGCGTTTATATGCCTCTCAAATGATTAATTATTTCCCTAAGGATAATTATCGTTTCCATTTTTGATCTTTTCCCATTAAATCCTGTTTATATAGAGTGGCTGTTGTTGTTTGTGGAATAAGGCTTTTTCAGTCGTTACGTGCAGTTTTTGCGTTACATGTACCATGCGTTTATAAGTGTATGTACCATGCGTTTATAAGTGTAAGTGGGTGTTTATAAGTGTAAGTGGGTGTAAAAGATTTTATACAAATTTTGATTAAGCACATCGATGAAAACACAACACTCTGGTCCATTGATATTTCAATGAAACCTTGGTACTCTAGGAATAAATCACACACACACAAACATCTGCGCATGCACGAACGAGTGCACGCATGCTCTACCTTTGGGCATTTTATAGTCACAACTTTAACATCTGCAAACTACTGGTCTATTGCACCTCAAATGGAACACAGTTTTTCGTTTTTAAAATTTTACATGAATGTTTCTTCACCCTGAAAATTTGCATGCGCATTGATATAGCAAAACCCTAACTAGATTTAAATTTTGGCGGAGAATGATATCAAACTTACTGCTCTGATATCTTGTAAAAATAAATAACTTAGTTTTTGTTGGAATGAAAATACCCGTTTAGTACCCATTTTTGTACTGTCAGTGCAAATAACCTGGGATAAATATCGTAGTATTTGCTCAGCTATAAAATGTCTATTAGAGATTACAGCAGACGATCATTTTGAAACATCAAATGTTGCGGTTTACGATGCAATCCAAGCTGCTTATATAGTTCTACGGATACTGGGTTATTTACGCATTTCATGCCTACCAAGTACCTGGTCCATCATTTTGCCTGCTTCTGTCTGTCTACCTATCTGTTTGCTTTGCCCATGTGACTGTATGTGCGAGCGTACAACTCATGCGCGGATCCAGGAATTTTTACCAGGGGGGGGGGGGGGTCCAGGCCAGACTGTCAGAAAACCGTTCTGACGTGTTTTTTTAGTCCTCAACTTATTTTACAGTTTTACAGAGGGTGTCCAATGGTTATTTCAAAGAAAACTAGAATTTTCTATGGTTTCAGAGGGGGGAGGCAACATTTGCCAGGGGGGTCCAACTTTTTCCAGGGGGGGGGGGGTTCCAAATGCTAATTTCTATAGAAACCCGTATAACTTGTGATTTTCCAGGGGGTCCGGACCTCCTATCCCCCCTCTGGATCCGCACATGCAACTAGAAATACACCGTCCTGAAAATACGAATAAGATCACAGATGTACGGGCACTTACATGCACTACATTTCATTTTATATTTAGCTTTTACTGCTTTTTTATATGAGGGAAAGTATGCCTGTGGTGAGATCATTAGCCAGACCCAATCATGGAATAGCTAGGCAAATGGGCGATTCCAACTAAGAGGGCATTTAGGGCAGTAGACATCTATAGATGTAGCATTTCGTTTGGGTCACCGTCTTTGTGACATGGTTAGATAACTGAAATATTGTTGACTGTGCTGATAAACAGCACCGCAAGCCAATATGCAGCTACATTTAAAACCCACTGATGCATTTTGTGAATTGTCTTATATAAGTATAACAAGAAATATCTTTAAAAAAGATATTCAGCGGCATTCAAAGGAGGACATACATTTAAAGTCCTGTTGTAATTGTAAGATATTTTATGCACAATAGATTGGTGTTAGATTTTGATTGATTGGATGAGATGACAATTGAAGGTTGCCAACGTGAAAGTTTGACTCAAGGTATGTGAACGATGTCTTTTGCAGATCAAAGGGATACAGTGTATTGTAAGCCTGTTGTAGGGACACGGTGAAAATTTGTAATTAGTCTGGAAAGTCAGTTGGTGGAGGAATTGCATTGTAAAAGAGAAGTGCAAGTTTAAGCATTGATCTGGCTGCTTTTTGTTTGTTTTTGTTGCTTTACGTCCCATGTCAACAGCTATGGTCATTGCGGGACGGTCAGTTCACTTAACCACACTTTTTCCTGGGCAGGCTTGAGCAAGCGGTTAACCAGTAATTTGTGCACATACTTTCGCTTGTAACTGACAACAACCCTTCTTGAATAAATCAGCCGAAGGGAGGAGAATGACCGTAGAAATTATTTCATGATCAATCTACACGAAAGTATGGTACCGGGGCGGGATCGAACTCGCGACCCCTGGATCTGCAGTCAGACACACATCTGTAGCCAGACATGTTACCGACACGCTACGTGGCCCGGTATGATCTGGCTGCGTAGGTTTCAAAGCCCCTGTTACACTATTGTCGTATTATAAGTAGTTCATAACTAAGAATGTTTGGAGTTATGGTATATTTTGTATATTTCATGCTTAATATTAAATATAGCGATTAAGTGGGAAAAACTTTTAATACAAATGGTAACTGGAAGTAACTAACTATGAAAGCACCTGATATGTTTAACAAATACAACATTACTTGAGATCATTGTCTAAATAAGTAAATTGTATACACTTGAAAGTAATACAGTTTTAGTCTCATTAATAATGCTATTAATCTGGCATAGATCGTTGTATTTATTTACATGTGTAGGCTATTTAATGTTACTTCAAATAAACTTGGTGGCAGAACATACCGAAATATACCGGAAAGTCGCCGACGGCGACACGTTTTTTTGAGACAAATCGTCGACAGATTTTGAGACAATTCGGCGACACTTTATGAGACAACGCGACGACACCTTTATTCTTAGTGAGGCACTGGAAGGGTTTTTAAGGATACAGATATATTGGCCAAAGCCTTAAAGGGATATAAAGAAAATCACATACCTATAATCAATAGGTTAAAGAAGTGAATATTCGGTAAGTTTGGTAGGTTCGGCCGAATTCTGTTAGGTTACAGCTTTTAGACACAACCGGGTGAAATGGGCAACCAGGGCTGAGCCAGACACTACAAAACAAATAGCCAGGGCTGTTTCACATATACACCGAATCCGAACCGAAAACGAACCGAAACCGTAACGGCCACCGAATTGCATCGCTTCGTTTTCCGCAGACCTTTCACATATGAACCGAATCCGTGGACGAAATCTAAGAAAAAGCCTGTATAATTTGGACTGATTTCCCTCTCAGATAGCAGAAATACATTTGCAATACAAATTGTTCCATGTCAATGCATTATGTTCGTGGTCTTTAAAGTCGCTCTGGGTATTGTCCCACAAAATTCTGTAGTCAATAGTATTGTGCTTGTAAAATAATTGCACAATTGTCTCGCTGGACAGTCCAGCAATGGCTTTCATGATTACTAAGTTATATACAACGCACGTGGTTGTGTATATGCAGATTTTATCAAAATTACCTGTCGTGTTTGCTGAAATTCGGCCACCGAAACCGAAAAAAATAAAATCAAATTCGTGCACGTTTTCGGTTCGGCGTTCGGTTTCGGTTTCGGCGCATATGTGAAAGCGCTCATAGGGTTCAAGGCATTTTATTTTTTCGGTTCGGTTTCGGTTCGGTTTCGGTTCGGTTTCGATGTGTATGTGAAATGGCCTTAACACAAATTAATGTTGAGCTCATTGAAGTTCACAAACTTCTTGTTCCAAATTCATTCGGCACTAATTGATCATTATATTATGATGCAAGCGGACCGAGAACAAGTTTAACTGACCAGTTAATTGTCCAGCTGTAACAACGCATGAATAAGGGCCAATTGAGTGTATGCGTTATTATTATTAATATAATCCATTGCATGCCTAAAACACCCACTAAGAATCATCCGTGCCATGGATTCTAGTAAAAATGCAGCCAGGACAAATGTTCCAGTAATCGACTGTTAAAAAATATGGTAAACTGCCACAAACGCAAGTGGCAAGGCACGGCACGGCACAGCAGGGGCTTTCCTACCCCTAACACATGTCAAATCGCCATTAAAATCATTAGTTCGGTAAAAAATAATGTATTTTTGTATTGGCAATTGTTAATAATACTATTTGCAGATGACAGAGCGAAAAAAATACGGAATTACACCTCTTAGTGCTTTGGGAAAGGAAAAATATATTTCTGGCGCGGCAGATTTCGGCGCGGCAGCGCGGCACGGTCCTGGCTTTCATACCCAACAAATGATAGTCCATTTCAATGATCATAGATAGCAGACTTGCAGATATAAGATTGATTCGGATTGGTGGATAGTTTAGATAGTCCGTTTCAATGAGCATAGATAGCAGACTTGCAGATGTAAGATTGTTTCTGATTGGTGGATAATTTAGAGTAAAGTCGATTATAGACAGCTCCCGCTGAAAAATGGCTTTATGTTCAACTGATGGTCATTGATCCATATCGCTCAAGGTACAAGAAGGGAATGTTATTTGCATTAAAACATTAAGAATGTTAAAGTTCCATCCTATCACAGCATTTATGAAAACTTATACAAACTTCAAAAAAATATTTTTGATTAGGGTTTTTTTTGGTTAAAATATATTTTTCGAATTTAATTTAAGATTCCCATTTTAGATTTAATATTATTGCCAAAAAACAGTGTTCCATTTGAAGGGCTATAGGCCAGTAGTGGTCCTGTCGCAAACAGCTACTATTTTATTGCCTTGCACCGAGGTTATAAAACTTTTTTCATGCTCAACTCAACTGAGTATGAAATTTCAACTGATCTTAACAACTTAAATGTGGAAACAATAAAGACATGTATAACTTTCACACTCTCAGAGGGGTTATATTTATCATGCTTATAAATGTTAAAATGTTGAGCATTAAAAAGTTTAATAACAACGGGACCAGTGGTGTCGGCAGTCTTTCTCCCCGAACTACTTCGATAGAGTGTTGATATGTGTTCATATACACAGCGTCAAGAGTTAAGCACCACTAATTTCGTAGCTAAAACATTCAGGGTACGGTTATGTGATGTAAATAAGCCTTATAAATCAAGATATATGTATCATAAAGGGATAAGATAGTGAAACAATCCTGCTATTTTTCCTCAGTATGTGATAGTGAGCTCAACAAAATGCACATAGCGGTCAACTTATTTTCATTTCAACTTTGTGTACATGAATAAATGTTGACAATTTTGTAAGAAAAGGCACACAATTTGTTTCAAGGTGTTGGGGATTACTTCTTGAAGATTTCAGGTCGATAGCATGAAATTTTGATGAGTCGCGAATACTAATGATTTTGTGACAAAATCCGATTATCACACGTACGTATTTTTCATTTGTAGTTTAAATATTTATGCAGAGTTTTACAATAAATAAAGATTTTTCAGTTGAAATAAAACACCTTCACTGTAGTTTGAAAATTGTTTCAGCAAAAATATAGATGGTGCTGAACTTTTGACGCTGTGTATATTATCAAGGGTTCATATTCACGCGGCTTTTCGACTTATCCATTCCTGATCTTTGCCAACTTTCTTACTTTCATTGACTCGCTATTCCATATTCGGTGCACTCAAGCTCAAAGCTCCCATACTAAAACATCCTCTGGAACAATTGACACATGCAATTTAACAATTTCGATTAGGTGGCCAAGTGTCAGTTTAGGGAGGTTTGTTACAATTACAGTTATCATTTCTGTATAATGAACTAAATCTGCCAGAAAAAAATATGTCATAACTTTTTGCATGGTTTGGTAGTTTTCAAAATAAACTGTTGTCTGCTGTTGTTGTTCGTTTTTCCGCTTTTTATTTCTTTTTTTTCTTTAAAATTATGAAACCTGTGCAATTTGTACAGGTTTCATGTTTTGCACATTTCTTCGGATTGTGGCAGCAAATTAGAACTATCACATCGGTGTTAAAGGGTTCATTTTTAAACATGATTTTTCTAATTCTTGAAAGTGTTGACAAAGTGCACGTGCATCAGGATTTCTTCTGCACAATTAGTCCATGGGCCCGGAGGGGTCACCATGCACCCCCAAGGGCTCTCTGGGACTGGTATAATATTGTTCATTGGACACCCCTGGTTAAGAATCAAGATTTTTACACTCGATATCTTGGGTTCCGAGCGTCATTTTTTGATAAAAAGACAAAATGCCCATATAGTGTAATATCAGCCTCCTACCATCTGTTATGCTTACTTTTACGAGCGGATCAATTATAATTAAGATCTTCAACTCCATTTCTGTTGTAAAACGCTAAATATAAGTCTTAACATACTATATTTAATATGGCGGCCAATTTGAAAAACAAATTTTGCATATTTTCGTTAATCTTAAAAAAAATTCCATGAGTTTTTTTACAATACAAATTATAGTTACACGTTTAAGTCATTATTAATTTTGGAGATACATTTACTTTCAGAATTACTTTAGTGATGGAGTATTTTATTTATCCCAAAGTCATCATCTTCATAATAATGGATAGTCTGCATTTACGGTTACCTCACTCATTTAAATAAGTAGACATTTTTTCCCTGTAAAAAAACATAGCTACACTTCCGTATGCATCATTCTAACTGATAGTAAAATGAGGTTTACTTGGTTATATTCAGACTCAACATTTTATTGCAGCATACATTTCTTAAAGTTTAATTAGGCCATTAATATTAGGTGAAGCATTCGTTACATTTCTTATCAAACGCAAAAAAATGGACATCTAAGTCCAAAATAGCCTCTGCAGAATCTGTACAATGTATTATTTAAAAATTGGTCCATGCTTTGTATTTACCTAATTGACAATTGATTTGTCTTTCATAAACTGCGGTGATCATTTTGCATTAATCACAGAGTCTTCTTCATAATGGTGAAAAAAAATTAATAAGAACACTAGATGTAATAGGGTGGTTTGATACTAAATCCAGATATTTGGACGATATTTTAAACATTATTAATGTTTATTTTGACAATATGGTAAGTCAAATACACCCTTCAGAGCTCCACCTTAATACAGCCAATACCTCTGATACCGAAGCTGCATTTTAGACATGCATTTGTCTATTTCTAATGATATATAGTGTAGGCCGCTGTGTAATTCCGTGTGCATTTTTTGGTAAAAGTGTCAAACATACATTTTCATGTAGACAAATGCACTTTGTTTAAGCAAAAAGATGTTTACAATTTTTCTTTTGCATTTTAACGTCACAGTGACGTCACAAAGTGACGTACCCATTTTTAGCTTATTTTAGGCTTGAAAGTGGAGTGTTATGAATTCCAGCAGACTTAAACATGAACGGTTTGATCAGTGGTGGTAATTTTACTGGCGACATGTTGATTTGAGAGCATAGACCCTGACCCTGGATATTAAAGTGGTTACATTAACTTCAAAAGGATGTCTGTACATGGAAAAGTGACGTCAGTACCAAGATGAAAATTCTGTGATAGTGAAATTTCAAAAAGCTAGACCCTCCTCTCCACACACCAGGGAAAATATTGTTCACTGTACTTTTCTGAAACTACATTATATAAGATGCAAAATGACATACGTTAGCTCTCTGGCCTATATTTAGACAGGCATGTTAACTACGTTACCATTTTATAGTTTCAAATCCTATTTTGCAAATACCAAGTTATACCTAATTATTATTTATCGACATGCTGTTTGTCTTAAAACATTTTTAAATGCAGGGAACAGCCGCCATGCATTTAAACAATACACCACTATGATGTTACAGTTATATATGTTACTTTAAATGTATAACTATTTAATGAATTACTGTCATTAGACATTGGACTATCAAAATACCTCCTAAGGGAGTTTTGTACAATATATAATTTTCTAAAACCACATTCTACAAGCCACCCAATAATGTGTGTTGGCTCTTTAGCGGTTGGGGCGATACCACGCAATAGCAAGTTTTTCTACGTTACTGTAAAATAATTGGGAATCTTATCTAATTACTCCTTATTCTTACATGCCAATTTAGCCTTTTAAATGTAAGCAAATGGCTAGCAATATGATGTTATCAAATTAGAAGGATCTGTTATTACTGTGATATACGTAACTTTCTTTGAATATATTTTTAAATTACAAAGGAACACTTTTTAAGTTTACACTCCTACTGGGCTATTTATTGCCATTTAACTGCCATTAATTGTCATTTAAAGGAAAATACCAACAACGAACGGGTGAATGAAAGAATAAATTTGAACTTTATTCACATACAACGATTTTTTCAAGTCTGTGTGTTTTATTTAGTATGTAAACAGCATTTTATTTTCTTAAATTCGTATTAAATGATATCTTTTATCTCACCGACACTGATATATTTGCCTCTTTTATACGTGAAATGATACATAAAAGACACATATTAAGTCATCAAACATATCAGAAGAAATGCTAGATGCTTCTCAGGAAAATTATTGTTGTCTCACTACATTTTTATGTAAACTTAATTTGTAGTTTATAAACATTGCTAATTGTTTAATGCTGAATGAAGTATATTGTATTATAATATCGTATTTTAGATTACACAATCGAGAAATAGTCATTTATCCTTGTCTTTTGAAAGAAAATTAGCTGAAATGAAACTTAACGATTTTTCCCCAAAGGTATGACACACGCCAAGCATATCCCTATGGTTTTAATTGCTTTATATCAGAACGATGTCCAGTTTGGCGACAAAAGAATACCATTTAAGATGGCAAAATGCATAACAAGATAATTTTAAGGACTTATTGCCTTAAATCTTATCATCTCTTGTGTCTGGTTCTAAACTACTGTGAAGCATTTAAACAGAACAATATTTGTTCTGATGGTTGATCTTAGTCATTCATTTGAAAGATATTTGTTTATCACTTAGAAAAGTCCCCAGGCATTGTTAGTATTACATGTATATTGTAGCCATTGCTAATATAGCCGACTCACAACAATTTATTGTTCTAATAAATTATTTGTTTTGCATTATTCTATCAATTAGACCCATTTGTCTTACAGTGGAATTTCGTTGCAGATAATAACAAATTGATATTTAGCATGTCAAATTATCGTTGATACAAAATTGCAGCCCATTAATTGTTTGCATAGTTCAAATCAAACAAAATAGATTAACTAGTAACGAAAGAACAGATCAAAGGAATAAGCCCATTTGATCTTGGTATTTGTCTCACTGTTAAACAATGAAGGCTCAGGTGGACCTGTGCATATATGTAGATAGACTTGCCAGAGCCTTCGCTGCTCGTATACACAAAGTAGTATGAAGATTTTTTGACCACGTTTTAGAACACTAACCCCTCTGCATCATCATGAGTAATTAAACAATGCATTTGCTAGTCCAAGTATTTATTTATGGTTTACAGGAAAAGAGTCTAAAAAATTTTTTTCATCTAAAAGCAACGTGATTTATACTTGCGCTACTGTCAAAGAACATATCTGAAATATAGCATTTAACATTTAGTAAACTACACCATACACGCATATAACATAATTGACAATGAGGCACTGCTAAATCAATCTCTTAGATTAATAATGATATCCTGTACATATATATGAAATGATATCTTTAAGAGATAACTGAATAAAAGAATACATGGCAAATTAGATATGCATAAGTTTATGCATATTTTTTAAACTTTGTATGTGCGACAGTCATTGGTGACAATGTTGATACTGAGAAGAGTGCCATCTTAATGCTGAACAGCTAGCATTGTGCATGCTCCTTTTGAATCTATGTCCTGGCAAGTTAACAACTCATTCTAATCTTAAGTACACATATACATGTAAAACATTGTTATTAATGATTACCTTTATCATGTTTGCAAGGTTTCTAAACTATTTTGCCAACATTCTGTTTAGTGGAATTTAACATCAGGTATATAAACATTTATTGCAAAAACTCAATCAGATCTAATATCTTGCCTGCATTTTTTTAATGTTTCACATTTCTATCCAGCATTTTAAAAACATTGTAAAAGTAAGTAAGGGTGCAAAGATCAGGAATCGATACAATCAAGTACCACACCTGACCCAGGATACCAATGGGAAAGTGACAAACTCACAGTAGACACCACAAACGAGAGCCTAGAGGTCAGCCCTTTCCCAGCAGGTAACCACAAAGCACATATAAACAGACGCGCACAAAGACATAGCAAACACAAGACAGAACAAAAGCATAAAAGATCAACAAAAGAAGTACCGCCTTTGAAAGGTCAGTCTACTTTACAATAACTTGAATGTCACCTGTTAAAATTTGGCTGGAAACAATTTTAGGTGAAAAGCCTTTATTCAAATTGGCATTCTAGTAACATCTGACCTATTTCCTTGTTAATCACCATATCTAATGTGGCCTTCAAGTAAAACTCACCACTATTTCTCTATTTCCATGGAAATGTTTCTCATCAATAAAGCAGTTCTTTAGATATTATAGGTTGAGCAAGTAATCCAAGGTACTTACTTAATGTGATGGACAGTTTTGTTGATCGTACAAGGAAAGCTATGCTGTATGTAAACTAAAATTAATTTCAAAGTTTATGTAATGCGTTACCATATGCATACATAGCTAAAAGTCAGGATACAAATTGATTTCGAGACATTCACTTTAAACAATAACTAATTACATACACTTAAATAACTGAATAGAAGTAGCTCAATTAAACTTAGAATTCTTCAGAAAACATTACAAAACTCTAAACTTAACATAATATATTCGTTTTTCTGGCTCAATTATATATCGTCTTTGTTAACATGTTGGATCAACATATAGCAATATAATATATTTTGCACATAACTAATTTGACAGAAAATTGAAATGTATCCTTCTAAGTGCTGCTACTTGAGTGCTATTATTTCCTTTGTTTATGAATTTTAAAATCTTTAATTTTGGGCAAATCATTACTTTGTAGATGTAAAAGTTACAATATATACTATTTTGCAAATGTAAAAGTGCATGGATAATTGGTAGGAACTTAAATACAAACTGATAAATCCTTTTTCAGACAGACTGATATATTGATATCTATTTAACAAGCACAGTCAGTTTTGAGATGAAATAAAATCTCCTATGACGTATAATATGCCGAACAAAGCAATGTATAAGCAGTCCTGAAAGCTGTAACATACATTACATGATGCCGTTCAAACCAAAACAAAGCCAATATTTTACACCAGAAACGAAGTTAAGCATGGCTTTTCACTCTTGCTTATCAATAGAATGCTCATATTTTGTATTTAAAGGTTTTCAAAGTGAATTTCATGCTGAATTAAAGAATGAACTTTTGTACAGGGTCATCATTTGTAACAGTTTAAAACTCTTAAAGTATTTGTGATACAAACAAACTGTTTGCAGCTATATATTGGTCCATTACTTGTCCTTTGGAAGGTATATTTAAAACCTGAAAGCTAACTGGGAAGCTTATCAAAGAAAATTATTCAACAAAATTTCAGTGATTTTAAAGGGAGTAGCTTAAAATGTAACATAAATAACATCGCAATGGGCCCATATAACTTTTATAATCGTAAACATATGCAAGATATGAAATATTCTTGAATGATAAATGAATGTTTTTCCAATGTAAATCATTGAAGTATTACCTTACCAAGCTTGGTTACATTTATTTTGTTTAAAAAAAATGTAGGGTAACGTTGTTAACACGCTGCAGCAGCTAAACGCCCCAACCATCAGAGAGCTAACTTGTTTCAAAAAGCTTAGCAAAGAACATACAGTTATGCTAAGATCTTATATCAGTCGGTAGGCACACGCGAATTTCCAGAATTATTTTTTTTGGTAAGCAATGTGTTTTTCCAGCACATTGACGTCAAATCGACGTCAATTTTACGTAAAATTGAAGTCCATATTGAATAAAATTTTCATTTTAGTGTTTCTATACTCGTTTTGAACCATTTCAATGCAACAAACATAAAATTAGATTGTTTTAGATGTGTAGATAACCCCACCACATGTAAGCTCTTTGATGCAAGTCAAAAGACGGTACCCCATTTTGTGACGTCACTGTGACGTTAATACTGCAAGAAAAAATTGTAAACATCTTTTTCCTTACTCTGCATATATTTTTCTAGTTGAAAATTGATAAGAATCACTTTTACCAAAAAATGCACACGGGAGCCCAAATTTTGACACAGGGGCCTACACTAATAGTTTCTACCAAAATTTAAGATAAACGTGACGACTTGGATTTTGAAATTGTCAATTTCCCATTTTTAGATGGTGATTTTCCTCGCTCTACAACCTATTGAGTCTATATCTCTCAACTAATTTGTTTTGCTTGAGCATCTAGCTATATTACTGGCTTCAACAATCGCATAAATTGTTAACTCAGAAACTTCTTAAACAAGGCTATTGATATCATAACCTTCGCAAAACCTTTTCTTAATTTTATAGACGATACTATGAGTTGATATCTAAATTCCAAGTTAGACTTAAATCTCTCTTACGCCATGGACTTTCGGAGCCTAATTTCTATGGTGACTTGGTGTATAAATTGAAGAAGATTGTTGGCTCTAATAATTTTTCAGCGCAGTTCATTAAAATAAATCCCCATTATAAAAAGATTGGGTATAACATTAAAGTATTGCAGCAGACTGCATGCTTGGTGGTCAACCCAATCACGGTTGGCAACTTTGCTTTCCTCTTTAATTGCACGCCTGTGGGTCGGACTTCAGACTCTATGACGGTTCCAACTTAATGACTTATCTATTGATGATATGGTATGGGCTTGGTGCTTTAGCTATTTGTCGGGCCCACTAGAGTTTACCTGTTGGATTTCTTTTGCTCCGGTATTCAGTTTTATTTACTGTTGGGTCCTTATCTTGCTTTTCTCCTTTTTATATCTTGATTTATATGTTCTAAGAGATGATGCATTGATAAGTTAGGGGTCTTTCATGCAAACCAAACATCAATGTGTCTTGATCCACATCTGAACTAAGGGTGAGGTTGGTGCACCGTTAAACCGGTTTAAGCCCTCCAGTAAAATATTTTACTGACCGTTCCAAGGCGGTGCTTCTTTTGTGGATCTTTATGTTTTTTTTCTGTCTTGTGTTTGCTATGCCTTTGAGCGTGTCGGTTTATATGTGCCTTGTGGTCACCTGCTGGGAAAGGGCTGACATCTTGGCTCTCGTTTGTGGTGTTTAACTGTGAGTTTGTTACTTTCCCATTGGTATCCTGGGTCAGGTGTGGTATAGTCCGTCCAGTTAAGAGATACTGGGCGGTTCTTAGCAAAGACACAACCATGGACATTTCCATATACAAATCGGTAAGACAGAGTATGTTTATTCACCCGTGAAACGCTTAACAGCTGTATACCTGTATACACCTGTAGTAGTTTTGAGCCCATTGTGAGTAAAAGGCATCTCGAATTAATTTGGATAACAAGGAGACTGACTAGTCTAGATATATGCGCTCTGACAATGTTTCGAAATTTTACTATGTAAATTGTAATACCGAATAATAAAATGAGCGATTATTGGAGGCTTTTTCGGATATGCGATAAGACCAAATCTCATGTTTGTATGCCCTTTTCTCATGATCCAAATATTTAACCCTTGTCCCGCTGCATTCTAATTGGTGATTTATTATTATTATTATTGTATCAGGCTTAAAAATCAAACCAGTTTTGCCATACAGACAGAATTTGAAAAAAGTGCAACCCTAACCTCCCCCAAAACTTTCACAACATATCCATCCCAGTAATGGAATGCAGCAGGTCCCCAGCATCATACTAAAGATAAACGTTCACCAGGCATGCTAACGTATAAAGATGGTCACCCTTGGCGCACTTCGAATCGAACTATAGTCCCTACTATAGTAACTCAAGTTTGATTCGAACACCTATAGTCGCTACTAGGGTGACGTCACAAACCTATTGGAGATGGTCGGAGCACCGTTACTCTAGTAGATAAGCTGGTTCACTACTCTAAACATATCTAACGACGGGTTCAAGATCTAGCACGATTGGTTCAAGATCGGTCAGTAGCCTCAAAATGATATGTTTTTGTAAAATAAACCTAGCTGAGCATAATTTTTGGTCCTACTTATTCGTAATTGATTATTAGAAAGCGATGTGCAGTTTATAACATCCTTCATGTCTTACGACGAAGAATTGAGGTGGAGCACACAGGGCTATTATTTTTGTTTACTTGCCAACCAACTTAAAGTTCCAACTTTAGTCGTTCGGGTGTAAACGTGTGTGCGCATCTATTACGTAAGAACTATAGTAGGAACTTAAGTTCGATTCGAAACGCGTCCTTGTCGTCTGTGTTTCAGTTGGTTGCACGAGCAAAGTGTACATGTACATAGGCTATTACAGGGAGCGCAATGGCTCAGTGGTAGAGTGCTTGACTCGAGACTGAAGGGTCGCGGGTTCGAGCCTCACCGTTGTCACTGCGTTGTGGTCATTGAGCAAGACACATTTATCCTAGTTTAGTACTGGTTCAACCCAGGAAGACCCGTCCCTACATAACTGAAAGATTGTTGATGGGACGTAAAGAATCAAATCAAACAAACAAAACAAACAAACATAGGCTATTACACCCGTTATACTGTAGACTAGTCTTATTTGACAGTGTATGACAGCGCTCTGTCTGACACGCCAAGTCTCTGTTAGCTGGTCGCACTATACTTCATTGTATCGATTCCTGATATTTGCGCGCTCACTTACTTTGATGATTTTATGGTAATATTAATAATTGCATTGGTCTAAGCTACATTTTTTTTACTGATTTTTTTGATGGAATAATAAGGAGAATACATCTCATTGCTAATAAAAGGAGTACTCAAAATACATCTTATCTTCAAATCCAGAGAATTTCAGTGAATTTATAAAAAAAACTTTTGCATCTGTACAGTGTGTAGTACTGTATGGCCCAAATAAACTTCAAAAATGTATGCTGCAATATTATTTTTTTCGCCATTAATATTATGCTTCAATATGGTTTTTAAATAGAGTGCAGAACAATATTTCACACCCTCGTATTGGTGGCAGCAAATGGGTATTTTGGCATTTCACTGGTATTTATATGCCAATAAGTGTGCAGGTAACGCCCATAACAAACTTCCTACATACCCATACCCTATCCATACATTAGAATATGATTAAGGTTAGGGTATTAGAATAGTAAGATTTGTATAGATAGCCCGACTCTACCATAGTCTCTTCCATAATAAAACCCTACCCGTACCTATCATAGACTAATCATACACATATGGGGTCATAACATCTTCTCATATGGAATATTGTAATGATTTGAAATGCGTGGAGGTAAGGGTAGGGTTTGCGTTGACGCAGGGTAGGGTTTGCATTGGGACAGGGTAGGTAGGGTAAGAGCATGTTCATGGTTAGGGTATCAGTATATGCTTTGGTAGGGTCACTCCAATGGATGGGGTATCCTACCCTTGGCCCTACCCTTGTTTCTAAAGTTTCGACCCAATCCTTTTTTATCCCTAATAGCGCTATGTCCTTGGAAGATACAAGTAACTGTCAGGCAGGTTATGAGTAGGAGTAGATAAAGTATGAAATTGTGTCTGGGTCAGGACTTTGGTAGTCAGGACTAAGGGTAGTGTAGCCTACTTTACCTGCATAATAATACTATACCCTACATCTACGCTTACCCAACCCGTACCCAGATACACATCCTACTCACACATCTATTCATACTATAATACCCATATGGATATGGGTAGATATGAGGAGGGGTAGGGCAGGCTATGAGTATGGAGGTGTATGTGAGAGTTAGATATGTATGATAGAATAAGCAGTACCTTACCCTTCCATACATGGGCAGGCCCTACTCGGATTCTACCCATCTTTACTAAGAAAATTCAAGTTCTACCCTATTCCAAAGCAGTCAATCCACCCTACTGCTACACAGTGCTTTACCCTACCTTTACTAAACATTTCCTTACCCTACTCATAAGCCCCTCCTAACTTGTCCTATCCGGCCCTACCCCATTCTCTCTATCAAAACCTGTGTGAGATGGGTTACAGTATGGTAGAGTGGGAAGGGGTAGGGTTAACTTATGATTATGAGTTAGATACCCGTATGATACATGTATTGTAAGTTATAAGTTTAGGTGGGGTAAACATAGGAGAAGGTAAGGAATTGGTTTGGTTATGTAGACACTCTAGAGACAAGCGCTTTTGAGGAACTCAGATCCGAGATCATAAATTTCGCCTGTAATTTTGTTATCAACACTCTGAGATTAATTGTTTATTTAACTGGGTCCAGCATCTGAATTTAGTAATTACTCTGTCATAAGTTATGCATACAGCAAAACATAATATATTTATCATTGCCTTGTTTTATTAAATCTATTTTATCTATCAAATCCCAGATTAGACTGTTCCAAAACTAACTTAATTTTAATAAGTTCCTACTGTATAAAACAGCAAAGTATGCGACAAACAGCCACATACATCAAAAGAGGTAAGTCTATTGACCCTTCATGTTCCAATTGAATCTTCCATCTACATGGGATGTTAGTACTAAATATACAGCAAACAACTTTAGCAGACGCTATTTTCAGATGTGTTTTGCTGGTCCTTCAATGGGTAACAGCGTAGACGCTGATCAAATGTCGCCAGATGTAGCATTACATCTGGGTCTTTACTGTCAAATGAAGTTTACTTGTATCCAAAGTTAGTTTTACATGCATGGAGATATGGCAAGCTTACAGTGTAGAACAACTGTTTATTTTGAAAGCCAAACTGACAGGGTGTTGATATGTGTTGAATTTACTGCAGTGATTGTTTTAAAGTACAGGGGCATGTTGTCCCTAGTTTGTAGAGTTGGTGATGACTATAGGTATGATGGTAAGGTGGGGTAGCGTAGGATATATTGTAGCACAATGATGTGAAACGAAGGATAAGCAGCAGGATATCCATAGGGTAGGGTTGTTTAGGGCAGGGAAGTGAAGGATTGGTTAAGCGTATGGTAGTGTAGAATAAAGAAGATCAGTGAAGGGCGAATCAACCCAGGACAAAGACATTTGGAATCAAGTTAATATCTTTCTGCCTTCTGTCTCTACTTTTCAAAGAAGATAATATGGAGCTACAGTTTCTTTAGAATATCTGGTTATTACTAGCTACTAAAATCTGCTACTTTACTTGTTACTTCTAGGTTTATGTTAGGTTCAAATATTTAAAATGTTGATAGGACTCTTATATAATAGATATTTATTAAACATTAAAATGTATCTAAGTCCGTGAGGGGAATAAATTTACATTAATTTCAAGCAGAAGTCATATAATATTGCATGTTATGTACGTTACACGTTTTACAATAAGGAAATAAAATACATTCAAATGAAAGTTTGAGTCATTTTCATTATTGTGTTTATGTGGCTATTAACATAAAGTTGAGCAGAAGCAAATAATTCAAATTAAACATTCAGACTATATTAACATATTATAAATATATTACTTACTTTGTTTTCCTGATACATGTATTGTAAGGTACAGTTATACTTTAAGTACAGCTCTTGCTAAGAACCATGCAAAGCCTGCAAAAGGTGATACATCGCATGTTACAAAAATGAACATTTTTCGTTTTTCCCAATTGATTATGTCCTAAAATAAGTCAAACGACCCTTTTTACTGGTAAACGATTTTGTAGAAGAATGCTATCGATGGATTAAAAATCATCATTTGAGATGAAATTCCCATAGGGTTCCATTATGAAACTTGAAGTTAAATTTTCTGTCATGATGGTCCTGTTATTATTACGAAACTGGGTCTATTATATGGCAACAGCCTCTGTTTTCTTATTTCAAAAGTCAAACCCGTGTGTTTTTTAGATTATCTATGGTAAAAAAGGTTAAAATGCAGTTGTCATCATTGTCTTGCGCAGGCGCGATACTAAAGAATCGACAGCATTTGATAAAATGCTTCCGGTCGATGACAATGCAGTTGTTATGAGTTACTAACAAGTATGGCAGCTTTTTTAAAAGAGCATGACCCTGAAAATGCCTAGTTTAAAAATTATAGATTTTTTATTTATTTTATAGAGTATGACCTTCCCTCTTTTCAAATACATAACAAATTATTTAAAAATTCTTCCCTAATACTGCAAATCATCCATTACAAATAATTATGAGGCAGAAATATTGGTAAAAAATATGCAATTGCCCTCCCTTGACGTTTTTGAATTAGCTCCCTTGTTAAAATTGATTTAGCAAGTCTTGTAATTCCAAGGTGATTTGTTGCTTGTTTTAGTATGTATATGTATTCAAAATTACAATATTTTTATTTTAATTATCTTATAATTTTATATTCTACCAAAGATGCCATTGACTGCAAGCCTTTAATCACTAAAATAATAATAAAACATAGAATAGTAAAACAAACCCATATTATTTTAAATTTACGTCATATTTAGTCATTATTAAGATTACATCTATGCCCAAAAAGTAACCTTCTCACTCTCAAGGAATGGAGGTGTTCACACATGGGAAAGGTTTACTATCAAAACGGACCCTAAAATGGATCCAACCAAAATAAAAGGAAGCCTGGACTATATGAGCCCTATTTGAACATTCACCATGATTCATGTGCAAAAATACAGAGAAAATAAAAACACATATTTACTAAAGAGTTACTTGACCTTTTCATTCTGGATACTGATAAACAGGTACTTAGGCAAACAGTGAAGACCTAAACAATGGCAATCATCACTGTCTGCACTGTTTATTAAGATATTTACCGATCTTTTTGTTTGTTTTGTTGCTTTACGTCCCAAGTCAACAGCTATGGTCATTGTGGGCGGTCAGTTCACCTAACCACACTTTTTCCTGGGCAGGCTTGAACAAGCGATTAACCAGTAATTCGTGCACATACTTTCGCTTGTTACTGACAACAACCCTTCTTGAATGAATCAGCGGAAGGGAGGAGAATGACCGTAGAAATCATTTCATGATCAATCTCCACGAAAGTATGGGACCGGACAGGGATCGAACTCGCGACCCCTGGATCTGCAGTCAGACACGCATCTGTAGCCAGACACGTAACCGACTGTGCTACGCGGCCTGGCGATTATTTACCGATCTTCAGGTAACTAACAAATTATATGGCGGAAACAGAAATGACTTACTTTGCATACACGCAAACAGTCTTGGCCAAGATCAAACTGCTCTGAAAAGGATCCACACTTTGCGCTACAGAGACGCTAAAACTGGATCTATATTGGTTGCAAGACTTGATCACATACAGCAAATAGATCTAAAATGATGTCTGTTGTAGTCCTCTGCTACATGTTTTAAATTAGCTTACGTCATCAGCTAACTTCGGTATACAGACAAACAGTGTGGACCCAGATGAGACTGCTCCTATGGTAGCAGTCTGATCTAGGTCCACACTGTTTGCTACAAAGACGTTTTAAATGGGCTAGCATACTGTTATATGGGTCTGCTACGTCAATAGTTAATTTTGGCATATAGACAAGTCTATGTATTGTCTAAAAATCGGCCCATCCCACCAGTACGGCATTCCTCTGGTGGGTCGACAGTGGCAACTCTTGAGTCTAATGCTTAGCTTTGACATAGCTTTTGGGTGCTCAAAAGAACTGTCTCTTTGACGGGCGGAACATATAATTAAAAGTACGATGATTTAGGTGTATGCAACACACTGAAGCATTACTGTAATCATGTTGTTCGGTATGCTGTGAATAATTTCTTATCCAGCTTTTGGAAGCTCAAAAGAACAATTTCATTGGTTGGGAATAAAGAAAAATATTTCAATCACGCAATCTGATCTTGTTTGTTTGTTTTGTTGCTTTGCGTCCCAAGTCAACAGCTATGGTCATGGCGGGACGGTTAGTTCACCTAACCACACTTTCACCTGGGCAGGCTTGAAAAGCGGTTAACCAATAATTCGTGCATATACGACAACAACCCTTCTTGAATGAATCAGCCGAAGGGAGGAGAATGACCGTAGAAATTATTTCATGATCAATCTCTACGAAAGTATGGGACCGGGCCGGGATCGAGCTTGTGATCTGCAGTCAGACACGCATCTGTAGCCAGACACGTTACCGACTGCGCTACGCGGCCCGGTATAATCTGATCTAGGGTCCTGGCAGACAGACGATCAAATATACCCGGTTTCTTCCTTTCACATCCATCTGGATTTCATGTGCATGCCGCCTCCAATACAGTGTTAAGATACTTCATGATATCGTAGAGCTTGTCTTGTTAGAAACTCTGCCCTTTGCAGCTTTCAAAGACTGCGAGTTTCAGAAAAATTGCACAGCTTCAGGGATGATTGGTCGTTCATTGTGTATAATTATACTGTTCGCGGAAATTATCCTTGTCGGGTACGATAGCAATTAAACAAGGTGCCTGCAATCGCTTTATGCTAATTATGGCAAAGAAAAAAAAATACGGCAAGTCCGTGGGTTGAGCCAGTTATTCAATAATATACATTAATTGCTGGACAATGCACATACTACCAGACCCTGGGCCACTCCTTATAGCTGAGGCTCGGGGTCTGGCATCTGACTCTGAGACTCTGTGCCTAGGGGGCCGATACCGAACTCAAAGACTGCCTGGTACCAGACCCAGAGACACTGAGTATTATTTATTTATTTTATTTATCTTTTGCGTCAAACTTCATTATTCTAGATGTAGCCCCCCTAACATGACCCCTAACAGGCCTGCCAAAAATCGCACGCACAATTCACTAAGCACAAAAACTCTGTTCTTCATGCCTTTTTTCAGCTATGACAAGACTTACCACAACGGGTTAGGGCGACCTCCAAGGCACGGATTTATCAAAACTACATTTTCGATTGCCGAAAATAAAGTTTTCGATTGTCATAACGATAGTATAGTAGAACGCAATTATAGTGTTATCGATCGCCAATATGAAACAATGTGATTCTGTTCAGCGTTCAACCAACAGTTAAGCAATAACGGTCATAGAAAGACTTGAGAAGCCAAGAATCAAACCAACAACGCCTGGTTAATATGCGAGTAGTTTACCGACTACACAACGTCGGCCACATAGTTATGCTTCCAGAATAGAATTGCCGAAATTTCGTGTACACATGATGGATACCATCTATCTGTAGACAATTTACAATTATATTGAATGAAAGACAAATCAGAAGTGGTCGAACGCAACTTTCGGACAGGAAACTATATAACTAATTTCTGTAACATATGCAAAAGCATGAGGTCATTTACCGTTAATATCTTAAATATATGGACAGATAAGCTGAAAATTGACGTCACCACAGTGCAGACTTGATATGGTCGTACACCATTATGGGAGAAAAAATATCTTCAAATGTACCTTTTCCCCCATTTCTTAGATTTTGAAAGTGGTTTAATTCAGATTCCTTAAATTTAATACAATTGCACACAAAATGCATGCATGCTTTTAAAGGACATCAGACAGTCTTAATGACTCATAAAATGGCCAGATAAAAGTTTCAAAGAAAATGAAATTTTTCCATGAAAAAGATAGTAGGTTTAACTCTCGATTTTTCCACAAAAGTGTTTTTCTCATTTGTACAAATGGCAATTTAAAGATATGGGTCAAAACTCTGTTTTGCTACACATATTCAGCATAAAGAACATAGAAAAAGTTTTACTAAAGTGCCCCCCCACCACCACAACCGTGACCAAACTAATCATTTTGCTTACACTTGTACTTTAACATTTCACACATCATAGAAAATTTATGTTAAAATGTGCCATTTTGATGATTTCGTAGATTTTGAAAAAGGTTGCTGCTACCTTAACACAATTTCACACAAGAGAAGAAAAAAAAAAACACATGGGTTTCGTTTCTTGCATTTTTGTTTTAGAACATACATAACTTAATTGATTTAAAATTATCATTGTCCTACATAAGGTCCATCATGGGAGAAAAATTATGTTAAAATGTGCCATTTTTGCCGATTTCATAGATTTTGAAAACGGTTGCTGCTACCTTAACTTAATTGCACACAAGAGAAGAAAACAAACATGGGTTTCTTGCATTTATGTTTAAGAACATACATTACTTTATTGGTTTAAATACACCATTGTCTTGTATAAGGCTGGTCATGGGAGAAAAATTATGTTAAAATGTGCCAATTTTGCTGATTTCTTAGATTTTGAAAACGGTTGCTGCTACTTTAACACAATTGCACACAAGATAAGAAAAACACATGGGTTTCTTGCATTTTTTGCTTAAGAACAGACATTACTTTATTGGTTTTAAAACATCATTGTCTTACATTAGGCTGGTCATGGGAGAAAAAATATGTTAAAATGTGCCATTTTTGCTGATTTCTTAGATTTTGAAAACTGTTGCTGCTACTTTAACACAATTGCATGCAAGAAAAGAAAAAACACACGGGTTTCTTGCATTTTTGCTTAAGATCATACATAACTAAATTGGTTTAAATACATCATTGTCTTACATTCGGATGGTCATGGGAGAAAAATTATGTTAAAATGTGGCATTTTGGCAGATTTCCTAGATTTTGAAAACGGTTGCTGCTACCTTAACACAATTGCACGCAAGAGAAGAAAAAACACATGGGTTTCTTGCATTTTTGCTTAAGAACATACATTACTTTATTGGTTTAAATACATCATTGTCTTACATTCGGATGGTCATGGGAGAAAAATTATGTTAAAATGTGCCATTTGGGCAAATTTCTTAGATTTTGAAAACTGTTGCTGCTACCTTAACACAATTGCATGCAAGAAAAGAAAAAAAACACACGGGTTTCTTGCATTTTTGCTTAAGATCATACATTACTTTATTGGTTTAAATACATCATTGTCTTACATTCGGATGGTCATGGGAGAAAAATTATGTTAAAATGTGGCATTTTGGCAGATTTCTTAGATTTGGAAAACGGTTGCTGCTACCTTAACACAATTGCACGCAAGAGAAGAAAAAACACATGGGTTTCTTGCATTTTTGCTTAAGAACATACATTACTTTATTGGTTTAAATACATCATTGTCTTACATTAGGATGGTCATGAGAGAAAAATAATGTTAAAATGTGCAATTTTGGCCGATTTCTTAGATTTTGAAAACGGTTGCTGCTACCTTAACACAATTGCACGCAAGAGAAGAAAAAACACATGGGTTTCTTGCATTTTTGCTTAAGATCACACAATACTTCATTGTTTTAAATACATCATTGTCTTACATTAGAATGGTCATGGGAGAAAAATTATGTTAAAATGTGCCATTTGGGCAAACTTCTTAGATTTTGAAAACGGTTGCTGCTACCTTAACACAATTGCATGTTAGAGAAGAAAAAACACACAGGTTTCTTGCATTTTTGTTTAAGAAAATATATCACTTTATTGATTTAAATATACCATTGCCTTAGATTAGGATGGTCATGGGAGAAAAATTATCTTGAAATTTGCTGATTTTTCATAATTTTGCTAAAATCCAGATTACAAGTACCCCACCTCCCAATACTAGTTTCATTTTCGTGTACGAGTTATCATAATACAATTGTTAGTATATCATTTATTAAAGCCAAGATCATTCTACAGAACTGATATACCAAATTAACTATTTAAGTACCATGGCACAAAGTCTTTGTTAATCAAAATAACCAAAAATCAGCTTTTTAGTAGCATTTACACTGGAAAATGAGGTAAAAATGATTATTTTTTTTTCATCTTTACACTTTATTCTCCCCGTCATCTGACATACAGAGGGTCGGGGAGGGCCATCCCTCTGCATGCCTTACAAACTACAGTAAAGGTATTTTATTGGTTGATTGTATCTCTAGCTCACCCCTTTCATGCACCTTCCATGCAATTTCAAAATCAAAAGCTGTTTTGAAACAGTTTAAACAGCCGTGAAGGCACCATTCAGTAGTCTGGTTTTATTTGTCTAAAGGATTCTTATAGCTTGACCAGTTTATTTGTTGGTGAGTTTTTGTGGCTTTTAAGTCACATAAAATAACCATATTCAACCTTACAGTTGCACTGAGTACACAAACATGTTAGGTAAAATATGCTGATTGGTGCCCTCCCGGCTGTGATATACATGTAATATGTGTTAAAGGACAAGAAAGGTTAAGGAAACAGTATATAAGCATACAATCAAAGCATTACTGCACCTACCCTCTATATTCAGACAGTTGGGTTGAGTTGAACAGCACAGACTTTGCTCAGACTAAAATAAGGGACAGTAATATATACTCAAGGTCTGTATGGCGTTTCACTATGTTGCCACCTGACAATCACCCTGCTCCCTATCTTAAGGGTTCCATTTGAGGCAGAAATCCAATGTGTCTGAATATTTAGGGCGTGTGTCTGAATATTTTGGGAAAATACCATTAGCGCCTAGCACAGGATGACAGGAGTGTCAAATGAAAAAGATACATTTTAAAAAAAAAAATGACAAAAAATGTGAATCTCTGACAACCTTTTCCTCTCACAGCATGGCAGCGCGAATGAGCTTAAGTTTATGCAATAAATTTTGTTATTAAAGTAGGGGTTTGCTTTTGTCAAGGGTTATAAATGTTTTAGCTCAATGTATTGTATCTATCAGATCTTTGTACTTGGTCCATGTGTTTTCAAATATATCTAAAGAGCCTTTTCTGGTAGCTGTATGTTGCATTAGCTTATAAAAGTATTTTAACTTATTTTGCAGTGCCACTATGGATAGGGGGTGGTTGGTGCGTTTTGCAGCATATATGTAATACTTGATAATAACAAAAATATGCAATTCTGCTGTTGAGTATGTTTTCCCTATGTTAAATATAAATAATTCTTCAACAAATGTCAGATTAATATTGTTATTGTTGAGCCATCTTTTGAAGTCTCCAATTAGATTTTGAGATTCCTGGCATTGCCAGAGCATGTGATTTATTGTTTCTTCCTCTTCACAAAAACTACACCTGGGGCTCGGTACATACTTCATGTTATACAGGTACTTTTTAGTTGGCAAAATTCGGTGATTTATTCTTGTTTGAAACCATTGCTTTTTTGTACCTAATGATAGGTTAAAAGGAAAAGAATAGATTTCTTTCCAAGTTTTTTTCTTCAATATTGTAAACATGATTCCATTTATACTGGGATGTAGGTTTAACTAAATTTTGATTTAGAATTGTATAAAAATCTTTTCCACCCTTCTTTGATTTTATTAAAAGGTGTATACTTGCAGGCAGCAATGGTGTATGCAGTTTTTTAGAGAAACTTATTATATTATATATTCTTGCATGTGCCATTATTGCCTGCTTTAAACCTAAAAATTGAACAAAATTAGTTTTTATATTATAAGTATGTTCAAATTCATCCTGTGAAAGAAATTCACCATTTTCGTGTATCAGATCATTTATGCTCTTTATTCCCTGCTGATCCCACTTTTTTTATATATATTGGTTGGTTGCCAATCTTAATCTTATTGTTATAGAAAATTGGACTTGAAAGAACAAAATGTTCAGTGTCTCCACCAGTAAGTTGGAGAATATCTGAGTATGTATGTAGTACATCAATCCAAAATTTTATTTTTTATCTTATTTTGAAGAGCATTAGTATAACATCTTCCAAATACAAATAATCCTTTGAAGTTTATTGTATTGTCCATGACAGATTGCCAAGGGCTGTTCGATAAAATGACTCTTCTTAACCAAGTTAATTTCATACTATCTATAAATGCTTTCAGGTTTATCATTCTAAGACCACCTTCACAATACTGTTTTATAACAACATTTTGTTTAATTTTTGCTGGGCCATTCCACAAGAAGTCAAAAAATATATTATTTAATTCCTTAATTGTTTGTTCGGCTGGATTTGGTATTGAAATAAATAGATGATTTAATATAGGGAGGAGAAGTGTTTTTATAACTGTTATCTTACCTAAAGGTGTAAGATATCGTCTGTTCCAGAGTTTAATCAAGGATCTGATTTTTTGAATTTTTTCTTTAAAGTTAATCTGTTGCATTTGTTCTAACTCAATTAGAAAATTTATCCCTAGTAGTTTAAAGGCTGTTTTCCCCCATGATAGTTTCCACCTTGTTTTGATAGATGCTGTACTATATTTGTTAACCCCTATCCATACAGCATGAGTTTTTTTTCAAAGTTAACTTTTAGACCTGAAAACTGTGAATATTCATACAATACATTGAGCGTTGCATTAAGTGATTTACTTGTTCCGTCTAAAAGAAATAGTGTGTCATCAGCATATTGAGAAAGTTTATGCTCTTTGTCGTTTACAATGATGCCACTTATGTTCATGTTATTTCTGATCATTATTCCTAAAATTTCAGCACAGAGGATAAACAGAAAAGTGGATACCGGATCGCCTTGTCGGCATCCACGACCTATACTGAAAAATGATGACAGGTTACCACATTGGTTCACGCTCAACTTGACATTGTTATTAAATGTTTTTATCCAAGAGATAATAGATGTACCAAAACCAAAAAATTCCATAACTTTATATATAAACGACCAGGATACTGAGTCAAAAGCCTTTTCAAAATCTACAGAAAGTAGTAACCCTGGTATATTGTTTTCTTCAGTATATTGCATTATATCATAAATAAGTCTGATGTTTTCTCCTATATATCTGCCAGCAATGAATCCTGTTTGGTCGGTGTGTATCAGTTTATGTAGTGTGCCCTTTATTCTGTGTGCGATGACTCCAGAAGCAATTTTGTATACACAATTGAGTAAAGAAATCGGTCTATAATTTTTAACAAACTGTCGAAAATGAAAATTGTTGGTTGCCATGGCAACGAGCTTTAAATCAAAGAAATATTGTACCAGTCAGTGTTTGGTGACAAGTACTACATGATAGGCAAAAAAAATTACGATTTCTGTTACTATGGATGTATCGCCATTTGCATGGTGCTTAGCAAGAGCTGTACTTAATATCTGGGGAAAGAATCTGCAATCTAAGTTTGATAAAGCAACAATTTGATGAGGCTTCTGTGTAAGATTTTTGAAACTCTAAAGATTGATCAAGAGTCCCATGCTGATAACGAAAGCCATTGAATAAAAAATGTGTTGGTGTTATAAACCGGTAGGTCGCTAATGTTATGTGCACACTCCTTATATTGCGACAAGTCTCAGCTATATTTGCTTTTAGCATTTGGGCATGCCTGAATAAGTTACGAACATTTATCAATTTATTACCATTTGCAGCTGGGTTTCATCTTTTATTATATAAAATTGGCCTCTCTGATGTGCATTTTACAGTGTGCTACTTGATCTAAAGTTCAAATACTGGCACATTATACAAAATAGAAAAATACTCCTTGCAGTTTGTAAAAAACAAATCAATTTTCTATTAACTAAATTCAAAGTATAGGCCCAATTGAAAATAAAACATCGTACCTATTCTGAAGAAGCTATTTTGCATTCAGTATCATCATGTCTCTTTTGTTGAATTTGATGTAAAATGTAACGTATGTTACACTTTAAGGACTTAACTATACCTTCAAAAATGCATGCTGCAATAAGAGATAATTCTGAAGATAAGACTAATGAAAGGCTGACAGTAAACATATATCCAAAATTAATAATCACTGAAACTTGTAACATATACTGAACTACTAAAGAAACCTGACACTTCTTACTTGCTTAAAACTCGTGTATAACAAATAATAGACCTAAGCCTTATTGCTTATTTTAATAACAATACATTGGAAAGTATTCTTCTAAAATATATTTATCAACTATTTAGCATGACGTCACGACGTCAAAAATACCGTTTTTATCACTTTTGCCTCGGTAGTGTATGTCTAGATATTTTTTTGATTTTTTTTTCATGTATGCAAGGCCAATACCAGTACAGACAAAAGTGCATTTTAAAAATTTGCAGTTTCTTGCTGTGACGTATAATATGGAGGTTTTAATTTGTGCTTTTGACGTTATTTAAACGGAAGTGTCTTTTTTCCTTTGTTTAAGCTTTTTTTTAGAAACTGAAATGACTTGAAGTCAACCAATCATTAAAAGAGAATGCATTTCAAAATATTAGAACTTGTGTTCGCGTCACGTTAAAGGGTAAAAACGGAGTAAGCCGAATTTAACGCCAATTAAGAAACAACAAAAACTATTCATAGTAAGCGTGTTTTCAACTTTTGTCGCCGTTAGATTGTGCTATCTACCTTGTTATAGTGCCAATTGGCTACACTTTACTTTAATCGCGTATGAATTTCAAGCTTTGCAGTAAACACACATCAGCATGTAATTTTAACGCCTGGCGTCGCTTATGGACGTAGGCAGCAACTACGGAGTTCAAAAACACTGAAACATTGTCAAAATGCATTCCAAACATCATAAAAAATGAATAAAAGTTTATAAACTGACAGTGCTTTTTAAAAGCTTATAAAACGCTGATAACGTAAAATTGACGTTAAGAAAATGACAATAGGCTTTTGGGTTGAACAATGCACGCATGTTTTATTTCAATGCCCAGAATATGTCAATGAAATAACAAAGAATCACACTATAGCGGTTTCTGGTGAATTTTGCGCGATTTCTTTGTTCTTGTGAAAATTGATTTTCGGGGTTACGTGACGTTTTGATAGCTGACGTCTGAAATTAGTTCATATTTTCAAATAAACCTAATGCATCTTCGTCTAAATTTGTTCAACTTTACGCAATGAAAAGATAAGTGTGCATCGTATTCATTTATTACCAAAAAATTGACACACAGTATGTGCCAGGTTTCTTTAGTAGTTAAGTATATATCATCATAAAATATCATGGAAACCTTTTTTAAGATGAGCAAAATATCCGAAATTTATATTTCAAATTAGCCGCTATATTCTATAAAGTATGTTAAGATCTTATGTCTAGCTTTATATATCAGAAATGGAGTTGATGATCTTAAATATAGTTTGTCCGCTCATAAAAGTGAGCATTGCAGATGGTCAGAGGCTGATATTACACTATATGGGCATTTTTGTCTTTTTACATGTTGGCCATCTTGAAATCATAAAAATGGCGGTTGGGACCCAAGATATCGACTGTTAACATCTTGATTCTTAACCAGGGATATCCAATGAACAATATCATATCACTGCCAGGGAGCCCTTAGGGGGTGCATGGTGATCCCTCCGGGCACATGGACTAAATTGTATTGAAGGCCATACCTATACCTGTATTATTGAATCTAGCGAATGGCAATTTTGAGCATGTACTTGTAGAGAAAAATCGCAAATTTGCAGAAACAAAACCTCCTTTACGAGTTAATTTCCTTCATATTGACCAAAAATTTGCTAATCTGTGAGAAGCTTCAAAGAAAACTGTTTTCCCACAAAGCGCCACGAGTAATAAGTTGCAGCAGACGACAATTTCAAATGTTGCTGCTTTTTCAAAAATAACAAATAAGACATGCTATTTCATGAGAATCGTCTGTTGGCAGACGGTTCTCGTGAAATCTCGTTAGGTAAGATGTCGCATGAAATCAGGTTAGGAAAGATGTCTCAAAAATAGTTAAGGGTTTTACAGGGAGCGCAGTGGCTCAGTTGTAGAGTGATTGACTCGAGGCCAAGGGGCCGCGGATTTGAGCCTCACCGGCGTCACTGCGTTGTGTCCTTGAGCAAAGCACATTAATCCTAGCTTAGTAATGGTTCAACCCAGGAAGACCCGTCCCTTTATAACTAAAAATTGTTGATCGAACGAAAGGAATCAAATCAAACAAACAATTAAAATGGTTGACGTTTCAAGGAAACTGTTTATTAATGCCATCAGATAGTCAAACAGTTTGACGCTAGATCAGGCCCGACGGTTTACATCCAAACTGCCTTTCAAAGGTTATCGCCAGATTACGCTAGCAGACATAGACTCACGGAAACTAACCGTAAATGACTGAAAAATTGTTAAATGGAACATGAAATTGACGCCAAATAACTGATCGACACGAGGAGAACCCCTAAGCATTTGAAATGAACACCCTGTTAGAGTAATTTCCCTATGATTAGAATCAGCGCCCTTGGTATTCAAGGCGCCCTCAAAAAGTATAATACGGTAAATGTTTTAAAATTTCAAACATAAGTTACCTGATAAGTAGGCATAGACAAACAGCGCAGACCCAGATCAGACTGCTTCTGACGAAGCAGTCTGATCAGGGTCATCCTTGTTTGTTATTCAAATATGCATTTGACTTCCAGCCTTGAAAGAGAAACCAGCGGCCTCTCCCCCTAATATATACAACGCCGACAACTTTACATACCTGACGTACATATAGGTCATGCCAGGTTTAATTCGGTGCCAAGGCGCTGGAATGATTTTGACCGGACATAACATGTTACAGTTTCGATCCAATGTCGATCTAATGTAGGTCCAGAGCTGTGTGCGCTTGAGCAGTCTTGAACCGACTAGGGTCACTGGTAATGAGAATTAATTATTGAAAGAGAGAGATAGTTGTGCTCCGCCTGAGAAAATGTTTTTTTTTATTAGATATAATATATGTAGAATCTAAAAACGGAATTACATGACCGCCATGATGTCTTACTCATGCACCGCCATGATGTCTTACTCATGCATGCATATTTTTGTATGATACCTCTTATTGTTAACTATTTTGACCTAGAGTGAAATAAAGAATAAAATAAAGAATATATAGGCAGGGTTACCATTAATGACCCTCGATTCCATCAATGCATTTACCGTTACAGTCACGCCTCAAAGCGTTTAGTGGAAGTATAGTCTCTCACCAACTAGACTTCTAGCTAAAAAAGGTCCTGCCCGCCCCCCCCCCCTAGGGAATTTCGCAGACATATCCTATCTTGAAGAAAACTTCAAGCCGCATCTTTTAAGAGATGTTTGCACTCTGTGCTCCGGGGCGTTAGTCTCTGACAGCCTGTCACATATGTTACTGTAACAAACTAAGGAAAAAATCAAAATTAAAGTTTGAGCTACAGATAGAAGACATTGAACCATCTAATTATTCAAATTTCTTATGTAGTTTGCAAGCTGGATGCCTAAGCTACATAAAAGCTGCATTTTTAACAAAATTACAGCCTTCAATGGTGTTATATGCGTTACATAGATTAAATTTCCCTTTAAAAGTTAAAATCGTGACTAACATCAATCATTTTACAGACAATTTGTGCATTTTTTAAAGTGTTTTTAATCTTAGTTTACTAAAATACTCATTTGACTACCAGAAAAAACAAAGTTTGCTTTTCTATCTCAAATACATTGTTTTATATGAGCTATTAAACAACCCTTACCACAATTTTTAAGTATCCAATTTTGGTATCTATTATTGAAGAAAAATATATGAAAATATTTGACGCTCGTGGATATCTTACATTTTTGGCACTGTCTTGCTAATGCAATAAAGAATCATACATTTGCAAGTTTGACATAAGGATCAGAGCACTTATTAAAGTATGTAACGTATGTTACATGGCATAATGAATGAGCTAGGAAATTTTCTTGGAAGTAAGAGATGATATTTCAGAAAAATACCGTTTTTCACATGTTTTCCTATTAATCTCTGGCCTCTGGTGCCTTAGTCTTAGTAATTACAGTCATTGCTGATAACAAGCCCATGGAATTGTGTTACCTATGTTATATAAAACCTTTTTAATCACATATTTCCTTATGCCTATAATATTAAAATATATAGACATATAGATAGAAAATAATAGTTCTCATTTAAATCACACAATTAAATAAATATTCCTATTAAATATAATTATTAAAAAACAATCTTTATTCAAGTCACCCTCACAATGACTATCATTGTGTCTGCTTCTATGGCAAAATAATCACCCATTTCATCACAACCAGTAGAATCATGGCATTGTATTAGGACTGCAAACTGAGTACAATCCTGATCCTCTCCACCCCTTTGTGCAGACATATCCTACCTTAAAGAACAATTCAAGCTGCATCAAATAAGAGTTATTTGCACTCTATTAAGTAGGGGTTTAGCCTGCAATGGTATGATACGTATGTTACCATATCAATTTAAGAATAAATTAATTGAAAGTCTGAGAAACAGAAAGAAGACATAAAACTATCTATTTATTTGAATTCTTCATGTAGTTTGCATGCTGAATACCTTTGATACATAAGAAAAGATTTTTTAACAAATATACAGCTTCCTATGGTGTTATATGTGTTACATTAATTAAGATTACTTTTTAAAATTGGTAATTGTGACAAACATCACTTATAAGCATTTCGTGTGATCGTCCTCTTTTGCCATCAAAAGACTTAATTTTCTTTGTATGTGTGGTCAGTGCCAGCGTCAAACTAATTGACTCAGCTATAACTTGAATCCTTAGCATTCTTCAAAAGCAGAAACAGCATGTCAGTGTCATTGGATCAAACACCTGATTTAATATGGGTTTAATGCCATTTCACATATATGCATACAATGGAGTATGACTCTTGTATATATCTCTTCCTGTGAAGTGGCAAGAGCAATCTAACTGCAGCTGCATCTGCACCAGTGCTAGTCAAATGATAACTTTGCTCTGATTTTGCAAAATCTATGTCTCTACCGTGTACCTCTAAGAATACTTAAAGATTTCTGACATTGGTCAAACAGAAATTTGATAGGCTGCTTTTTTGCATCATTTGCCATGGAACCTATCCAGTCTTTTGGTGCTTAAGTCCTCAGGTCTTAGATCAATAGTATTTTGCTGCGCCCAAAGAACTTTATAAGTTTTCTTTAGTTACAATGTTGACTCTTGATGGTTTAGGCAGACCGTCTGAAACAATTTCTGTTACACCTTGAAAGTTATCTGGTATAAGAGAAAGAATATGAAGTTGGACATTGCCATCAATTATGTTTGCAGTAGGTTATTTTTGATGTCAGTACATTGAAGTATGTCTTAAAATAATGTTAAACCTATGATTTCTCAGTTTTTGCAGCCATATCATTAGTTGTTGCATTCAAAAGAAGGAAAGTGGACAATAGGTAGAATGGGATAACCAGTAGTTCTATATTATGCTCTATGGAAGATTTATACAGAGTAAACACGTTGATAAGGTGCCTCATTTCATGATCCATTGAAAACACTGAAATTGAAAACACTTGCCTCTGACTGTGTAATCAATAAGGATGTCACGACAATGCCCTTGCTAATTTATTATGACAGGTTATATATGTTACATCCTTTAATAAGCGCTCTTATCTTAGAAACTTAGTGAAACATTGAATTGAAAGGGTCTATTAACGCTCTGTTTATCCTGCATTGCATTGCTTTACCTGCTGTGATACATCTAGTTCGTTTATCTGAAGGGAAAGAGTTACCTCGGTTTCAGCACTTCAGAAGTACTGAGACTACAAATAAGTTATTGAATGCTTGGGGAAAGATAGTAAGTGCAGAGACATTATTAGATGAAAATATGTGGGTTGCATGTATGGAAAGGCTACATTTATAAAAGTTTACCAGCTAAGATATGATTCTTTATCACAGAAATATCAAGGTACATCAGTCCAGGTACTCATTGCTCTTAATGGCATAGTTTTCCTCCTTGTAAAGCTTTAGTCTATCTCCTACTTGCAGAGTATCTTTTGAAACACACACTCAAAGAGCAAACTATTAGGAATTCATATCAGTTTCCATAAATGGCAAAATTGGAAAGTTGATAATGGCTCATCAATTTTGAGTGGACTGGTCGTAAAATTTAATAACAGTAAATGATTGAAATATTGTGTGATGATTCTACTAGTTGGAGGCGTGTGATAATAATGATTACCACAGAAGCAGACAACGACAAACGTTCAACATGAATGTTAAATCGATGAGAATTAGTTTGGACCATTTCATTTATTGTATTGTCTTGTACAAATGTAAAACTATTTTTTCTATTTGTGGCTCTATATTTAGCATTATATGCACAGTATTAGGAAATGTGTCCAAAAGGTCATTGATAACATCTGTAAAAACAGTCCATGGGCTTGATAATTAGAAATGAATATAATTTTTAGTGTTTTGGCACCAAAGACTTATAAGTACACATTAAGTGTCCTGATCTTAAACTTAATGACATCTTGCAGATATATGAGCAAGACAGACTAAGAAAATGAAAAAAATATCCACATGCTGTAATCGCTTTTATGTGTTTTTCTTAAACGGTAATAACAAAATTCACTTCTCTGTAAAACTGGGAGTAGGGCTGTGTATTAGCTCCTATAAGACAATATATTTAAGATAGAAAAGCAAACCTGGTTTTTCCTATTCTCAATTGAGTATATGTTTGTAAAATCTAATAGAACAGTTTGTAACCAAGTCATAGAAGTTGTTTAACTAAATGACGATAGCCACAATTACAGCTTTTAAATTATAATTAGGTTCATGTAACACACATAACACCACAGTTAGCCATATTCATGTTAAACAGCTTCCATATGTAGTAAAGACATCCTGTATAAAGACTATAAGAATGTCAATTTATTAGATAATTTTAATGTCTTCTGTTAGTAGCTCAAACATTCAAATTTCTTATTCTCAAATTGATATAGTAACATATGTAACAAGCTGTTACAGGCTAACGCCCCGACTTACAGAGTGCAAACATTTCTTATTAAATGCACCTTGAATGGTTACATAAGATGTCATTTGTCTGCAGAATTCCAAAGGGGATTAGGATGGAGCAGGCCCTTACTCAGTTTGATGTCAAAATACTGGTTGATGATTTTACTTATCACGCTAACATATGTAACGCTCTCTGATCTTTAAAACTTGATGACAACTAGCAGATCTATAAGTCTTTATCATAGGAGCCAGTTTAAAATCCCTAAACAATTTAAGATATCCAACAGCTGCAAGCTTTTTCACAATTTTAGCTCAAACTTTCAAACTACATTTCCTTTATTTGATATAGTAACGCATGTAACACGCTGTTTTAGACTAACGCCCCAACATAGAGAGTGCAAACATCCCTTATTCGATGCAGCTTGAGTTGTACTATAAGAAGGAATATGTCTGCAAAATTCCCTCGAGGAGATTAAAACATTTTTATGCATATCTTGCGTAAAGACAATGAGCTTGACCCAAACAATGAAACACATTCATCAACTGCAAATATTTTTTTTAACTATTTTTACTTTAGTTTTAATACCAAACATTTCACCTTAAAACTGGGTAGGGGTAGGGTTGTTTAATTGCTTATTCCAGAAAAAATATTCAAGCTAGGGAAACAAACTTTAATTTTTCTGTTAGCCAATTGCATAAGCTAGTCAGACATGGTTAAAAACTTTTTGCAAAACACACAGAGAGATTGTAAATGTAAATGATGTTAGCCACACTTTCAAATTTTAATGGGTTATCTGATTTATGAAACGCATATGACACCTTAGGAAGCCGCAATTTTGTTCAAATGGCTGTCATATGTAGTTGAGATATCCAGTATGCAGACTATATGAATGATATTTAAAAATAAATATTTTAATGTCTTAAATTTGTAGCCCAAACTTTCAATTTACTTTTTCTTAGCTTGATTAAGTAACGTATGTTACAGGCTCCTACAGACTAACGCCCCGGAGCACAGAGTGCAAACATCTCTTAAAAGACTCGGCTTTTAATTCTCTACAAGATAGGATATGTCTGCAAAATTCCCTGGGGGTGGGAGCAAACCCATTCTCAGCCATCCGTCTAAACTAAGATGGTGTGTTTTTGTTGTACATTTCGTACTCATCTTAAATATCATCCAGTGATTTCTCCGTAGACATTCTTCTAGAGCTCGTTTGTTTGTTTATTTGTTGTTTGTGTTGGTACTTTACGCCCCAGTGAAACAATTGGTAGCTGATATCAAGTTTACTAGGCTCGGCTTTGAGAACTCGTGTTGAATCACTCGGCAAGCCTCGCGATGTCAACAAGCGTTCTCGAAGCCTTGCCTGGTAAACCTGATTTCAAAAGACACCCACCTAGTATTCTCTATGAACTTGTCCTTCGGTTTGGACAGTCAAACCTGCAAACAGACTCAAGCCAATATAGATCCATTGTAGCTAATTTTAATGCTCTTACTCATGATATTAAAATTACAGATTTTTTTTTATCAAAACAAGACTTAAAATAATTAATTTTTGTATCCAATTTTTACAAAACAAAGACTTTTAATTGGTCTGGTGTCCATCTCCAGGTCACAATCAATGCTAATATAATAACCGTTTTTGTTTTGTTTTTATATGTATGACCCTGGCTGAAAAAAATTCCAGGTGCCTCGCAAAAAAAAATCCAGGATCCTGCGCACGAAGAAAAAAATCCAGACCCAAAATTATCTTCCCGCCACCCCCTCCCCCCCCCCCCCCTTCAAAAATCAAATGGTCGCTCCCTAAACGCAGTGTTCGTTGGACCCATTGCACGAGGAATACTGATGACTCTAGTTTACGTCAAGGTACATGTCAAACGAAACGTTTTAAATCCAAAAATATTAATTTCCCTTATTATGTAATATATGTATACTTGAAAACATTTGTAAACGGAAATCTTGAAACAGCCCGACGGCGAATCAAACTCTCTTAATGCCGTTTACGTGACAACATGCACGAGACCAAGCCATGTTGGTACGTGGGCAACGTCATGCTAACATGATTCAAATAAGATATACACTGGCGTTTACGTTACCTTCCACACCGAGGCGGGGCCTAGACCATAGAACGTAATGATGTTGACCCTTTTGTAGACTGAAAATCCCTTAAAATGTTTATTGTAACACAGCGACATGCGCGGATCCAGAAAGTTTTGCCAGAGGGGGTCCAGTTCTTTTTTGATAAGGTGAAAGTGGATCCAAATAGCACTAAAAGCGGGGCATCATCGGCCCACCAGCGAAACGCCATTTAAATGGCGTTTCGCTGGCGGGCCGATGATGGCCCAACATTGAATGCTGGCTTGGCAGCTTTGTGATTTTTCAGGGGATCCGGACCAGTATTGCCAAGAAACCCTTTATTTTTGTGATTTTTCGGGGGGGGGGGTGTCGGGACCCCCTCTCCCGTCCTCTGGATCTGCACATGAGCGAGGACTTAATTCGGCATTTTATCAGAATCTGTACTGTTTGGTCTTCTGAAAAAGAAGTACGATATTGTTCGGGTATTATAAATTGTGACCCCTCAATATATATAATGGACTTTCCAGACTTAACCATATCAATATTTATAGACACGTCCACTGGTCTACAAAGGGTTAAAATATACAGTCGTAGGAATAGAACAAACTTTGAAACACGTGCAATTTTGCACATAATTTACAGTTTTACCATATCCCTAGGGGCGCTATTGGAGCGAATCTGAATGCAATTTACGTGACAACGGAATACGACCAATTGCGTACGTTGGAAGTGCTGTATCTTCGAAATTGTGCGTAGAGCTGTTTAATGCTTCATCTCACACTTATGACAGCGGCCAGCAACCTTTCCTAGTGCCCCAAAGCAATACCTCTATATATAATCAAGGACCTTCCTGACTTAACCAAAATCACGGTTGGCAACTTTGCTTTCCTCTTTAATTGCACGCCGGTGGGTCGGACTGCAGACTCTATGACGGTTCCCACTTAAATACGATGAGATGGTAGGGGCCTGAAGCTTTGGCTGTTTGTCGGGCCCACCGGGGTTTACCTCATTGATTTTTTTTGCACAGCTATTCAGTTTTACTGTTGAGTCCTTATCTTTGCTTTATCTCCTTTTTATATCTTGATTTATATGTTCTAGGAGATGATGCATTGATAAGCAAGGGGCCTTTCATTGGTTGGTGCACCGTTAAACCGGTTAAAGCCCTCCTATAAAATATTTTACTGGCAGTTCCAAGGCGGTACTTTTTGTGTGGATATATATGTGTCTTGTGTTTGCTATGCCTTTGTGCGCGTCTTTTTATATGTGCCTTGTGGTCACCTACTGGGAAATGGCTGACCTCTTGGCTCTCGTTTGTGGTGTCTAACTGTGAGTTTGTCGCCTTCCCATTCGTATCATGGGTCGGGTGTGGTACTGGACTGTATCGATTCCTGATCTTTGCACCCTTTCTTACTTTGATTATCAAAGTTGTTTTGTCTGTGCTGCGTGGCGGCCCTAAAAAGTATCCCTGCACTATAACTTAATGCTCTAATTATTCCAATCCTTAGGAGTGTGTGTACAACCTCCTTCCATTATTCCTGTCCCTGGATATCCTCTATATCTTGTACCGCATTTAAGATCACTAGATGACTGATTTTCTTACCCCGTTGTATAACTTCTGCTTTCTATATCCCTGTGGACTTGCATTAGCCATTTGGATTATCGCTTGCATTTGTTATGCCTTCCTTTGCTTTTAAGGACACATAATAATACTGACTTTTTATCTTAATAACCGGTGTGTCGATTGCTTGTCTTGAGATGGTACTTACCCACACAACTTTAATGACAAGAACTTAATTAACAAATTTTCATTATCTCCTTTTAGTTTACATTTGGCGTCCTCTGCTCGTATGCCTAGTTCAGTTAACAATTTTCAGGATATGCTTCCTACCATTAGGTTATCTCCTCTCGGGTCACCAATTATCAGGAAGTATACTAAACCATTTAGTGCATTCAAAAGAAGGGGAATGTATCCTAATGTTTCTAATTGCAATGCCAAGAGGTGTGTCTGTTGCACACATTAATGTACTAAAACTACCATTACATCATCTGTAAATGGCAGGCAATTTTCCATAAATAATAATAACGATATGGACTGAACTTCATCTGATCTGATTTATGTTATAACTTGAACTGAAATTAATTGTTGAATGCAATATGTTGGATAACTGGCCAATCCCTTAACACTAGGTTTCGTGAGCACTTTCGTAAAATGAAAAAGCCTAAAAAATTTGACACATTTCTTTATCGCCATTGCAAAAGTAATGGTCATTCACCTTTTAAAGTTGTAATTGAGCTGGTTTAAAAAATTATATATGATCCAAATTCCTCAAATAGATTAAAAAATATAAAGAGACATGAAACTGAACTAAAATGGATTCAGTTTTTGCAATCACCTTTTCCTTTATGCTTTAATGATAATATATACCATGAAGGTATCATTTTTAAAATTCAAGATTTTGATGTGTTTTTCTGTTTTGAAAAGTAAAAAACGTAAAAGTAGATCTCATATGGTAAACGTAAAAATTGCAAGCGCAAAATTTGTACTGAAAAACGCTTAAATACTTCTCTGAAGGATCTTTTTATAGCTTTAAATATTCATGGTCGGAGTGGCTTATTTTTATTTTTAAGTTACTTGCCTATTTCAGTTTTACATAATTTAGAGTTAAGGGCTAATAAACTTTACAATAGAGCAAGCAATATTTATATAAAGCAGCACTTCTTACAAGGTGTTATGTTTAACATTTCCGTAGTCTTTATATCGATTCTGAGGTCAACCATAAGCGACATTTTATCAAAATTCCATTAATTAACCAAGGTATGGGGTTTATTGATTTACATAGTATCTTTAAGGATACTTTAGTGCTTTCATCTATTCCAAATTACTTTAATAATTCTGAAACTCCTATCATGTGTTATAAATATAACAAACCAATTAGGTCTACTATATATAACTGATAAAATTGAAACTGATATAGATATAGATTCTAATACTCCTGACTCCCGAGGTTGTCAAAATTCGTATTAATTATATCCCTCTGCAGGGTATGTGATTACAGGTTATCTTGATGTCATTCCTGACGCTAGAGTTCGCAATATTAATTCTAAAGGTTCTAAATGTAGATTGCCCTCTAATATTAATTTCCCTAAATGTCGTAGAGAGATCGCTGCTTCTTTAAATGAATCTAGCAATCGCTGATGCAAAGGGAAAATGTAGAACCTGATGCCTTGATGGAATGAAAGATTAACATTTTTAAAGTTATTGATACTCGTATTTCATTTTAATCTCGTAATACACATCTTTTACCCCCTAAACCTAAATCTTCTTTTCGTCATCTTTAACGAGGTATCCAGGATTTTCATATGAACTATGTTTGGGTTCAAGCAGATAAGGCTGCTAACAATGTTGTAGTTGTTTGACGATTAATACTCTTAAACGTGAGCTTGTTGATACTTATGCCTAAAAACTGCAGTCTTCTTTGAGTGAGAGGGTGGCTGTCGATGGGCATGGTTGTCATACAGCCCTACATTTCAGTGTCAAAGCTAAAGAAAATCAAGACAAAGTACTTGCGTTGTACTGGTTACGTAAACTCCATAAAAAACACAGCAAGATTTATTGCTTATTCTAGCTCTTGTACGACAACAGAACTTTCTAAATTGTCAACCCCATGTCTTACAGCTGTAACAAACATTTTATCAAGTACTGTGAAAAGGTATATGAGAGATCCGGCAAAAACCTATTCTGCTCTATTAAAAATTCAGGTGAATTTTTAGATAAAATTAAAGCTAAAGATTTCTATGCAATCAGTTTGTCTACTTATGATTTTTCTACTCTTTACACTACTTTACCTCATAATCGAATTTTAGATAAACGTATTGATCTTATTGAAAGAACCCTCCAGAGAGAAGGCTCTCCTTACCTTGCATGTAATGACAGAAATGCATTTTTTACTATGGAAAACCCTAAAAAATATCATGCATGGTTATGTTAGGAGAGGGACTTTATGATGTCTCTGTCTGATGATAAGCACGCTGATGCTATTTATACGTTTAACACTACATCCAGATATTTGGACGATATTTTAAACATTAATAATGTTTATTTTGACAATATGGTAAGTCAAATATACCCTCCAGAGCTCCAACTTAATAAAGCAGATACCTCTGATACCAAAACTGCATTAAAAGACTTGCATTTGTCTATTTCTAATGATATTGTTTCTACCAAAATTTATGATAAACGTGACGACTTTGATTTTGAAATTGTCAATTTCCCATTTTTAGATGGTGATGTTCCTCGGTCTACATCCTCTGGAGTCTATATCTCTCAACTCATTCGTTTTGCTAGAGCATCTTGCTATATTACTGACTACAACACTCGCAATAAATTGTTAACTCAGAATCTTCTTAAACAAGGCTATCGGTATCATAAACTTCGCAAAACCTTTCTAAATTTTATATACAATTCTATAATTTGATATCTTAATTCCAAGTTAGGCTTAAATCTCTCTTGTGCCAAGGACTTTCGTAACCTGAATTCTATGGTGACTTGATGTATAACTTGAAGAAGATTGTTGGCTCTAATAATTTTTCAGCGCAGTTCATTAAAATAATTTCCCATTATTAAAAGATTGGCTATAACATTAATATATTGCAACAGAATGCATGCTTGGTGGTCAACCCAATCACGGCTGGCAACTTTTCTTTCCTTATAATTGCACGCCGGTGGGTCGGACTTCAGACTCTATGACGGTTCTGACTTAAAGACTTGTCTATTGATGAGATGGTAGGGGCTGATGCTTTGGCTGTTTGTCGGGCCCACCGGGGCTTACCTGTTGGATTTCTTTTGCTCCGGTATTCAGTTTTATTCACTGTTGAGTCCTTATCTTTGCTTTATCTACTTTTTATATCTTGATTTATATGTTCTAGGAGATGATGCATTGATAAGTAAGGAGTCTTTCATGCAAACCAAACATCTATGTGTCTTGATCCACATCATAATTAAGGGTGAGGCTGGTGCACCTTTAAACCGATTTAAGTCCTCCAGTACAATATTTTACTGACCGTTTTAAGGCAGTACTTCTTTTGTGGATCTTTTATGTGTTTTTTTCTGTCTAGTGTTTGCTATGCCTTTGTGCGCATCTGTTTATGTGTGCCTTGTGGTCACCTGCTGGGAAATGACTAACCTCTTGGCTCTCGTTTGTGGTGTCTAATTGTGAGTTTGTCACTTTCTAATTGGTATCTTAGGTCAGGTGTGGTACTACATTGTATCGATTCCTAATCTTTGCACCCTTTCTTACTTTAACAACGACACATCTGCTGGTCTACAAAGACTCCCCTTAACATAACAATGACGTCACTTGACGAATATGGCCTACTTCGAATCGAACTTTAGTTCCTACTATAGTAACTAAAATTCGATTCGAACATCGACAAACGCTACTATAGTGACGTCACGAGTCTACTAGAGATCAACGGTGGATCAGAGCACCGTTACTCTAGTAGCTTGTCTGGTTCCCTCCTCTAGACCTATCCAGTAAGATGGGTTCAAGATCTATCAATAGCCCCAAACTGTTTTTTATTTAACAAAATAAACCCTTGATGTGGTCTATTTGCGGTCCCACTTATTCGTAATTTATAATTAGAGTAGGCTATGCAGTTGATGCACACCCTTTTTGTCTACGATGAATAATTGAGACGGGGCATACAGGGCTATTCACTTTGTTTACTTGACAACTAACTAAAGGTTGCAACGGTGTAAACGTGCGCACGCATCTATTACGTAAGCACTTTATTATGAACTTAAGTTCGATTCGAAGTGGGCCTTGTCGCGTGAGTTCCAAAATAACCAGTGTATAGCCTTCATGTGACAGCCTGGGTAAGCTAACATCGGTAAGTCCCAAGGTAAAATATCAGATGTCCTTAGCCGGTGTGCAAGAAACCTGTGTTTGTATGCTTAAAGTGTAATTTTATACTAACGCGATAAAAATCCAAATCTTACGAATTTGAATCCGACTATTGGATAATGAAATAGAGTTTTTATAACAAAATTGCTTAGAGCATTCGCTGAAATTAAATTTGTATGCAAACCAAAACAAGAAAGCATTGAAAAAAAATCAAACATAACCCTTTGCGTGTTGGGTAATTGTGCATGTTTTTGGTAACATCTGCTGACTTTTTTAAGATTTACTTTTTCAAAACAAATCTTTCAGTAACACTATCACAGTCTCAAACAGTTTGGATCCAGATCAGAACCGACGTTCTGTCGGTCCTGATCCGGGTCCACACTGTTTTGCAAAGGTTATCAGCAGGCGACATATGTCGCCGCTCGCAACGCAAGAGTTAAATCCTGGTTAGTATGCTAATTGTGCCATTGGAACAGTTCAAGCAAAGTGAATAGGATTATTGGTCCCACATTGTCTGAAGTCATTACTAATACAGGGGCTCAAGAAAACCTGTCTTCGGGGGTTTGCGAACAACAAAGGCACAGACCAGCCTGCGCATCCGCACAGACTGATCAGCGCCTTTGTTATTCGCTTTTTGGAAAATATCATATCTGGATATCTTAACTTGCTACAGGTGAAATGTCAATTATCTAGCTAGTCTCTATAGCTGTGGAGATTGGTTTGAGTCTCGCTTTGTCTGAAAATCGGAGACAGCTTTTGTCGCGACGAGGCTCAAATTTAAGAATATGTGATAGACTCTGGTATTTCAGCTTTGTTGGGCTAAAAAAGAAATTTGAGTTCCTGTATTTTAATAAATATTTGTGCTGTACGTTTTGTTTTCAAGATAACTATAAAAATGAAAATATAGAAAAATCAGAATATGCCACCAACAGCCGTTTAACGAATAATAACTGAACAAAATGAATAACAAGGGATACAAAGTCTCACATGGATAACAAGGGATACAAAATCACACACATATAACAAGGCATACAAAGTATCACACGTATAAAAAAGATACAAAGTCTCACACATATACAAGGGATACAACGGATGACACATATAACACGGGATACAATGTCTCACACATATAACAAGGGATGCAATGTCTCACACATATAACAAGGGAATACAAAGCCTCACACATATTTCATGGGATACAAAGTCTCACACGTATAACAATGAATACAACGTTTCACACATATAGCAAGGGATACAAACTCAGCACCCATAACAAGGGAAAAAATGAGCAATACTTTATACTTTTGTGTTTTCAATCTCAAATTACACGTGCAGCTGGTTTTGATAAATCCGATACTTGCTAAATTGAAGAACCTTGTCCAGTCTAAAAATAATTTGGGATATAGTGCAAAGAGCGTATTTTATAATAGCCAAATCAATACTTGTATTCTCATATAATTAAGAAAAGCTTTGAGCAGGAACTGTCACACATAGGACACAAAAATAATTCCATGTATATAAATGTAACTATTTATTATAAAATGTAAATGTTAAAGATATTTTTTCTGGTGTCTTATAGTGTAAACCAATGTGCTTATACTTTCGTGAACATTTGAAAAATGAACTTCTTTTCTTAAATCTGAAATATGCACTTCTTGCAATACTTCGTAAATCCCATAACGTTGTTTGATTCGACTGTTTTCATATCTTTATATCTTTTCCTCACTTATGACACAAATATATACCATATACATTTATATGCTTGAAGCGAAACATTTTTACAGATGCTTTCGGCTCGAGATCAGTCGATAGCCAGTTTCTCAAGACAGCATGTTTTTCAATTCCATGTGTAGACTAGCCACTAGTCTGATATATTCTTTTTAATAAATGAGCCGCAGCATGAGATTTCCAACAATTGACATTATGACAAGTAGACTCGGACGAGCCTCTGCAGCCTCCTTTTAAGCTTAAGGCCCTGTCACACTATAACGTTTTAGCCAACGTATGCCGACGTATGAAATATATATCTAGTACGCTGGCATAAGTTGAAATCTAATAAAAAAAAATCAGAGGAAGCCCCTCTCTGAACTTATGCAAAGCGTACGTGAAACGAACATAGAACGTATATCTAACTTATGAGTAGCTTATTCATAACTTATTCCCGTCGTAACATACCTTATACTTGTATCAGCGTATAAAAACGTATGCCTAGCGTATCACTAGCGTTCTTGAAACGTATGCACAACGAACGTCTAACGTATGCTGAATTGTACATTTAACGTACGTTAACGTATGCATAACTTACATGTAGCGTACTTCTAACTTATGTCAAACGTATAAAACAGAACAAAATTTTGGGCCCACCTTTTCAAATGACAACGTATACCAACGTACTGTAGCGTGTTCGTAACGTATTGAGAACGTATCTCTAACTTATTCAGCGTACACCAACGTACTTGGTGAATTTTCATACGTTGGTGCTAACGTGCCTTAACGTATGCAAAACTTACCTGTTGCGTACATCAAACTTATGCCTAACGTATAAGCAATACGTCGGCATATGCTGAAGTTTTTTTATGCAAGCACAAAATTTTGGGATCTATTCGCCGTATGACAACGTATACCAACGTACAGTAGCGTGTTCGTAACGTGTTTAAAACTTATCTCTAACGTATTCAGCGTACACCAACGTACTTGGTTATTTCCTCATACGTCCGCATACGTTGGTGCTAACGTACATTAACTTATGCGTAACTTACCTGCTGCGTACATCTAGCGTATGCCTAACGTATAGAAGCAGTACGTTCGCATACGCTGTAATTTTTTATGGATGCACAAAGTGTTGGACCTCTTGACCGTACTATAGCGTATTCGTAACGTGTTTGAAACTTATTTCTAACGCACTCAGCGTATACCAACGTACTTGCTAATTTTTTCATACGTCGGCATACGTTGGTGCTATACGTCGTAGTGTGACAGGGCCTTTAGAAACTCCAAATGGTATTCAGTCAGTAGCTTAACAATCCTAAAATACTCAAGCGACTAGCAAAGGCTCTGATCAGACTGCGCGTATGTGCAGGCTGATCTGAGGCTTTGCTGGCCGCACATACCACATTGTTGGATATCTCATGCACTGGCAGCAATCAAAATTTGGTTAGATGTTCGATATTCAACATTCAACATTCAAATTTTGAATGTCGAATATCGAATATCAAACTAAATCCAACATTCAAATCGAATGTCGAATATCGAATATCAAACTCAATCCAACATTCAAATCGAATGTTGAATATCGAATATCAAACTAAATCCAACATTCAAATCGAATGTCGAATATCGAATATCAAACTCAATCTCACATTCGAATTTTGAATGTCGAATATCGAATATCAAACTAAATCCAACATTCAAATCGAATGTCGAATATCGAATATCAAACTCAATCCAACATTCAAATCGAATGTTGAATATCGAATATCAAACTAAATCCAACATTCAAATCGAATGTCGAATATCGAATATCAAACTCAATCTCACATTTAAATTTTGAATGTCGAATATCGAATATCAAACTCAATCCAACATTCAAATCGAATGTCGAATATCGAATATCAAACTCAATCCAACATTCAAATCGAATGTTGAATATCGAATATCAAACTAAATCCAACATTCAAATCGAATGTCGAATATCGAATATCAAACTCAATCTCACATTCAAATTTTGAATGTCGAATATTGAATATCAAACTCAATCCAACATTCAAATTGAATGTTGAATATCGAATATCAAACTGAATCCAACATTCAGATCGAATGTCGAATATCGAATATCAAACTCAATCTCACATTCAAATTTTGAATGTCGAATATCGAATATCAAACTAAATCCAACATTCAAATCGAATGTCGAATATCGAATATCAAACTCAATCCAACATTCAAATCGAATGTTGAATATCGAATATCAAACTAAATCCAACATTCAAATCGAATGTCGAATATCGAATATCAAACTCAATCTCACATTCAAATTTTGAATGTCGAATATCGAATATCAAACTAAATCCAACATTCAAATCGAATGTCGAATATCGAATATCAAACTCAATCCAACATTCAAATCGAATGTTGAATATCGAATATCAAACTAAATCCAACATTCAAATCGAATGTCGAATATCGAATATCAAACTCAATCTCACATTCGAATTTTGAATGTCGAATATCGAATATCAAACTAAATCCAACATTCAAATCGAATGTCGAATATCGAATATCAAACTCAATCCAACATTCAAATCGAATGTTGAATATCGAATATCAAACTAAATCCAACATTCAAATCGAATGTCGAATATCGAATATCAAACTCAATCTCACATTTAAATTTTGAATGTCGAATATCGAATATCAAACTCAATCCAACATTCAAATCGAATGTCGAATATCGAATATCAAACTCAATCCAACATTCAAATCGAATGTTGAATATCGAATATCAAACTAAATCCAACATTCAAATCGAATGTCGAATATCGAATATCAAACTCAATCTCACATTCAAATTTTGAATGTCGAATATTGAATATCAAACTCAATCCAACATTCAAATTGAATGTTGAACATCGAATATCAAACTGAATCCAACATTCAGATCGAATGTCGAATATCGAATATCAAACTCAATCTCACATTCAAATTTTGAATGTCGAATATCGAATATCAAACTAAATCCAACATTCAAATCGAATGTCGAATATCGAATATCAAACTCAATCCAACATTCAAATCGAATGTTGAATATCGAATATCAAACTAAATCCAACATTCAAATCGAATGTCGAATATCGAATATCAAACTCAATCTCACATTCAAATTTTGAATGTCGAATATCGAATATCAAACTAAATCCAACATTCAAATCGAATGTCGAATATCGAATATCAAACTCAATCCAACATTCAAATCGAATGTTGAATATCGAATATCAAACTAAATCCAACATTCAAATCGAATGTCGAATATCGAATATCAAACTCAATCTCACATTCAAATTTTGAATGTCGAATATCGAATATCAAACTGAATCCAACATTCAAATCGAATGTCGAATATTGAATATCAAACTCAATCCAACATTCAAATCGAATGTTGAATATCGAATATCAAACTAAATCCAACATTCAAATGGAATGTCGAATATCGAATATCAAGCTGAATATCACATTCAAATTTTGAATGTCGAATATCGAATATCAAACTAAATCCAACATTCAAATCGAATGTCGAATATCGAATATCAAACTCAATCCAACATTCAAATCGAATGTTGAATATCGAATATCAAACTAAATCCAACATTCAAATCGAATGTTGAATATCGAATATCAAACTCAATCCAACATTCAACTCGAATGTTGAATATCGAATATCAAACTCAATCCAACATTCAAATCGAATGTTGAATATCGAATATCAAACTAAATCCAACATTCAAATCGAATGTCGAATATCGAATATCAAACTCAATCTCACATTCAAATTTTGAATGTCGAATATCGAATATCAAACTAAATCCAACATTCAAATCGAATGTCGAATATCGAATATCAAACTCAATCCAACATTCAAATCGAATGTTGAATATCGAATATCAAACTAAATCAAACATTCAAATCGAATGTCGAATATCGAATATCAAACTCAATCTCACATTCAAATTTTGAATGTCGAATATCGAATATCAAACTCAATCCAACAGTCAAATCGAATGTTGAATATCGAATATCAAACTGAATCCAACATTCAGATCGAATGTCGAATATCGAATATCAAACTCAATCTCACATTCAAATTCTGAATGTCGAATATCGAATATCAAACTAAATCCAACATTCAAATCGAATGTCGAATATCGAATATCAAACTCAATCCAACATTCAAATCGAATGTTGAATATCGAATATCAAACTAAATCCAACATTCAAATCGAATGTCGAATATCGAATATCAAACTCAATCTCACATTCAAATTTTGAATGTCGAATATCGAATATCAAACTAAATCCAACATTCAAATCAAATGTCGAATATCGAATATCAAACTCAATCCAACATTCAAATCGAATGTTGAATATCGAATATCAAACTAAATCCAACATTCAAATCGAATGTCGAATATCGAATATCAAACTCAATCTCACATTCAAATTTTGAATGTCGAATATCGAATATCGAATATCAAACTCAATCCAACATTCAAATCGAATGTTGAATATCGAATATCAAACTGAATCCAACATTCAGATCGAATGTCGAATATGGAATATCAAACTCAATCTCACATTCAAATTTTGAATGTCGAATATCGAATATCAAACTAAATCCAACATTCAAATCGAATGTCGAATATCGAATATCAAACTCAATCCAACATTCAAATCGAATGTTAAATATCGAATATCAAACTAAATCCAACATTCAAATCGAATGTCGAATATCGAATATCAAACTCAATCTCACATTCAAATTTTGAATGTCGAATATCGAATATCAAACTAAATCCAACATTCAAATCGAATGTCGAATATCGAATATCAAACTAAATCCAACATTCAAATCGAATGTCGAATATCGAATATCAAACTCAATCCAACATTCAAATCGAATGTTGAATATCGAATATCAAACTAAATCCAACATTCAAATCGAATGTTGAATATCGAATATCAAACTCAATCCAACATTCAACTCGAATGTTGAATATCGAATATCAAACTCAATCCAACATTCAAATCGAATGTTGAATATCGAATATCAAACTAAATCCAACATTCAAATCGAATGTCGAATATCGAATATCAAACTCAATCTCACATTCAAATTTTGAATGTCGAATATCGAATATCAAACTAAATCCAACATTCAAATCGAATGTCGAATATCGAATATCAAACTCAATCCAACATTCAAATCGAATGTTGAATATCGAATATCAAACTAAATCCAACATTCAAATCGAATGTCGAATATCGAATATCAAACTCAATCTCACATTCAAATTTTGAATGTTGAATATCGAATATCAAACTCAATCCAACAGTCAAATCGAATGTTGAATATCGAATATCAAACTGAATCCAACATTCAGATCGAATGTCGAATATCGAATATCAAACTCAATCTCACATTCAAATTCTGAATGTCGAATATCGAATATCAAACTAAATCCAACATTCAAATCGAATGTCGAATATCGAATATCAAACTCAATCCAACATTCAAATCGAATGTTGAATATCGAATATCAAACTAAATCCAACATTCAAATCGAATGTCGAATATCGAATATCAAACTCAATCTCACATTCAAATTTTGAATGTCGAATATCGAATATCAAACTAAATCCAACATTCAAATCGAATGTCGAATATCGAATATCAAACTCAATCCAACATTCAAATCGAATGTTGAATATCGAATATCAAACTAAATCCAACATTCAAATCGAATGTCGAATATCGAATATCAAACTCAATCTCACATTCAAATTCTGAATGTCGAATATCGAATATCGAATATCAAACTCAATCCAACATTCAAATCGAATGTTGAATATCGAATATCAAACTGAATCCAACATTCAGATCGAATGTCGAATATGGAATATCAAACTCAATCTCACATTCAAATTTTGAATGTCGAATATCGAATATCAAACTAAATCCAACATTCAAATCGAATGTCGAATATCGAATATCAAACTCAATCCAACATTCAAATCGAATGTTAAATATCGAATATCAAACTAAATCCAACATTCAAATCGAATGTCGAATATCGAATATCAAACTCAATCTCACATTCAAATTTTGAATGTCGAATATCGAATATCAAACTAAATCCAACATTCAAATCGAATGTCGAATATCGAATATCAAACTCAATCCAACATTCAAATCGAATGTTGAATATCGAATATCAAACTAAATCCAACATTCAAATCGAATGTCGAATATCGAATATCAAGCTGAATCTCACATTCAAATTTTGAATGTCGAATATCGAATATCAAACTAAATCCAACATTCAAATCGAATGTCGAATATCGAATATCAAACTCAATCCAACATTCAAATCGAATGTTGAATATCGAATATCAAACTAAATCCAACATTCAAATCGAATGTCGAATATCGAATATCAAACTCAATCCAACATTCAAATTTTGAATGTCGAATATCGAATATCAAACTCAATCCAACATTCAAATCGAATGTTGAATATCGAATATCAAACTGAATCTAACATTCAGATCGAATGTCGAATATCGAATATCAAACTCAATCTCACATTCAAATTTTGAATGTCGAATATCGAATATCAAACTAAATCCAACATTCAAATCGAATGTCGAATATCGAATATCAAACTCAATCCAACATTCAAATCGAATGTCGAATATCGAATATCAAACTAAATTCAACATTCAAATCAAATGTCGAATATCGAATATCAAACTCAATCTCACATTCGAATTTTGAATGTCGAATATCGAATATCAAACTAAATCCAACATTCAAATCGAATGTCGAATATCGAATATCAAACTCAATCCAACATTCAAATCGAATGTTGAATATCGAATATCAAACTGAATCCAACATTCAAATCGAATGTCGAATATCGAATATTAAACTCAATCCAACATTCAAATCGAATGTTGAATATCGAATATCAAACTAAATCCAACATTTAAATCGAATGTCGAATATCGAATATCAAACTCAATCTCACATTCAAATTTTGAATGTCGAATATCGAATATCAAACTAAATCCAACATTCAAATCGAATGTCGAATATCGAATATCAAACTCATTCCAACATTCAAATCGAATGTTGAATATCGAATATCAAACTAAATCCAACATTCAAATCGAATGTCGAATATCGAATATCAAACTCAATCTCACATTCAAATTTTGAATGTCGAATATCGAATATCAAACTCAATCCAACATTCAAATCGAATGTTGAATATCGAATATCAAACTGAATCCAACATTCAGATCGAATGTCGAATATCGAATATCAAACTCAATCTCAAATTAAATTTTGAATGTCGAATATCGAATATCAAACTGAATCCAACATTCAAATCGAATGTCGAATATCGAATATCAAACTCAATCCAACATTCAAATCGAATGTTGAATATCGAATATCAAACTAAATCCAACATTCAAATCGAATGTCGAATATCGAATATCAAACTCAATCTCACATTCAAATTTTGAATGTCGAATATCGAATATCAAACTCAATCCAACATTCAAATCGAATGTCGAATATCGAATATCAAACTCAATCCAACATTCAAATCGAACGTTGAATATCGAATATCAAACTATATCCAAAATTCAAATCGAATGTCGAATATCGAATATCAAACTCAATCTCACATTCAAATTTTGAATGTCGAATATCGAATATCAAACTCAATCCAACATTCAAATCGAATGTTGAATATCGAATATCAAACTGAATCCAACATTCAGATCGAATGTCGAATATCGAATATCAAACTCAATCTCACATTCAAATTTTGAATGTCGAATATCGAATATCAAACTAAATCCAACATTCAAATCGAATGTCGAATATCGAATATCAAACTCAATCCAACATTCAAATCGAATGTTGAATATCGAATATCAAACTAAATCCAACATTCAAATCGAATGTCGAACATCAAATATCAAACTCAATCTCACATTCAAATTTTGAATGTCGAATATCGAATATCAAACTAAATCCAACATTCAAATCGAATGTCGAATATCGAATATCAAACTCAATCCAACATTCAAATCGAATGTTGAATATCGAATATCAAACTAAATCCAACATTCAAATCGAATGTCGAATATCGAATATCAAACTCAATCTCACATTCAAATTTTAAATGTCGAATATCGAATATCAAACTAAATCCAACATTCAAATCGAATGTCGAATATGGAATATCAAACTAAATCCAACATTCAAATCGAATGTCGAATATCGAATATCAAACTCAATCTCACATTCAAATTTTGAATGTCGAATATCGAATATCAAACTGAATCCAACATTCAAATCGAATGTCGAATATCGAATATCAAACTGAATCCAACATTAAAATCGAATGTCGAATATCGAATATCAAACTGAATCCAACATTCAAATCGAATATCGAATATCGAATATCAAACTAAATCCAACATTCAAATCGAATGTCGAATATCGAATATCAAACTCAATATCTCATTCAAATTTTGAATGTCGAATATCGAATATCAAACTAAATACAACATTCAAATCGAATGTCGAATATCGAATATCAAACTCAATCTCACATTCAAAATTTGAATGTCGAATATCGAATATCAAACTCAATCTCATATTCAAATTTTGAATGTCGAATATCGAATATAAAACTAAATCAAACATTTAGATCTTAAATCTCAAATAGAAATATCTCGAGTACTAATTATCAAACTCAATCCTACATCCAAATTTTGAATAGACTGCTACATTGTGCCTTTTGTAGAACATTGTCCCTCAATGCGTCAGGGATGGTGATTTACGTTGTTTTCTCTCTGGATTATAGGGCACACTTTAAAAGCCAGGCTTTAATCGGTGGGTTGGTGCATGATGCTTATCTGTAGCTGGGCCCAACGTGGCTCAAGTTGAGGTTTTCTTTAGCTCTCTGACTATCTGTGAGTCGTAAGCCCTTTTCTTTGTTTCATCATAGTGTGTTAATTTGATTAAAGTGTTTCTCTATGATGATACAGTGCAATAGTAAGAAGGCTTCCATGCGAGCTGATTATTTATTGCTCTTCAGCAGAATTTAGGGCGAAGATTTGGTACCCGGTGGCTTAGGCTGCTGTCCGTTCTAAGGCGGTGGTTCTGTTGTTGTTGATTCGTTGTTGATTGTTACTCCCATTGTGGGATTCTGTAATTGTTCTATGTTTTGTTGCACGTTACATTATGTCCATTCTGGTTTTGCAATCATCTTGATGGGGAAGAGAGAGCTGGTTGCTTTGCTTGGTTTGTCTTCCTGGTGTCTCGTGATTGTTGTGTGGCTCTTCCTCGCGGTGCCATGGGTTTGTCTGCAGTTTGTGATTGTGGTATTTTCTGATCATACTCACTTACTATTTTTCATGACATCTTCAGTATTCTGAAACTTATCTCTTCGATTCGCAAGTCATGTTGCTAGAATTGATTACTTACGTCCCAGTGAACAAGTTTTCAGTTATGTCAGGACGATGATCAATATCTGACCAAAGTGTAAAGAAAAGTTTTTGGGTAAAGGAGAAATGGAGCGGACAGCAAATTCAAGGATTAATCACATGACCTTCATTTGTGGCCTTGACATTGAGTCTTTGTAACTGAGCCATAGATTCTGCACACCATCTCCCAGAGATGAACATTTGACCAAATTTTAATGCAAATCTTTCAAAGTGTTCAAGTGATATGGAGCGGACATAAAATTCAAGGCTAAATCCAATGACCTTTAGCTGTCATAGCTTCAGTACACCGTTTCACTGAGTTGAATGTTAATGAAAATCTTTTTTTCAAGCGGTATGGAGCGGAAAAGAAAGTGCTACGTTCGGACAGACGGACGGACGGACTGACGGACAGGCAAAGGGCATTCCTATAATCCACTCTCAGCTTTGCGGCGGGGGATTAATGACCATAGATTGGGAGTTGTGATCTCTGGACCTGCAGACAAACACTTTGTCAACGGAACGGGTCGGCTTACTTTGCAAACTGATTAAGACTAATTATGGAACCAGTGTCGTTGTTCCCCTTAAATAAATTGGATTGTTCGTCTTTACCCCCACAACCCTCCATAATTTCTTATATCCACTGTTCCCCATATTCTTCTTTATTCCCATGTCCCCCTAAAAATAAATTTAGCATTTGTTTCGTTAATCCCCCCCCCCCGTTCTCCAAACCCTTGGGGTGGTATCATAATGTTAAATTGTTTTTATATGTACAGCATGCGAAACGTCGCAGGGCTGATTTTTAAAAAAATCACAAAACAGATCAAAAGTGAAACTCGATTAATGAGCCACGACATGAGAAAACCAACAATGTCGCCGTACGTTACGAGAGGACTCAGATCTAATCAGCCTAGTCTTCGCATGAAGAAAAGTTAGGTCCTTAGTTACTCGCTGAGCGCACAGCAAAGACTCTGATCAGACTGGGCGGATACTATTTCTGATCAGAGTCTTCGGTGGGCGCACACTTATTTTGTTGGTTCGTCATGCCATGGATAATTTTAATGTGTTTGTTTATTCAATCACAGGAAGAAAAAGACGTTGCAACTGTAGAATTGAAGAAAATTATATATATTACAATTAAAGGTGTGGGGGATGGGGGTGGGGGTAATTCTGAACGCAAATAAATCTTGGTATTGAATAACTTATTTGCAGGCTGCACACTCCAAATTTATATCAAACACAAAAATCAAACCACCTGTGTGTCCAGGTTGGGCTATTAGGGGCTTAAAATGGCGATGCTGTGGGGCCCGGTAACCAGTAATGGAGATACTCTAGTGAGTTATATGCAAAGTTCAGGTGCTTATCCTCGAAATATTCAAGCATGCAGGATACAGTGAAGCCCATAGGGAGGTAGGCATGGGTGTTCGGCCTACTAGGTATACCCCCGTTGGCTTGGGCTTTAAGGGCATAGATGCATAGAATGCCTATAGAAATTGCGATGTACTATGTAGTTTGGCTATATGATGGATATACTGTAACGAGTTATATGCAAAGTACAAGGAGTTTAGAGCATACATGAGGTAGTGAAGCCCATGGGATGATATGCCTTTGTGCCCTTCCTACTAGGTGTACCTCCGCTGGGTTGGGCTTTAAGGGCTTAGAAATGGCGATGTACATGTATTGAGGCTGCGCGACTGAACTGTGCATATAGCCCTCTTAAGCATGTTGAGTATCCGCGTAGAATGATATACACAGGCCTAACTCCCTATGGGGTTAACAACCTCCTGTATGCTCGAAATTTCAGACGATGCGCACCTGAACTTTGCATATAACTCTATAATATCTGCATCCAACCAGGCCCCACTACATCGCCATTTCTAAGCCCTTTAAGCCAACTCCCAACGGGGGCACCAATAGTAGGCAGTAGGCAGGACACCCAGACTAACCTCCCCATGGACTTAACTACGAATTATCCGAGACTGCGCACCTGAACTTTGCATATAACTCTATAGTATCCCCATAACTGGTTAACAGGTCCCACTACATTGTCATTTCTAAGCCCTTAAAGCGCAAATCCAATGGGGTACACCTAGTAGGCAGTAGGCAGGACACCCAGACCTACCTCCCCATGGTCTTCACTCGAAATTCCCGAAGCTGCGCATCGGAACGTTGCATATACATGTAACTCTCTATAACATCCCTATTACTGGCTACTGGACCACTTCACGGTGACAGAGAGTATCGAACTAGCAACCTCTAACAATTTGAAAACGCGTCACCTTCATACCAAGTTAAAGTCATTTTCCAACATCGCCCAGCCTCAACACAAATAAGCAGTACGTTGTTGTTCATTTTTGTATGCCGTCGCTAAAAAACAGTGATTATGAGTGAGGCGTTTTAGTTGGGAACAAGACAGTTCACCAACAAGACAATTCACCGACACGTTTTTGAAGACATGTCACTGAGAGAATTGAAGACAGTTCACCGACACTTTTTAAGACAGTTCATCGACACATGTGCTTTATATGTAACTGACCTATGGCTGGAAAATAACTGTTAATTTTGAGGAATTATGGATCATTTGTGATTTGAAGTAAAAACAAAAGTAGATACATTTGGTAGAGAACAATGGCAATTGCTGCCAGTATAAGATAGATAGAACTATTTCTTCCCACTAATGTACATTTATGTTTCTGCTGTGCCGCATCATTGGGATCATGGACTTTGCAATTATTGTTGGTTAACAAGGCGATTTTTGTTTGCTTGATTAACAAATAATAGGCAGATCTTTTGATGTTACATGAAGCTAAACTATTGTTGTTTTCTTTTCAACTAGGACCAATCCAGTATATACAGATAATGTAATGATCTCTCTATATGCATTAGGCATATATATGTCTAATAAAAAGATCAAAGTGCCACAGAAATCATTCAACTCCAATAATTTTATATTAGTCATGTGTTTAATAGTATCCCAAATGATAGTAAAACATGTGACATTCATTATAAATACAATATAAAATTTGTCGGTGAACTGTCTTCAATTCTGTCGGTGAACTGTCTTTAATTCTGTCGGTGAACTGTCTTCAAATGTGTGTCTGTGAACTGTCTTGTCGGTGAACTGTCTTCAAATGTGTGTCTGTAAACTGTCTTGTCGGTGAACTGTCTTGATTCATTTTAGTTGACGTCAGTATATATCGTATCTGGAAACAAATTTATTATAAAAAATCTAAAATAAAGGTTGACCAAAGAGACAAAATATGGTGTATACATCTGTTTGTCAGAAGCTTTTGGATCAGCATTATGGCGAGAACAGTCTCTGCAAAACTTTGTGGCCAGATGTGGGCTTGAACTCATAACCTACCCCAAACTTGCGTAAGAAACTCCCCTCCGATTGGGCTCAAACCAAACAAACATTTGCGGAAATTTCTCCAGACATTATTACATGTACCTTCTTTACATGTACATGTAGGTTTAATATACCATTTGAGTATTTTTCTACTTATCACATGACTAATACGCAGGCTCATGAGAGCCTTCTATGCGTGTACAAACACACACAATCCAGTAAACATCTGTAAACGTGCCACCTTCGGCCCGCTAGCGAAACGCCATACATATAGGCCACTGGCTGGATATGGTTTACCTCCCCCCCAGGGGGAATTTTGTAGACCATATTTTTCTTAAAGCCCAATGTCTTGCAAGGATTTTGCACTATGTTAGCCCTCGGACAATGGCAGCGTTAAGCTGTAACAGCCTGTTACATACGTTACCCTACAAAAATTTGATAATTAAAATTCTTTTTAAGACTTCAGAAAAGTGCAAAAGATAAGGTAAGATTTCCAAGCTGGTTATATTTTCTAACTAAGCTATTACTAGGCCACAGATAATGACATTTGAAAACAAATAAAGTCACCTCCTATGTAGTCTATGTTACATTTTTTCATTGAACCCCCCTTTTAAATGATAAATGCATCTAATATAGTTTGTCTTAAATTTTATTGAAACCAGTTTATGTTCATTAATTTGAAACTACATTAAAGATTTTTTATTTACCTTTTCAAAACTGCAAGCATTACGTTTCTATCTTATATACTTTTTGACTTATTTGATGATGAACATGGTACCCCCCATATCACAGAAAAATGTAAAATGTAATTCTCCAGACCTCACGATGGCTATAGACCCCACTTCCCTCCAGGGGGAATTTCGTGCACTATGATTTCCAGATACTACATTATATAAGCCGCAAAATGAAATATGTTAGCCCTCTGAGAGTGGCAGCGTTAGCGGGTAACATCATGTTACGTACGTTACCCGCAAAATAACATTGAATTTTCCCGATAATGTCTCCGACTTGACATGTTCACACTTTTTTTAAAGTCTGGCACAGGTTTAAGAATTTCTTATAGCACAGTTACATAATTTAAGCATTTATTTTATAAATGTTTCGAGTTTTTGCCGTTGTATATGTTACTTAGTCTTTCATCTGTTATTTCCAAGTATCAGTATGGCAGTTATTGACTATACATGTATTACATCTGTCAATGAATATAGTAAATCTATAAGGCTGCTATTCAAATGAATAAAAGTTCCTTATTATGGTGTCTTACACTATTTTACAGCCCAGGTTACATACGTTACTCTCTGAATACCATTAATATTCAAGATATGGTCTCCAACAAGACCTGCTTGTACTTATTTGCATGCTGGCACAGGTCCGTGTACTTCTTTTTACTCGGGCTCATTTGCTGAGGAAGTAACTCAAAACATAAACTACCCTCCTTTCTTTTATAGAGACATCAAATATAGTTTACATAATACTCATGGAAAGTTTGTAACATTCAGTGCAATGTGCAAGTAACAACTTAAAAGAAAACCCATTAGGTAGAAGTTCTAGAGCAAATCTTCATATATTATCCAAGGGTTTTAAAGAATTTTCCTATACAACTTTTTACTCCTCTATCAGATTTATCTTGCACGGATTTTGCAATATGCTAGCACTCTGGTAATGGCACCATTACCCTGTAACAGCCAATTATATATATTACCCATTAACATCTTTGATAATTTTAGTAAATGGCATGACTTCTGAAAAGTGCAAACCATAAGGTAAGATTTCCAAATTGGCTATATCATCCAAGTAAGCTACTTTTGCATCACAGATATGGACCGTTCAAAACAAATATGCACCCCAAAGTGTTACGTATGTTACTTTTTTCATTATTCCTATATAAATGATTTATGAAACTAATACAGTTTGATATTTTTAATGTGAATGTGCTTACTAACTCATTTTGTATTAAAGAATGTTTATGTACCTTTTGGAAACTGCAAATATTATGTTTCTGTCCTTTATATGGTTTGAGTTGTTGAGTTTTGAACATGGTAACCCCATATCACACAAAATATGAACTATAATTCTGTGGCTCTTTTGTTAGGGTACAATCACGATTTCTTTCACCCAGAGGTACTCGATTTCCTTCCCATTTATTTTTCACACATTTTGTCCATATCTGGAAAGTCTCACTTGTTTTCATGGGAAAGACTTGATAGTTCAATCTTTGTATGTACATCTTAAGGACAGAAAAGCAGGGTGGAGGTAAGCTCATGTTCATGCCATTTGAAATAGTCAGTATATGTGTATGGCTTTGGTACTTTTTTCAGAAACATGTCGTACTGCAGCATATTCACAATTACATAAATAGCACATGTTAGGGCTTCATATCACTGATGAGTGCCTAGAGCAATTCTTTATTTGTTTTCCTACCCTTCTTAGAATGTTGATGAACTAGTGGGGGAGGGGTTCTCTATCAGTTTGATAGGAATAACCTTTCCGTGGTACTAACACATCGACACATTGGTAGTGTCACAATCTGTTAAACAGTGTATTACTGTAGATCTCTTCCCCCATATTCTGGCCAATGCTGTTGATATTCAGAAGCTGCAACTTTTGTTGCATACCATTGTTGAACAAAACACCCAGGTTATCATCTGCGAGAATGTTTGTAAGACTTTATAGACTGCTGCTTATACATTGTATATTATGTATCAATGACAAAACCAACATGCCCTGCCTTTAGTGCCTGGATGAATACTGGTGCCATCAGATCCATGAAGGTGACAGGAAAAGCTATTATGCTCTGTAGTTATGGCATTAACATCAACGTCATGGCCAATCTAATGTTGGTTCAATGTGTGATTGCAAGCCATGCTGAAATTTGGACTTGTCAGTTTTGGTGGAAATTCTATCAGGAGTTGTCAGTGACCATGGTACAGGTCCCAGAAGAAACAGCAGTGTCAACTCAAGGTCAACATTATGTCCAATAGAAAGAAGGTCATGCTTACCAAAAAGGCTCCTTTAAGCTCTCATCTGGCTGTTTACGTTTTGTAAATTGAGCAATTTCTTCTTGCTTGACCTCGCAAGCATCAAAACTGTATTAGCTTGTAGCATTTTATGGGGCATGTGAAGGACAGATTTTTTAAAGTAAAAGTGAGACAATGAAGTCTGCAACAGCCTTCCTGCCAATGTCATCAGCCTCAATAAGATCCTTAGCTATGCCAGGCTTAGCAGGCACACCGAAAGACAAAAAGTACAGTCCAATGTCTTCAAAACTAGAACTAAAAGGATTGGTGAAGCCTGAAACTGCCTCTAGTACTCATTCTACTTTGCATCTGAGCAGATTGAATATTTCATTTCAGTGCACTGAAGAGTTGTTTCACTATATTGAGCTCTGATGTGATGAGTAATACACCATTCCATCTGTAGTACGAAGCGTAATTCTAGTTGCTGAATAATACCTCTTTATTGTTTGCCTGATAGTTATGTCAAAAACATTTCTTAAGCAAAGAACCAATGGTTGTGACACACTAAACCCATTTTGTTCGAGAAATTCTTTGCATCTGCGATGTGTATCAAATTTATGAGTGTAATCAGTTACACAGGTACATATTGTGCGTAGTTGTTGTGATCGTTTTTTCAATGAACATTGGGAACAAGGCATACCGATAGAGATGACATGCAATTCAAAGTTGTTTTCTTTTTAGCCCTAATCAGTGTCAACACCATCTGAATCATACCCATATACCTTGCCCAGTACTGAGCTGTTTCACAGTGACTGTCTTTCAGAACTTCCAATTTGAATGCATGGTATCTATACTGTTTATGTGAGCAAACAGCGAAGGTTGATAGATCGCATTATATTATTAGTTTAAGTCACCATAAATTGATAAGGAACTTCAATTTATTTCAGTCTTATAAATTTTCTAAATTCTCTGACAGACTTTATACATGTGTAGTCAACAACTTCTATACAGATACTCAGAATAACTTATGTATCATTTGGTAACACACATAACAGTTAAAACTCAAGGCATCTATTAAATGAATACTTAAAATAGGTAAACCTTGTTAAAAGAAGTACATAAACCTGTGCAAACAAGCAAATAAGTATAAACAGGGCTTGTTAGAGACATTAACTTAAATGTTCAATGCTATTTTGAAGGTAACATACATAATATGGACCTGAAAAACAGTGTAAGCGACCATGATAAAGAACTTTAAATCATATAAGTAGCAGCCTTATAAATTTACTATATTCTGTGACAGATGTAATACACGTATAGTCAATAAATACCATACTGATACTCAGAAATAACGCAGGAAACACTAAGTAACGTATACAACGGTAATTACTCAAGACATTTATAAAATGAATGCTAAAAATATGTAACTGTGTTATAAGAAGTTCATAAACCTGTGTCAGCATGCAAATATGTACGAACATGTCATGGTTGAGACATTATCAGGGACGTTTAATGCTATTTTTTTTGGGGGGGGGGGGGGGTAACGTATATAACGTGCTGTTACACGTTAACGCTGCCACTCTCAGAGGGCTAACATCTTTTATTTTGTGTCTTATATAATGTACTTTCAGAAAATCATAGTGTACAAAATTCCCCCGGGGGGGGGGGGGGAGGGGGTCTATAGCCAGCTCAAGGCCTAATATGGCGCTTTGCTAGTGGGACGATGGTGGCCCGATCCAATGGCGTTTCGCTAGCGGGTCGAGGATGGCCCGGCATTGAATGCTGGCTGAGAAGTAGATGAGAATTCAGATTCCGATTGTATTTTCTGGATTTACTTACATATGTATCTTCCATTAAAACGTTTCTCCTAAATATGGCCACCATTATAGGCTACATGTACTACTTTGCAAATGGAGACACTTTACCATCTGGTTATCTAGACATTGTTAGCTGCAACAACAGTGGAGACTCTCAAATACTGTGACATGTCGGCAAGAAAATTGTGTCTCCTTACGTACATCTATTAATGAATAAGAATTTCCTCTCTCAGATGTTAAAAAGTAGGCCTGGTGGCATTAATAACGCATAGATTACATTTGCCTGAGCACCGTACGATTTATTTGTCCACGACTTTCCGTACGATTTTCAAGGCACCGTAGATGGCAACGGGCTACAGATGTACCATGACCTCTGAGTAATGACCTTTGGACCATTATATTTCAAAAAGGTTGATGCGTAACGCGTAAAATGAGCCAGTTGCGCGTCAAAATATTATAGTAAATGTAAGTAAACGCCTAAAACCACTATTATACAGTCTCCCCTCAAAGCTTTTTGCTCTATAGGGCATACGTATTTATACTGTATGCACGTCGGTAAAGTAAGCAGCGATATTGCTGCAGCGAAAAACGGTAAAGTTGGCAGCAATTTTGCTGCAGCAAAAAACGGTCAAGTAAGCAGCAACAGTAAAAAACGGCAAAGTTGGTAGCAATTTTGAGAGTAGTAAAAATATGGGACTTTGGCCGATAAACTCCAATTCAGTCAGCCCAGCAACAGGGAGTATTAAGGAATACCATTTGGGGGTTTGATCCGTTAAGCCACAAACCAACCAGATCAGTTATAGAGAGTGGCAAGAAATCAAAATTCTGGAGTTTTGACCTGGTTAACCTCAAACCAGCCTGCTCAGCTACAGAGAGTAGCAAGAAATCAAAATAATATCCGTACGAGATAAAACAAAATCAGAAAAAAATCAAATAATATGACCTTTTCCGGCCCGCAATGAAATGGGGCGGCACACGTTTTTTTTGGTACTAGATCGCATCGTATTGTATTATTCCAACAAGCATGCACGGCAACATAGTAAGACTACAGGTTTAAAAAAATTCTGACTTTTTATCATTGTATATATGTTGTGTGTGTGCAAATAGCGAAGACTCTGGCAAGACTGCGAGGATGTGCAGCCTTGTCTGAAAATGTTGACCGATTGTAAGGCGGTCACATTGTTAAGTTGCGGTCACGATGGGGTTGCCGCAGGAATCTGTGTGATTTTACAGACACTGCACAGGCTTCACGCGGCGACCTTTCGGTAGCTGCGCGGGGTCTCTACAATTTCTTAAGAGCCTACAATCAATTTTGGGCCCAAAATACCATCTAAAATCATACATTATCCGCCCGATCAGCGTGCTGTATCTGTGTGGTACAAATGTACATGTACCCGTATGGCAATCATGCGATGGGTCAAAATACATGTCTAGTCAACGACCAACGGCCTCGCAATTTCTCAAAATTTGTCATAGTCAGGAGTTGATTGCAGATGCTACAGCACCCGTGAATGAGTACATTAACTGACTGAATGTTGGATTCAGTTTGATATTCGATATTCGACATTCGATTTGAATGTTGGATTCAGTTTGATATTCGATATTCGAAATTCGATTTGAATGTGAGATTGAGTTTGATATTCGATATTCGACATTCGATTTGAATGTTGGATTTAGTTTGATATTTGATATTCGATATTCGATTTGAATGTTGGATTCAGTTTGATATTCGATATTCGACATTCGATTTGAATGTTGGATTTAGTTTGATATTCGATATTCGACATTCAAAATTTGAATGTGAGATTGAGTTTGATATTCGATATTCGACATTCGATTTGAATGTTGGATTTAGTTTGATATTCGATATTCGACATTCAAAATTTGAATGTGAGATTGAGTTTGATATTCGATATTCGACATTCGATTTGAATGTTGGATTTAGTTTGATATTCGATATTCGACATTAAAAATTTGAATGTGAGATTGAGTTTGATATTCGATATTGGACATTTGATTTAAATGTTCGATTTAGTTTGATATTCGATATTCGACATTCGATTTTAATATTGGATTTAGTTTAATAGTCGATATTCGACATTCGATTTGAATGTTGGATTTAGTTTGATTTTCGATATTCGACATTCAAAATTTGAATGTGAGATTGAGTTTGATATTCGATATTCGACATTCGATTTGAATGTTGGATTTAGTTTGATATTCGATATTCGACATTCGATTTGAATGTTGGATTTAGTTTGATATTCGATATTCGACATTCAAAATTTGAATGTGAGATTGAGTTTGATATTCGATATTCGACATTCGATTTGAATGTTGGATTTAGTTTGATATTCGATATTCAACATTCGATTTGAATGTTGGATTGAGTTTGATATTCGATATTCGACATTCGATTTGAATGTTGGATTGAGTTTGATATTCGATATTCGACATTCAAAATTTGAATGTGAGATTGAGTTTGATATTCGATATTCGACATTCGAGTTGAATGTTGGATTTAGTTTGATACTCGATATTCAACATTCGATTTGAATGTTGGATTGAGTTTGATATTCGATATTCGACATTCGATTTGAATGTTGGATTTAGTTTGATATTCGATATTCGACATTCAAAATTTGAATGTGAGATTGAGTTTGATATTCGATATTCGACATTTGATTTGAATGTTGGATTTAGTTTGATATTCGATATTCAACATTCGATATGAATGTTGGATTGAGTTTGATATTCGATATTCGACATTCGATTTGAATGTTGGATTTAGTTTGATATTCGATATTCGACATTCAAAATTTGAATGTGAGATTGAGTTTGATATTCGATATTCGACATTCGATCTGAATGTTGGATTCAGTTTGATATTCGATATTCAACATTCGATTTGAATGTTGGATTTAGTTTGATATTCGATAATCGACATTCAAAATTTGAATGTGAGATTGAGTTTGATATTCGATATTCGACATTCGATTTGAATGTTGGATTTAGTTTGATATTCGATATTCAACATTCGATTTGAATGTTGGATTGAGTTTGATATTCGATATTCGACATTCGATTTGAATGTTGGATTGAGTTTGATATTCGATATTCGACATTCAAAATTTGAATGTGAGATTGAGTTTGATATTCGGTATTCGACATTCGATTTGAATGTTGGATTTAGTTTGATATTCGATATTCAACATTCGATTTGAATGTTGGATTGAGTTTGATATTCGATATTCGACATTCGATTTGAATGTTGGATTTAGTTTGATATTCGATATTCGACATTCAAAATTTGAATGTGAGATTGGGTTTGATATTCGATATTCGACATTCGATCTGAATGTTGGATTCAGTTTGATATTCGATATTCAACATTCGATTTGAATGTTGGATTGAGTTTGATATTCGATATTCGACATTCGATTTGAATGTTGGATTTAGTTTGATATTCGATATTCGACATTCAAAATTTGAATGTGAGATTGAGTTTGATATTCGATATTCGACATTCGATCTTAATGTTGGATTCAGTTTGATATTCGATATTCAACATTCGATTTGAATGTTGGATTTAGTTTGATATTCGATAATCGACATTCAAAATTTGAATGTGAGATTGAGTTTGATATTCGATATTCGACATTCGATTTGAATGTTGGATTTAGTTTGATATTCGATATTCAACATTCGATTTGAATGTTGGATTGAGTTTGATATTCGATATTCGACATTCGATTTGAATGTTGGATTGAGTTTGATATTCGATATTCGACATTCAAAATTTGAATGTGAGATTGAGTTTGATATTCGGTATTCGACATTCGATTTGAATGTTGGATTTAGTTTGATATTCGATATTCAACATTCGATTTGAATGTTGGATTGAGTTTGATATTCGATATTCGACATTCGATTTGAATGTTGGATTCAGTTTGATATTCGATATTCAACATTCGATTTGAATGTTGGATTGAGTTTGATATTCGATATTCGACATTCGATTTGAATGTTGGATTTAGTTTGATATTCGATATTCGACATTCAAAATTTGAATGTGAGATTGATATTCGATATTCGACATTCGATTTGAATGTTGGATTTAGTTTGATATTCGATATTCAACATTCGATTTGAATGTTGGATTGAGTTTGATATTCGATATTCGACATTCGATTTGAATGTTGGATTTAGTTTGATATTCGATACTCGACATTCAAAATTTGAATGTGAGATTGAGTTTGATATTCGATATTCGACATTCGATTTGAATGTTGGATTTAGTTTGATATTCGATATTCAACATTCGATTTGAATGTTGGATTGAGTTTGATATTCGATATTCGACATTCGATTTGAATGTTGGATTTAGTTTGATATTCGATATTCGACATTCAAAATTTGAATGTGAGATTGAGTTTGATATTCGATATTCGACATTCGATCTGAATGTTGGATTCAGTTTGATATTCGATATTCAACATTCGATTTGAATGTTGGATTGAGTTTGATATTCGATATTCGACATTCAAAATTTGAATGTGAGATTGAGTTTGATATTCGATATTCGACATTCGATTTGAATGTTAGATTTAGTTTGATATTCGATATTCAACATTCGATTTGAATGTTGGATTGAGTTTGATATTCGATATTCGACATTCGATTTGAATGTTGGATTTAGTTTGATATTCGATATTCGACATTCAAAATTTGAATGTGAGATTGAGTTTGATATTCGATATTCGACATTCGATTTGAATGTTGGATTTAGTTTGATATTCGATATTCAACATTCGATTTAAATGTTGGATTGAGTTTGATATTCGATATTCGACATTCGATTTGAATGTTGGATTCAGTTTGATATTCGATATTCAACATTCGATTTGAATGTTGGATTGAGTTTGATATTCGATATTCGACATTCGATTTGAATGTTGGATTTAGTTTGATATTCGATATTCGACATTCAAAATTTGAATGTGAGATTGGGTTTGATATTCGATATTCGACATTCGATCTGAATGTTGGATTCAGTTTGATATTCGATATTCAACATTCGATTTGAATGTTGGATTGAGTTTGATATTCGATATTCGACATTCGATTTGAATGTTGGATTTAGTTTGATATTCGATATTCGGCATTCAAAATTTGAATGTGAGATTGAGTTTGATATTCGATATTCGACATTCGATCTGAATGTTGGATTCAGTTTGATATTCGATATTCAACATTCGATTTGAATGTTGGATTGAGTTTGATATTCGATATTCGACATTCAAAATTTGAATGTGGGATTGAGTTTGATATTCGATATTCGACATTCGATTTGAATGTTGGATTGAGCTTGATATTCGATATTCAACATTCGATTTGAATGTTGGATTGAGTTTGATATTCGATATTCGACATTCGATTTGAATGTTGGATTTAGTTTGATATTCGATATTCGACATTCAAAATTTGAATGTGAGATTGAGTTTGATATTCGATATTCGACATTCGATTTGAATATTGGATTTAGTTTGATATTCGATATTCAACATTCGATTTGAATGTTGGATTGAGTTTGATATTCGATATTCGACATTCGATTTGAATGTTGGATTTAGTTTGATATTCGATATTCGACATTCAAAATTTGAATGTGAGATTGAGTTTGATATTCGATATTCGACATTCGATCTGAATGTTGGATTCAGTTTGATATTCGATATTCAACATTCGATTTGAATGTTGGATTGAGTTTGATATTCGATATTCGACATTCAAAATTTGAATGTGAGATTGAGTTTGATATTCGATATTCGACATTCGATTTGAATGTTGGATTTAGTTTGATATTCGATATTCAACATTCGATTTGAATGTTGGATTGAGTTTGATATTCGATATTCACATTCGATTTGAATGTAGGATTTAGTTTGATATTCGATATTCGACATTCAAAATTTGAATGTGAGATTGAGTTTGATATTCGATATTCGACATTCGATCTGAATGTTGGATTCAGTATGATATTCGATATTCAACATTCGATTTGAATGTTGGAATTAGTTTGATATTCGATATTCGACATTCAAAATTTGAATGTGAGATTGAGTTTGATATTCGATATTCGACATTCGATTTGAATGTTGGATTTAGTTTGATATTCGATATTTGACATTCAAAATTTGAATGTGAGATTGAGTTTGATATTCGATATTCGACATTCGATTTGAATGTTTGATTTAGTTTGATATTCGATATTCAACATTCGATTTGAATGTTGGATTGAGTTTGATATTCGATATTCGACATTCGATTTGAATGTTGGATTTAGTTTGATATTCGATATTCGACATTCAAAATTTGAATGTGAGATTGAGTTTGATATTCGATATTCGACATTCGATCTGAATGTTGGATTCAGTTTGATATTCGATATTCAACATTCAATTTGAATGTTGGATTGAGTTTGATATTCGATATTCGACATTCAAAATTTGAATGTGAGATTGAGTTTTATATTCGATATTCGACATTCAATTTGAATGTTGGATTAAGTTTGATATTCGATATTCAACATTCGATTTGAATGTTGGATTGAGTTTGATATTCGATATTCGACATTCGATTTGAATGTTGGATTGAGTTTGATATTCGATATTCGACATTCGATTTGAATGTTGGATTTAGTTTGATATTCGATATTCGACATTCAAAATTTGAATGTGAGATTGAGTTTGATATTCGATATTCGACATTCGATTTGAATGTTGGATTTAGTTTGATATTCGATATTCGACATTCAAAATTTGAATGTGAGATTGAGTTTGATATTCGATGTTGGACATTCGATTTAAATGTTGGATTTAGTTTGATATTCGATATTCGACATTCGATTTGAATGTTGGATTTAGTTTGATTTTCGATATTCGACATTCAAAATTTGAATGTGAGATTGAGTTTGATATTCGATATTCGACATTCGATTTGAATGTTGGATTTAATTTGATATTCGATATTCGACATTCGATTTGAATGTTGGATTTAGTTTGATATTCGATATTCGACATTCAAAATTTGAATGTGAGATTGAGTTTGATATTCGATATTCGACATTCGATTTGAATGTTGGATTTAGTTTGATATTCGATATTCAACATTCGATTTGAATGTTGGATTGAGTTTGATATTCGATATTCGACATTCGATTTGAATGTTGGATTGAGTTTGATATTCGATATTCGACATTCAAAATTTGAATGTGAGATTGAGTTTGATATTCGATATTCGACATTCGATTTGAATGTTGGATTTAGTTTGATACTCGATATTCAACATTCGATTTGAATGTTGGATTGAGTTTGATATTCGATATTCGACATTCGATTTGAATGTTGGATTTAGTTTGATATTCGATATTCGACATTCAAAATTTGAATGTGAGATTGAGTTTGATATTCGATATTCGACATTTGATTTGAATGTTGGATTTAGTTTGATATTCGATATTCAACATTCGATTTGAATGTTGGATTGAGTTTGATATTCGATATTCGACATTCGATTTGAATGTTGGATTTAGTTTGATATTCGATATTCGACATTCAAAATTTGAATGTGAAATTGAGTTTGATATTCGATATTCGACATTCGATCTGAATGTTGGATTCAGTTTGATATTCGATATTCAACATTCGATTTGAATGTTGGATTTAGTTTGATATTCGATAATCGACATTCAAAATTTGAATGTGAGATTGAGTTTGATATTCGATATTCGACATTCGATTTGAATGTTGGATTTAGTTTGATATTCGATATTCAACATTCGATTTGAATGTTGGATTGAGTTTGATATTCGATATTCGACATTCGATTTGAATGTTGGATTTAGTTTGATATTCGATATTCGACATTCAAAATTTGAATGTGAGATTGAGTTTGATATTCGATATTCGACATTCGATTTGAATGTTGGATTTAGTTTGATATTCGATATTCAACATTCGATTTGAATGTTGGATTGAGTTTGATATTCGATATTCGACATTCGATTTGAATGTTGGATTTAGTTTGATATTCGATATTCGACATTCAAAATTTGAATGTGAGATTGAGTTTGATATTCGATATTCGACATTCGATCTGAATGTTGGATTCAGTTTGATATTCGATATTCAACATTCAATTTGAATGTTGGATTGAGTTTGATATTCGATATTCGACATTCAAAATTTGAATGTGAGATTGAGTTTGATATTCGATATTCGACATTCGATTTGAATGTTGGATTTAGTTTGATATTCGATATTCAACATTCGATTTGAATGTTGGATTGAGTTTGATATTCGATATTCGACATTCGATTTGAATGTTGGATTGAGTTTGATATTCGATATTCGACATTCGATTTGAATGTTGGATTTAGTTTGATATTCGATATTCGACATTCAAAATTTGAATGTGAGATTGAGTTTGATATTCGATATTCGACATTCGATTTGAATGTTGGATTTAGTTTGATATTCGATATTCAAAATTTGAATGTGAGATTGAGTTTGATATTCGATGTTGGACATTCTATTTAAATGTTGGATTTAGTTTGATATTCGATATTCGACATTCGATTTGAATGTTGGATTTAGTTTGATATTCGATATTCGACATTCAAAATTTGAATGTGAGATTGAGTTTGATATTCGATATTCGACATTCGATCTGAATGTTGGATTCAGTATGATATTCGATATTCAACATTCGATTTGAATGTTGGATTTAGTTTGATATTCGATATTCGACATTCAAAATTTGAATGTGAGATTGAGTTTGATATTCGATATTCGACATTCGATTTGAATGTTGGATTTAATTTGATATTCGATATTCAACATTAGATTTGAATGTTGGATTGAGTTTGATATTCGATATTCGACATTCGATTTGAATGTTGGATTTAGTTTGATATTCGATATTCGACATTCAAAATTTGAATGTGAGATTGAGTTTGATATTCGATATTCGACATTCGATTTGAATGTTGGATTTAGTTTGATATTCGATATTCAACATTCGATTTGAATGTTGGATTGAGTTTGATATTCAATATTCGACATTCGATTTGAATGTTGGATTGAGTTTGATATTCGATATTCGACATTCAAAATTTGAATGTGAGATTGAGTTTGATATTCGATATTCGACATTCGATTTGAATGTTGGATTTAGTTTGATACTCGATATTCAACATTCGATTTGAATGTTGGATTGAGTTTGATATTCGATATTCGACATTCGATTTGAATGTTGGATTTAGTTTGATATTCGATATTCGACATTCAAAATTTGAATGTGAGATTGAGTTTGATATTCGATGTTGGACATTCTATTTAAATGTTGGATTTAGTTTGATATTCGATATTCGACATTCGATTTGAATGTTGGATTTAGTTTGATATTCGATATTCGACATTCAAAATTTGAATGTGAGATTGAGTTTGATATTCGATATTCGACATTCGATCTGAATGTTGGATTCAGTATGATATTCGATATTCAACATTCGATTTGAATGTTGGATTTAGTTTGATATTCGATATTCGACATTCAAAATTTGAATGTGAGATTGAGTTTGATATTCGATATTCGACATTCGATTTGAATGTTGGATTTAGTTTGATATTCGATATTCAACATTCGATTTGAATGTTGGATTGAGTTTGATATTCGATATTCGACATTCGATTTGAATGTTGGATTTAGTTTGATATTCGATATTCGACATTCAAAATTTGAATGTGAGATTGAGTTTGATATTCGATATTCGACATTCGATTTGAATGTTGGATTTAGTTTGATACTCGATATTCAACATTCGATTTGAATGTTGGATTGAGTTTGATATTCGATATTCAACATTCGATTTGAATGTTGGATTGAGTTTGATATTCGATATTCGACATTCGATTTGAATGTTGGATTTAGTTTGATATTCGATATTCGACATTCAAAATTTGAATGTGAGATTGAGTTTGATATTCGATGTTGGACATTCTATTTAAATGTTGGATTTAGTTTGATATTCGATATTCGACATTCGATTTGAATGTTGGATTTAGTTTGATATTCGATATTCGACATTCAAAATTTGAATGTGAGATTGAGTTTGATATTCGATATTCGACATTCGATCTGAATGTTGGATTCAGTATGATATTCGATATTCAACATTCGATTTGAATGTTGGATTGAGTTTGATATTCGATATTCGACATTCAAAATTTGAATGTGAGATTGAGTTTGATATTCGATATTCGACATTCGATTTGAATGTTGGATTTAATTTGATATTCGATATTCAACATTAGATTTGAATGTTGGATTGAGTTTGATATTCGATATTCGACATTCGATTTGAATGTTGGATTTAGTTTGATATTCGATATTCGACATTCAAAATTTGAATGTGAGATTGAGTTTGATATTCGATATTCGACATTCGATTTGAATGTTGGATTTAGTTTGATATTCGATATTCAACATTCGATTTGAATGTTGGATTGAGTTTGATATTCGATATTCGACATTCGATTTGAATGTTGGATTGAGTTTGATATTCGATATTCGACATTCAAAATTTGAATGTGAGATTGAGTTTGATATTCGATATTGGACATTCGATTTGAATGTTGGATTTAGTTTGATACTCGATATTCAACATTCGATTTGAATGTTGGATTGAGTTTGATATTCGATATTCGACATTCGATTTGAATGTTGGATTTAGTTTGATATTCGATATTCGACATTCAAAATTTGAATGTGAGATTGAGTTTGATATTCGATGTTGGACATTCTATTTAAATGTTGGATTTAGTTTGATATTCGATATTCGACATTCGATTTGAATGTTGGATTTAGTTTGATATTCGATATTCGACATTCAAAATTTGAATGTGAGATTGAGTTTGATATTCGATATTCGACATTCGATCTGAATGTTGGATTCAGTATGATATTCGATATTCAACATTCGATTTGAATGTTGGATTTAGTTTGATATTCGATATTCGACATTCAAAATTTGAATGTGAGATTGAGTTTGATATTCGATATTCGACATTCGATTTGAATGTTGGATTTAATTTGATATTCGATATTCAACATTAGATTTGAATGTTGGATTGAGTTTGATATTCGATATTCGACATTCGATTTGAATGTTGGATTTAGTTTGATATTCGATATTCGACATTCAAAATTTGAATGTGAGATTGAGTTTGATATTCGATATTCGACATTCGATTTGAATGTTGGTTTTAGTTTGATATTCGATATTCAACATTCGATTTGAATGTTGGATTGAGTTTGATATTCGATATTCGACATTCGATTTGAATGTTGGATTGAGTTTGATATTCGATATTCGACATTCAAAATTTGAATGTGAGATTGAGTTTGATATTCGATATTCGACATTCGATTTGAATGTTGGATTTAGTTTGATACTCGATATTCAACATTCGATTTGAATGTTGGATTGAGTTTGATATTCGATATTCGACATTCGATTTGAATGTTGGATTTAGTTTGATATTCGATATTCGACATTCAAAATTTGAATGTGAGATTGAGTTTGATATTCGATATTCGACATTCGATTTGAATGTTGGATTTAGTTTGATATTCGATATTCAACATTCGATTTGAATGTTGGATTGAGTTTGATATTCGATATTCGACATTCGATTTGAATGTTGGATTGAGTTTGATATTCGATATTCGACATTCAAAATTTGAATGTGAGATTGAGTTTGATATTCGATATTCGACATTCGATTTGAATGTTGGATTTAGTTTGATACTCGATATTCAACATTCGATTTGAATGTTGGATTGAGTTTGATATTCGACATTCGATTTGAATGTTGGATTTAGTTTGATATTCGATATTCGACATTCAAAATTTGAATGTGAGATTGAGTTTGATATTCGATATTCGGTATTCGATTTGAATGTTGGATTTAGTTTGATATTCGATATTCAACATTCGATTTGAATGTTGGATTGAGTTTGATATTCGATATTGGACATTCGATTTGAATGTTGGATTTAGTTTGATATTCGACATTCAAAATTTGAATGTGAGATTGAGTTTGATATTCGATATTCGACATTCGATCTGAATGTTGGATTCAGTTTGATATTCGATATTCAACATTCGATTTGAATGTTGGATTTAGTTTGATATTCGATATTCGACATTCAAAATTTGAATGTGAGATTGAGTTTGATATTCGATATTCGACATTCGATTTGAATGTTGGATTTAGTTTGATATTCGATATTCAACATTCGATTTGAATGTTGGATTGAGTTTGATATTCGATATTGGACATTCGATTTGAATGTTGGATTTAGTTTGATATTCGATATTCGACATTCAAAATTTGAATGTGAGATTGAGTTTGATATTCGATATTCGACATTCGATCTGAATGTTGGATTCAGTTTGATATTCGATATTCAACATTCGATTTGAATGTTGTATTTAGTTTGATATTCGATATTCGACATTCAAAATTTGAATGTTGAATGTTGAATATCGAACATCTAACCAAATTTTGATTGCTTGCACTGGCTCAAATGATAATTTTATTTTGAAATAATAATTTCTTTATTCTCCGTCTTGCCTCTTTGATCTTTAAATTTGTGATTAGGTGAGGATATCAAAGAGATGTCAAAGAGAGAAGAGATGAGACTAGCCATATGAAATCAAATTATACATGTACTGAGTGTAAAGTAAGGTAAAATTGACAAAAATATCAAGGTCTAGGAGCTAGACTAATACATGTGGTGAATAGAATTCAACTGCTAACGAAAAACTAAAATACCGACAAAAGAAGAATTTCTTGCTGTAAGTCTCTCAGATAATGTATCTATCATGCTAATAAACGTTTTAATGTTGGCATTTTAAAATTTATGAGCAGGATAAATTTCGTGCTTAGTTGAGTTGAGTATGAAAAAAAGTTTCATAACCTCGGGACCTGGTCTTTTCAGTAAAGCCGAAAAAATGTCTACAAAATCAATACGCAGACTGCGTTTTCAGCCGAAGTTGCGATTTTCAATAAAAAATACAATGTTTAAAACTACTTGAAATCCATGCTGGTATCCGTTACATGTAAATGGTCGATGAATAGCCCTTTTATACGATTAAGCGGAAGCACAATACCAATACCTTGCAGCATGAGCTGCCCACACATCCAAAAAATGCATGTGGTAGTTCTAAATGTATTAACATGTAGCTGTCATAGCGCAGTATATGTACAGAAAATGATAAACTGTGCAATATTTCATGTAGCCTTTCATGTACATTTCCTTTGAACGTGCGCCCTATAATCACAGTTAGCAACATTTCGTGAGCAGTTTGTGACACTCAAAAAATGGCGTTAACTTGCTTGTTTTGCAGTCTTCTGTAAGGTAAGTGACGTTATACTTATTAAAAAAAAACAGAGAGAAAAACAACAAATGTTTATCATATAACCATTAACTTTTTTTCATGCAAACCAAATAAGGATATCTGAGCGGGTACTTTGGCAGCATTTCATTTTGGATTCGCTGTTTGCCAATGTACCCGTTTAGCCAGTTAAGGGGTTTCTCGTCTTTAAAGTGTGAAAAAGGGTTAAAACGGATATCCCTTGATATGTTTTGTATACCACCCTAAGTTTATTTTGTCAAACCATATTGAAAACTCCACCATAAGACAACGCCGTTGAAAAAGACTAGAACTAGAATGAGAATTGGCTCCAAGATGCTTCAAGACGTATAGCACCAGCTCTCGAGGCATAGCACTCTGAAAAGACGATTATAATGGGAATTTACTCATAAGAAGGGCGTTAACCTATTTAAGCCAAATGGACTTGTCTACCTTTATCAGTAGGACGAACCCATTTCCAATGTTATGGTTGTTGGGTGGTTGTTGTTTTTTTTCTTCATATTTTAACAGAACAGTCTGTAAGCAAGCAGTGGCGTCTGGTATCGGGACAATTTCTTCACGGAAAAGCCGAAAAATAATTATGAAAAAATGCATCCTCTATGTTGTTGAAACTCCATCATTGGTTGTCATCGCTTATATGGACTGATTCGCGGATCGAGAATGTTTTGTCAGAGGGGGTTTAACTTTGACAACGTTTTTTTGGATTAGGGAAGCCTTAGAGAGGATCCAAATACCCTTAGCGGGCCATCATCGCTGGTGTGCCGATGGTGACCAAACATTGAATGCTGGTTTGATAGCTTTGTAATTTTCTATAGGATCCGGACCAATATTTCTAAAAACCCTACAGTTTTGTGATTTTTCAGTGGGGGGGGGGGGGGTCCGGACCCCTGTCCCCCTCTGGTCCGCCCATGGAACTTAGCCAAAGCTCATGGATTATCTCCATGTAAAGGCGGACAAACCATGGTATAACTATTACCAAACCCATTGCAACACCATGAATGTAGCAGCAACAGGCTGGGTTCAGAGGCGAGGGGTGGGACAGGGGGATCCAGACCCCCTGAAAAATCATCACAAATTAAAAGGGTTTCCTAGTAATACTGGCCCGGATCCCCTGAAAATCACAAAGCTACCAAGCCAGCATTCAATGTGGGCCATAATCGGCCTGCCAGAGAAACGCCACTTCAATGGCGTTTCGCCGGCAGGCCGATAATTTCACGCATTTGGTGGTTTTTGGAGCTTCACTTCCCTTAAAAAAAACAAAAAAAAATATCAGAGTAGCCCTCTGAGAAAACTTTCTGGATCGGCGCATGGCGGCAACATTCATTTTTTGCAGTCTCGTGGTAAACCTAGCATTGCGTGTATGAAGATTTACTGTTCTGTAGGTAATATCGCTCTCAAGACGTTTAATCATCCATATATTTTCAGCCCTTCTAGTGTAATATTCAGCACCCAGACGGAAGAATTGACAGATTTTCTTCGTTTCCTACTTTCCTTCCAGAAAAGTATCTAGATAATTGAAGAATCGCTTAGCCTTTACGGCAATTGTCACTCAATTCTAGTATTGCTACTGTATTTCCCAGAAAAGCTAATTTTGTGAGCGCAAAAGCGTGGTTATTTTCTGATCCTGCAGTTTAAACATAAGTTTTGGGTGCTCAAAAGAACCGTCTCAATGAGACGGTTCTTTTGAGTACCCACAACATATGTTTTTATTGCGAACTAAGGAATCGTTTTTTGATTACGCACTCCTATCAGGAGGCCTGTAAAATGCTAGTACCAAGCTAAAACGGCTATGTTACCTTTTTCAGGCAGTATAGTATTATTTGTGTACAATCATACGTTTACATGTACGTTCCGGGTACCTCAAACATACGTCGGAGATCTATTCAGTATAGTCCATTTGCAGAAATGGGCATGCTGTCGCTCAAATATCTTGGATCTCACGTATTATGCGAATTTAACGAACAAGCGATGTTTATTGAAACGCTAGTCTCCGAGATCCTGTTTACAAAAAATGCGATTATAGAAGTATCACTCCGCGAAAACCAATAAGAGCATCAAATTGGTATTCCTCGAGTGATATTCACGCAGTCCATGCGCGTATAGCGAGCGTTCCAATGCGCGGTTATCTCGTTCTGTGGAATTATTATTGTTAATATATCTGATCTATCCGACGAACGATAACTCTGACCAGACTCCGCAGTCTGATCAGCTTCATCGGTGTTCGCATTCGTGACAGTAACCGTTGTCGCTTGGGCTCGGCGCATATTGCTTCGCGTGTAAGAAACCAATAGCATTCATCGGTTTATAAAGCGATTACTTTGCTTAATAAAAATTGAATTTACGGGAAGCAGACATTCCGTAACAGACTATCTTGGGCTGTTGCCAATACTTTTGTTGTCAGTGTACTACTCCCACGGGACAACTTGTATTTCTTAAACAAAGCATTCGAAGTAGTCTTAAATATATGCAAAAATAAAAGGAAACTTGAAGACAGAAGAGGTAGTCACTGTGAATTCATCCGATGCAGGCTTCCAGATAAGAGTGCGTAATCAAAAAATAATCATTTTAGTTCTCAAGCCATGAGGTTGTCAACACATGTACCTTATTGGTCTTAGCAGAGCTTTATCTAAAGCGTCTAGAAATAAAGATGTCTCTATGATGATATAAGATTGTTAAAACAAATATCTTACTGGACTTAGCACAACTTTCATCAAAGTGACCTGTAATAATGATATAAGATTGTAAAAACAGATATCTTACTTGTCTTAGCACAACTTCATCAAAGTGACCTGAAAATAAAGATGTCCCTATGATAATATAAGATTGTCAAAACAGATATCTCACTGTTCTGACCACAGCTTTAATCAAAGTGACATGAAATAAAGATGTCCATATGATGATATAATGTAGTCAAAACAGATATCTTACTTGTCTTAAAACAGCTTTAATCAAAGCGGCCTGAAATAAAGATGTCCTACATTTTACATTGTACTGGTGATGATATATGATTGTCAAAACAGATATCTTATCGGTCTTACCAGAGCTTTAATTAAAACGGCCTGGAATAACAATGTTCTGATGGTGATATAAGTTTGACAAAACAGATATTTAATGGTCTTATCACAGCTTAAATCAAAGAGGCTTGAAATAAGGTCATGATAGGATGAAGATATACATGTTATCAAACAGATATCTTACCGTTCTTACCAGAGCAAGCACTGATCAAAGCTGGAATAAAGATGGTCCGAGAATTGTACTAGTTTGTCAGGCAGATATATGATTGGTCTAAACGGGGCTCTAATCAAAGAGACATTTATTAAAGCAGACATCTGACCGATCTTACCAGAGCACAAGCTTAAACGGCTGAAAATAAAGATGTCCCAAAGACAAACAGATGTTTGACTGTTCTTTTCAGATTAACACAGCAATGACGTCGATTATCAGACGCAGTTGCCTCTTCCAGACGTATACTGATTAAAATTGGGCCTCGTCGCGAGAAAACCTGTCTTCGGGGTGTCGGACAAAGCGAGTTTCAAACCACTCTCCTCAGCTACAGAGACTAGCTAGAAAATTCAAATTTCACCAAAAGCAAGTTTACGAATGATACTTTCCAAAAAGCGAACAACAAAGGCGCTGATCAGACTGCGCGGATGCGCAGGCTGGTCTGCGCTTGTGTTGTTCGCAAACCCCCGAAGACAGGTTTTCTTGCGTCGAGGCCCAATTAATGATATGATATGAACCCCGCGATTAAATTTGAATAGGTTTGGTCCAAAATAAATGGGTTGACGCAAAAGCAATCAAGTTTCCACAATATCTCTGTGTTGTTAAAATGTTATAGTTCACGTTTTGACATCTATTACGCATAGTAGCAAGTCATCAACGAACGGAGTGAGTACATTGTTCATCAAGGATAGGTTACATGCTACTGTCCTACCAGCCAAAAGTGATAGTGACGTCATGTTTTGTTTACATAGGTATCAGGGATTTATACTCGATAGATCACCTGTGTATGTATCCTATCTGTAGGATAGGATTAACACACAGTGACCAATCGATTCGCGTAAGCGCAAGTGGAGTGGACAAGTAAATGTTTTACTTCACAATTGTAAACAAAAAATTACGCCACTGTCACTCTTGGTTAGCAAGCTAGTAGAGTGTTCAATTCCTATTTACAATTTATTTCTGTCCATGAAGATCGTTTCGAAATTATCAAAGAGTGTAGAACCTGGTTATAATAGTCGAGGAACCGAGATCACTTATCATTCAATAACCCGAGACGCATAGAGCTGAATATTTGTACACTGATAGTCTTAAGTTGAGCTTATCTGAAACCACTGTACATGTATAGCAATACGACGCGAATTGCATTCCGAGTAAGAAATTCTTTGTTTCATCATAGTGTGTTAATTTGATTCGATTGTTTCTCTGTGATGATACATTATTGCATAAGAAAGGAAGCCTCTATGCTAGCTTAACAAGTTTGCGTTTTAATAACTATGTGTAACAACAGAATCTAGGGCGAAGATTTGGCGCCAGTAAATGCTTTTAAGCTACCCACCCCCACGGTAGCTTAGCCTGCTGTCCGTTCTTAGGTGCTGGTTCTGTTGTTATTGATCTTTTGTTTAATGTACTCCCCATTTTTTGTGTGAGTTCAGTGTATGTCCTTGTTTTTGTTATGCATTACTTTGTGTCCATTCTAGTTTTGCAATCATCTTGAAGAGGAAGATAGAGCTGGTTGCTTTGCTTTTATTGCCTTATAGATGTGTTGTTAATGTAAATCTTCTGTGGCTCTTCCTTGTGGTGCCCTGTGTTGGTCTGCAATTTGTGATTGTGGTATTTCCTGATCATACTCACTTACTTTTTTGTATGACAAACGTCCACTTAAGTAAAATGTTGGAGCGTAAAATTGCGATTGTTTTTACAATTATCAGTCAGTTTAAGCATGTGTTTTTGGTGTTCAATAGAACCGTCTCATTCTGACGGTTCTTTTGAGTACCCACAACATATATTTGGTTGAGAAATAAGAAAAAAGGACTTTTCCTCTACGCACTCTTATATGGCTCTATTGGCTTCTTTACGGACTTGAAATTATACTCTTAACCTAGACACAATTAGATAAGACTATAAGTAGATAGGATACACATAAAAATTCTTAGAAATATCCAATCTTTACCTCAGCGTACAGCTACTTCGACGGTATATCTCCCCAGAGGGTTGGGTACTCTGATATTTTTACACATACGTTGGCTTTGGCTATTTTTTGGGGTTTAAAATTCTGAATTTCAATATTCTTTTGGGTTTTCAGAAAAATGAACATTTTTTGGGGGTATGAAGATTTTGTGGATATTTTTTGGGGGGTCATCACAAAATTGGGCTAGTTTGAGGGTCATTTCTATGCAATTTGGGGTCTTTTTTTAAGGTCAAGGTACAGAATTTGGATATTTTTGGGGGTTGCTAAAATTTCAATTTTTTTGGGGGGTGCTTGAAATTCCTGATATTTTTTTGAGGTGAACGGTAGATGCTGGGTCCGAGCCTTCGTATGCGAAAAAAAATAGAGTACCCCCCCTCCCCCCACGGGTATATCTTCTGCTCGGTGCTCTCCCTACTGAAGCAGAGTTAAACAGAGGCAACTAAGTCTACTTTATAATTTGGTCAAAAGTTATAACCAGTGTCTTCAAGACCTTGTTGAAAGACAGCTAGCCTGCAGCTTTGACAATTTGCGGAGCTTTTTCTATGTGACTGAACACATTTGAGCCATGGTATGTGATTTCCAACAATGTGGCATTTTGACAAGTATAGACTCGGACGAGCCTGTGCAGCTTCCTTTAAAGCTTAGAAACTCCAAATTATGTTCAGTCAGTAGCTTAACAGTTATAGAATATTCAAACGACTAGCAAAGGCTCTGATCAGACTGCGCATATGCGCAGGCTGATCTGAGGCTTTGCTGATCGCACATACCACATTGTTGGAAATCTCATGTCACGGCTCATTTTACAGAAATATGAACTACCTACACATAGCCAGCTTCTTATATACAATTCAAGCAAGATACAGTGGTAACGTATGTACATCAAGCTAATCAACTCATTCTGGACTACAGCACTAAGACAAGAAGTCAAAAAGAGAAAACATTAAGATTCCTGGAAATAAGTACTCGCAGGGTTGGAACTACTCATCTAGTATGGAGAAATTTGGACACCTCCAGGCAGGCGAATCGTGCTAGGATTCTTACCGGTATTATCGTGCCAACGAAGAGTGACAGTGACGTAATATTTTGTTTACAATTGCTAAATCAAACATCAACTTTTACTCACCACTTGAGCTAGCGCGAATCGATAAATCACTCGTGTATTAATCCTATCCTGCGGATAGGATTAATACGCATGTGATTTATCGATTACAAGTCCCTGATAATTGTGTAAACAAAACATGACGTCACTGTCACTCTTGGCTGGCAGGGCAGTACCTACACCATACAGTCATCAAAACACACCTACAGTAAAAATGTTACTGATGCAAGGTGTCTGCATGGTCTACTGGAGGACGAAGATATACGTCACCTGGTCTGTAGATGCCCAGCTTTCTAGGAATACAGACATACAGCTGTTAGACTATAAGAATCTATCATGAGTGTGAGGGCAGGATAGAAAAAAACGTCCCGAGGATCACCATTTGGCATCACGAGGCTTGCCGAGTGATGACAAACGGTGATCCCGAGGGACGGATTTTTCTATCTTACCCTCGCACAAATAATGGATTCTTAGTCTTGCTCACTACTGTTTTTTTTATTATTTTAAAAGTCCCTGAATACGCTAAGGCGCAATTAACATGATGACGTCACTTTAACATAACAATGACGTCACTTGACGATCATGTGCGTGAGTTCCAATACAACAAATGTATGTAGCCCTCACGTTACAGCCTGGGTAAGATAGCATGGGTAAGATAATATTTTCTATCCCAGGGTAAAATCTCAGATATCCTTATTCGGTTTGCAAGAAAACAACAAGAAATCATTACGCATGAGGCTGACTCCTCAGTTTGGAACAGAAAATTTAAGGAATGGTCGAATATACAGAATACATGAGTGTGTCCAGACTTTATTATATGAGCGCGGATCTGACAAAAGGGTCCTTCGGGCATTTCAGCAGTGTTTTGTGTAATTAAAATTTCAAAAAATAACGTCTAAATTCTCAAGATTTTGCATGTTCTTACAATAGAGTCAAATTGCTTCCAACATGTAATACAATCAAAGGCACAAACAGTTTAGATAAAATTAAGTGATAAGTATAATGTATGTTGCCATGGCAACAGCTATACATATGGACTACATACTTCCTTTAAAACAGGGTATGCTTTTGTGAACATGGGATGTGTGTATATGGGCTATTTGTGCAGTCTATGCAATTGCATCCACATCATAGATCTATAGAAACATGGAGCATTCTTGAAATATTGCTCCTAGCGACTTTGCATCACACAATGATGTTGACGTCAGAACGCCATTAACAACGTTAAGTGACGTCAAGTTTAAAACGAATCATCTATACGAGTTTAAACGCTCATATCTTTGATATTTGTAAAGATAATCTCCTAAAATTTTCTGTAAATGGTCACATCAGCTAGGTCTTTCTTTCTTTGTTATTATCTCACTTTTGACTCTTTTTGCCAGAAGGCCCCTTTTGTCAGATCTTGGCGCATATGTATCAGCCCAGATCTTCGTGACGTGATTCCAAAAATTGAGCATATATCCAGAGAATTTTTCTACAAGATACATGTCAGGAAACTTCAATTACGACGAAGGGAATAGTGGCTGCCCTCGTCGATCGTTTTTACATTAGAACTTTTATCGAGTTTTAAGTGAGATTTTATACTCCTCGAGTGGTGCTCCCATCGTGCGGTGGAACATAAAGACAAGAAGAACAACAAGGGAAACGTACGCGTAACAAACGTTTTGAGCGTAACGCTGCACTCAATTTCTTATTCAACATTTTTTCTTGTAGATCAAAGTAACTCCTTTGAGTACCCACAACATATAATTCTGATAGAGACCATACATTCTGATTGAGAAATAAAAATATTTTTTTAATTTCGCATTCTTATCTTAAGTTCTGCTAATATATAAAGCGATATTTAATTGAAAAAATGTAAACTACATCTATACATGTAGCCTCTTGTGGAATGTTGTAACCGTTTGTTTCGCTGCAATCGAACTTGTTATTATGTAGGAATGGTTTCTTTCACGTCGGCTTTACGTTATCCAAGTAAATTATCGATGTAAATCCGAGGTCTGATTCCACGGAATTGGCCGAGGCAATTCCGATTGGAGTCTTTAAATACACAGCCTAATGCCACCTCCATCTCTGAGATCTATAATAATAAAATTATCGGCGTGAAAGAATGAACGTTCCTCCTAGTGTCATCAAATATTTATTTTCGCAGACTGTAAGGTGATAAAATAGTGTGTGCGCAACATTCAATAAATATCCTTTGTGCTTTTAAAGATATTCAATGTGAATATCGCATTTTGTAACTAGGCAGTCAGGTATATAACCACCAAAAGTAGAACAATATGAGCCAGTGCATAAGATTTCCAACAATGTGGTATGTGCGACCAGCAAATGCTCAGACCAGCCTGCGCATACGCACAGTCTGATCAGAGCCTTTGCTAGTCGCTTGAATATTCTATGACTGTTAAGCTACTGACCGAACATCATTTGGAGTTTCTTAGCTTATAAGGAGGCTGCACAGGCTCGTCTGAGTCTACACTTGTCAAAATGCCACATTGTTGGAAATCACTTGTCGCGGCTCATATATCACTTGAAGCAGTTATATTTGGAAGCAAAAGAAACCTGATTTAGTGACAGTACATTTTTTCATCTTCTTTTTTTGGTGTTATCGTGAGCCTGGGATCTATCTTGCGAACCAAACATCTATGTGTCTTGATCCACATCAGCGTTAAGGGTGATGTATGTTAGCGCCGTTAAACATACATGTGTAAGCCATCCAGTGATGTTTTTACTGAACGTTCCAAGGGGATACTTCTTTTGTGGATCCTTTTTGTTATTTATGTTCAAGTTTGTCTTTATTTTACTGCCATGTATGTACCTTGCAGCATTGTGATCACCTGCTGGGAAAAGTCTGACCCCTTGGGCCTGTTGTTTGTGGTGTTTCCTTGTGTTATTGTCACTTTGCTATATAGTGTCTTGGGTCAGGTGTGGTACTTGATTGTATCGAGTCCTGATCTTTGCCTTCCTTTTTACTTTCATGGACTTTCCTACTGAATTACCAGTAGATCAACCAATTTGGCCGTGGCAAATATGGTCGCTTAAGCCTTAAAAGTACATGTATATATATAGCATATCGTTCGCCTTACGAGATTTTGCTACTTATCGCCTGGCCATTGTGCAAATACCTCTTATAAGCGTTCATGCTAAAAGTAAGTAAAGGTGCAAAGATCAGGAATCGATACAATCAAGTACCACACCTGACCCAGGATACCAATGGGAAAGTGACAAACTCACAGAAGACACCACAAACGAGAGCCAAGAGGTCAGCCCTTTCCCAGCAGTTGACCACAAAGCACATATAAACAGACGCGCACAGACATAGCAAACACAAGACAGAACAAAAACATAAAAGATCCACAAAAGAAGTACCGCCTTGGAACGGTCAGCAAAATATTTTACTGGAGGGCTTAAACCGGTTTAACGGCGCCAACCTCACCCTTAATTCAGATGTGGATCAAGACACATAGATATTTGGTTTGCATGAAAGACCCCTAACTTATCAATGCATCATCTCCTAAAACATATAAATCAAGATTTAACAAGGAGATAAAGCAAGGATAAGGACTCAACAGTAAATTAAACTGAATACCGGAGCACAAGAAATCCAACAGGTAAACCCCGGTGGGCCCGACAAACAGCCAAAGCATCAGGCCCCTACCATCTCATCAATAGATAAGTCTTTAAGTCGGAACCATCATAGAGTCTGAAGTCCGACCCACCGGCGTGCAATTAAAGAGGAAAGCAAAGTTGCCAACCGTGACATCCAGCAAGACCAGGGGTCTACACTTTTGTCTTAGCCTTTATCTAGAATCTGTAGCTTGTCTAAGCGAGCACCTAGGGCTCTGGTGAGTCTGTGCATGTGCAACGAATCGCCTGAGCCTTCGCTGCGCGACGATGCTATACATGTAGTAACACATTCTCCTGCACATATCACGGGTTTTTTGCGGATAAGACAGAAAAGTTCTGTGATTTTAAAATATACAAATAATTGCAAACAAGATGGGCACGTTAAGTTAGTAAGAAACGTTGACTACTCAGACAGGGCTCTGATTGGGCAAATGGTTGATTCATTGCATGCTGTTAACACATCAATCACCGTTGATTTATTGCCCACGTGACAGGTCCTGGAGGTGACAACTGTAATTGGGTTACTCGTTCTATTTCCACTCCTCCTGTTTTATTGAAATTCAAGGAAATATGCAACATACATATAAAAGGCGATAGCCCTTTATACATGTAGGTGAGTTTGCTATTGCCTATATTTAAAAAAAGCGAAAACCTTAAGTTTGTACAGTATACACCACAAGCTCAGAGATTTTCTTAAAACAAGGAAATATGCCTCCTGTCAAGATCAGTTGAGCCGCAGCATGAGATTACCAACAATGTGGTATGTGCTACCAGCAAAGGCTCAGACCAGCCTGTGCATGCTAGTCGCTTGAATATTTTATGACTGTTAAGCTACTGCCTGAACATCATTAGGAGTTCTTAAGCTTAGGAGGAGGCTGCACAAGCTCGCATGGGTCTACACTTGTCAAAATTCCACATTATTGAGGGTCCCATGTTGCGTTTTATTTATTCTATTAGCTTTAAGATACAGGGAGCTATTGAGGCTGTACAACAAACGGACCTCGACCGGAACTGTTTTGCCCAATATTGTAGAATCCATCCTCGGATGTACATCGAGGGTCTACTTTGATAATTTGGCGCTGACGTCACAAAAACCATGCCAACACTATAGCAAGTTTGTTTGCAGCGAAACAAACGGTTGGAACATTCCACAAGATGCTATATAAATGAAGTTTATGGGTTTGTATATTTTTCAATAAAATATCGCTATTAATAGCGATATTTCATTGAAAAACATTAAACGTTTCAAGTAATTAAAGCAATTGATTTTAATAGGGCTGAACCCGCAGAATAGAATAGAAAAAAAAATTATTGCTCAGTTATTCTCTTTAATGGTTAAAGGCAAATACACAGTACAATAAAACACATACGGGCACAATCAAACACGACAAACTTATAATGTATGTCAGGAGTCATAAGAGCCATTTTATGCAATTTTAGCTCGTATAGGTAAATGAAACAATATTTCTTAAACATCAGAATCACTACAAGTCAGTAATTCAATACAATATTCTCACACACATCAATATTTACAGCATTTACGAGTTCACCTTTAATTACCATACAAACATTACATATTCTATCTTCCACTTTTGAATTAAAGTATCTTCCACGTTCAATGTTCAAATTTATGTGTACTAATTTTAAAAGCCATTAATGATTTTCTAAGATTCCTTTCATTTAGTTATAAATACTTTTCTATTCTAGATGTATTCTTAATCAGCTTGCATGTTCTTAACGTTGACATTTTACCCACAGAGTTTATTCGCTGTTCCCAAAATTGCTCATATTTTTCCTTCAATTTACATAATAACAATATAGCAGAATTAAAAAATACTAATTTTGTTTTCCCAAATATGCGAAAACTCTAAATCACATGAAAGTTTTTTTTTACAAAATTCAGCCACTAGCTGTTTGACTTGTTACATTGCTCTCAATATGCTTTATTAACAAGTAAATTACCACTAGATTGCACAATATCTGACTATGTAACCAGAAATTTATACAAATAACTAAAACTAGCAACAGATGTCATTTTTTTCTGTGTGGAGTTGGTAAAACTTCTCCCCGTGCATCTATATAGTATTGATATTTTTACATATTCTGGTACTTTATGAATTTTGGGTTTTGACGGAAAGCAGAATACCTCTTAAGCTAGTGCTACAGGGCGTGAGAATTGTTGCATCTTCCATTATTTTTCATGTAGATTCTCTTTATTTCTGAAGGATCCGTTTTTACAGATTATTTAAAGCTGATATTACCAAAGGATAGTGACCTAGTTCACTTAACACTGCAAAGTTAGACGCTTTTGAGTGGACACCAAGAGCAAACTTAGAAAATCTAGTGAAAATTTTATCAAAATCATTTTATTATGTGTTTGTTATATCAAACATATCCTCTATTGGTTTTTTGATAGCAAGATATAACCTATCCATACATCACAATTGTATAAAGCTTTGACCAATGAATCAAAGATGCTCAAATCTGCAGAAGGCCTGATATTATTGTTAAATATACTTTGTTGGATTGAAAACAATGCTCTACTCGCTTTCAGATTTAGTGATCAATTAAAAATAAATTTAATCGTTATAAAAGAATGGGATACAACATGGATATCATGCGACAGTCTACATGCTTGGTTGTGAACCCAATCACGGTTTAAAGCTATGGTTTCCTCTAAAATTGCACGATGGTGGGTCAGGCCTCAGACTCAATGACGGCCCCGATGTAAAGCTTAAATCCGATGGTTAGCGCCTGATGTTTGTCGTTGGCTGGGCCCACCGTACCTCTACTTGAGGTTTCTTTTAGCTCTGACCATGTGTGAGTCATGGGCCCTTTTCTTGGTTTCATCACAGTGTGTTAATTTGAATCAAATGTTTTTCTGTGATGATACATTGTATTAGTTAGGAAGCCTTCATGCGAGCTAAACAATTTTGTGTTTTAACAACAACAGAATCTAGGGAGAAGATTTAAGCTCCATAGTAGCTGAGGCTGCTGTCCCTTCTACGGCGGCTGTTCTGTTAATGTTGATCTGTTATTTGAAGTGCTTCCCATTAGTTGTGGGGGTTCTGTGTTTGTCTTTGTTTTGTTGTGCATTACTTTGTGTCTTTTCTAGTTTTGCAATCATCTTAAGCAGGAAGAGAGAGCTGACTGCTTTGTTTTTATTGTCTTACGGGTGAATTGTTACTGTACATGTTCTGTGACTCTTCCTCAAGGCGCCGTGGGTTGTTCAGTGGTATGTGAATTTGGTATTTCCTGATCATCAGATCACATATTTGTTTTGAAAACTATTGTTGATAAATATGTTTAAAATCCTAAAAAGGTGTCATATTGTTTGCTTGTTGTATTGACTTAAGAAAGGCCAAATAAATGCCCACAGTAGTTTAGGCTGCTGTCCGTTCTAAGGTGATTTTCACTAAGATTTTATCAAGCATTTTACTCTCTAGCTCTTTACAAATTATATCATTTATAATGTGACAACTATATTACCCTAAAATACTGCTTATAATGATTTCTTGGTAATTATTAATTATTCTTTACGATTTATCTGTTTGTATAGCATCTCGCTTCACCCATCAATTATTGTCCAGGAAGCCTGCGGACGGATTTTTGTGCATAGCATCATTGAGCATATTTGTTGATTTTTCTTTGAATTTTCTTCTTTTAAATTTTGTGAGTCTTATTGTATTCTTTAAATATTTAAAAATACTTAGAAATAAAAAAAACCATTCAGATTTCTATAGCAGATTTTACTTCTCTTAACATAATATGACAGTCTTTATCAAACCATTTTTTTTAATTTTCTGAGGTTATTTCTTTCCCCCCCAACGGATTTTCTTTTCAATGTCATATCACTTATGTTAGTAAGTATGATATCAACATCATTGTGTTCAGAAATAACTTTTTTATCATATGACGTCGCGTTTGGGAGTGAAATAACGCTATGCAATAAAACCGATAAACCACTAGGGGTTTATAGATTTACGGGAAACGTTATGACGTCCATAACAACGTTGCGATCATAATGACAACATTATAACGTTTTTACGCCAGAAATGAAATTTCAAAGTATTTGTCATATGATAAATAGAATCTTACATTCGTGCTCTTGTATTATTGAATTTATTAAACTCGTTGCAAAAAAAAAAGAGATAAAATGCTCGGCAAGCCTCGCATTTTATCTCTTTTCCTCAACTCATTTAATAAATTCAATAAAACATGAGCACCCATGTAAGATCCTCTATTTTTTACATTGTCTGTTTTATCCTGAATCACTTGATATGGAAAGGCTTCCTGGTAGTTAGCCTTAGATATTTCCGCTCATACAAATCTATCTGCTGCATACGCCATTGAATCCTTACATTTTAGACCTACTTCCAGGTCCTAAAATCATAACATATCGTCGCTTAAGTGCTATAGTGTTCTATCTACCATTGCACAAGTTATAAGAAAACTGAGTTTGAAAATTTTAGCATCCTGATATTTGATGCCTCATTTATCACATACTTTTGAATCATACCAGAGGGTTAGAATATATACATACAGTGTAAAAGACCTTGCAGATAGAACATTATGCCTTCAAAATCGCCTTCTGCGTTCAGTGTTATAGTGTTCTATATTTTCCTACAGCTTATGTTTCTGTTTATGGAGTCAATTCCTATACTAGTCTGAACAGAAATGATTATTTCTACCTAAAATACACTTGATAAAGGCCAATGTAGGCTAAAACGTTGTGTTAATAAAATAATATGCCATTTTGGAGTTGTTCTCTGATATTTTGCTAATACCTAAAAGTAACATATTTAGTCATATTTTGGCATAACAGTAACAAAGCGCACAGATTATGCCATTAAAATTTATGCAAGGGAGGTAATCTGTTTCTACAGTTAATTTTTCTGTCAATGAGGTCAATTTGTTTATTTTTTTTACGCTGAACTGATTATTTGGACCTACAAGTAGCAGATTTTAACCATTGATTTGTAATTACATCGACCAATTACTTCAATTAAAGCAGTTTAAATATGTGTAAGGGAGCTAATCTGTTTCTACAGCTTATTATTCTGTCCATGGATCAATTTGCGTTATAATTTTGACTTAGCGGATTATTTGGACCTAAAAGTAGCTGATATAGCCATTAGTCCATAAAAAAACAACAAACAGCTTCAATTTAGGAAATTTAAATGTGTGTAAGGGAGGTTACTGCTTTTTTTTAGCAATTTCTCCAGAGGAAGTGACTTTATGTAGACAAAACACTATGACACTGAACTCACCCAGTCACGTGACAGAATCATCATCCGCCATTGGATGAAAATCACTTAGAACACTATAGCACTGAACGAAATTGTCTTTTTGTAGATAGAACAGAAAAGCATAGCGATTTTTAGCTCATTGGGAGGAGATAGGCAAATGAAACCTTCACCAGTAGATAGAACTTGGATCCCCTTTCCAACGGTATGCATAACTCATTTTTGACCAAAATGTGACTTAGAACACTATAGCACTGAAGCCACGATATGTCAATAAACAATTTTATCTTTGTACTGATGATACAATGGTCAGAAAGTATATTTTAAGTCATGAACTCTCATGCTATGAATACAGTTTGATAATGTTATACTGCTATAAAATAATAAACAGTACTTATGAAAAGTGAACTGGCCTATTAAGTCTCCTAAAGGCCTTCCATTTAGAATAAATAGCTGATTATCTACATTTTTCTGACCCAATCAAATCATCCCTAAACATTCATATGTCTCTATTATTGGAATCGGATAAATGAGACTTACACAAGTAGTTCCGGTCGAAAGTAACACAGTTTCAGGGCTATACACAGAATCATTTCATGGGAAATGTGTCTTTGACGGTCGAATCGAAATGCGTTTTTATTATACAATCTGTTTTATTTATAATAAGTTCTATCTTATTATTATTATTTAGATCTATTTATTTTTTATTTGTAATTACTTTAGGGTAAAGAAGACTTACACAAATAATTCTAATCTGGTGCCCTGTTGATAGGTAGATCTAGGGGATGGAACCAGACTACAATAATTCCTCTTAAACTTACATGGACTGTCAGGCTAACTGGCCTTTGGAAAAGGATCATGGCTAAACGTTTAATATCCACATATATTACATGTAACACTGAGAACCGACATTTGTCTATTTGGACACCGACGTTATAGTTTGGAAATCATATTGGTCCGAGTTTTAAAATTCAATGCGAAATTCTTTTATTAAAGCCAATTTTATCAAAACACAGACAAGCTTTCCAGGTATGCGTGTTCATTTGATACGGCGACCCAATTATGATGGTTGTTTACACACAAAGTTAGTCTCTGAAAGGGCTATCAGTTTGAAGAACCCATCAAGTGATGTACTGTTACCTGATTAGTCAGGGATCATTTGCGGAAACATTAAATCTCAAATAATTATTAGATCCTTATCCACTGCTGTTCAAATTCATTTTGGATAATCTCTTGAGAAATCCTTGGGTAATTTTAGATCAAGTTTACATAAAATGTTGATTCAAACACAATTCAGGCCAGCATTCACCCTTTGCATGCTAGAGCTATCGCGTCTAGTTAAGACCAATACAGTAAACGCACTACAATCTGTCTGATGTGAATTCAAATTGTTTGATACTAAAGCTGCTTCTGAAAGTATTTAAAAAGTTAATTTTAGAAAAGAAATCGGCAGACGACACAATAGCAAAGTTTCCCAGCATGTAAAAAGTTTAGGTACTGAAATTTCTTTTCTTTCAGAAAAACTATGTAGTGAGAGTGAGGACTGCTTTTCATGTATGCATTCAAATTTTTTTTCGGTCATAATTTTGAGGGAAAAAATGAAAAAAAAAATAGCAGACGACAAAAAGCATGCTAAATTACCAAGCATGCAAAAAGTATCACCTTGCACCATGACACAAAACGCATGAGCCGTGACATGTGATTTCCTACAATGTGTCATTTTGAAAAGGCTAGACTCAGACTTTAGAAACTCCAAATGCTGTTCAGTCAGTAGCTTAACTGTCATTGAATATTCAAGCGACTAGCAAATGCTCTTATCAGGCTGGGCAGATGCTCATACTGATCAGAGCCTTTGCTGGTCGGACATAACACATTGTTGGAAATCTCATTTCGTGGCTAATATTATGCTACGTTTACACTATGTCCCCGGCGGCCACGGCAGTCACGATTTCGGCCACCGTGGACGAAACGGGGTGACCGTAACACAACGTAGGGGAACGGGGTAGACAAACGTAGCTCGCCGTGGTTGCCGTGATCGCCGGGACAGATTGTTAAACAGTCAAAAAATTTGCCACGGCAGCCACGGCGGGATTGACCTACTTAAATATGCCGTAGTAGAACGGGGAGAACGCAACAAAGCGTGACGGAACGTAACATACCTTAACACAACTTGGAGTATGTCCGTAGCAGGACGGCTGGCTTCGAGGCGGCAACCCAAGGTCTGTCAAGGTCCATCAAGTTATGTTGCGGTATGCCACGTTCTCCTAGCCTGACCTCACAGCTCGAACCTGAACATCGAGTCTAAAAATCTCAAATAGATGCATCTGAGGACGAATGTAGTGACAAGGGTAGAAATAATCATTACTGAATGGACTTGGGTAGTTTCATTGTATTATAGAAGTGTCATAGGTTGTAATTTCTCGTGACAGAATATTGCATTTATTTTTCTGAATATCAGTCAGTGTAGACATTGATAAAATGCTGCATTGTGCGCCAAATAAAATGTTTCATTAGAATCTTCTGTGTTTTTAAAAAATACTGATAAAAGAGTCACTAGAGTACAAAGGGTTAATGCTGATATCAATGGCTGGTGTTATTGCTTCAAGACTCTCACCGAACAGTTTCGAAGAGCTTTGGGGGCCTAAAATGTGTTAACATCTTCGATGCGAAGCTCTCTTGCTATAAAAAGTGAGAACTATCCCAATTGTTGCACTCGTTCTTCCGAAAACCATGCTCGCACTTTGCACCCGTCTTTAACCTTCCTGCTAGACGATCATTCTTCTATACAGCTGCTGGTGGCCTCTTTGCTGCCACAAAGGCAAGATGTACGCTCCTAGAAATTATATAAATACGAAATCGGCTTCTTCATTGCCATTACATGTAATGATGTTTTTGATCAAGGGTGCATGCAGCAGCTTTGTGGACCTCCTCTTTATACCGTGGGCATATTGGGGCTCAAACACCAATTATCGCCCACGTTTCATCGTAGAAACCCTTGACAGAACTTGATAGACGTAGCAGAACTTGATCACAACGTAACAAAACGTGAGAGGTCCCAACAGAACGTGGTAGGCCGGGAGGAAACGTAGAACCATCCGTGACAGACCAGCCTCTATCACGGCAGACCTTGACAGACCGTGAGAAAACGTAGCGAGACTTAACAGAACTTGAACACAAAGACAAAAATGACTGAAAACACCACGGCGAGCTACGTTTCTGGCTACCGTGACTGCCGGGAACATAGTGTAAACCAAGCATTATCATTTAAACCATAAAATGCCAGCAAAATGACTATATTTATGACCAACATAAGTATAGAGGTAAACAGTGTAAGCCCAGATCAGACTGCTCCCACAGGTGTAGTCTGACCACAGGAGCAGTCTGATCTTGATATACTCTGTCGGCGAGGCTTCAAAAACAGTGTCAACAGATGACAAAAGCAGATGATCTTTAAAATTGTTGTAGTTTTCAGTTTACGATTTTCATAAAATGCATGCACGTCTGCGCGGCTCAAACAACGTATTAAACAGGTTAACTCTTAACATAAAATTATCAGATCTCCCTTCTTGGGCAATGAAATAGTCGAATCACGCCCTGATATGAATATTAAAGTTGCCGCATATATGCAGTGACCAAGTAGCTTAATTAATAATGGAAAAAGTATAGGAAAGTCCATTTTATATTGGCCACACATTGAAATTTCTAAGTTTTAATATAAATTGTGTTTGTCTTAGCAAATGGTGCAGACCATGGTGAAGCTCAAGCTTTAGATGCCTATATTTTGTGAAGCATATGGCTCTCCACATACTCAACAACAAACATTGTCTGCTTTCTCATCTGCTAGCGTAATTTGACAATTGCATTGCAAACACTCAGAAGATTGCCTATTTTTGATGCATTATGTCATACATATTGAACAAGTATAGAATCATATTTTTAAGGGGCTGCCGGTCATAATTTCTATAAAATGAGGTATATTTCTGTTTAGGTATCTTAGTAAACAATGCAGACCAGAATGAATTCCACAATATGCCTTTTCCTCAACGGCTCAATTACAGCTGAGCATTATTTCTGGAGCAATGATTCTGGGCTGATGTATATATGACGTATATATGATATCAATTTGTCCGTAAGCTGAATTAATGAATATACTACACGTACCTTTATTGATTGATTTGATTCTTTATGTCCCAGACAACATTTTTTTCAGTTATGTCCGGACGTGTCGTCCTGGGTTGAACCCAACTCCCATACTGAATTATGTTTTTTTTTTATCTCTTGGAACTGCATCAAGGCGACCGAATGAGAAACATAGATCACCGTTGCTTGTGCAGGCTGATCAGAGCTTAAGCACTTTAACAGCCATGGTACACGCAGGCATGTCAGACGTTTACTACTTCGGGAAGGCAAGCAGGACAGATCATCATTCCCCTGCAAAATGTTCTTTAACACAATTTCTGATTTTTGGCTGTCTGCTACCTAAAAACTCCCAAACTCAATTTTTTTATTCATTTCACTCTGGGGATAAAATGTTTCTATGAACACAAGTTAAGCCATAAATTCTGATAATGGAGCGATTTTATATGGGCCGTTAGCATGACAGCGGAACTAAAGGTCCCAGGAATTCCTGGGACCAGCTCTTCAGACTTTACCAGGCTCTGAGTTTGAGCAAAGAAGGGAGCTTTTGCAGTCCGGAAAAATGTGTGGTAATGAGTTAAACCTAGTAAACAGTTTTTCAGTTATGTTGGGATGGGTTGAACAAGCACTAAGTAAAAAGTGGCTGTGTCTACTAGTGTTGTCTGCTGATAACCTTTGCAAACAGTTAAGATCCAGATCAGACCCTAACATAACGTCGGACCACTGTTTTCCACTCCGATGCCCGTTTGCACGCCCGTTTTGTGCTTCTCCAATAACGCTTTTTGTTTACTTATACGTTTATATGACATGAAACATTTATCGCAATGACGCTGAGCGCGGGAATTCGGAGTTTTGCCTGTTCCAAAAACTCCGTTATGTCTGAAATAATTCAAAATAACTGGAAAACCAGCCATGTTCGGTGAAAATTGAAAATGGACACTTGACTGATAAATATAAAATATAAATACCGTCGAATCTCGTAATTTCGAAGTCAAAGGTACTGGAGATTTAATTTCAAATTATCGAAAATTCGAATTATAGGAAGCTTGTGACACTGTGACAACAGGAACACACTAATTACAAATGGTGTTAGCTTTTACGCCATTTCTTCAACAATCTAGGCATTCCCTTATACTTATATAGAAACTAGTATGAACATTTGTTGCTGTAGTCAAATCAAATTCAATTTCCATCACTTCAATGATATGGCAGTTCACTGTCATTATCTTTTCTTGTTTCTAAAACCATTTACTAGACTAAGTTTGATTTTCAACAGGCTTATCACAAGAAACAAGTGGATATATGGTTTCGAATACACCATCTTGAGGTGTAGGTAAATGTATTGCCTCTTCTTTCTCTACCAAGTTACAGCCAACTCTTGCATTTAAGTCATCACATGCAAATTTTACCTTTACAAGAAAAATAAAATACAACAGTACTAATTTTCCTGACGCCAGTTCTGGCTAATAAAATGCAGCTTTTTCATACATAGTATTGGAATATACAAACATCCGAGACTTTATTCTCGAATTGTGCCTTTGATAGAAGGAACATGCCAGAATTAAAACCAAATAAAAATAATTTAATAAGCATTTTGCAGTAAGTCAAAATAGACAAATTATTTTGACATCCCTTCAGGAATTGTTGAGTTGAAATAGATCGCGTATTGTTTACTGTCATCGCCACGGACCCGGTCACCTGTTGAAGTCACGATTTGATTTGATTCTTTACGTCCCAGTCAACACTTTTTCATTTATGTCTGGACGGGCCTTCCTGGGTTGAACCAGTACTTAGCAAGAATAAATGTGTCTTGGTAAGGACATAACAGTGACGCCGGTGAGGCTCGAAACCGTGGCCCCTAGGTCTCGAGCCAAGCACTCTAACACTGAGCCAATGTGCTCCCATTGAACTTAGGGTAGCGGTAGCCATCTCAGACAGTAAACAAAACATGATTTATAGCTTTTGGTATTAGCATGTTTATAATATGACGTCGCGTTTAGGAGTGATATAACGCCATATATTAATGTTTGGCGGGAAAATACCATGATTTATTAAACAAATAAAATCTGTTATTTTGTTTTTGCCTAGAAAGATTTATTTCCTCCAGGGATATAAATCCCTTTAATCCGGAACTCCTCTTTCCTGACCACAACTGACCCAAGGCATCGATGAGATGAAACGCATTTTATATTCATTTTCGTTTTATTATTTACAATTTTTAAACAATCATAACGCTTCTCTGCACTTTTGACGCCAAAAACATTAACAAATGACGTCATTTACACATGCGATGACGTTGCATAACGTTTCTGTCTTCCAACACTGAAACTGGAGGAGGATCGAGGAACAAAAACGAAAAATTCTAGAAAACCACAATAAATTTAGTACCAAAATGTTCGTAAAAATCTAGCTAAGAAAATGACTGCCCACTTTCTATGTTTTCGTTCACTAATAAAAAAAAAGTTACAGACGTTTGAAATTCTGACATTTCCAAAATGGCGGACTTCCAGGGAACAGCTAACTAATATATTACTACTCGTGTTAGAATTAGACGTGTCATGATCCCACTAGTTTTGCCACATCGCATACCGTAGCATTTTCTTGATTTAAGCAAGGAGTTCCAAGCCGAATACATGTAATATACAGTTTATTGAATCATTCTGTTTAAAATATGGGATTTATAAACCTCGGGAGGTGAAAAATCATATAAAGAAACTCGTGCTTGCGCACTCGTTTCTGTATCGTATTTTTCATCTCCCTTGGTTTATAAATCCCATATTTTAAATAGAACGATTAATAAACTCTATGTATTATATTCGATAAACCACTAATGGTTAACATATCTTGTAACGATACTTAATGACGTCCATAACAATGTTGCGCATATGATATCAAAATGCCAAAATGCAATTTATATTTTTTAATGCTATATGATAAATAGAATCTAATATTTGTGCTCGGCAAGCCTTGCATAGTATCGCTTTTCCACATATCGTTTAATAAATTCAGTAATACACGAACACTCATGCAAGATCCTCTATATCTATAACTCTGAGTGAAGCTTTTTTTTCATTGGCGTTTCTCCAATATCGACAGATGTAACAGTGAGACTGCTGCCGTTCAGTTTCCCATAAACAGAATTATGTGTTGACTTTCTATTTGGTAGAGTGATCGCTTTATCTAATAGGTATTAGTTTACTGTGTACCGGCACGCACATGCCGTTTATCTGACATCGCAAGTGTTCTGGACTTATTCTTGGGAACATTGTATACAGTTTAGATGTAGGTTTGCATATAAATATTTTCTTTTATTATTTTTCTTATTCATACTGACGGGAATTCAGGGAAATAACTGTTTCGTTTGGAAGTCTGACCATTCTACATGTAATAAAGTTGGAAATTGTGAAACTCATCAACCTATGAAAACGACTTGCTGTTCATGAGGATTAATGAAACATGTAATAATTCCCATGCCCCTATCACTAGCTGAAGTTTTCTAGCAAACTCTAAGCAGCTACTGGGGACATTTTATAAGCTGTATATATAAAAGATTGCTACAGCATATCAGTTTGTTTTATGCATAAAAGCACATGGAAATATTTGTGCATATATAAGCATGAAAAGAATACACATTACAACCTGGCTTCGAGGTTAAAAAACAAAACTTTTTCTTGCTCAACTCAACTGAGAGAGAAATTTCAAATTCTTGTAAATTTCACAACAAAACTATTGTAAAATAAAGGGTTTCTTGCTTTGAATGACTCAGATGTTGTATTTATCATGTTTATATTTATGCAATAAATTCCATAATCAGTTGCGTGGAGCATGAAAACGGTTTATAACCTCAGAACTCTAACAGTTCTTTAAGAAGACGTTTTCCTCTAGGTGCCATGGGTTGGTCTGTGATTTCTGATTATGACATTTCCGGTTTTAACGCTTTATGCACTAATGGATACTCCCTTCTAGTTTAATACATTAAACTTAGGATGGTTCATTATGTATTCCGAGGGGTCACAGGTTGTATTTTTTTAAATGTATTTCTCTGATGGTCATTTTTATCTTAGCAAATAGTGTAGACCCTGATTAAATGCAGCATTATGCGGCATTTCATCTGGGTCTTAACTATTTGCCAAAGTACGCATTTATAGTCACTAGTATAGATTTGGTTTTATAGATTTTAAGTAGTTTTTCCAATGTTTATGCAAATTTCCTCGTACATGTCACATTGAGTCAATGCATGCATATGTGGAATGATAAGTTAAATCAGTTGAGTATGGCAATTCTAGCTGGTGAACATTACAACCACGCAACTAGCAATTTAGCAATATACTCCCATGAAACTTCTTAAGATAAGCTGTCAGAAGCATAAAATAGACAATCTATTATTGTCATCCAGGTGCATGACAACTAAATGAAAAGTTGTTCATTTCTACATGCTCACTTCTTTGAATAAATGAAAGTGGGTGAGAATTTGTTTAAAAAGGCCAATGGTGATAAACCCATTTCTTTAGAGGCCATTCCAATGTGTACTTACATCATATGTTATTTAAAATAAGGAAGAAAACTATTTGGAAATTTACATTTTCCAAGTATCATGTTCATTGTCTTTACCTCTTCAAAACATCCCAAACTGCCAAACAGTATTAAAATTCCTGTCGCTCTACTGCAAATTGTTTATATTTGCATGACAGCTATATCTCCAAATTCGAGTTCATGACCTACCTCTTTGCTAACCTGCTAGTTGTGTGGTTGTAAGGTCGTAATTAGCAATAAAATGTGGCGCTATGCTATAATGTTAAAGTGTGTATATTCTTTTTTTTTCTTTCCAGCAGCACTTTACCCCTCTATTCTATAGTTTTGGGGTTTAGTACATAGAGGATCTTACATGAGTGCTCATGTTTTATTGAATTTATTAAACGAGTTGGGAAAAAGAGATAAAATGCGAGGCTTGCCGAGCATTTTACCTCTTTTTCGCAACGAGTTTAATTAATTCAATAATACAAGGGCACGAATGTTAAATTCTATTTATCATATGACATTAAGATTGAAATCTCATTTTTGTCGTAAAAAACGTTATAATTTTGTCATTATGTACGCAGCGTTGTTATGGACGTCATATGTCCAACGTTGTTATTGACGTCATAACGTTCTCGAAAATCGATAAACCACTAGTGGTTTACAGATTTTATTGCATGGCGTTATTTCACTCCCAGACGCGACGTTATATGATAAATATGCTTTAATACTAACTTCGACCATGTATTACATGGCCTGCAGGTGTGCACTATAATTACTGTGTAAGTCCGTCTGTATGTCTGTTTGTCCGTTACCAGTTATTGTAAATGCTCATAACTCTTGAACCATACGGTATATTTTGATCAAAGTTTGTATACATATGTATGTTAACATTGTTTAACCACAGACATGCATAGCAGCTTATTTATGAACGAGGCTTTGCTGAGCATCAGTCTGTCATGGTCAGTTAGTAAAAATGCAAATAACTCTTTAACTACATGTTATATTTAGATCAAAGGACCTCGGACAGTCTTATTGAAGGATTGCCCATAAAATGAGCAGAGAAAAGTTTCAAAGAAAGTTATATTTTTTATATGAAAAAGATAGTAGGTTCAACCCTCGACTTATCCACAAAAGCCGTTTTCTCATTGGACATGTACCAATTGAAAAAAAAGAAAATAGAAAAAGGTTTACTGAGGTGCTCCCCCCCCCCCCCCGTGACCAAACTAATCCTTTTGCATACTGTTGTAGTTTTACATTTCATACATCATATAAAAACGGCATGTTTGGTCACGGGGGGAACGCTGTCAAATTGCTCAAAAACACTTTATTATAAAAACTCATTAGAAACGTATTTTGTTAAAACCTGTAGGTAAATATCAGTTTGCAATGGCATATATCAGGGCTTTAGTTATGAGTGCTTACAAAGAAATTAATTTTCTCATTTCTCAACAAAATCATTATGTTGTGGGTACTCAAAAGAACCGTCGCAATGAGACGGTTCTTGTCAGCACCAAAATTATAGGTTAAATCTGACGTGTAAATAAATATTATTATTTTACACTAAAAACTGTGTTTATCTACTATCGTGCCAACCAAGAGTGACAGTGACATCATATTTTGTTTATAAGTGTAAGTAAACATTAATGGATACAATCAACTTGAGATAATGCGAATCGATATATCACTTGTGTATTAATCCTATCCTGCGGATAGGATTAATACACAAGTGATATATCGATTATAAGTCCCGGATAACTATGTAAACAAAACATGACGTCACTTCTCTCTTGGCTGGCAGGACAGTAGACTATGATTTATACAGTTTACAAATATCATACACCTCAGTGCACAAGTCGAACTGGTTGAACTCGAAACATTACAGGTAATAGTCAAAAGTAATTGACAGCACACTTCTTTTGACGAAATATTGAAATCTTCTCAACCCGACTTTTATGCAAACGCATCACTTTCGTCTCAAGTTTTATGCCGCTAACATTATATTAACATGTATTTAGGTAAATACTCGACGAAACTTTGACTCTGTGAAATAGAATTTGGTCACAAAAAAAACCCACCCCTAAACCCTAAAGTCCTGGCATAATTTTGCAATATTTTCAAAATATTTTTATTTTGTTAGATGCACTAAATGTAAGGATTTCATTTAAGCACAAAACTATAGTTGTCAGTTATGCATTATGCTAGCCACAGACTTCCAAAATTTGGGCAGATTGAAAAGGAAACTGTCCGAGGTCCTTTTGCAAACTTATTTATTTCAACATTGTCCAACCACTGGTATATACAACAGTGATGAGGAATTTGTCCGGTCGAGATATTTTAGTAAAAATGCTCATAACTCTTGAACAGCATGGTATATTTTGATCAAGTTATGACTACTTATACATTTTAACATTGTCTAGACACTGGTATGCGAAACGTTTTCTGATCTTTACATATTAGCATTATTTGTAATGTACATATTAGCTGAAGCATTGCAGAACTTTATCAGTGCCCATTCTGCAAGCACACTAAAATTCAAGCACATGATTATCTAGAGAAATTCAGCCATATGGTATATTTTGATCCAAGTATGCATCAAGTGTAGGTTATTCAATGTTTTATGTTGGTTATGGAATATATAGGAGGTAGCTGAGCTCCCGAGTGTATATTTCATAACCGACATAATACATTGTATGACTGCACGGCACTTCGTCTAAAACCATTTCGTATAACCTTTTTAGCCCTGACCCAGCGGGTTCCTGTGTTTGTGACAAGCTGGTTTCACATTGTGAAATATACACATTATGTAGCATTTTGCTGCAGGGTGTCATTTTTTGTTTGGCCATGGATGCGTTCACATGGGACAATTGGATTTTATTAGCAGCTTTTTTGTTATATTTTTTCTCAAAATTATCTGGGAATCGTTGGCCACTGATCACACGTTACAGATATATAGGCTAATCAGTCACCACTGTTTATGCATTCTACTCTGGTTCGCAAACAGTGGGGATACTCAGATTAGCGTGTATATTCATGTGCCGTTTGATCATGCTGTCTTTATCAACAAGCAGTTTTATTTCTGACCAGGTTTCAATTTACACGTGCAGCCTGGTCAGTGTTTTCCGCAGTCGCCAGTTTTCTGTGAAACAGCAAAAATTTGAAATGAACATCATTTTGTGTCAATATTCTTATCACAGTTTTCTTTAGGGTTTTAAAAAATATAAACTGGTGAAATTAAAATCTTGGACTGCAATTTCCTCTCATCAAGTTATGGGAATGAAAAAAAGTGTGAGGTATGGAGAATAAACCACGCTCAATATGGCCCGTTTCTTGCGAGTTCGATCCCGGCCCGGTCCCATACCTTCATGGAGATTGATCTTGAACAAAGGATAAAGTGTGGATAGGTGAACTGACCGTCCCGCAATTACCATAGCTGTTGACTTGGGACGTAAAGCAACAAAACAAACAAAAACAATCATCTTGATGGGGAAGAGAGAGCTGGTTGCTTTGCTTAGTTTGTGGTGTCTGGTGATTGTTATGTGGCTCTTCCTCGCGGAGCCATGGGTTCGTCTGCAGTTTGTGATTGTGGTATTTCCTGATCATGCTCACTTACTATATTCTATCAAAAGGTACATATTTAGGAAGAGTAAATGAATCTCACTCTTTCCAAGAACTCTCCCTACAACTGTACCTTCTGATGGTCATGTATTTCTGAAACACGTGGCTATAATCGGAAAGAATAGTTCTAAAATGAGGACTTGAATAGAATATGAAGCAATGGCGTAGCCAGAACACTGAAAAATACGCATATTAAAGGGCGACTACTGGATCAAGCAATGATTCTCTTCAATTGCATCCCTTTTTTCAAATTGGGAACTTCTCTTAAAGGAAAGAATATGCTCCCAGAGGGAGCGAATTATTTCCTTTATGAGTAGTTCCTTATAGTTTTGATAATCACATATATCACATTAAGTGACCTCCCTTGAATGGTATTCTTTTATTACGCACGTGCGTAACATGTGTTATGGGTGTTACATTATTGAGAAGATATTTTACTTATATATGAATGCTTCAAGACTAAAAACAGTCTTGTATTTCTCTTACAGAGGCAGAATTGTTGGCGAAGAACTTCAATTGTAATGCATACAAGAGTTATTTACAAAAGCTACGTCCTTCTCGTGCCGTTCGGTTTGTACCTAGTGCTGATGTACCGGATGTTGGATAGCACGTGTCAGGAATCACGTGATGTGTTGACCAATAAGAACATTCTGTATCTACCAACTGAGACAAGAAGCAGAAAGATCATGGAGCTACGCTTCCAGAATGACACTGAGTATTTAGAGAGACTGATCGAGGAAATAAAGCATCTAGAATATCAGAAAAAATCAGTTGAGGCTGCGCAGAACGATGGCGTATTAATGAAGGAAGGAGCCAATATACACATGGAAAAAGAAGCGGGACAAGGCATTCACCTTCTTGTTCAAAATAAAATTAAGACAAATATGAAGTTTAGAAACCATATGTTCAACTGCACTAATATTCATTTGATAGAGCTTGAATCTAAAATAGGCCATGGAGTTAGCAAACAAACATTTAAGGGAAACTATCATGGGGTACCAGTAGCTGTGAAAATGGTGACGCGACATCAGAAAGACGTGCGGACATGTATTAACGCAATTAATTTTAGCGACCCTAATAGTGCAGAACAAAGGTCAAGGTGTTTTGTATTCCCTACAATGAAACTGATGAAGGAGATCTTATTATTGGAACAGCTGGATCATCCTGGATTTGTTCCACTTCTAGGTTACTGTGTTAGAAGTGAAGAAAGTGACACGAGTGATCTATCAGAAAGAGGCGTGGTTAGTGTATTCGAGTTGGGGAAGAGATTCCCATTGGGTAGTTTACAGATAATGCCGTGGCAAGAAAGGATAGGTCATGCTATAGCATTGGCCGAGTTTCTGTATTTCCTGGAAACATCACCGCTGGGGTCCTTAAGAGTACGTGATTTTAAAGACTCGCATTTCTTAATGGTTAAATCTAGACTCGCAATGATAGATTTAGATGATGTTGACAACCTTGAACCCAGCTGTGATAGGTACATAAATAATAACAGCAATATACAAACAGCAAAACCTGATTGTGAATTTGATTTACCATGTACGAAGGGAATGTGTATTGGATTCAACGCAAAACAGAATATGAAATTCATGAATAAGATATTCTTCAGTAGATTACTGTATCCAAAGAAGTTTCCCGAGTCCATCATTGATGAAGTTGGTTTTTTATCTTCGGATATTGATTCATATACCACAACAGCTTCGGACATATTAGAGAGACTTAAGCATTTACTGGAGAAGGCATTAGGCTGACCCGTTTATTTAGAATGGATTTTTAAATCCTTATCTATCTTGATGAGTCCAGTTCCAAGTTAAGGTCAGTCAGCTGTTGTTTGTTTTTTTTTTTTTGCGAAAGAAACATCACCGCCCTCTAAGCGACAACATAACCGTGAGGCTTCGTCGTTTTACATGCACCATGATTAAAACACGTTAAGTACGAGTCAGTTTTATTGAAGCTTACCAGGAAACTTGAACTCGATACATAAATGTGCCGCGACATGTGACTTCAAACAATGTGGTATTTTGATAAGTGTAAGCTCAGACGAGCCTCTGCAACCTCCTTTTAAGCTTAGAAACTCTAAATTATGTTCAGTCAGTAGCTCAACTCTCATAGAATATGCAAGCGACTAGCACAGACTCTGATCAGACTGCGCATATGCGCGGGCTGATCTGAGGCTTTGCTGGTCGCACATACCACATTGTTGGAAATCTCATGCCAGGGCTCAAATGTGTATAGGGCAAGTGTCGATACATGTATTTTGACGGACATAGTCTGGTCATCATAGTGCAGACCAAGCTTTAGATGCAAAGATAACCCAGTATAAAACTCTGGCGACCTTTCTGGTGACACAGAAAAAATGTACAGTTCCTAAGTCAGGTCGTGTCGTCTGATAAAGGTACTCACTTATTGTCAAGCTGTATGTTCTATTATATTGCAGATAAACGAGAGAAAAAACAACATCCTCAAATTGGAAATGGAATCGTCTTATTGATAAGGATGGAACCGGGATAAGGATGGGTACCACTCGGTACTTCTTTTGTGGATCCTTTTTGTCATTTGTATTTCATGTATGTCATGCTGTCTTGTCTGTTCCTTGCAGCCTTGTGGTCACCTGCTGACCTCTTGGCTCTTTTGTGTGTGATGTTTTCTAATGTTTCTGTCACTTTCCCATACGGTATCCTGGTCAGTGTGGTATTTGATTGTATCCATACCTGATCGTTGCTTTCTTCCTTACTTCAAGTGGTATGGATTTCAGAATAAGACAATGTCACGTGGTACATTAGCATGGTCACTTTGCATGAAGCCCTGTGTCAATATGCATAAACATAAAAGAAAACATTCTCAAAATAAATGCTTTATCATATTTTATGTAAAGAATTATGCAATGAGATAGAATTGTACACTTGTATATATATATTTATACCCTTACCTGTTATGTGGTAGCATTTAGAAAATACATTGCGCCACCGTTGTGCATGGTGTGAGGAAAGCGCCATACATGCCAAATACTGAATCAGTAATTTACTGAAATTATTTTGCCGTTATGTATCAACATTCCGAGTTTATGATTTTCCTACATAATTGCAGCTAAGAGATTTTGGTACGTTTTGCATTGTGTGCAAATGCGCAGACTCGCCTGATACTTCACTGCTCTCATATACAAATATTTGGATGAAAAAATCACTAATTCCAGGATTGAGACCCCTTGGTCTGCAGGATACATCAGTATGAGCTTTGTTAGTGTTATTTTTGCACATATGTGAAAAAGGTACCAACATAATTGAGCCGCGACATGAGATTTCAAACAATGTGGTATGTGCAACCAGCAAAGCCTCAGATCAGCCTGCGCATACGCGCAGTCTGATCAGAGCCTTTGCTAGTCACTTGAATATTCTATAAGTGTTAAGCTACTGACTGAACACCATTTGGGGTTTCTTGGCTTAAATGGAGGCTGCACAGGCTCGTCTGAGTCTTCACTTGTCAAAATGCCACATTGTTATAAATCTCATGCCTTGGCTCAATTATGATACCATCTACTGGCCCATATGCATGTAGTAGCATACTTAATTTATAATTGAAGACTGCTCGGCCCGGAATTACAATACTTCGTTAAAGTTAAGGAAGACTTAAGTTAAGTATTGATATTCCAACATGCTATATAAGATGCTAAATAAATTGGTAATTGATAAATTTTATGGTCAAGGATATCATTGTGATCTACAGAAAAATGAGACTATTTTGATTTTAATCAGTTTGAAACGTTATTTTTCGCATTCTGAAAAATCAATACTTAACTTAAGTCTTCCATAACTTTAAGGAGGCATTGCAATTCCGGACCCATGTCACAAATACTGTATCAACGACCAAGTCATTTTTTCATTACATTGTCACACCGGTAGGCAGCAATCGAAAACGCTCTTAACAATCGTTGAACGGATCAAAAATCCTTAGAAACAGTGTTTGCGATTGCCATTTGTCGCCTGCCTGGCGACAAATTGCAATCAAAAACTCTGTTCCAATCTATTTTTATCTACGTTCACCGATAGTATTAACGTTTTCGATTGTCGCTTACCCGGTGTGATTGTACAAATATTTCGATTCTTATCGCTTATGCGCAAAAGCTTCCTATAAGCGCTAATGCTGCCTAAACCATATGAGCTACATGTCTTATTTATTGGGCTGAGCTTTCAACGTTTTCTTTGTTCAATGTTTGCCTGAAGCAATGGCTATGCTGAAACTACGTGTACGCACAGGCTCGTCTGGGGCTTTGCTGCTCGCCGATCCAAAAGGTACCGTAATCTCGTGTATAAGTCAATTTTGGCTAAACCTTGAGACCTGGCCCCGAGGTTATGAAACTGGTTTCATGCTCAACTCAGCTGAGCACGAAATTTCAACTGTTCATAAATACTAACATACCAACAAATAAAGAAGTGTGTCTTTCTTTGAGACTCTCAGATGTTGTATTTATCATGCTAATAAATGTTAAATTTATGAGCAGAATAAATTTCGTGCTCAGCTGACGTGAGTATGAAAACATTTTATAACCTCGGGGCCAGCTGTTATCAGCTATTTTTCCATTAATTTGTCCAGAAGTCAAAATTTCTAAATTAATTATTTGCAAACTTGGTAATTTTCAGCATTTTTTTGGTTAATCTTTTAATAAATACACATTTTTGAATACTTATAAAAGTGCCGTTAGAGTGTCAAACAGTTTGGATCCAGATCAGGTCCGACGATGTATCGGACCTGTTCTGTACCAAAACTGTTTCGATGGTTAATAGACATCAAAAGTGGTTACTAGCAGGGAAAGCTTTAATTGGTATTTCTAGCCATCTTCACTTCATTAACGAGACATATCTATCTTCAAGGATGTTATTTTTTAGACAGAAGTTTTATGTGCCACTTCATATGGACACGAGCGCATTTAATGATTTGATATCCCCTGCTGAACAAAATCATAGGGCACTGATTATATTCGTAAAAATACAATAACAAAAATACAAGAAGGTTAGAGTAATGGCCCTTGTATACCGCATTTCCTCTAATGCTGTTCCATCTGCAAATGAAGTTGCATGTCAGGAACTGTAATGCTTTTAGAGAAAAAAGTTCGAAAAAACTAATTTGAGAAATAATTTTAGCAATAAAGGGGAATAACTTTTTATATATTGAAGCTAAAAATTACGTCTTGTATGTCCTGCACTACCCATTTGCGTAGCACCCTTAACGCTGGTTACGCACGTGCGTAATTAAAATAGTAACCTTCAAGGGGGTCACTTCATGTGATAAAAGTGATTTTCCATACTATGTGGAACTGCTCATACATGTAAAGGAAAGAATTCGCTCCCTCTGGGAGCAAATTCTTTCCTTTAAGAGAAGTCCCATTTGAAAAGGGACGCAATTGAAGAGAATCATTGCTTGATCCAGTAGTCTCCCTTTGATGTGCGTAACCTTTTCAGCGTTTAGGCTACGCCGTTGCTACCCTCATGTATGTTGTTCGGTATGCATGCCAAGTTACACGCTAGTAGCTCTGTTACATTTAGAGGAAAAAGCCAACCAAGCATAAAAAATTAAGTGGAAAAAGGGGAGTAACTCATAAAATATTGAAGTTAAATACTGTATCTTTTCTAATGTTGTTCTATTAGCATGCAACTTGTATGATCGTATTATTCACCTATTCGGCCACTGCATCACTACGTGGTATGTAATGTCCCAGTCCCTTGTAAAGCTAATGGAGATACGTACCAGCTAGGGGCGCGGCTAGACAGTGACCTAATAGCTGGATAATACATGTAGGTGAAATTCTTTAAGCAATTAGTTTTATTTGTGAAAAAGGTGAATACAGTAAAACCTGTGTAAAGTGGCCACTGAAAAATAGACAAAACAAAGATCTTAATGAAAAATGGAAGCTTATTGAAGGTCGAAAGTATTGCAGAATGCTCCCCTTGGAGCATTCTGCAATACTTTTGACCTGCAATAAGCGATAATTCGTCTTGAAAACCAGTTTTCTGTCTTTTTGAGAGTGGCCGTTTTACACAGGTTTTACTGTAACTCCAAATGCACTGTAGCTAGAGTTACGTGTATGACTGGCACTATCCATGAATAGGCGCTTTTGAGTTCCCACAACATATGTTTTGGTCGAGAAATTAGAAAACTGATTTTTAATCACGCATCCTATCTCAAGGCCGGTACAGTACCGGTACAGTGCGGCATGTTACAAGTTCGAGGTTTAAGAAGTACATTGTATTACCAAAATAAAGCTCACAAACCACGCAATAAAGAAGCAAATTTAACTAATTTGATATATCGATTCTTCCATTATGTACTAATGAATGAGATTCTGAGTTCATTAATTTTCTCTTTGCCTATGAGCGTCGTCTGCTGATGACTTTTGAAAGCAGTTTGGACCCCGATCAGGCCCGACAACGGCCTGATCTGGGTCCAAGCTGTTTGACACTCGGATGGTATTCCTGAAAGAATTTTCCAAAACAGTTAATTTTGAAAAAATCTGCAGACGACAAACACGCACGCGAAATTACCCAGTAGGCAAAGAGCCTTAATTTTCTTGGAGACTTCACTTCCTGAGGTTAGGCAGAACCTGGTGTCTCTTTGATTGGCATATTGTCGGTTTCGGAAGAAAATCCGATTTATGTCAGTTCCGGCATAATTAGCTCTCTCCGTGATTTGAAAATGTCTTTGGAATTTATTGGCTACTAACACATGTATTAAAGCTTATTCATTTCAGAGTGACAACAAAACTAACGCCTTATGACGAGTATTATTCAGCTATTAGGTCACTCTCTAGCCACACCCGAACTGGTTCCTATCTCCGATATGTATGGTCACGTGATTAGATAGACTGGTAGTCAGTCTCCCCTGTCGTTTTCATTTGAAGACATAGATTACTGTCCAATAGAGATCATTAAAGGATTAACTGATAAGGGACAGTTTCAGTAGCTCACAAAATTATAGGGGCCTTAAGAGGGGACTTACTTGTATACAACACAATTTCATTCACTAAGATAAAGCTCAATATTGTGTCATAAAATAACTAATCCCTTCATGGGACCACTTTATTGCCCCTGTAAGGAAGTCATAATCACCTCATTATGACTGTCCTTTTGATCTGCCCAGTATGACCAATGGAGAGAGTCATAATGAGTGGTACCAGTATTTTTGCTCAAATATTTACCTCTTTAACTTCGTATAATGCAGTGCAAAATCATGTTCAGTCCTCCGTGATAGCACTGGCATTAGACTGGCTTCAGGCTCTAGAGTTCAAGGCAAGCTACTGCTACCGGACAAAGCTTTTCTCTGATATAATCTCCCTTCTTGGTTGTAACTCAGAACTGATTTAAATAGGACCGAAGTTGAAGACTTTTTTGGTAATATAAAAAAAATATCAGTTAGACGGGGGCCAGTCTACACTAGAATAAAACCTTCTTCATTCAGCCTTAGTGGAGATAGATTACCCTGATTAAATGAAGCAAAATGGAATTTAAAGATGATAAAACATAAAATAAAAAGGAGACTGGTAGTGATAAGAGAACAAATTATCTTTTTTTTGAAAAAAAAAAAAAAAAAAAAAACAACAAAAAAGCTTGTAAAAGAAAAGTAGGGCTTTAAAGTCTGAAACTTTCAAAGAAGGGTGCCAACAGTGAACGGTACGCAGCCTGGTGTTATTTTCTATTTTGATTAATTCTTTCTGCTAATGCGATAACCTCTGCAAACAGTTTGGATCCAGGCTTGGTCTTAATCCAAACTATTTATTAATCTGAAGGTATTCCTGAAAAAAATTGAAAAAAAAAAAAGTTAAATTATGAAATAATCAGTAGATGACAAAAATCATGAATATTTCCCAACAACCAATGCAGCAGACGACAGAGTTGTGATATTTATCATGATTTTTAGGGAAATAAGGCTTGACATTGCATATGAATCGTCTGCCAGCACAGTCACTGGCCAGCAGCAGACAATTCATATGAAATATCAAGCCTTATTTTTTAAAAAAAGTAGCAAAATTTGTAAATATCGTCTGCTGCAAGTTCTATGTGGCGCTTTATTAGATAATAAGATTAAGAGAATGGGATTCAATCATCACCAATCATCTTGTTCGTTTTCTGAATGAACTCTCGCAGCTAATCACTCTTCACAGCTCCATCAATCATTATTTCCTCAGGCTATACATTTCATTGTCTGGTCGTTTTGTAAACCCATTCATGCCAAAATAGAACTTTCGTTTTGTAATTAATGTCAAGGACGTAGCCAGCAGAGTGCTCATCAAGGGGAGACTACTGCAATGAACACTAATTCCGTATTATCAATTATGTCCCCTTAGGAATGGCATATCCATCGCTTGCAAGGTACTCGAAAACTGTATACAAGTAAAACAAATGTTTTTAATTTCCTTAGGGACCATGAAGTTCTTACTGCTGTTGTCACAGGGTGCAGAAAAATCCCACATGCCCGAGGTAGGAATCGAACCTGGGCCGCAGGATCTAAAGGCAAACACTCTACCACGTCACTGTAAAAGCCGGCTTCTACCGCAAGGCAGTAGAAGTGTATTATATACCTATCCCTACTACATATTTCCCTGCTTTAAATTGATTCGTCCCCGAATCTAGTCGGAACCACGCTGTAGTTCCGGGACATTTCCTGCTGAGTGATGCCCGAAACACAAGCCGTGGACCCCACATTCTGGCCACCAAATGTCACAGGGTGCATAAAAATCCCAACAACCCGAGGTCCTGGGCCGCAGGATCTAAAGGCAAACACTCTACCACGTCGCTGTAAAAGCCGGCTTCTACCACAAGGCAGTAGAATTGTATTATATTTACCTATACCTACTACACTGTCAGTAACACTCGGACTTTAAATCTGGGGATATTGTAGATATTTATAAACTCATTCTGCAAAACAGTACTACTTAACAAGGAGATTCTGACTGTGAGGTCATAATCGGGGTAATAATAATTTTGGTACCAAATTAAAGTTATCAGTAGAACTTACAGTATTGATAATGATATCGATTTGGGGATATACCTTACGTCACGTTTATAAACGACTTGTGGACAGCCAAAACACGTTAAGTTCACCAATTCGGTCTTTTTTGTGTCCCATCCCCATTTTATCATGTAAACAGTGTATTTTCTAACGCTTTAAGGCTTATAAGTTTAGTTTAGGTTTATGTCTAAACAATCAAATAAAAGAAAAGCAATGGAAATGGTCATTAGTCATTCCTTACGACGTTTATCAACAGCAAGCGCCCCAAAAGTGCCCAAAAATGCTATCCCATCGTCATAGTATGTAATTTTAAGAATGTATTATACTCAAATGGTTGTTTTTATAAGCAGTTTTCAACTTTATTTTATTGACACACATATATACCTTTCATTTAATGTCCCTCATTTGATTGAAAAGTGAAAAACATTTTTTTTTGTTATACTGATGATTAATGTCCTACAATCTAATGTGAATTACGTTACCAATTTAACCATCTCTCAAATTACAAACCATGCATGTTAAGCTCACATAAAACAGCTATATGTCAAGAGAATTAATATGTGCATGGACATAAGAAACGAATTTGGGGAAACATTTGTTTATTTTTCGCAGATGAAAGATATCTGAGGCTGTCTAAAATCTGCAGTTTTGGGAATTACGTTACCCTATATGTATTATTTGCATACGAAGAGGTACAAATATTGCAATTGAAGCCAAAGTAAGAACTATAACATAACTATATAACGAACCATGTAAGAACTTTACAAGAAGTTGTTTGCATAGAAAGAATAAGTGGAAACATAAATTTGTGAATTACGTTACGTAAATGCATACACTAGCTGAAACAAAATGTTTGTTTTAAATCAACGCAAATCTGTCCCAATAAATAAAGATCAATTTAAACCATATCAAAGTAAGTAAGGGTGCAAAGATCAGGAATCGATAGAATCAAGTACCACACCTGACCCAGGATACCAATGGGAAAGTGACAAACTCACAGTAGACACCACAAACGAGAGCCAAGAGGTCAGCCCTTTCCCAGCAGGTGACCACAAAGCACATATAAACAGACGCGCACAAAGACATAGCAAACACAAGACTGAACAAAAACATAAAAGATCCACAAATGAAGAACCGCCTTGGAACGGTCAGTAAAATATTTTACTGGAGGGCTTAAACCGGTTTAATGGCGCCAACCTCACCCTTAATTCAGATGTGGATCAAGAAACATAGATATTTGGTTTGCATGAAAATCCCCTAACTTATCAATGCATCATCTCCTAAAACATCTAAATCAAGATATAACAAGGAGATAAAAGCAAGGATAAGGACTCAACAGTAAATCAAACTGAATACCGGAGCAAAAGAAATCCAACAGGTAAACCGCGGTGGGCCCGACAAACAGCCAAAGCATCAGGCCCCTACCATCTCATCAATAGATAAGTCTTTAAGTCGGAACCATCATAGAGCCTGAAGTCCGACTCACCGGCGTGCAATTAAAGAGGAAAGCAAAGTTGCCAACCGTGATTGGGTTGACTACTAAGCATGCAGTCTATTGCAATACATTAATGTCATAGCCAATCTTTTTATAATGGGAAATTATTTTAATGAACTGCGCTGAAAAATTATTAGAGCCAACAATCCTCTTTAATTTATACACCAAGTCCCCATAGAAATCAGGTTCCGACAGTCCTTGGCGCAAGAGAGATTAACGTCCAACTTGGAATTTAGAAATCAAATCATAGTATCGTCTATAAAATTTTGAAAATGTTTTGGGGAGTTTATGATACCAATAGCCTTGTAGAAGAAGTTTCTGAGCTAACAATTTATTGCGAGTGTTGAAGTCAGCAACACAGCTAGATGCTCTAGCAAAACGAATGAGTTGAGAGATATAGACTCCATAGGATGTAGATCGAGGAACATTACTATCTAAAAATGACAATTTCAAAATCAAAGTTGTCACGTTTATCATAAATTTTGGTAGAAACAATATCATTAGAAATTGACAAATGCAAGTCTAAAAATGCGGCTTCGGTATCAGAGGCATTGGCTTTATTCAGTTGGAGCTCTGAAGGGTATATTTGACTAACCATATTGTCAAAATAAACATTATTAATATTTAAAATATCGTCCAAATATCTGGAAGTAGTGTTAAACGCATCAATAACATCAGCCTGCTCATCATCAGAAAGAGACATCATAAAGTCCCTCTCATAACAAAACAGGAATAAATCTGCAACCAGGGGAGCACAATTAGTGCCCATAGGAATCCCAACTACTTGTCTATAGGGCTTGGTGCCAAATCGAATAAAAATGTTGTCCAACAAAAAGGTCAGCGCATCACATACATTTTGACACGACCATGCATGCTATTTTTTAGGTTTTTCTGAAGTAAAAAATGCATTTCTGTCATTACATGGAAGGTAAGGAGAGCCTTCTCTCTGGAAGGTTCTTTCAATAAGATCAATAAGTTTAGCTTTAATTAAATTATGAGGTAAAGTAGTGTAGAGAGTAGAAAAATCATAAGTAGACAAACTGGTCGCATTGAAATCTCTAGCTTTAAGTTTATCTAAAATTTCACCTGAATTTTTAATAGACCAAAATAGGTTTTTACCGGATCTCTCAAATACCTTTTCACAATATTTGATAACATGTTTCTTAACAGCTGTAAGACACGAGATTAACAATTTAGACACTTCTGTTGTCGTACAAGAACTAGAATTAGCAATAAATCTTTCTTTATAGGTTTTTTATGGAGTTTAGGTAACCAGTACAACGTAGGAACTTTGTCTTGATTTTCTTTAGCTTTGACACCAAAATGTATGGCTGTATGACAACCATGCCCATCAGCAATCACCCTTTCACTTAAAGAAGGCTGCAGTTTATAGACATTAGTGTCAACAAGCTCACGCTGAAGAGTATTAATATAATGCAATCGTCAAACAACTACAACATTGTTAGCAGCTTTATCTGCTGGAACCAAAACATAGTTCATATGAAAATCCTGGATACCTCGTTTAAGATGACGAAAAGAAGATTTAGGTTTAGGGGGCAAAAAATGTGTATTACGAGAGTAAAATGAAATACGAGTATCAATAATTTTAAAAATGTTAATCTTCCATTCCTTCAAGGCATCAGGTTCAACATTTTCCCGTTTGCACAAACGATTACTTAAGTCATTTAAAGAAGCAGCGATCTCTCTACGACATTTAGAGAAATCAATATTAGAGGGAGATCTATATTTAGGACCTTTAGAAATGATATTGCGAAGTCTAGCGTCAGGAATGACATTTAGATTACCTGTAATAACATGCCCTGCAGAGGGATATAAATAATTTGAATTTTTACAATCTCAGGAGGCAGGAGTATTGGAATCTATATCTAAATCATTTACAATTTTATTAAAAATAAATATCGTAGACCTAATTGGTTTGTTATATTTATAACAAATGATAGGAGTTTAAAAAATTATTAAAGTAATTTGGAATAGATGAAATCACTGAATTATCCTTGAAGATACTATGTAAATCAATAAATTCAGTAAATCAATAATGAATGGAATTTTAATAAAATGTCGTTTATGGTTGACCTTAGAATCGATATAAGGACTAAGGAAATGTTGAACATAACACCTTGTAAGGAGTGCTGCTTTATATAATTTGTTTGCTCTATCATTAAGTTTATTAGCCTCTAACACTAAATTGCGTAAAACTGAGATAGGCAAGGAACTTAAAAATGAAAATAAGGCATGCCGACCATGATTAGTTAAATCCAAAGAAAGATCCTTTAGAGAAGTATTTAACCATTTTTCGGTACAAATTTTGCGCTTAATGTTGCCATTTTTACGTTTACCATGAGATCTACTTTTAAGTTTTTTACATTCCAAAACAGAAAAACATCAAAATCTGGCATTTTAGAAATGTTGCCTTCATGGTATATATTATCAGTAAAGCCTAAAGGAAAAGGTGATTGCAAAAACTTAATCCATTTAAGTTCAGTTTCATGTCTCTTTATACTTTTTAATCTAGTTGATGAATTTGGATCATATATAATTCTTTCAACCGGCTGAATTACAATTTTACTAGGTGAATGACCATTATTTTTGAAATGGCGATAAAAAAAGTGTCAACTTTTTTAGGCTTTTTCATTTTACGAAAGTGCTCACGAAACCTAGTCTTGAGGGATCCGCCAGTTTGTCCAACATATTGCATTCCACAGTTAGTTTCAGTTCAAGTTATAACATAATTTTTTGATTATCTACTGTCCTGTCGACCAGGAGTGACGGTGACCTCATGCGTTGTTTACAAAGTTACTAGGGACTTAGAATTGATGGGTCCCTTTTGTATTAAGCCTATCCTCAGGATAGGATTTATACACAGGTGATCTATCGATTCGCATAAGCTCAAGTTGAGTGCATAAGTTGGTGTTTGACTTAATAATTGTAAACAAAGCGCGACGTCACTGTCACTCTTGGTTGGCACGACAGTAAAGGATGTTTTGTAGTGGTTGGTTCACAGGAATCGTAAGATAGGCTTTCTCTCGACGTGACTCATATGGTGAAGTCCAGTATATAACTGTTCATATAGTCATGTGATAGTGCTTGATTGGTTGAAAGTGCATTCTCAACATCGTTGAACAATTGTTCTTAAATATTTTGAGTTCAAGAAATGCGTCCACTTTTTCTACTGTTATACTTTGTACACAATCACAGTGAGGTGACGAACCAGACTTACAGTTAAAAATCATATATTTGTCCAATCGAGTACATGCAGCAGCAGAATGTCTAACTCTGATCGTGTGCAAAGTAATAAGATACACTTTAAAACGATACAATTCAAATTTTCATTTTCTGTATCTTTTTGCAATGTTATTAGTTCATAACATATATCATATAATGTCATTTTTTCGTCCTATATAATTGTCAGCTTTACATAATAGTTTTTGCTTTTTGATATGCTAATCTGTAGGGTCAAGCTGAGCTACCATACAGAACTGAATCAGCACCATATCTGCACAAAAGGGACGCCACAGGCACCTTTTGTGTTGGTGGGAGCTGACTGGGTGATGGAATTGGGCTCAGCCTCCAGTTATTGAAATGGATGATGGAACTGATTTGAGTTGAAATTATCAAAAAGTCTAACATTTGATTAAGTCATAACATACACCTAAACCCATGAATGCCAAAGTTTTATTGGCATATATGGGTTAAGATCGTTAGATAAGCACTAAAATTTGATTTAAGCATTTTAAAAGTATTTGTGACCTTGATATGTAAATTATTATAATTGTATTTGATTGACTAGAAACTGTATAGTTTACGTCAAATAAATAATCTGTTCTGTTCTGTTCATAAATCAGATCCGATGAAGTTCAGTCCAAATCATTATTATTAATTATGGAAAATTGCCTACCATTTACAGATGATGTAATGGTAGTTGTCATTTTATTTTAACACGGATTTACCTATATGCTCTGAATACATCAACTCCCCTGTTCATGAAACTTACAAAGATACTCATTATATCAACACAACATATGCAAAGTAATCTTTTTGAAAAACAAAATCGAATAGTGTAAAACTCTAAGGGATTGTTCGTATGGTTTTTGAAATGAGCTTGATTAAACATAGGTAACGTAATTCCCAAGTAGGTAACGCAATTTATATTCTACGAAAAATCCAGATTAGTCCAATCAAAGGATCCAAAGGCAACAAATCGACAATGATTATAAGTTTCTGTCTTGCTGTTCAATTTTTATTTTCTCTTTTTCAAACCATTTTATCTCGTTGCTGCTACCACTGGAGGTTTTTTGGTGAGTTTATGTGTATACTTTGAAATTGGCATTCTCGCTTTTGCATCCTGGTCCATTACAGTTGATCACAATGACCTCAAATGTTCTCATGATTTACTATGTTGATAACTTCCATGGTTTATATGATAGATAAAATAGTCAACTTAAATTTATAATTTCTTATCTTCAAATGAAGTGAGCATATTGGCTATGTGTATTACGTGACCATGAACATTTTGCCATTTTTCTGAGAAGGGCTTATCTTTGTGAATGATGCAAACTTTGCTTTTTTTGTAATATATGTACATGAAATGGCATTTATTAAAATTAGTTTATTTATTCTGTATTGTATTAGTTTATAGTGAGCCACAACAAGTTTTAAAATATATGGAATATATTTAAAATCATTATTCTCTAATCATATTTATAAGTGTTATTCGATCAAGATTAATGAAACTAGATGCAACAACTTAATTCCAATGTGCAAAAGAATGATGTAAAAAGTGTTAAGCAACACACTAGAACCTGATTTTTTGCAGAAAAAAAATATGTTTTTACACAGGAAATAAGACCAGGGTGTAAGGTATGTGAATTACGTTACCGACCCATTGCCACAATGTTCTTTATACAAGAATACCTTTACTATTTCCAATACCAAAGAAGAATGTTATTTTTAATATAAATCATCTACTGTTTCAAGACCAATAATTTTTTTCTGGTCAACTCTTCAAATTTGATGGATACAATTGAAACAATAATTGTACTCAATGAATTACAGTTAAATTCCACTGTCAATTCATAACAAACCTGCTTAGACCACGCTGAGAAGCAAAAACATGATAGAAATTCTACATAATAGGCTTATTTGATCAACAAGAGATCCAAGTAGAAGTGCATGCTATAAAAGCTCTTAAATATTTCAGTCTTGTAAGAAATTTGGTATGTACAAGTATATTTAATCACAGTAACGTAGTTCACATTCGAATTCAGTGGTCACTCATATGGTTTAAAAGGCAAATCCGACAATATTACGTAAAATACACATTCTAATTGTTTTACTAAAATAGTGCGCCGTATCTATTAACTATTATGCAATGAATTTATTCAAGAGCACCTATTTTTGTCACATTAAACTTTTAATATCTGTTTTACGTCAAAAACAAAACAGCAATTCGGCGATGAAAGATACAGCAACAGTTTTAAAAGCGTCCCGCCGTGCTATTAACACCTGATGCGCTAGTCTGCACAGCCTCGCCGAGATAAAAACACGTCATCTTTCATATACAAGAACAGTCGCACTGGCTCGAAACTGTTTTTATATCAAATTTTGCATTTCTCTTACAGTGTTAAATTTTGTTAAGGTTGGATTTTCCTTCGAACGGTCCTTCAATTAATTCCACTACAATTTCTTTGAGAGCTTTTGTCAATTAAGAAATTTCTGATTAGCAGACATTTAAAGTAAAAATATGAGGATTTAATTCGGTAACTTGCCTTTAGATTCCAATGAGTTCATCTCACAAACCCATCCCGTAGAAAACGGTACTGATAGTATAAGAATCAAACATGAGTTGGGTAAGAAAAATCCGTCCCAAGATTCACCGTTTGGCATCGCGTGAAGAAAAGCGGTGATCCTGAAAGACGGATTTTTCTATCCCACCCTCACACAAAAATGGTTTCTTTTTTTATATACTCACCGTCAAACAAGCTTCTAAAAGTCCCTAAATACATGCAATATCACATGATGACGTCATTTTGACTAAATATTGACGTCACATCCCATGTGCTGGAGTTCCAATACAACTAATGAACAGTCCTCTCGTGAAAGCTTAGGTTAGATAACACGATTCAGAGCCAGGATGACATTTTCTCGTTTATTTTAGATTCTCTCAGTTGTTGTTATCAAGCATGTCTTCCGGTATGGGACTTGATTGTATCGATTCTTGATCTTTGACTGTCTTTCACTTCGTTGTATATCTTTTTTTTAAAGATATTTCTTGCTAAGAATGTGCGGCTTCCGTGTTGTAAGAATCACAAAAACGTAAGCAACAGCTACTAGTTAACGTACTTCAAGTGACAAAACTAAAATGTTTCTGTCAAGCTAGCGTATAATTATCTTTACATAATGAAATTTATATTTGTTTGCACGGCGTTTTAAGGTAAAGGTGTGAATGGGCGCTTGTAAGCGGTTTTATGGTACATCAAGTCTAAGTTGAAAAAGCATTGAATAGTTAAGTTTCACGTGAGTTGTATTCATTTGAAAAATGAATTTCCACGTGAAACTTTAATTGCACGTGACGACAGGTGTATAAAGAGAAGATAGGTTAATATTGAATTATCGAAGCCTTAGCCAGCAGATCGTTCAAACGTGCTTTCATAGATGAGTGAATGGGACATTTATCCGGATACAAGCATTGTTACAACAAGAGGTACAACTGACAGGCGTTTTTCAATGTGGAGAGCCTGGACATTGGAGGTCCTTCCGTTAGCTTAAAGGGCCACTTGGACTAATAGAGGACTCTAAATGATAAGTATTCTTTTTATAACCAGTGCAATACAGATCTAGGGGAATTCGTTTATCATGACGAAGGCTGATAAGTCAAGCTAGATATTTAACTTGATATTTTATAGTTTCAGCCTGGTCAAAACATTTTTATTCAAGGCCGCTCTTTTTTTTTTTGTTTCAAGCTGTTTCAAAAGTAAAGTACTTGCTGTCCGATACATAGAGGCTATGACAGGTTTGACAATATGGTACTTATGTTTTATAACACGTTAAGTTTTACTTGCGCCGTTAGAGCATTTTAGGTCAGAAATTATTATTTTCGGTATAAGGGAGGCTACTCTTAATATTTTAAGCATACGAAGAAGAAAAAGCTTATCTCCCTCTTAGCGCAATGTTAAAACAACTAGATAAAAATTTTTTTTTTTCTGAATTTGCATGCTTTACAGGTGGTGTGGCGCTTCTTGTCCGGTGAGATATTGTTTTGGGTTTGACTTCTATTATGACGAACATTATTCTTCTAAAAAGGGTGAGATTCCTGGATACATTGAGCTCTTAAGTTATTCGAGAATAAGTAGCAATTTAGTTCCTAAAAGCAAATTATTATTGCGAGTTGACGTACAGTGCACATGATGAACTAAGCATATGCATGTTTTTAGTTTGGTTACCATTGTGTAAAGCAGGAGTACAGATAAACCAAACGCTTTGAAGCGTGACTATATTTACAATATTGATATGTTGTTCTAGAAAAAATGGTTTCAGGCATTTATTTACATTTACTATAAAAGCTTTGACATACATATATGTTCCAGCCAGACTGGCTCATTTTACGCATTCTGCATCAATCGGTTTTTCTTTCTATCTTTACTGGTTCGCTCATACATGAGCATTACACCAGGGAAATAGAAAGACCCAAAGGCCATTGGTCAGAGGTCGTGGTACATCTATAGTTATCATAAAAAGCAACTTAAGCGACGCAATAAGAGTATTTTGCACCTTTGTCGCTTAGGGGTATTCATATATTTGCTAATACATGCAGGTTTCATATTATAGTAAGTAAGTAAGTATTTTAATCACAACTTAAGTATGTACAGCTCATTATACAGACACATGTAACGGCATATACTTAAGACTTGGTTTGTGTGGATCAACGGCTTGTTGAATTCTGCTATTTCCCAAGAATGGGCGATGAGTTTCTAAAATATCAAAAATAGTAAAGTTTTACTTCTGACATGAATGGGTTCGTCCACATATTGTTTGGATATGGATTATTTGCTGGTTTGCATAGTAAGCCGTCAATCTAGAGTGAGTGTTCCGCATCTCTAGCTTTAAAAAATTTCTCATTCGTTTGAAATACAACAGTATGTGCTTGGCGCGTTATGTTTGGAGATACATCATTTATAAAGTCGATCTTTAGGGTGATTCCCTATAAGTTAACCTAAGAAAAGGTTGAGATGCCTTTTGGTTGCATCTACTATGGCGATTAATTTCAAATTTGATGAATTTATACTGAACAAGATTGAGCTTAGCGCTTCTTGCTTGAATTTAAATTGTTGTTTTTTGTGAGATTCCCAATGCTATATAACAAGAAAGGGTGAGACGCTTCTTATTAGTTTGAGTATTCTCAGTTTGAGATTAATAAAATAAACTTATGAATTAATATGAAACAAGAATGGACTTGGCGCTTCTTGTTTGGATAGTTGATGTTCATACATGGTCTTCGCGAATCAATCACAGAGTGAGAAGTTTCTTGCTTGTTTTAGCTAGCAATCTCGATTTTGAGATTATTAAAATAAAATTTACGAATTCACATGAAACAAGAATAGGCTTGGCGCTTCTTGTTTGGCGAGACGTAGTTTATACAATGTAGATTGTCTTTGGTCAGACTCCAAAAGTGATTAAACAAGAAATTTGTGTGACGTTTCTTGGTTGTTTAGCATCCTCAGATTTGAGATTATTGTAATGAACTTTTAAAATCTAGCACGAAACAAGAATGGGCTGGGCGCTTCTTGTTTGGCGAGACGAGGTTTATACAATGTAGATTGTCTTTGGGAAGAGTACAAAAGTGATTAATCAAGAATGGGTGTGACGCTTCTTGTTTTTTTTAGCATTCTTAGATTTGAGATTATAAATATGAACTTTTAAGAACTCGTACGAAAACAAGGATGGGCTTGGCGCTGCTTGTTTGGCGAGATAAGGTTTATCGAATGTAGATTGTCTTTGGACAGACTCCAAAAGTGATTAACCAAGAATGGGTGTGACGCTTCTTGGTTGTTTTAGCATTTTAAGATTTGAGATTATTAAAATGAATTTTTAAGAACTTGTACGAAACAAGGATGGGCTAGGCGCTTCTTGTTTGCCGAGAAGACTTTTGTCAGACTCCAAAGTGATTAACCAAGAATGGGTGTGACGCTTCTTGGTTGTTTTAGCATTCTAAGATTTGAGATTATTAAAATGAACTTTTAAGAACTCGTACGAAACAAGGATGGGCTTGGCGCTTCTTGTTTGGCGAGAAGACTTTGGTCAGACTCCAAAGTGATTAACCAAGAATGGGTGTGACGCTTCTTGGTTGTTTTAGCATTCTAAGATTTGTGATTATTAAAATGAACCTTTAAGAACTCGTACGAAACAAGGATGGGCTTGGCGCTTCTTGTTTGGCGAGAAGACTTTGGCCAGACTCCAAAAGAGATTAACCAAGAATGGGTGTGACGCTTCTTGGTTGTTTTAGCATTCTCAGATTTGAGATTATTAAAATGAACTTTTAAGAACTCGTACGAAACAAGGATGGGCTTGGCGCTTCTTGTTTGGCGAGAAGACTTTGGTCGGACTCCAAAGTGATTAACCAAGAATGGGTGTGACGCTTCTTGCTTGTTTTAGCATTCTAAGATTTGTGATTATTAAAATGAACCTTTAAGAACTCGTACGAAACAAGGATGGGCTTGGCGCTTCTTGTTTGCCGAGAAGACTTTGGTCAGACTCCAAAAGTGATTAACCAAGAATGGGTGTGACGCTTCTTGGTTGTTTAAGCATTCTCAGATTTGAAATTATTAGAATGAACGTTTAAGAATTAGTACGAAACAAGGATGGGATTGGCGCTTCTTGCTTGGCGATATGTGGTTTACGCAATTTAGAGTGTCTTTGGTCAGACTCAAAGTGATTAACCAAGAATTGGTGTGAGGCTTCTTGGTTGTTTTAGCATTCAAAAATTTGAAATTACTAAAATAAACTTTTAAGAACTAATACGAAACAAGAACGGATTTGGTGCTTCTTGTTTGGTGAGATGTGGTTTAAACAATGTGGGTGTGACGCTTCTTGGTTGTTTTAGCATACTCAGACTTGAGGTTATTAAATTAAACTTTGAGAACTCATACGAAACAAGAATGGGCTTGGTGCTTCTTGTTTGACGAGATGAGGTTTATAGATTGTCTTTGGTCAGACTCCAAAGTGATTAACCAAAAATGGGTGTAACGCTTCTTAGTTGTTTTGTCATTCTCAGATTTGAGCTAACTAAAATAATCTTTTAAGAACTTGTTCGAAACCATAATGGGCTTGGTGTTTCGTGTTTGGCGAGACGCATTGATCAGACTCCAAAAGTGATTAAACAAGAATGGATGTGACGCTTCTTGGTTGTTTTAGCATTCTAAGATTTGAATTTACTGATATAAACTTTTAAGAACTAATACGAAACAAGAATGGGCTTGGCGTTTCTTGTTTGGCGAGATATGGTTTTTACGATCTAGATTGTTTTTGGTCAGACTCCAAAAGTGATTAATCAAGAACGGGCATGGTAGCGCTTCTTGGTTGTTGTAGCATTCAAAGATTTGAAATTACTAAAATAAATTAAGAACTTATACGAAACAAGAATGGGCTTGGCGCTTCTCGTTTGGTGAGATGTGATTTATACAATGTAGATTGTCTTTGGTCAGACTCCAAAAATGAACAATCTAGAATGGATGTGACGCTTCTTGGTTGTTTTAGCATTCTCAGACTTGAGGTTATTAAAATAAACTTTTAAGAACTCATAAGAAACAAGAATGGGCTTTGCGCTTCTTGCTTGGCCCGATGAGGTTTATAGATTGCCTTTGGGCTGATTCCAAAGTGATTTACCGAGAATGGGTGTGACGCCTCTTGGTTGTTTTAGCATTCTCAGATTTGAGATTACAAAAATAAACTTTTAAGAACTAATATGAGACAAGAATGGGGTTGGCGCTTTTTGTTTGGCGAGATGCGGTTTATAGTTAGTCTTTGTTGAGATTCCAAAGGTGATAGACTAAGAATGTGTGTGACGCTTCTTAGTTGTTTTAGTATTCTCAGTTTTGAGATCAATAAGATTAAATTTATAAATTCATATAAAACAAGAATAGGTTTAGAGCTTCTTAATTGTTGAGATGATGTTTATAGATTGTAATTGGTGTGAATTATATCGTGATAAAACAAGAAAGGGCGTGACGCTTCTTGGTTGCATCTAGGTGTATTTGAATGGAATTATTTAGGAAATTTCATGAGATCACGTGAACAAGAATGTGATTGGTGCATTTTGTGGGAGATAATTTTCCATAGATTGTTATTAGTGTGATTCCTATTGAAAATTACATGAAATTTAAAAAAAAGAAAAAAAAAAGATTTACCCCAAATGGTCACAGAATTAATGGACATGGCGATTGCAGAATGAAACAATTTAGCTAAAAAAAAAAAATGCCAAAGGTGCTTTATTCTTCTATGTCAAGCACTGTAATAATGAATGAAGAGGCTGAAAGAATTTTGTCTAAGCCAGTTATCAAAAAAAAACAAAAAAAAAAACAACCTTTTACTCCCCATATGTTGCTAAAAATTGTACAAATGTTTGGTAAAGACGGTAAAAATCTTATTAATTTGAGATTCGTCTTAATGTACGTGTTAGGATAGTTTGGATCCCTGAGATATTCTGAATTGGCAAATAAAATACGTTCAGATACCAGGATTTTTCTAGATAGACTAGAAATTTTTTTTATCAAGCAAAGCAAAACTGATAAGTTTAAGGAATGCACGTGGATAGTCATATCCCCAACGGGAATCACAGTATGTCCCAAAACTCATCTTTTGGTTTATATGAAATTAACTAATATTAATGATAATTTAAGTAATTATATTTTTCAGGCAAGTGTTAAACTAAGTCTGGTTGTAAGTTCCGTAAAAGTAGGAAGCTGTCATACACTAGAGCAAGAGAGATTTTGCTGGGAAATTTGGAAAAAGTTGGTTTGCCTGAGGGCAGTTTCGGCTTACACAGCCTCAGATCAGGCGGAGCTACAGCAGCAGGGAACGAAGTTCTTGAGAGATTGATCCAAAAACATGGCAGATGGAAGGTAGAGAGCCCAAAAACAGGTACATACACGAGCTTTACCTCAGAAAATGTTGCTAACAAATAAGATAAAAGAATACATTTGTATTTTTCATTTATGGCTGTTTATAGCATTTTGGTTGCCCGTTCTTTATTGTCGATCAGCTGGCTGTTGGCACATACTATATTCTTGTTAGTTTTATTTGATTGCAAATAAGAAGCTTCTGAGCATGCGCAGTGAAGATAGGCTAAATGGTCTGAAGAAACTGACAGGTGAATGATGCTTCTTTATATTTTAAGAGGAAATGTAAAACAACGCTGCAATAAAATATAAATGATTTATGTTCGTATGAGAAGAGTCGAATCAGAACATAATGAAATTTATATTTGTTTGCACGGCGTTTTAAGGTAAAGGTGTGAATGGGCGCTTGTAAGCGGTTTTATGGTACATCAAGTCTAAGTTGAAAAAGCATTGAATAGTTAAGTTTCACGTGAGTTGTATTCATTTGAAAAATGAATTTCCACGTGAAACTTTAATTGCACGTGACGACAGGTGTATAAAGAGAAGATAGGTTAATATTGAATTATCGAAGCCTTAGCCAGCAGATCGTTCAAACGTGCTTTCACCCCACCCACCCACCCACAATTTTGATGTAGCATACACATCATATACTATTTTTAAGCACATACAATTCTAGAATGATGTTGGAAACATTGGCCAACAGTATTAGAAGCATAATATATACATTAAGTGGTCAATTATTTTATGCGGCATGTTCAATTAATTTATGCCACATTGCATTACAAGTTATATATATAAAAAAAAAAAAAATGATTTGCAAATATCATTGGAATATGAAAGAAAGATCTTTCGAGAAATGAGTATGTATTTTTTATGATTTGGAAATGTATTCCTTATATTTAAGCATATACTTACGAACAAATGAAATGCAGTATTTCAGTTTTATCGTGGCCATGTTCATCAAGGAATATATATTAGGGATATTTTACAATATTGGGGTTGTTTGAATAGATTAGAATTTGAGTCTAGAAGGGCTAATTAAGCACGAATGCTACCTAATTTCTGATTTCGTCTATCCCATTGTTGTTAAGTATGAATGTACTATATTTATCACAAGTATTTAGTTCTTTGAGGTGTTTGAAAAGACTGGACATCATAGTCAAATTGGTATGCATTAGAGGCAGGAAGAATTTCATGATAAAGGAATGGAAAGAAGTGGTAGAGATGGCAAACAGATGGTGAAATTTGCGAATATCTGGAGAAATACAGATTGGCAAGTATAGATTTAAGGAAGATGCACTTAAAGGTAAATATATCTGCGCTTTTATCTTATAATAATAATAAAGTAAACGCATATAATGAAACTTAAAACAAATGATTATTCTCATGGTTATGGTAAGCAGATGCTCACAAAGTATTTCATACAGATGTACCATGACCTTTGAGTAATGAACTTTGGGTATTTCTATTGCAGACCCCATGTAATAACCCACTTGGACATGAACACCTGTTCTTGTTAAATATTTCATGTTAAAAGAGAAAAGACTTAAGACATTCATTTTAAGAGAACTATGTTTCATATTGTAAGCGTTGTCACGCTTCAAAGTGTTTTGTCTATCCATAGAAATATTATCACGCATAATTTTACATATATGCATTAGAGTCGGTTGCTTCTAATCGAATTAGATTACTGTGTTAACAGCTTACATATATATTCTGATTGAACCATCTGAGTTTATGAGTTTTATTGTAGCTTTTTTCGTAGTATTGCATAAATAAAATTAAAGCAGTTTATGCTTTATTCAACAAGAGCATCAAGGCATTCCTTTCAGAACTTAGCAGGTTTACAGATTAATTGTAATGGCATCAGTGCATTTCAACCTTTAAGTTAAAAAGGATGTTAAAGTTCAATTGTAGTAGTTACTGTAACAATTTGTTCAAAATTATATATATAGAATAAAAATAAATAAGACTAGAAGACAATACTTGAAGATAATATCAAATCATTTCGTTTACGGGTTTAACTCGTGACAATACTTGAAGATAATATTATATCAGTTCGTTTCAGGTTTAACTTGTAAAGTTCTTCCATTCTTTGGGGACGGCAAACCAAGATTACGACGGATGGACCTAGTATATGGCTGTAGCGGAGCTTCCGAATAATAAACACAAATATGCTATTCTTTTGTCGTGAAATATACAAAATACACGCCGATCAGCTGGCTGTTGGCACATACTATATTCTTGTTAGTTTTATTTGATTGCAAATAAGAAGCTTCTGAGCATGCGCAGTGAAGATAGGCTAAATGGTCTGAAGAAACTGACAGGTGATTGATGCTTCTTTATATTTTAAGAGGAAATGTAAAACAACGCTGCAATAAAATATAAATGATTTATGTTCGTATGAGAAGAGTCGAATCAGAACATAAAGTAGATCATCTTGGCTTTCTCAGTCGATATCAAAGGCCAATGACATTATGAATGAGTTGCACACTAAATATGGTTTACAGAGGCGGACCCAGATAGGGTTTGAGAGAACCCTCTCTCCCCGCCCCTGTTTTTCAATATCCTATTAAAATGAAAAAAATTGGTCTCGGTGAGATCAAATTATTTCAGGCTCATGTGATAAAATGAGATAAAATTAGCAAAGCGAACCCTATATATACCTTTATACATACAAACCCCCTTTCCAGAAATCCTGGATCGCCCCTGGTTTACGTATACCCTGCCTGGTATACCCCATTGTACTTGCAAACCTAAATATTTTTCGGTCGCAAGAAATAGCAGGAAATGGTTGGCTTTACATTATTTATAAATCTGCTTTTGCACACTATGTCACATCTTTACCTAGAGATCATGCGATAGACGCTTTAGGAATACATGTATTTAGAATCGGTCATCGGGGTTTTTAAAAAATCTGTGAAAGAATGCTTTTTTATTCTTAGTTTTAGTAGAAGACAGGCAATGACCTTTTTAAATTATCGAAAGCATAATGTATGGCTTTGATAAATAAAAAAGAGAATTGTCTGTTTAGCAGCAAACTCAAACCGAGTCTACTGTTTTCTTATATTTTTCTAGAGGATCCGTTTTTCCAGATTATTTAAAGCTAATATTACCAAAGGATATAGGCCCAGCTCACTTAACACACAGCTTCAAGACCAACCTATGACACCTAGAGGAATACAAACAAGCACGTATGCATTCGTCTTTTCTTTTCAGCATTTTAGATCTGTTTAGTTGAAATTTCATGCACAGTTGTACCCCTACCCCCCTCCCCCTCTAGAACTGTTTCATAATATATGGTCATATCCATTTGAGAAATGAATTCGATTAATGGCATGTTCAGGGAATCATGAATACGTCGGGTCTCTTGCAAAGGGCTTCACTTTAACTTTGCAAGAGACCCGAATTTTTCATGATTCCATGAACATTCCAAAAATTGAATTTATTGTTTATATTTACAATTTATTATAAACATCTAAATATAGAAATTATATATATTTTAGGAAACAAAACAGTTTTGTATTTAATATGTAACTATATAAACGGTTTTGTTGGAGTGTAAAACGGAAAGTGTGAACATGGACGGCCAATGGAGCACTAACGAAACAAGAGGCTTCTTTTGCACGTGCGACTTAGGTGTGGCTCGCCGTCAATCATAACGCCAGTGTCACTTCTGGCGAATTAATTCGATGTTCGAAGCGTATTGCACGGGCAAGTGAGCTTGGCAACTGTCAATCAAAGCTATGACATTCATGAGGCTATGAACGGTTACAAAAATCTAAAGATTCATTGAAGGCTTGTTTTGAAAATGTAAATATTTGTTAATGCTTGTTCTACAAATTGGTAGGTTTAGAAAGTCGCTATAGAGACTGGGTTTCTAAAGCGCTAATTAACTTATCTCTAATCCATGGCATCGGATACGATATATTCACCTAGCACGGCTCTTATATTTTAGTCGTAATCATTCAAAATGACACGTGGCGTAATCTCCAGAGTGCTTCTCGTCAGCCCTTTTCAATCATCACAGAATTGAAAATAAAATTACGAGCAAGTCACATTGTCAAGTATGCTGGTTTTTAATGTGAGAAGATTAAAGAGCTACGTGTATAAAGGGGCTAATTGGGTCCCCTCTAGACTGTAGGGAGCCAATAACAAAAAAATGTGCTACACCAAGTGTTAAAGTCTGGCACTTAATAACTTTTACCGTTGCTATAGTAACAAAAATATTTAAGAATTACGAGATATCAGCTCAGCTAAATACAAAATAACTTTTTTATATGTTGTGTGTATCGTAATAAATCTCATCATCTGTTTAAATATATATTTGGTATTTGCTTGTGCTCTATGTTAATTTATCTGTCAAATATCTCAAATTTGTTACAAATTGGTCACCTTATTCTATTTTCAGCCTATTTCCGTCGCCATCATTGTTGCCATAGCAACGGTAAAGGTCAAATTAAAATCAGATTTTTGCACTTGGACTATTGATGTAATAAACCGATAAGAATATATTGGTGAAAAACATTTTTTTTTATTTTTGCCCCATAAGGATGGGGTCAAAATACCCCATAATGCACGTGACTCTTTGAGCTAGACAAGTTATTATGCAGTGTCGGGAAACCATTGGCCCACCAGCGAAACGCCATTTCAATGGCGTTTCGCTGGTCGGCCGATGGTTGCCCGCTTTAAGATGTTTACTGGGAGTGCACAAAAAAGCTAACAAAGTAGCATGTGTCCTGCAAGACCCAGATTATCATGGGCATCTGCACATAGAGATCAGTACCTAGACTTGCTTTCAATGAGTAGCTGCTTCATGCGTTCATCGATAGCTCTGCTCGGACTGAGCGGATGTCCTGACAGATCTGAGGAGGCTGGGTGATTAGATGGTTTTGTTATAGCCGCACTCCTTGAATGAAAAAAAAACAACAACAACAACAGATTATGGTTATTGGTCTAGTCTATCCGCCAGTCGATGTTGTGGGTTGGTCTGCAATGTGCGATTGTGGCATTTCGTGGTCCTCGGAGGGGTTGGGGGAGGAGAGGGTAACTACCTATAGATATGCTAGCCGAATAGCCCTCTTTTTCAGCGCTGTTAGGTATATGGCAAAGCCCCTTTTGTAAAAAAAGTATATGACTGGCCCAATTTTTCATCATTGATATATGAATGATCCCGTTTTCTGACATGCACATTTATTTGCTCAGAAATTCATCTCAGAAACAAAAAATTGAAACAAAATTGCAATATTTATTTGTAAACGACAGCAAAGAGTGTATATAATAATCAAAGGACAATATACGAATAGGTAAACATTTTATTCAATCAAGTATATGAGTAGGTCATTGTTTACAAGACCAAGTACATGTATATGATTGTGGTTGGCTTTAAAAAATTCTGGCCCGTACATCCGTACTGAAATTACCCCAAAGTTACTCCCCCCACCCCGAGTCCTGGTCATGCTCACTAACGTATTGCTCGTAACATGAAGTCCTCTTTCTTCTTTTCTTTCTTTTGTTTGTTTTGTGTTGTTTTGTTTTTTGTACGAGGGTGTTCATATTTGGCACAATACACTGAACCGAAGTTCTAAGTAGCCACTTTTCAATTTCTTTTTTTCTGTTTAAGTCCTAGTGATATTGAAATGAAATTTTGCCCAAGTGTGTGCATCGTAATTGACTAAAGTTAAGCGGTGTTTTGGAAGACTTTTCTATCACTTCACGATTTTTGGGTTCAAAAATGCAAAAATCAACTTTTTGAAGAAAATAAGCATTTTGAGTGCAGTTTTTTTCGAATTCAACTACAGGTGATAGCAAACCTGCCTAGTCGACTTGAAAAACACCAAACACTTGACATTTTGCTTATGACAGATTTTTTATGAATTTCTAAAAATTGATAATTTTCCGAATTTTCCGAATTTTTCGGAAATCATCAGCTGTACATACTAAAATCATTGTTTGTGTTTTATTTTATGTTAATACGTTTGACAAAACACCATGCAACTTGATGAGCCCATTTTCTAACGATAATTTTAAATAATTTGGCACCCACTTCCGGTTTTAACGTGAAACTTTAAAGGTCATTTAAATGGCATTTGTTAAAAAAATAATTCATTTTTTTTGCAAAACAGTGACGCCAATTCATAATGAGGTACCCCTGAAAATTGCACTGCTGTGCCGCAGATAATAAAGCGTACAGAGCAATGTAAAGTGCGTACGCAAACTGCATGTTTAAGCTAAATATCGTTTGATCAAGTTGTTGACCGCTGCTGTCTTCATGTTAGCGTAGAAGAGAAATGGAGTCTTCAATTGTCATAAAACTTTTGTATTCTTTTCATTTTATACCACAGCTGTTATAAACATCTTCAAACTAATTAAAATATAAATGGATAACGTGTCTGATGAATAGTTTATATCACACTAAAAAGTGTGACTTTTTGAAATGATGGTACCTTTACTCGGACCTTGTCTGTGCAAGGTCTACCAGTCATTTTGAAATGACATAATTTGCAGAGTCTCGACAAAGCCTTGGACCTTTTCATATAATTTAAATTTTGTGAGGGCGATTTTTGCTTTCTGAAAGGGAGCAAAAATTGTATGGTGGCTACTTATAACTTCGGTTCAGTGTAATTGCCCATGGTGTGTTGTTGACAAAGAAGTTTTCAGATGAGTCTAAAATCAATGTCAAAATTTTGACCTTGATTTTTATAATTTATTTTCATTTTTCCTGACACAATAACAAGTATTTTACATACATATGATAAACTATTTATATGGAAATGTGAATACATGAAAAGAAACATTTTGCCACCTTTGTCAATCTACTTCACCGCTAATATTCTAATAACTCATGCAGATACGACGGTTCCATATCACCAGCACAACTTTGTAGTCTAGATACGAATGTTTCCACTATAAAGTTATTTCCTTTTAGTCCAAAGCACGGACTTTAAGTAGATTCGTGAATCCCGCCCGATCAAAGAGGCTCAGACGAGTACATACGCACAATGTAAGGGCCTCGATGATGGGATAGGAACGCTAGTGGACACTGCATCTGTTTAGAAATCTTCCGAATTGTACCGTATAACGGGGGTAGATTTACAGCAGTGCTAATGCGATGGAAAATCGTTTTTATATTTAGTGTATTACTATATATATTTGGAAATCAACTGTACCTTGTACATGTTCATGCTTCACTGGTTTTCAATATTATATACATGGTTAGTTTTCGTGCAGTATTAACATTTATGCAATCCAGTCAGGCGATTCATTTGGCAAGTGTTTTGAAGATTTCCTTGTTGGATATATTTATATTCATGAAACGGTAAGGTATAACTTAATTGTTCATTCAAGGCATGGCGTATTTCAATAGCCGAAATAGGAAGCAAATTGTTTTGCGAGGCCCGGAGACTAGCATGTGCCTTTATTTCTCTTTGCGACATTTTAAGGTTCTCCTTTATATCAATTTTAATCCAGGCTAGGCTAACGTCCTTTATATGGGACATGGGCAAACAGTGCAGATCCAGATCAGGCGCCACCGAATGTGGCGTCTGATCTGGTTGACCTTGATTTTTGACTCATCTGAAAACCATGTTGTCATCTGAAGTATACTTTAAATATGTCTTCAGACTGGTAATGCAAACTCTTAGTTCATGTTTTTAATGGAGGGTGTTCAAATTAAGCACTCTAATAATGTTGCGAAGAAGACAATGAAGATTTCAGAATGCCAATATGACCGTGGAGTTAAAATTCAAACTCGATATTCTTAATATCTGTTTATTTGGCTTGTAGCATGAACTCCTCTTACATGTTTGATGCAGGGTGTTTATATTTGGCAAATTGACTGCCTATGGTGTATAGACGACACTGAAATTTCCCATCTCTTAGAGTCAACGGTCGAGGTAAAATAATCTTAAATAAATGTTATCGCTTGTAACACGAACTCTTACATTTTTTATTTGTGTGTTCATATTTGGCACACTAATTGTAGATGACACCAACAGCTTCATATTGTCGTTATGACATTTTAGTCGTAAATCAAGGTCAAAATATGCTTGAAATGAGATCGCAAATCCTTCTTTTAATTTTAAATGGAGAGTATTCATATTTGGTACAAATAGAGGGTTGTACATGAGTGATCCTGTTTTCTGAATTTATTTAATGAGTTGCGGAAAAGAGATAAAATGCGAGGCTTGCCGAGCGTTTATTTCGAGACGACAAATAGTCTGCATACGGCATAGACCGTCAATAACCCATTCCTGAAGTCGCAGAGGTGGCTAGCTGTGTGGAATGATCGTTTCTAAACAAGATTATTCCTGGTCTGGTGTATTCAGACATCATGAATATTTGATTGTTTTTAAAAGACCGTTGATGTATCTCAGCTCTTATTAAATTACTTTGTTCACACAGCCAAGGCCGACATATTTCTATGCTTTTTTAAATCTTTGTTTGAGCCGTCTTGGTTTTTTTCTATCCTAAAAGCAGTCCTGGGCCCGGAATTACAATGCCTCCTTGAGTTAAGGAAGACTTAGTTCAGTATTGGTATTTCAACGTGCTATATAAATGCTAAATAAATTGCCTGTATCAATGCAGTTCTTGTGGTCAAAGATATCATTGTGATCTACAGAAAAATGATACTGTTTTGATTTTAATCAGTTTGAAACATTATTTTTCGCATCCTGAAATATCAATACTTAACTTAAGTCTTCCTTAACTTTAAGGAGGCATTGTAATTTCGGGCCCAGGATCACAAGGAGTTTTAAAAAATCGAAACTTACGAATCCCATCTTTCAGCGGAGACTCAATACTTAGTTGTGGCAGGAAGGATAAGAAATTGGCTGGGTCACGAATTTTGGTATTTTTCGCTTCCGACTTCGAGTTATAAAGCGTTGGCGATATTTTTTTCGTCATACATTGTAACTAAAAATAATGTAAGAAAAACGCAACATGGTATGCTAGGCTTAATGTATCCAACCCGTCGAAAGTACGATTCGTCTCACAGGCTCCGTGAGTGTTATGGGTCTCGTCGAGGGATTACCTGGCTGTTGTATGCGAATAACAAAGGCGCAGAACATACTGCGCTTCCGCGCAGTCTGGTCTGTGCCTTTATTATTCGTTATCTGGAAAGTATAATAGCTTAGCTGGCTTCATGCAAAATCCCAACATGCTAGCTAGTCGTGGTAGCTAAGCAAGGAAGGCTGGGCCTTACTTCATCACACACCCCAAAGACAGATTTCTTCTCGCAAGAGACACACCCCGAAGACAGATTTTTTCTCGCAAGAGACACACCCAGAAGACAGATTTTTTTCGCAAGAGACACACCCCGAAGACAGATTTTTTTCTCGCAAGAGACACACCCCGAAGAGACACACCCCGAAGACAGATTTTTCTCGTAAGAGACACACCCCGAAGACAGATTTTTTCTCACAAGAGACACACCCCGAAGAGACACACACCGAAGACAGATTATTTCTCGCAAGAGACACACCCCGAAGACAGATTATTTCTCGCAAGAGACACACCCCGAAGACAGATTTTTTCTCGCAAAAGACACACCCAGAAGACAGATTTTTTTCGCAAGAGACACACCCCGAAGACATTTTTTTTCTCGCAAGAGACACACCCCGAAGAGACACACCCCGAAGACAGATTTTTCTCGTAAGAGACACACCCCGAAGACAGATTTTTTCTCGCAAGAGACACACCCCGAAGAGACACACACCGAAGACAGATTATTTCTCGCAAGAGACACACCCCGAAGACAGATTATTTCTCGCAAGAGACACACCCCGAAGACAGATTTTTTCTCGCAAAAGACACACCCCGAAGACAGATTATTGTTCGCTAGAGACACAACCCGAAGACAGATTTTTTCTCGCAAGAGACACACCCCTAAGAGACACACCCCGAAGACAGATTTTTTCTCGCAAGAGACACACCCCGAAGAGACACACCCCGAAGACTGATTTTTTCTCGTAAGAGACACACCCCAAAGACAGATTTTTCTCGCAAGAGACACACCCCGAAGAGACACACCCCCAAGACAGATTATTTCTCGCAAGAGACACTCCCCGAAGACAGATTATTTCTCGCAAGAGACACACCCCGAAGACAGATTTTTTCTCGCAAAAGACACACCCCGAAGACAGATTTTTTTTCGCTAGAGACACAACCCGAAGACAATTTTTTTTCGCAAGAGACACACCCCCAAGACAGATTTTTTCTCGCAAGAGACACACCCCTTTTTCTAGCAAGAGACACACCCCAAAGATAGATTTTTTCTCGCAAGAGACACACCCCGAAGAGACACACCCCGAAGACTGATTTTTTCTCGTAAGAGACACACCCCAAAGACAGATTTTTCTCGCAAGAGACACACCCCTTAGAGACACACCCCCAAGACAGATTATTTCTCGCAAGAGACACTCCCCGAAGACAGATTATTTCTCGCAAGAGACACACCCCGAAGACAGATTTTTTCTCGCAAAAGACACACCCCGAAGACAGATTTTTTTTCGCTAGAGACACAACCCGAAGACAATTTTTTTTCGCAAGAGACACACCCCCAAGACAGATTTTTTCTCGCAAGAGACACACCCCTTTTTCTAGCAAGAGACACACCCCAAAGATAGATTTTTTCTCGCAAGAGACACACCCCGAAGAGACACACACCAAAGACAGATTTTTCTCGCAAGAGACACACCCCAAAGAGACACACCCCGAAGACAGATTATTTCTCGCAAGAGACACACCCTGAAGACAGATTATTTCTCGCAAGAGACACACCCTGAAGACAGATTTTTTCTCGCAAATGACACACCCCGAAGACAGATTTTTTTTCGCTAGAGACACAACCCAAAGACAGATTTTTTTTCGCAAGAGACACACTCCGAAGACAGATTTTTCTCGCAAGAGACACACCCCGAAGACAGATTTTTTCTCTTAAGAGACACACCCCTTTTTCTTGCAAGAGACACACCCCAAAGACAGATTTTTCTCACAATAGACACACCCCAAGACAAATTTTTTCTCACAAGAGACACACCCCGAAAACAGATTGTTTCTCGCAAGAGACACACCCCGAAGACAGATTTTTTCTCGCAAAAAACACACCCCGAAGACAGATTTTTTCTCGCAAGAGACACACCCCGAAGACAGATTATTTCTCGCAAGAGACACACCCCGAAGACAGATTTTTACTCGCAAGAGACACACCCCGAAGACATTTTTTCTTGCAAGAGAACACCCCGAAGACATTTTTTCTTGCAAGAGACACACCCCGAAGACCGATTATTTATCATAAGAGACACGCCCCGAAGACAGATTTTTTCTCGAAAGAGACACATCCCAAAGACATTTTTTCTCGCAAGAGACACACCCCGAAGACAGATTATTTCTAGCAAGAGACACACCCCGAAGACAGATTTTTTTTCGCAAGAGACACACCTCGAAGACATTTTTTCTCGCAAGAGACACACCCCAAAGACAGATTTTTTCTCGCAAGAGACACACCCCGAAGACATTTTTTCTCGCAAGAGACACACCCCAAAGACATTTATTCTCGCAAGAGACACAACCCGAAGACAGATTGTTTCTCGCAAGAGACACACCCCGAAGACAGATTATTTCTCGCGAGAGACACGCCCCTAGACAGTTTTTTTCTCGCAAGAAACACACCCCGAAGACAGATTTTTTCTCGCGATGAGACCATATGTTACTGTGGGTTTTTTTTATAAATCTACACAATAAGAGGTTCTTTCGTTTTCTTCTCATTCAATCGACAAAATTGATTTATCCATCCATTATTGCCTGTGTTCGCTCTTCATTCTTATGCTTCTTTCTTGAGTCGTGTGACGACGTAAAAGTGTGGTCCTTTCTTAACCCTTATAAAACTAATGAATTATTCCATCAGTTTCGGTACAATGAACCTGGGATGACTCATTATATATATTAAGGGGTCACAAGTTAAAATTTCCAATTTAAGATGTACTTCAGTCGTCATATCGTAGCTAACAGTACAGACGCTGGTGAACTGTCGTATGTTTTACTTTTTGTCAAGTACCCGACCAGGGGTCTCCAGTATACAAAGGGTTAAAGTCATCCTTAACCGTGTTCATTCTGGTGGATTGTCCCATACATATTGATACAGTAAGTATGGAAGTATCCATTTAGTATTTTAAGGGAGTGCCAGTCAAATTTTTCTACAAAATAATGTATTAATATCTGTCCCAGAAATTTGTTCTTATCTAAGCAAACAGTGCAGACTCTAATAAAATGTCGCCTTAAGTGGTATTTTATCTGAATCTTCACTATTTGCCAAAGTTAATGTTCCTTATTTCCACTATCCATAACAAGAGGGTCCTCCGGACCTCATGCCCTGGGTCACTCGCCCGAGAATGAAATGTTTCCTAGGTATGTCAGTGGAAAGCATGGAAGCATTATCCTGCCCAAATTGCAACATGAAGTAAAGAATCTATGATGGATTGGCATTTTAATGAAACTTTACATAGGAAAGTTTAAATAATGTCGAGGAAAATAATGTAAATTATAATTTAAACCAAAAGTGAATCAAATCTGATCTATTGCTAACAGGGTACAGATTTGGGGCATTTGTTTGATTTGATTCTTTACATCCCAATCAACAATGTTTCAGTTATATCGGGACGGGTCCTCCTGGGTTGAACCAGTCTAAGCAAGGATAAACGTGTCTTGCTCAAGGGCACAACACAGTGACGCCGGTGAGGCTCGCACCCGCGAGTCATGCACCACTGAGCAACTGTGCTCCCGCAGATTTGGTACAGCCGTGTTATTAAAGGGATAAATTAATTTGAGCGATCTTAGTACCCAGCCAAAATAGTTATATCGAGTTGCTGGCAACATTATGGCGGCATATCGGCATCACGTCACGCTACTTGCGCTGTCAATTGAATTTTAAATCATATCATTTATAAGCATCATTTCTTCCCATCATTTTCTTAAAACCATATGTTTTACTGGCATCACTCTAATACTTATTTTGGTTTTCATGGCGAGCATCTTCGTCAAGTTACCAAAAGTTCCGTTCCCCCACCCTAAGGAGTCTTCATATAAAATTGGAGTTCAAATGGCTAAGTCGTTTCTGAAAAATTCTGTTTTGATATATAAATGGGAATCCAATATGGGTGACCTCAGCTGAACGGTAACAGGTCAACATAGACCACTCAGCTGAAATGTTGACCACCTTTGGGACTTATGTATAACACGTATTTTATTAGGTGAACAATATCCAATGATTATGGTTACTTTGGCTTAAACAGTTTTCAAAAATCAACTTTTCAAACATTTAAATGCATTAATAGTCATTATATTATATTAGAGCGTCAAAATCAGTTGGAAATAGAAAAAAATGATTTTCTAAAGATTTTGCTCATTTTCAACTTCTGTCGAGAAATGAACAAATATGCATATATTTTTTCTATTTTTCACTTCCACTTCCATGGCAACCATGATTTTCTATTTTTAGCATTTTTTAGCAATATTTTGGGCTAAATATTACAATATTTCGGACTGCCCTACCCAAGAGGCAATGTGGCAAATGTTTGTGTTTGTGCTTTCATACAATAAACATGACTAAGTACTTTACCCTTGTACTGATTTTGTAACTTTTTCGATTCCATGGTGATACTTGCTATGATATATTTTAATATGCTTTTGTGCATTTTTAATGTACTTAAAGTTGGCAAGTTTCAAAATCATTTTTCTAAAAAATTCCCTATCAATTTTTTTGGTTCTCTCTCAATTAGCTATTTGATACATATAATTCACGATATTGAAATATTGGGACCGGTATACTTTTTATTTTTAAATAAATTTTATTTGAAGTTTATTACCGTCGAAGAAAAAATATGATATTATAGAAAAACAAAATGTTTATTATCTTTTGTATTTTATCTAAGTAGTGATTATCTGTCACAAAAAAAAACGCTTCACACAACCATGGGGTAGCAATTCTACATAATACTTTAAATTGTGGTTTAATGCTCATAATTATTTAATATTAGGGAACACAGTATCCCACCCACTAATGTTCAATGTAAAATTGAATGCTATTTTGCTTAAAATTGGACGTTTCAAACGAATTTTATGACAACAGGAAGTTCTAATTAATATGAATAAATTGCCCAGAGTTTTTTAAAATTTTGCTGTAACTAACAATCTGGTTGATATGGGAACTATCCAAAATAATGTAAACTTAACAATGACCAAATATCTTCGGTATCATGCATAACTTGATATAAATGCTTTTTTCATTAATGTTAAGTCATTGATTTGAGAAACAAATGGATGTGTGACATTTTGTTCTCTCTCATTAATAGTTAAACCTCAATAAAAGCATGGTTGACATGGCATTTGGGTCATTTTATTCATATTGAAGCTAACAAAAGTTTCCATATTCAACTAGAAAATTACTAAACGAAATATATATTTGTTACTTAACATAACTTTAAGATATCAGATATAGACTACATTTTTGCTCTTCCTCGCTGTGCCACGGGGTTGTCTGCAGTTTGTGATTGTGGTATTTCCTGATCATACTCACTTACTATTTTTACTAAACATTAAAAGGGTAGAAACAGAAATTCTATCCAGTCTTGACCTTAAATTTAGGTATACTTGTTACCCCACCCACTTATATTACACATGAAATATGTTCTTAAAAGGATATCCTTTGGAAGCATAGACTGCACCAAAGAACTGAGACTAGATTGTTCATATTTTCTGGGCCAGACTAGCTAGTTTCTGCCATTAAGGCTTCATCAGTGACCCTCTAATAGTTTCAAAGGTACATAATGAAACCCATGATTCCAAAGAACAAGAAAATAAAATCTACACTATAGAGAAGGGCTGGGAGACGTTCTACCGCCTTGTATGTGTATATGGTTTTCATAAAGCAAAATATTCTTCATGTATTATAGAAATTGAAATGTTACAAAGATAATTGTAAATGGTCAATTAAAAGTTGGTGTTGATAACAAAAACATCATTGTTGCTATGGTAACTGGTGGAAAACTATGCTTGATCATGCCTTAGCAACCACGAAAAACTTTGATAAATCATCTTTTTTTATTCTCAATGATTCCAGAATCATTTTATGTGGCTTCGGATAAAATGGTAACCCGTCCCACGCCCTAAACATTCTGCCACTTTGAATTAAGAGCATGCAAATATAGGTTTGACATTGAAAATAAGTTTTTCTACATCTTCCCGGCTCTAAATTACTCCACCCTTAAAAGGTACAAGTAAATTAAAAGTTTGACCAAAAAGGCAGATTTGGAAAAATGGCAACAGATGATGTTTCTAAAAGATGTTTGTGAGAAGTCTGGAACAGCATTTTATTTTTTGTGTCACCAAAAGAATGGTTGTCATGATGAGATAATTTACACCTTAAATAGCAAATGCCAAAAATTTTCAAAAAGTCAGGCTAGTTTCTTGATTTTAAGGTTTCTATAATGATTTTAGTATTTTGATAATAAATGTTGCAAAAAACAAGAGGGCCGATAGGACCTTGGGTTGCTTACCTGAGAATGTCTGTTCCTAAGGTCAGGGAAAAGCATCATATAGCCCACCGATATCTGACAGCACTTTCGATAAAACCCAACACGAAATTGAGATTATTGTCATGTTTTCCCAATATAAACCTATGTAAAACATATAAGACCCTGGGGGATGCTTCATATAAAATAGCAAGTCTCTCGACATTGTGGTTTCAGACTAGAAGATTGTTTGAATGATTTCCCTTTATAAGCCTATGTAAAACATGTGACAACTGTTGGTCTGTCCGTCATAACTTTGTTTCCGCTCAATAACTTGAGAACAACTTTATCGAATTCATCTAAATTTTGTATGTGCATTGATATTGACATGATCTAAATTGGGATAGTTACTTGTCCTTTTTTGCAGATTTGTACAAGAATTCGATTTCACCGAATTTTATATATGCATTCATATTTATAAGATCTAGCGTTGGATTGTTTCACGTCATTTTTCCCAAATTTGAACCAGAGTTATGGCCTTTGCTTTACGCCAAAAGTTTGTTTCCACGCAATATCTTGAGAACAAATTGACACAATTTCACCAAATTTATATATGCATTGATATTGACAGCATCTAGCTTTGGATCAGTACAAGTCATTTTCTGCCATTTCTTACCTTTATTTACGCCAAAATTTTGTCTCCTCTCAATATCTTGAGAACAAATCGACAGAATGTGGAATATTCATTCATATTATTAATATCTAGTTTGTTACAGAGTTAAGTCCCATTATTGGTGTCAGAATGCATTTCTTTTTTTTTCTGGAAGTCCTGATGACTATAGATTGATCCAAGTATTCTTTCACAGATACTCCTTTGTCTTCTTTTACATTATTGTGAATCGGCTTGAAGCATTTGTCAATAATGTAAATCTTCTAAAAAGTATAAAATGAAAAGAAAATTTACTTTTTTAGTAAATACCAAATATATGTCATCTCGTGAGTTGAAAACATCGAAATTTTCATTCGTGCTGCGCACTTATGAAAATTCTGATGTTTTCAACACACTCGATGAAATATATTTGGTATTCACCTCAAAAAAGTAAATATCCTCTATATATTCCCTTATCATTTTTCCATTGGTTAAATCAAAACGAAAATGTTGGCAAGTTTCGTTAACTGACCTTAAATTTTGTCTTTAATATGATATCATCATTTCATAAAGTTATTGCTCGCAAGCACAAATGTTTGAAAAAAAGTGATCCAAAATTTGTTCATTGTTTAGCAAAACATTAAAGGCACAAACTGGGTGCAACTTCAAATTGAAATCATTAGAGCGATTGATGCATAATGCCGCCATGTGTACGTCGAGCTTGTATGACGTCATCGGAATAACGCGCGCGTCACCTGCATATCAAATTTAAAGTCGCCCAACCTCTACATCTTCTGTTCTGTTCGCTTGAGCCTTCGCTGCTCGACAATTCGCACCAAAACCTGCTGCACTGGTTCATTTATATTATAATAAATGAACCAGAGCAGAAAATGTACGTGGCTTTTCATTTTTGAATATCATCGCTTAGAAATCATTGATTATGGGTGAGGCGTTTTTAGTTGACGTCATAGGCCTTGAGCTGGCTATAGACCCCCTACCCCCAGGGGGAATTTTGTACACTATGATTTTTCTGAACTACATTATATAAGACACAAAATAAAAGATGTTAGCCCTCTGAGAGGGGCAGCGTTAACGTGTAACATCACGTTATATACGTTACCCCCCGAAATAGCATTAAACGTCCCTGATAATGTCTCAACCACGCCATGTTCGTACATATTTGCATGCTTACACAGGTTTATGAACTTCTTATAACACAGTTACATAATTTTAGTATTAATTTTATAAACGTCTTGAGTTATTACCGTTGTATACGGTACTTAGTGTTTCCTGCGTTATTTCCGAGTATCAGTATGGTATTTATTGACTATACCTTTGCTACATCTGTCACAGAATATAGAAAATCTATAAGGCTGCTACTTAAACGATTTAAAGTTCTTTATTATGGTCGCTTACACTATTTTTCAGGCCCATGTTACGTATGTTACCCTCAAAATAGTATTAAAATTCAAGTTTATGTCTCTAACAAGCCCTGTTTATAATATTTGCATGCTGGCACAAGTTTATGTACTTCTTTAAGCAAGGTTTACCTATTTTAGGTATTCGTTTAATAAATGCCTTGAGCTTTAACTGTTATGTGTGTTACCAAATGATACATAAGTTATTCTGACTATACATGTATAAAGTCTGTCAGAGACTTTGGAAAATTTATAAGGCTGAAATAAATTGAAGATCATTATTAATTTATGGTGACTTAAACTATTATTATAATGTGATCTATCAACCATCGCTATTTCATCACATAAACAGTAGATTCATGCATTCAAATCAGAAGTTCTGAAAGACAGTCCAAGCTCAGTTCTGGGCAAAGAATATGGATATAATTCAGATGGTGTTGACACTGATTAGGGCTACAAGGAAACAACTTTATAGTAAAACGTTATATAAGGGTTGGATGTAACTTGGATATCATGCGACGGTCTGCATGCCTAGTTTTAAACCCAATCACGGTTTAAAGCTATGGTTTCCTCTTTAATTGCACGACGGTGGGTCAGACCTCAGACTCTATGACGGTTCTGACGTAAAGCTTTAATCGGTGGGTTGGTGCCTGATGCTTATCTGTAGCTGGACCCACCGTGGCTCAACTTGAGGTTTTCTTTAGCTCTGACTATCTGTGAGTCATGAGCCCTTTTCTTTGTTTCACCATGGTGTGTTAATTTCATTAGAGTGTTTCTCCATGATGATACATTGCATTAGTTAGATGGCCTCCATGCGAGCTGAACATTTCTAGTACTTTAACAACAGCAGAATCTAGGGCGAAGATTTGGTACCAGTAAAATGCATTTAAGCCCCCCGGTGGCTTAGGCTGCTGTCCGTTCTAAGGCGGTGGTTCTGTTGTTGTTGTTGACTTTTTGTTTATTGTTACTCCCATTGTGGGAGTCTGTAATTGTTCTATGTTTTGTTGTACGTTACTTTATGTCCATTCTAGTATTGCAATCATCTTGATGGTTGCTTTGCTTAATTTGTCTTCCTGGTGTCTCGTGATGGTTGAGCGGCTCTTCCTCGCGGTGCCACGGGGTTGTCTGCGGTTTGTGATTGTGGTATTTCCTGATCATACTCACTTACTATTTTTGAATTGCATGTCAGCTCTATCTGTGTGCCTTGTTCCCAATGTTCATTGCACACGATCACAGCAACTACGCACAATATGTACCTGTGTAACTGATTACACTCATAGATTTGTCTGATACACATCACAAAAGCAAAGAATTTCTCGAACAAAATGGGTTTTGAGTGTCACAATCATTTATTCTTTGCTTGAGAATGCTTTTGACATAAGTATCAGGCAAACAATAAAAAGGTATTATAGGCTTCAGCAGCTATAACTGCGCTTCATACTACAGATGTAATGGTGTATTACTCATCACACCAGAGCTCAATATATTGAAACAACTCTTCAATGCACTGAAATGAAATATTCAATCTGCTCAGATGCAAAGTAGCAAAGTGCTAGAGGCAGTTTTTGGCTTCACCAATCATTTTAGTTGTAGTTTTGAAGACAATGAACTGTACTTTTCCTGCGAAGCCTGTCATGGCTAAGGATCGTATTGAGGCTGATAACACTGGCAGGAAGGCTGTTGCAGACTTCATTGACTCACTTTTAGTTGAAAATCTGTCTTTCACAACCCCATAAAATGCTACAAGCTAATAAAGTTTTGAGGCTTGCGAGGTCAAGAAGAAATTGTTCAACGCAATCAGCCTGTTGAGAGCTTAAAGAAGCGTCTTTGGTCAGCATGACACTCTTTGTATTGGACATAGTATTGACATTGAGTTGATTCTGCCGTACCTTATGGGACCTGTACCATGGTCGCTGTCAGCTATAGCCAGATCATCTGACAATTTTAGTTTACTTGAATATACAAGATATTTTCCACATTACATGCTTTCAAACCCCTCTGTACACTTGCGTGGTTGATAATTCTTGACAATAACCATAGGACTTCGTCTACACACACACACTTGCCCTACATAGAAACCCCTTTTGTGCAAGTTTTTAAATAAATGCTCGTTATCTAGCCAATGAGAGAATAAAACGCATTAAAAGATACATGTTTGGGACAAACATGTAGTACACTTATACTAAAAACGTTAATTTGATAAATAACAGAAGAGACCACACCTTTGCAACAGAAGCTGCAAAAGTGCATGGTTAGCATTTCTGAATTCTACTGAAGACACTGCAAGTTGATTGTTGCTTGTCACAATTGATTATAGTTGCAGTCAACTATGATCTAGCAAGTTTTCGTCCAGAATAAATTCTGAGTGAGTTTACAAGTATAGAAATTCTACAAAATAAGCATAAAAACATAACTCAGAACCAGTAAGCAACCGAAATTGTTCGCTACACATGATCTTGATCTGATATACATTCTTAGAACGTTTCATGAAGATATCCCAAACTGTTACCAGGTTATGAGGCATACAAGAACTTTTGAAAAAAAGGAAAACAAGTTAAGGGGGCATAACTTGAAATCTAATAAAAAAGGGAACAATAATGCTTGCGCACTACAAATCATCTTTACCTGATACATATTCCAATTAAATTTCATGACGATATCCAAATTTATTAATGAGTTATGGGGAGTACAAGAATGAAAATTACACAAAATAAGCTTACAAAAACACAAACAATAAAAAGGTCATAACTCTGAAAAGAAAAATGAAAAACAACCATTATTGTACCTGGCATATTGGATTGACCTGATACACATTCCTGTAAAGTTTCATGAAGATATATATTTAATGGTTACTGAGGTATGCTGCGTACTTTTTTTTAATATTCAAATGGGCATTACTCAAAAAACTAAGAAAGGAGGAAACGCCATTTTTGTTCATGACGCATTGTTCTGCCTCATACTCATTCTGACAAGGTAGCATGATGATATCTCAAATGGCTACTGATTTATGGGATGTACAAGAATTTTTGGCAATGAAATAAATAAAGGGGCATAACTTTGGAGCTTGGTAAGAGAGAACCATTATTTTTGCATGCTACACATTGTCTTTAGGTAAAACATATTCCTATAAAACTGCATGTAGATATCATGAACAGTGAGGGAGTTCTGGGGTGCACACAAATGTAAATTAACCAAAATAAGCCTTAAAGTTAATCAAAGGGTCGTAACTAAGAAATGAATGAAAAGAAAAGAGTGTACGCGACACATTGCTTTGACCTGATAAACATTCCTATAAAGTTTCATGAAGTGAAGATATCCCTAATTGTTACCAAGTTGTGGGGCGGTCAATTTTTGGGGGGGCAACTTGGAAAATTAATAAAAAAGGCATAACTTGGAAATTTAAAAAGGGGGAACAATCATTCTTGAGCATGACACATTGTATTTACCTAATACACATTTCTAAAAAAACTTCATGAAGATATCACAAGTGGTTATCGAGTTATGGGGTGTGCTAGAATAAAAAAAAGACACAAAAATAAGTATAAAACAACAAAAGGTCCATACCTCTGAAATTCAAAAAAAGTAAAGTAGCCATAATTGTACGCAACACTTTGTCTTGACCCTATACATATGCTATAGTTTCATAAAGGTCTATAAATGACGATTACTGAGTTATGGTAGGTACAAGATTTCTTACAATATTTAAAGGGAACTCAGCAATTAAGAAAGGAAACGACACAAAATAAGCATAATAACAATAGGTACAATCATTTCTGTGCGGGACACATTGGCTTAGCCAGTCACCGATATTGTTCGACTCACCGCGTTGAGGTGGTGGATGTTTTGGAGAAAAAAAGCTGAATTGCAAGAACTACCACTTCCAAGAGCTGTGTTTCTCGAAGGTGTCAAACGCGCGCCGTATCAGTGAATCATTTGGAAAACCTCACCTGTCATTAATCCTGACAAATCAAGGCCTGACAATTATGGTTAGAGGCCGTACTGCGATAAATATTGTCCTGTTATGGTTACATTGCCCATGTGCGGGTCCAGAGGGGGATAGGGGGTCCAGACACTCCCCCCTGGAAAATAACAAGTACGTATATGGGTTTCTATAGAAATTAGCATTTGGACCCCCCCCCCCTGGAAAAAGTTGGACATCCCCCCGCCCCTGGAAAATAATGGACCGCCTCTGGATCCTTTGTAAAGTATAAGTATAGTTTTCTCAGCAATAAAATCATTGGAACCCCTCTTTAAACTGTAAAATAAGCTGATGACTAAATAAAACTGACAAAAATTCCTGTCTCCGCTCATGTTGCCTCCTGCCCCAGAAACCCCTCTGCAGCTGATAAAATGTGGTTGCAGCATGTCTGTATGCGAAACATCTCGGTGTAAGTACAAAGCAAACCATTTATATTGTACTGATTTGTGTTGCTGTGGAGCAGAAGAGGACTCATCTAAACTATGGCCAGTGATCAATATGCTTATGACTTTTGGACAACTATTTTCATGTGGATTCAGATATTTCTTTAGCCGTATCAACAGGAATACCTCATTGTCCGATTTTGACCTTTGATGACGATTCTACCTAGTAGCATGCGAAAGATAAATCAGATTGTAACATTTTTCTATTGCCCGTGCTACGAAGTACAATGGGTAACTTGTAGAGGAGCTTATCCTTATTTCCATATCATGAACTATTAAGTAGACTCTTCTAACGTTTGATCCTTCAGTGGTCAAAATCGGACTATAATGAGTTTGGTTGATAGTGTATGCAAATGATTATTACTACTATCTTTTATTTGGGTGTAGGATACGCAGCTACAGTTAAACCAAAAGCTTTGAAGCGTGACTCTATTTACAATATTGATACGTTGTTCTAGAAAAAAGAGAATTCAGGCATTTATTTACATTTACTATAAAAGCTTTGACATGCACAGATCTTCTAGCCGGACTGGCTCATTTTACGTATTCTGCATCAATCGTTTGAAATCGAAAGACCCAAAGGCCATTGGTCAGAGGTCGTAGTACATCTATATATAAATAAGCATAAGAGATTATATTTACTCCGTTTATAATCAAAAAAACTGTTTGTTTTTCATTCACTCCACTGTCTTTTTATTCTTTTATGACTTCACCCTATCTGAATATATTTTGTATGTTACGATTTAAAAGAGTTTGCATTCAGTCATGATAAGGATGACGTCATAATGACGTGCAGGCCTGAAACCCAGATGTGTGACCATGTGATTTTCATTAGTTATCCCCTAAAGTTTGATTTGGTATAGGTCACCATAAATCGGCGTCAAATTCGCACGGGAGTCCCGATCGCCCCTGACTATGATATAGTATCTTTGAAGACTTGGGTATACATTGTACTTGGTTTAATCTTGCAGTTTGGGTAATGATAAGAAAACAAAAGATGAACTGTCTAATATATAATCAACATGAAATCAAATATATATTTGCAAGTAACAAATAAAGTGTACAAGAAGTGGCATACATCTTACAAAGACGCCACTAATATTCTGAAGTGGCATATCTCATGACTGGCATGACAAAGATCAAGTTTATAAACCATTTTGGATACAAACTTAAGATAGGTAAACTTTGGCACTTTTATTAGCTTGTTCTATGTACATGACTATAAGCGATGAGGTTTTTGCCTCGGTATTGATAGACAAACAGAAGACAACTTTCATTCCTAGGGGATGTTTAAGTTTAATAAAAAGAAGAGGGATATACGTCATCAAAGTCTATTTGTACGCCTTATTTGTAGCGTGTTAAGCTCTGACTTGTCAGATACAACAGCGGTTTGAATTTCGCTTGCGTTACTAGCCAAATGAAATTAATTATAGTATTGTTCCTGCAGTGGTATGTATCAATGGTTTGACTGTCACCTTCTTGATTTTGTATATAGTTTCAATATACTGATTCACTTTATGTTGTGATCAACTTGAAGAATGCAGTGGTCAAATTGACATATGTTGATGACAATAGCAAATTCTCTTTGAGTGGAAAATCATAAAAAAAATTGGTTCCTAATGTAGTTTTCTGTTACAAACTTGTTTGACACATCTTCTGTGCACAGTGGCAGCAAATTCATGGCTTTTTGTGTACTTAACAACATTGATTTGTTAGTTTTTGCTCCTTCAGAAACATAGTTTAAGCAATATTGTATGTAATTTCAACAATATAAATAATACTACATGCATTGCACACTGATATAATTCGTAGATGAACCAGACGCAAACAGAAAACTACATTAAGAATAACATTTTTCATGATTTTTCACTCAGAGTATTTGACATTGTAATTACCACATGTCAATTTGACCACCGAATTTTTCAAGTTAATCAAGACATAAAGTGGATCAGTATATTTAAAGTAGAGTGATTGCTTTCTGTGAAACAATATCTTAAAGGCGTTATATATAATTCAATGATACAGGATCACTGGAGGCTTGCATCTGAAGAAAAAACATAACTATTAGTCCATGGGCCCAGAGGGGTCACCATGCATCCCCCTAAGGGCTCTCTGGGAGTGGTATAATATTGTTTATTGGACATCCCCGATTAAGAATCAAGATGTTAACACTCGATATCTTGGGTCCCACCCGCCATTTTGGGTGTTTTTTAAGATGGCCACCATGAAAAAAAAGACAAAATGCCTGTATATTGTAATATCAGCGTCCTACCATCTGTTATGCTTACTTTTATGAGTTGACCAGCTATATTTAAGAGCCTCAACTCCTTTTCTGATATATAAAGCTAAACATAATCTCTTAAGATACTTAATTTAACATGACGGCCAATTTGAAATACACATTTCGTATATTTTCGTTAATCGTAAAAAAATCTATGATTTTTTACAATAAAATTTATATATGTTACAAGCTTCAGTCATTATTTATTTTGGAGATATATTTACTGTAAGCATTTCTTTAGGCACGTAGTATTTCTTTTTTCACAAAGTCATCATACACATAATAATGTATAGTTTGCACACAAGGTTACCACACCCATTTAATTCGTAGACACATTTTCCTGTAAGTAAACAAAACTGCACTTCTGTATGCATCTATCTCGCTGATATTAAAATGAAGTTAACTTGGTTATCTTCAGAATCCTCACTTATTGCAGCATACATTTTGAAGTAATATTTGGGTCCTTAAAGTGTAACATAACTTACATTTTACATCAGATTTGACAAAATAGACATGGTGAGACTGAGTACAAAATAGCCCCTTTGGAATCAGTATGATTTTGCATTTTTATTTGGGTCTATATTTTGCATTTACTTAATAGAAAATTGATTTGTTCTTCCCAAACTGTGAGGCGTATTTTTATTTGGTATAAGGTGCCAGTATTTGAACTTTAGACCTTGTAGCAGACTGTAAAATGCACATCAGAAAGACCACTTTATTCATTTATAATAAAACATGAAATTCAGCTACAAATTGTAACAAAATGATGAATGTTTGTAACTTCTTCAGGCCCGAGAGTGAGACATTCCCAAACGCTAAAAGCAGAGTCAGCTGGGACATAACACGATATAAGGAGTGTGCACATAACATTAGTGACATACAGGTTTATAACACCAACATATTTTTTTCAATGGCTTTCGTTATCAGCATGGGACTCTCAATTTTTAGAGTTTTAAAAATCTTAAACAGAAGCCTCATTTAATTGCTGTTTAATCAAACTTTGGTTGCAGGTTTTCCCCCGATATTAAAGTATAACTGTACTTAGGAAAACAAAGTAAGTCATATATTAGAATATGTTCTGAATGTTTAATTTGAATTATTTGCTTCTGCTCAACTCTATGTTAATAGCCGCATAAACACAATAATGAAAATGAATCAGATGCATGTCAGACTGCAGATTCTGGGGTCGCGATTTCGATCCCGGCCCGGTCCCATACTTTCGTGGAGATTGATTATGAATAATTTCTACAGTCATTCTCCTCCCTTTTGCTGAATGAATCCAACAAGAAGGGTTGTTGTCAGTTACGAGCGAGAGTATGTGCACAAAGTACTGGTTAACCGCTTGTTCAAGCTTGTCAAGGAAAAAGTGTGGTTAGGTGAACTGACCATACCTTCATGACCATAGCTGTTGACTGGGACGTAAAGAAACAAACTTTCATGTTAATGTATTTTATTTCTTAAGTGTAAAATGTGTAACATACATAACATGCACTATTATATGACTTCTGCTTGAAATTAATGTAAATTTATTCTTCACCACTGACTTTGATGCATTTTAATGTTTAATAAATATCAATTATTAAAGAAACCTATCAACATTTTAAATGTTTGAACCTAATATAAGTATTTAGGCAAAACCTAGAAGTAACAAGTAAAGTAGCCGATTTTAATAGCTAATAATAACCAAATATTCCAAAGAAATTGTAGCTCTACTTTATCTTCTTTGAAAACTAGAGACAAATGGTAGAAATACTTGGATCCATGATCCCTATGGGTGTCCTACACTTTATCATTCCTTACACACTACTACGCTACAATATCTATCCTATGCTACTCCAACTTACCTTCAACTACCATATCATAATCCTAGTCATCACCAACTCTACATACCGAAAACAACTCCTTACCTTCTCCCTTGTTTACCCCACCTTAACTTATAATATACAATACATGTAACATACCAGTAAGCAATTCATGATCATTATGTAACCCTACCCCGTCCCACTCTACCATACTATAACTTATCTCACACTTGAATAGATAGGAAGAATTGGGTAGGGCCTGACAGGACAAGTTAGGATGGGTTATGGGCAGGGTAATGAAAGGTTTTAGTAAAGCAAGGGTAAAGCACTGTGCAGCAGTAGGGTGGATCGACTGATTTGGAATAACTTGAATTTGAGTAGTAAACAGGGGTAGAATGCAAGTAGGGTCTGCGTGGGTATGGTAGGGTAAGGTGCTGCTTATTCTACCATGCATATCCCAGTCTCACATACATCCCCCATACTCATACCCTGTCCCATCCCTCCTCATATCTACCCATGTTCATATGGGAATTATACTATGAATAGATTTGTGTATGATGTGCATCTGGATATGGGTGTGGTAAGAGTAAATGTAGGGTAAAGTTTAACTATGTAGGTAAAGTAGGCTACGCTACCCTTGACCTACCAAAGTCCTGACCCAGACACAATTTCATACTTTATCTACTCCTACTCATAACCTGCCTGACAGTTACTTGTATCTTCGCAGGGCATGGTGCTATTATGGATAAGAAAGGATTGGGTAGAAACTGTAGAAACAACGGTAGGGACATGGGTAGGATACCGGAGTGACCCATACCAAAGCATATACTCCTACCCTACCCATTAGCATACTCCTGCCCTACCTACCATGCCCCAATGCAAACCCTACTCTGTACCAACAAAAATCCTGCCATTACCTCCACGCACATCTACCATTACCAATATGACATATGGGTAGATGTTATGACCACATATGGGTTTAGTGGTACGGATAGGGTATTAGTATGTAGCAGACTAGGGTAGAGATGGGCTATCTACTCAAGTCCTACTATTCTAATACGGGTATGTGAGAAATTTGTTGTGGACGTTACGTGCACACTTATGAGCATTATACATATCAGTGGAAAGCCAAAATACCCATCTGCTGCCACGAGTATGAGGATGTGAAATATTGTTCTGCACTCTATTAAAACCATACTAAAGCATAATATTAATGGTGAAAAAAAGAATTAATATTGCAGCATACATTTTTGAAAATTTGCAGGTGCTACGTTTAATGGTTTAGGATGAGATGCATTTACAAGAAACCTGACAGAAGGACAGACGGACGGACGACAGGCCGACTTTGGTAAGAAATTTATAAATCTAGTTATAGAGTAATTATACAGTTTTCTTTCCAAAATCTAAGTTTAATTCAAAGTAATTATTATAATGTAAGAAAACTAGAGCAGCAGTCAATCGTACCCCATCGAACATACGCGGTTCTTTACCTTTGATCCTTACCTGGGGGTCAAGGTTATACTAAATATTGTCCAGTACCCTCTACATCATTTCACCAATGCACTACCAAAGTTTGAAGTTGCTATGTCCAACGGTTAAGGAGGGGATACATTTACAAGAACATACAATATATGACCTTGACATCAAGCCCACATAAGATGTTGCCCAATACTCTCCAATACGTTTAACACTTTATGGGAAGGTGCATTTACAAGAAAATACCTTATTTGGCCTTTGACATTGACCTTGGGTTCAAGGTCGTACGAAGTGTTGCCCAATAACCTCAACATTATGTGACCTATACACATGCGAAGTTTGAAGGTGCTATGCCGAAGGGTTAAGGAGGAGATGTATTTACAGAAAATGCAATATATGACCTTTGACCTTGACCTAAGGGTCAAGTTCACAGTAAATATTGTCCAGTATCCTCAAAAGTATATGACCTATGCACCTGTGAAGTTTTTAGCAAATACATCAAATGGTTAAGGAGATGCATTTACAAGAAAATACATCATTTGACCTTTGACGTTGACCCCTACCCCAAAGTCAAGGTCACACAAAATTTGCTCAGTTCCCTCTACATTATGTGATCTATTCACCTGCAAAGTTTCCAGGTGCTACGTTTAATGGTTTAGGATGAGATGCATTTACAAGAAACCTGACAGAAGGACAGACTGACGGACGACAGACCGACTTTGTTAAGAAATTTATAATCCCCTTTTTTCTAAAGAAAAAAGGGGGTTATAATAAACAGATATGATTTAAATTAAATAGTGAATTTTGCTTCTAAATATTCATTTAAATATTAGCGTCTACGGGCAGGACGCGTCTAAGGACAGGACATTTTTGCATTCAAAGACTCCTAGATACTTTCTATTGCAAACAATCTTTCTATTTCATATGTAAACTTAGTCCTGATACCCACTTTTATCGCACACATAAACATAACCTAGATTTTTCAAAGTCTTCAATAAAAACAAGGGTGTCTACGGACTGGACATTTTTTGGACCATTTTACACCATACCAGCCGAATGAAAACTGTAGATTTATTGGTTTTCTGAGATACTTAATGTTATACAAACTCATTAGCTCGTATATTATACTTAACGATTAACTAAACCAATTGTATTTAAAACATGTTTGCTACGATTAAGGGTGCTGTGCTATCTGTTACTTTCCAAATTTGAAAAATATATAACAAAGTAGGCATTTGGTCTTTTAGATGCCATTTTGGTACTAATTGACATAGCTTGATAATTTTACCAACAAAAGAAAGAGGACTGTCTATATTATATAAACATTGATATCATTATCAGTACAATTAAAGAAATTGGTATGGAGTTATTAGTTAAAAACAGTTCATTTTCAAATGAAACAGCATAACAGTATTTTTCAAGCATTTTGACCATTGTATGCTCTAATGCCCAAAACCAGCTTTGCCAATGATGTTCAATGCTATTTGTCCTTTTAAAACAGTCCCTTAGCACTTCTCTGAAACAAAAAAATAAAGTGTTTTAACATTATTTCCTGTATCACAGGAGCATATAACAAGCTGTTGGTACAAAAAGGGCATCTGATCGTGGCTGAGCCGATTGTAAATAATACATTGTACCGATTCTGCAGAGACTATTTTTGACTCGGATGTCCATTTTGTTGTGTTTAATGAATCATGCAACGTATGATACGACCTTAATGACCCAAATAAACTTTAAAAATGTATGTCACAATAAAATGATAATTCTGAATTTAACCAAGTAAACTTAATTTTACTATTAGTTAGAACGATACATACGGAAGTGTAGCTATGTTTTTCTACAAGAAAAACATGTCTGCTTATTTCAATGGGTGGGGTAACTTTGTATGCAGAATAACATTTAAGATGTTGTTCATAGCTTCATGAACGGAACTATTTAAGCAACGCCAACACACGCGCTGTTTGGGCGGACCAACTTCAACGCCATCCAATAACGTTGTTTACTGACGTTTGTCTGACGTCAAGTGTATATCGTCATGACGTTAAACGCAGGAATTTGGCGTTTTGGCTGTTCCCAACCCTCCATTAGTATAATTTAAAATATCCAGAAAACCAGCCAAGCTATATGAAAATTGAAAATTGATACTTGACAGACAATCTAAAATATAAATATAAGTAATAAATTCATTTTTAGAAGGTCCATGGAATCATGACTACTTGGGGTCTCTTGCAAAAAATCGAATTCAGTTCTTAATTGAAACATCATTCCTGACATTTTCATTCATGGGTCGATTAATATACACTATAATATATTTGAGGTTGTTTGCCTGCTGGTGACAATGTTCGTCATCTGATGATACAGGGTTCATACACGCAAGTAGGAGTAAAATTCAAGGACTTTTAAAAGCCTCCCCATTAGTTTTCAAGGTTTTAAACTTAATGAAAAATACTGATCTAAGTGTTCAAATTCTACTTCAGAAATGATGGAGACATTAGTACTGGAAAAGTAGTATAAGATTGTTGTGCCTATAATTGGTGCAGCATATGCTGCACCAAATAAAGGCACACCAATTTTATACTGATTAAGGTCTCTTATCAACAGTGCTAAAGTCCTACAGAAGAGTATAATTCAATGACTTTTCAAGGCTTTTGAGTGATTTTCCAGTACTTTTCAAGGCAGATTTAATTTTCAAGGACTTTTCAAGAAAGGCCTCTAAATTCAAGTATTTTCAAGGCTGTGGGATCCCTGTGATAATCTTTGCAAACAGTTTGGACCAAAATCAGGCTCTAACAAATGTTTGGCTTGTTCTGGATCCTAATTGATGGTATTTCTTAAATAATATGTTGGAAAAAAAAATCTATATATCTCAGTATGCCACAATTGTTTTCAATCCCATCATTTCATTACTGAATTAGAAAATAAAATACATTTTTCTGGAAATCTTCTTCTCCAAACTCATGCATGCAGAATTATTGGTGGTTTGTACAAACATGCACACATACATAATATACGAGATTACAACCTATCTTCAATGAAAGCTTCTTCCATCCAGTTTTATACTGCAGAATAAGGTCTACAAAACATTTTTAAACATTAAATTTACCTTTAAATATGAAATATGGGAATAGCAGTCACATTTGATTATGTTTGCAAGTCAACACTTGGCTGTAATATCAATCACAATTGCTAAATGGTAAACGAAAGTAAGAATCGAAAAACAGTCTAAATCAATTAAGATTTTTGTTTTTTTGCATAATCTATGCTTTGCACAGGTTTATCATATGACGTCGCGTCTGGGAGTGATATAACACCATGCAATAAAATCGAAAAACCACTAGTGGTTTACCAATTTACGGGAAACGTTATGCAATGACGTTTTAACGTCACGCATATGGCAAACCCTAACGTTTCACGCCAAAATACGATTTCAAAATAAGTTTTATGTCATATGATAAATAGAATCTAACATTCGTGCTCATGTTTTATAGAATTTATGAAACTCGTTGCGAAAAAGAAATAAAATGCTCGACAAGCCTCGCATTTTATTTCTTTTCATCAACTATTTAAGTAAATTCAATAAAACATGAACACTCCTGTAAGATCCTCTATTTAACACATTTATGTTCAACCTCAGTTTTGCACAGCTTCTCAAAAAATGAATTAATTCGCATGTGTAAGATGATGAATTGACACTTATTCCTATTGTCTTTCATGTTAACCCAAAAGGTGGTTGTCTATAAACTACTCTTGACCATGGAAAACTCAAATTCTATATTTAAATGTCGATTCCATTTTTAAATGTCATTCCATACTTAAATGTCAATTCCACATTCAAATGTCCCTCAATTCCACATTAAGTGTAAATTTAGAAAAAAAAAACTTACAGCTCAGGTGTATGTTATTATGTGCGCTGGATATGCCTGACTATCACTAAATATGACAAACACCGTAGGACTGAAGACATTGTTGGTCACAGAATCATACAAAACATGACTCTGGTCTCCAGCCTTAGGAGGTGGCACCCTCATACCAGCCTGCCCAAGGCAGTAGTCTCCAGTCAGCACCAGGCATCGATACATCCTCTTATGACCACTAGCGTCAACTGGTGAGTAAAATTCGTGGTCTGAGTTATAGGTATTCACCAAAAAATAAACACCATTCCCTAATGCAACATCTGAAAGGAAAACAGATATATTAACTCTGCATACTGGATAATTGTTCATGCATTTGTTGCCATTTGCTGACTTTTTTTCAAAATTAACCCTTAAAGCGCCAAGAAAAAATGCATCTGAAAATGTTGTCTGCTGAAGTCTTCTGCTGCAAATAATTGCCTGACATTACTGACGAATTAAGTATAGAGGCAAACAGCGTGGACCCAGAACAGACTATTCATATGTATTAATTGAGCAGTCTGATCTGGGTACACACTGTTTGCCATAGAGGCTTCTTAAACATTTCAGTGGACGAGAAAAGCAGACGACTTTCAAAAAATCTTTAAGGAACACAAGTTGAGCGTGTCAAACAGTTTGGACCAAGATCAGGACCGACATTGTGCCGGTCTTGATCTGGGTCCGAACTATTTGCAAAGATTATCAGTAGACGACAAAAGTCAGCACTAGCAAATACTGCACACTTATGAAAAGCCATTTCAATTGAAAAGTATATATAAATAAGCTCATGATATTTTGGTATTTATTACAGAGGTGATCAGGGGTATCTGGGGCCAGCCTTTAGTGGTGGGAGAAGCCAGTTTGGCGGGGATATATCCTGTAAAACCATCGCAACTGGAAAGGTGACAGTCAAAACATTGATACATACCACTGCAGAATCAATTGGACATTTTTTACTATGGTAATCAATACTTTCGCTAGCGTTACTAGCCATATTTGAACCTGCGTTGCAGAGATACATTGTATCTTGCTAGACAGAAACCAAACACGCTACGGACTGAGCTTTCTGTGCACCTGGATGGTATAAAAGTTAGCAATTTTTGGCCATATTTTATATTGATTAGCGACCTTTATCCCCAAAATAACACTTAACAATCATTTTGGTCTAAATATAATGAGGATCAATACAAAGTTGTGGTTACTGATTAAATTCATTCTAAAATTGACAGCTAGCATTTTTGTACAGGTAAATTTAATTTACTGATTAACAGGTGAATTGTATTGATTTGGCAAATATTTTATGGTAAGCAATTAAGTGAACAAATTTTAATGATCATCAATGCCCTCTATGAAGTCACATAGAGGATCTTACACAAGTGCTCATGTTTCATTGAATTTATTTAATGAGTTGGGTAAAAGAGATAAAATGCGAGGCTTGCCAACCATTGTATCTCTTTTTTCCAACGAGTGTAATTAATTCAATAATACAGAAGCACGAATGTTAGATTCTATTTATCATATGACATTGAAATTATTTTTAAATCATATTTTTGGCGTGAAAACGTTAGGGTTTTGCCATATGCGTGACGTTAAAAGCATCATTTCATATTTTAAACGTTTCCCGAAAATCTGTAAACCACTAGTGGTTTATCAATTTTAATGCATGGCATCATTTCACTCCCAGACGCGACATCATATTATAAAAAATGTTAATAAAAATAAAGGTGCAAGCTTAATTTAACAAAGACTGTTGGAGAAACTAAACGTCTATGGATGAACAAGCAGACAAAGAGATGCCCGAACCATAACATGATATGAAAATTTTCTCAATATGGGCTTATGAAAAGATTCTTATTTGGGACTCTCTATTACCATTTTTGTAGCTCCTATTGAATCCATGAGCATTAATACTCTTAACAGCATCAGCTGCAGCACAATGCCAGAGAACTCTCTCGTTGTCCTTCCTCGTATTCTGCTGACTCATCTGTTTACGCTTGGTAATGTACTGGATATATAGAGCTTGATTCTGTATTCTTTCAATCTGCAGAAGAATAAAATTAAATGTTTCTATTGAAAATTGATCTAAATCCTGCTAATTCTCGTGATCTCAGCTGATGCTGAAACCAATTATGAATTAAAACGGGAAGCATTGGGAAACCTGTATCCCGCCACTTCACGTCAAATAATCACAGATTCTCGGACGTTAGCGCCATAACAATATTCAGCGCATCACAACATATAAACATTTAAACGTCAGACTTCGTACTGAAGAAGTTTGGATTACCACACTATATAGACAAGAGAACCAGGAGGACTCAATCTAATTCAGTAACCTCAACCATGGAAACCCACACTACTGAATGTACCATCTGTCGCAGAAAACTCAAGAATAACCACAATTTGGAGAGGCACATGACAAACCTACACGGACCTGCAATTACAAAGTTTCAATGCTCTATCTGCAGTAAATTGCTAAGTAGGAAAGACAATTTATTAAGACATACTATCACTTCTCACGACATGACTGAAACAAAGTTTAAGAAGATCGCCACACCAAAAACAATTGAAAGATTGTTGATGGGATGTAAATCCTGGACCCCACCACCTGAATGCAGAGCAAAAACCAGAATCATACCTAAACCATCCTTCAAGCCCTCGCCCAAGTTCAGGGCCATAACCATCGAGAGGGCCGCATTAGCAGTTTTTGGCAATCAAGGACGAATCCCACCAGAGAAAATGATGAACACAGACCTGATAGAGGACCTATATCTGTCACCTTCTACATCTAGCTCCAGTTTGGACTATACCATCTGTCAGGATGAAGTTAAGAATACACCAGCTCCTACCGGTACGGTCTACGGCGTGTTTAAGTGAAGTTAACTATATTTAACATTTCACCATTTTAACTTACATGTACCCCTTTAACATACGATATTGCACTTTATTCTGATGCACTGGACCGGACGGAACTCTTTGGAGTTGTGTCCAGCCCAGTGCAACAGAATCAACATCTCCTATTGCCCACCCATATAAACACAATTTTAATTAAATGTTAACAGCTGACTATAAAGGAAACTGATTTCTCCCACCTTTGCCCATGTAAGATAGGCTGTCAACTCATGTAAGAAATTTCTATCTTACATGACCACGTGACTGCTTTCTTACATGGGCAGAGTTAAATATTCTTTTATCCCAAAAAAGATACTTAAAGGACCAATATATTGCGCCTAGGTAACCCAAAGGCACCAAGCAAGGTTAAGCGTTGCTTACTGACGTCATATAACGTTAATGACGTCATCGAACGTGCACCGCGTGCCGAAAACGGCAATGTTACGCTAATGGCACAGGGAGCCAAGCAGGAATTTATATTGCATATTGCAACTTAACTAATGCTCCAGGAGTGTTTTCTTGGCAATAACAAGGTGCAAACTATGTTTACACCCATTTTAATGCCCGATAAAAACACTCGTGAACTCAGAAATAATCTAAACCCAACGAGTAAAAAGTTAGAAATTTCAGGTTTTCATGGAGTTTTTATGTTCTGACAAAAACCCTTCGAAAAATGGGAGAAAAACGATCCATCATGAGCCTGTCCATGTAGGATACAGAAATCTCACCCTCGGGGTCGGAATTTAACCAGGGACTCGGCAAGCCTCGTCCCTGGTTAAACTTCCGACCCCTCGGGTGAGATATCTCTATCCTACATGGTCGCTCATGGTGGATTGTTATATTCTCCTGCTAGCAACGCAATGTCAACTTCCGTCTCTAATGACACCATCACGTGACTTTCACTCCGCAATTCTGTTACTTCTGTGATACATTTTTCACATATTGTATCCCAAAGCTCTTGTGAGCAAAACTGGTAGATCATTAAACCTACATTTCTTACCAAACCAAGAATCGTTTATTTTGTTTCTTCTCCCTTATATACATTATGAATTTGGCATTTTAGGGCAAAATAGTAGGAAAATTCTGAAATAATGTAGGAGGAGGAGAGAAAAAGTAAAAAAGGTGAGACTACTTGTAAGCCTGATTGATTTCAGGAGAAGACGTTTGAAAATTTATATGTTTATTTAAAGGAAACTGGCAATGCCCCCTGGCGTCTATGTTTTAAACAAATCAAATTCGATAAACTATTTTTGTAGGTCACTTAGTAACAATATCTTCAAAATAATTTTGAGTTCTAATTTGTGGTTCTAGAGATGATTGTTAAAGTTTCCTAGCCACAATAAGCCATTTCCCCTGACATCCATATTTTTGTAGTACCAATTTTCATTTAAATTCATCTCTTTTTGTAGAGAATCATCTGGCTCAGTAGTGCAGTAAGTAGCGAGTCCCAATGCAGATCTAGGGGTCACAAGTTTGATCCCGTCTTGGTCTCATAGTTCCGCGGAGATTGATTATGAAATAACTTCTATGGTCATTCGCCTCCTTGTAACACTACCAAGACTTGATGAAAGTTCAGAAATTTATTAACACAATTTCTAAAGTGCAAATGTGATCGTATAGTGGAATCTTGTATCGTGTGTTCTCTAACTGGCCAACTGGCTCGCTCTCCAAGCCGGAGAACTACGTCATAAGAGAACTACATCATTAACTCTATCTATCTCATCTAATCTCTCTCTCTTGACAACAAGACAAGGTAGCACTTAAATACTTTCCTGCGGATCCAGCACATAATGCTTAGTCAACACCTTATGTAAGTTTTAGGAGTATGTTAAAAATATTAGCTGACCAAAACCATAAGTATGGAAATTAGAAAACTTTGCTCTGTTGAATTAAAATAATAAACTTGATGTATCCCTTGTCCTGCCATCAAATGTATGCGACTGTGTTACATCCTTCCGCTGATTCAAGAAGGGATGTTGTCAAGTTACAAGCAAAAGTATGTGCACAAAGTACTGGTGAACTGCTTAGTCAAGCTTGCCCAGGAAAAAGTGTGGCTAGGTGAACTGACCATCTCGACATGACCATAGTTGTTTACTAGGATGTAAAACCTCAAACCAAACAAAAAACAAGGGAACATTCATGTTAAGTTTGCCCAAAACAAGCCATGTAGCAGGCCCCAAGATAATAGTATGTAACAGAATTTTTTTCCCTATTTCTCAACAAAATCATATGTTGTGGAGACTGTTCTTTTGAGCACACAAAATACATATTTAAACTAATGGATAAGAAAATAATCCCAATTTTATGTTTCAAAAATTGCTTAACTGGCCTTATGCATGTATTAAAAAATTGTTAGTGCAAATTTTAACAATGCACAACTGACACTAAGTGATCACAAAAGTTCACTTTGTGCTCAAATAAGTAAATAAACCAAGAATAAATGCTAAAAGTAAATTTACAGATAAATACCATTGAAGTAATGTTAGGGGTTTAAGGAAATATTACCTTTATTATTTTGGGGGTTCTTCCAAGGGTGTTACGAAACTCTTTTTCCACATCTTTATACTCCTTATCAGATGTTTGAAGAGTTACCAATACAAGGTTTTCATTGTCCTTCATTGGTTTCCAAGTTTTTGGAAGCTCTTTTGAGGAATCTAAGCAAAGCAAAAATATATGAAACAGCATATATTACAAAAGTACTTACTATATCTGTGTAAAGTCATTTGGGCCTCAAAGTGACAAAACCTGTCTTCGGGGTGTCTGACAAACCGAGTTTCGAACAAGTATCCTCACCTACAGAGACTGGCTAGAAAATTGAAATTTCGCTTGTAGGAAGTTTACATATGGTTCTTGCCAAAAAGCAAATAACAGAGGCCCTGATCAGACTGCGCGGATGCGCAGGCTGCTCTACGCCTGTGTTGTTCCTAAACACCCGATGATAGGTTTTCTAGCATCCAGGCCCATTTTTAAACATGCACACACATACATGTAAGTATCTAGTGGGGCTAGAGGTCTTAGTTTAGGCCTGCCTTCACAGACTTCCATATTGCATGTGCCAGCAGCCAAGCCTCAGGTGAGTAAGTTTTCACCAAAACAATGGTATCAAAGTAGATCATTTTACAAGACTTTGTCATAAATAGAACACTGATCAGTAAACACTGTTCATCATTCAAAAGCTTTTTTACATGTCAAAATAGCTGCATGGAGAAGAGAAATTAACATAATTCTTCAGCTGTATCAAATATCACTTTTAATGTTTCTTTTTGCTACAAGACATACTTCGTATTTTGCACTGAGAAGTCATGCATTGATATTCCCGAGAAAACGCACCACCTTGGAACGGTCTGTAAGAAAAATACTCGAGGGCTTAAACGTATTTGATGGTACCATCCTCGCCCTTATTTGTGATGTGGATCAAAACAGATAGACGTTCGGTTCGCATGAAAGATCCCTAACTTATCGATGTGTCATCTTCTTGTACGTACACATCGAGATATAAAAAGGAGATAAAACAAAGATGAGGACGCAACAGTACCTACAACAGTAGCAAAAGTCATTCCAACAGTTAACATGTAGTTTTGGCATTTTAAAATTGTTACGTTTCAATAGTAAAAGGGGGTGCCATTTCGACCATCTTGCATTTTTTTAAATGAGAATCATTCCTATAGTAAACCCTGTGTAAAACGGCCACTATCAAAAAGACCAAAACATGGGTTTCAAGACTGGTTGTCGCTTAATTCAGGTCTATACTTGAGACTTTCATTGAGCTACAAGTTGTCATCAAGACCTATGTTTCGTCTATTTTTGAGTGGTCGTTTTACACAGGTTTTGCTGTATTTAAAATGATAACAAGGGTAAACGTTCAACATTTCAAACTCCTGAGCGTTAGAAATTACAAGAGGCCCAAGTAAACCAGAATCGATCTAAAGGATTAGACTGATCATGAAATGCTAGTTTGTTGCTTGTTTGTTTTCCACCGGTATTCAGTTGTTAACTTTTCACAGTTTTACATCTCCTCTTACAATGTAAGTTGGATTGAGCTGAAACTTTCTGTGGGACATCAACGGCAACGTGGAGTTTTGGCTATGTTCCAATATCGAAAGTGATTGCCATGGCAGATCACGTCATGCTTTATAGCTGCATGGTGGCCATCTGTCAGGTCATATTATATTACAATTGGCAAATCGTAACCTATCTAAACACCTTCACCTCATCCCATAAAGTTTTAGTGTAATCTAAATATTATTTTTGAAGGAGACGTGTGGATACATGTAATTCGAAAATAGCTACCATGGAAGCCATCTAGGATATTGGAATGTAACGATTTTAGCAATTCAGAATCTCCATGTTGACCTGAAGACTACCACGAAGTTCTGTGAAACAATCCAACATAGCGTTTGGGAGAGTATGTTCTCGCACACCAGGTTGGGATTTCCCTTGTTTTTATTCTATCTCACATACCTGTACCAGCCCGTGGGAAAGATAAACTGGGGGACAGGAGGTCCTGAAGCGCTCACCTGATCTCCTTAATAATGTTAAAAAGGGTCAAAGTCAAACACAGCTTATAATGAAACATATTTTGTTTTACCATTTATGAGGGTTGTGGTCATTTTGGTCAAGTGACCCAAAAAAATCTAATGGATAATCCATCCAACAGCACAGTGATTTCTGCGAAAAAGATGTTTAGATAGGTATGTGACAGTTCAAATGAGTGGCCTTGGATTTAAGGTCACAGGTCAGCTTGACATTTTGTACTTAAATAAAACCATTCTCATTAGGTTTAGGTTGAACATTTCTCGCAAGTATTATGATTTCGGCTTAAGATATAACAAGGAGATAAAGCAAAGATAAGGACTTTCTAAATTGTTAGCCTCGTGTCTTACAGCTGTTAAAAACATGTCATCAAGTATTGTGTAAGGGTATATGAGAGATCCCGTAAAAACCTATTTTGGTCTATTAAAAATTCAGGTGAACTTTTGTACTTCAGAAAAACCTAAAAAAAATATCATGCATGATCATGTCAAAATGTATGTGATGCGCTGACCTTTTTGTTGGCCAACATTTTTTATTCGATTTGGAACAAAGCTGTATAGACAAGAAGTTGGGATTTCTATGGGCACTAATTGTGCTCCCCTAGTGGCAGATTTATTCCTGTTTTGTTATGAGAGGGACTTTATGATGTCTCTTTCTGATGATAAGCAGGCTGATGTTATTGATGCGTTTAACACTACATCCAGATATTGGACGATATCTTAAACATTAATAATGTTTATTTTGACAATATGGTAAGTCAAATTTACCCTTTAGAGCTCCAGCAAATAAAGCTAATACCTCTGATACCGAAGCCGCATTTTTAGACTTGCATTTGTCTATTTCTTATGATATTGTTTCTACCAAAATTTATGATAAACGTGACGACTTTGATTTTGAAATTGTCAATTTTATTTTTAGATGGTGACGTTTCCTCACTCTACATCCTATGAAGCTTATATCTCTCAACTCACTCGTTTTGCTAGAGCATCTAGCTATGTTGCTGACTTCAACACTCGCAATAAATTGTTAACTCAGAACCTTCTTAAACAAGGCTATCGGTATCATAAACTTCCCAAAGTTTTATTTTATTTTATTTTATAGACAAAACTATGATTTGATTTCAAAATTCCAAGTTGGACTTAAATCTCTCTTGCGCCAAGAACTTTCGGAACCTGATTTCTATGGTGACTTGGTGTATAAATTGAAGAAGATTGTTGGCTCTAATAATTTTTCAGCGCAGTTCATTAAAATAATTTCCCATTATAAAAAGACTGGCTATAACATTAATGTATTGCAACCGACTGCATGCTTGGTGGTCCACTAAATCGCGGTTGGCAACTTTGCTTTCCCCTTTAATTGCACGCCTGTTGGTCGGACTTCAGACTCTTTGATGGTTCCGACTTAAAGACTTATCTATTGATGAGATGGTAGGGGCCTGATGCTTTGGCTGTTTGACCCCCCCCACCTGGGTTAACCTGTTGGATTTCTTTTGCTCCGGTATTCAGTTTTATTTACAGTTGAGTTTTATCTTTGCTTTATCTCCTTGTTATATCTCGATTTATATGTTTTTGGAGATAATGCATTTATAAGTTAGGGGTCTTTCATGCAAACCAAATATCTATGTGTCTTGATCCACATCTGAATTAAGGGTGAGGTTAACGCCGTTAAACAGGTTAAGCCCTCCAGTAAAATATCTTACTGACTATTCCAAGGCGGTACTTCTTTTATGGATCTTGCATTGGTTTTTTTCTGTCCTGTGTTTGCTATGTCTTTGTGCGCGTCTGTTAATATGTGCTTTATGGTCACCTGCTAAGAAAAGGCTGACCTCTTGGCTCTCGTTTTTGGTGTCTACCTGTGAGTTTGTCACTTTCCCATTGGTATCCTGGGTCAGGTGTGGTACTTAATTGTATCGATTTCTGATCTTTGCACACTTACTTACTTAAACTGTTATAGAAAAAATGAACATTTCAAGATTGTTCTCATATAAATGCTTTTGGAATTAAATTTGACCTTGCCATAAAGTAGGTCAAGGTCAGCCTGGATTCATTATTTGCACAAACCTGGTTGAGCCCAAATCCCAAATGTTACATACCAAGCTCCATGGCCATTGGCCTTTTGGTTCCAGGGAAGATATTTGAAGGGTTTTATCATATTTGAGATTGGTGACCATTTTGGTCATGTGACCCGAACAACTTGTATAAACTTTGGCAAAGCGATCATAATGCGTCTTCATATGAAATTTGAGTTCAATTGGCCTAGTGGTTTATGAGAAAATGTGTTAATATGTTGATTTGACTCTAATATGAGTGACCTTGGTATGTACGGCTGAAAGGTCAAAGGTCAACCTTCAGCGTTGGAACTTATTTATAGCCCTTGTCTAATTAGGTTTAACATATCAAGGGAGAATAATGACTTTGGCTTTAACAGTATTCAAAAAATCAACTTTTCAAAAAAGATTCCATTTAAAAGCTTTGGGAAACAAATTTGACCTTTACGTTAAGTAGGTCAATGCCAACTTTTGAACAAACTTGGTAGGCCCCAAATCTACAATGCTACATACCACGTCCCAAGCCACCAACCTTCTGGTTCTAAGGGTCTTACCATGTATGGGCGAGGCGGTCATCTTGGTCATGTGACCAAAATATTTTGTATAAATTTTGGCTAACTTATCATGAGGAGTCTTACTTGATTGTATCGATTCCTGATCTTTGCAACCTTACTTACTTTGAGTTTATTTGGGCCAATAGATTGTGAGAAAACTATGTTTATACATAATGATGGGACTCCAATATGAGTGACTTAACCTGAAAGGTCAAAGGTCATCCTTGACCTTTGGAACTTATTCATGGCCATTGTCTCATTAGGTTTAACATAATGACTATGGCTCCCACAGTTTTAAAGAAAAATCAACTTTTCAAAAAATTCTCTTTTAAAAGCAAAATTTGACCTTAATGTTAAGTAGATCGATGTCAACCTAGGATCATCATTTAAACAAATTTTGTAGACCCTACATCCCTAAAGCTACATACAAGCCCCAAGGTGATCGGACTTCTGGTTCTGGAGGAGAAGATTTTTAAAGAGTTTTTACCATATATGGGCGTGGCGGCCACCTTGTTCATGTGACCAGGACCATTTGAACAGACTTTCGTTCCCGCATCCAAAGGAGTCTTGATATAAATTTGAGTTAAATTGACCTAGTGGTTGCAGAGGAGAAGATGTTTGAAATTGTTGACGGACGGACGACCGCAGGAAAGACCCATAAGCATTGGCTCAGGTGAGCTAAAAATGTACGGCCGCACATCGGCAGCACGCACAGTGGATCAGTGGTAGAGTGCTTCACTGGAGACCAAGGGCCATGAGTTCGAGCCTCACCGGCGTCACTGAGTTGTGGACCTTGAGCAAGACACATTTATCCTAGCTTAGTACTGGTTCAACCCAGGAAGACCCATCCCTGTTTAGCTGAAAGATTGTTGATGGGACGTAAAGAATCAAATCAAACAAACAAAAACAAAAAACAGCACGCTGGCAGCACGTCGATCCGTGACGATATTGTGATGTTGAAATGACGTCAACAGGTCGCATGTCAGCGTAATCATGATCTTATGACAGCCATTTTCACGTTTTTCCAATATAAAATGAAGAATTTAGTGTGAGCAAAACAAAAAAATCCATTATTCGTGTAAGGGAAGGATAGAAAAATCCGTCCAGCACGATCATTGTTTGTCATCAATTGTCAAGCCTCGTAATTGCCAATCCGTGATCTTCTGGACGGATTTTTCTATCCCACCCTCATTGTCACACGCATGATGGATTTTTACATTGTCTTAGAATGTTCTAGATGGCTGGCATGGCGGCGACCTTAGATGTCGGAACAAAACGAGTTTGTGAGTTCTTAATCTCCATGTTGTTCTTATGCATCCCACCACGTTTCAGTTCAATCTGACATATGGTTCTATGGAATGTCTTTTAAGAAATTAAATATTGCCAAGGGAATACTGTTTTCATATTTTACTAAGAGGTCCATCCGTCTATCCAATTTTCTGTCCATGTCAGCGTCTATGACGTTTTGTTTTTACTTCGATATATCTGAGACCAGATGGTCCATTTGGATCAATACCTTCATGAGACCTAAGACAAATTTGTGACCTTGACATTTGACATATCTGTGATTTCAAACCTTCGTTTTTATCTACACATCATAGGCAATATTTCTTTGTAAAGATGGGGTCAAAGGTTTAAGATTACAGCTTTGGTCTTGGTAAGACAAACGCCTCTTTTATTTTTGATCGATGGTTTTGAAATTTAGCACATTTCTTTTCTATTGTGTATATAGAGCAATGAAGGTTTCGGACCACCCCTATGTCCTTGAGGTCACTTGTGAATACTTAACGTCTGACTTAGAGCTCGAAATACAAACCCCACTTTTATTCTTTAGACTGAGGGTGTTCATATTTGATACAATTATTGTCTATGTTGTGTAGAATACATTGACGATTCAGACCGCTTATATGAACATAAAGTCAAAGGTCAAGGTCAATTATAATTATAATCTGTCTTATGTCTCAAAACACAAACTCATTTTTCTGTTTTTGATTATGGTGTTTTAGTTTTTAAATTCAAATAAATGTTGGAAAACTTTAATTTTAGTGATCAGTTCATAAAGATAATCAAATGTTATAAAAAGAGGCGGATATAGTTTGGACATCATGCGACAGTCTGCATATTTTGGTCGAGTGCGGGAACACCTAGACGATACATACCGTTCTGTTAATATTTTATATTTCATGTAGCATCACGCTAAAATTTCACAAAATAAGACAACGACATCCATAGCTTATCATGAATTATGAAGTGCTGTAGCATGAAACGCATTATATTGGTGCTGCATTACTCCATATTCTCCCAAAAGGCAAACGTGATGCTGCAAAAATGTTTTGCGTTCAACTAGATACATCGTATTTTTCTGTCACCTCAGTTATCGTCTATGATATATGTCATGTAAATGACCTAAGAGAATTAAAGTTTTGTCTGTCTGTTTGTCTGTTGTAAACCCAATCACGGTTTATAGCTATGATTTCCTATGCACGACGGTGGGTCAGGCCTCAGACTAAATGACCAACCAGATGTGAAGCTTTAATCAGTTAGTTGGTATCTGATGCTTGTCTTTGACCGGGTCAACAGTGGCTCAACTTGAAGTTTTCTTTAGCTCAGACTATCTATGAGCGATTGAGTCTTGATTAGATTGTTGTTTGTGATGATACATTGCTATAGTTAGGAAAAGTAAGTAGGGGTGCAAAGATCAGGAATCGATACAATCAAGAACCACACCCGACCCAGGATACCAATGGAAAAGTGACAAACTCACAGTTAGACACCACAAACGAGAGCCAATAGGTCAGCCCTTTCCCAGCAGGTGACCACAAAGCACATTGAAACAGACGCGCACAAAGACATAGCAAACACAAGACAGAACAAAAACATAAAAAATCCACAAAAGAAGTACCGCCTTGGAACGGTCAGTAAAATATTTTACTGGAGGGCTTAAACCAGTTTAACAGCGCCAACCTCACCCTTAATTCAGATGTGGATCAAGACAAATAGATATCTGGTTTGAATGAAAGACCCCTAGCTTATACATGCATCATCTTCTAAAACATATAAATCAAGATATAACTAGGAGATAAAGCAAATATAACGACTCAACAGTAAATAAAACTGAATACCCGAGCAAAAAAAAATCCAACAGGTAAACCGCGGTGGGCCCGACAAACAGCCAAAGCATCAGGCCCCTACCATCTCATCAATAGATAAGTCTTTAAGTTGGAACCATCATAGAGTCTGAAGTACGACCCACTGGCGTGCAATTTAAGTGGAAAGCAAAGTTGCCAACCATGATTGGGTTGACCACCAAGCATGCAGTCTGTTGCAATACATTAATGTTATAGCCAATCTTTTTATAATGGGGAATTATTTGAATGAACTGCGCTGAAAAATTATTAGAGCCAACAATCTTCAATTCATACACCAAGTCACCATAGAAATCAGGTTCCGAAAGTCCTTGGCGCAAGAGAGATTTAAGTCCAACTTGGAATTTAGAAATCAAATCATAGTATCGTCTATAAAATTTTGAAAATGTTTTGCGAAGTTTATGATACCAATCACTTGTTTAAGAAGATTCTGAATTAACAATTTATTGCGAGTGTTGAAGTCAGCAACATAGCTAGATTTTCTAGCAAAACGAATGAGTTGAGAGATATAGACACCAGAGGATGTAGAACGAGGGACATCACCTTCTAAAAATCGAAAATTGACCATTTCAAAATCAAAGTCGTCACGTTTATCATAAATTTAGGTATAAACAATATTATTGGAAATTAACAAATGCAAGTCAAAAAGTGTGGATTCGGTATCAGAGGTGTCGACTTTATTCAGGAGAAGCTCTGAATGGTATATTTGACTAACCATATTGTCAAAATAAACATTATTAATATTAAAAATATCGTCCCAACATCTGGATATAGTGTTAAACGCATCAATAACATCAGCCTGCTTATCATCAGAAAGAGACATCATAAAATCCCACTCATAACAAAACAGGAATAAATCTGCAACCAGGGGAGCACAATTAGTGTCCATATGAATCCCAACTACTTGTCTATACAGCTTGGTGCCAAATCGAATAAAAATGTTGTCCAACAAAAAGGTCATCACATCAGATACATTTTGACACGACCATGCATAATATATTTTAGGTTTTTCTGAAGCAAAAATGCATTCCTGTCATTACATGCAAGGTAAGGAGAGCCTTCTCTCTGGAAGGTTCTTTCAATAACATTAATAATTTTATCTTTAATTAAATTATGAGGTAAAGTAGTCTAAAGAGTAGAAAAATCATAAGAAGACAAACTGGTCGCATTGAAATCTCTAGCTTTAAGTTTATCTAAAATTTCACCTGAATTTTTATTAGACCAAAATAGGTTTTTACAGGATCTCTCATATACCTTTTCACAATACTTGATAAAATGCTTTTTAAAAGCTGTAAGACACGAGGTTAACAATTTAGAAAGTTCTGTTGTCGTACAAGAACTAGAATTAGCATTAAATCTTGCTTTATAGGCTCTTTATGGAGTTTAGGTAACCAGTACAACGTAGGATCTTTGTCTTGATTTTCTTTAGCTTTGACACCAAAATGTAGGGCTGTATGACAACCATGCCTATCAACAATCGCCCTCTCACTTAAAGAAGGCCTCAGTTTTTAGGCATTAGTGTCAACAAGCTCACGCTTAAGAGTATTAATATAATACAATCGTCAAACAACTACAACATTGTAAGCAACTTAATCTGCTGGAACCAAAGGCCTCCATGCAAGCTAATCACTGTGTTTAGTTGACATCAAAGGTTTCAGATTACCACTTTAGTGTTGGAATCAGAGATTAAGGTGACCATCATATATACTTAAATATGTCTTACAGATTATAACGCGAACACCTCTCTAATTGTTTCATAGGCGGTGTTCATATTTAGCAAAAATATTGGTTTTGGTGTGAAGATTACAACCAGGGTTAGAGATCATCAATGCGATATTGTAGTCAAATGTCAAGGTACAAGGCCCCGTAGCGCAATTTGTAGAGAGTCTGATTGCAGCTCCAGGGGTTGTGAGTTTGATCCTGGCCTTGTCCTATATATGAACAAGCATAAACTTTCCTAGAGATCATGATATATTTTCTACGGTCATTCTCCTCCTCTGGCTCATTCAATAAGGGTTGGTGTCAGTTAGTCCAAAGTATGTGCACAAAGTACTGGTTAACCACTTTGTCAAGATTGCCCAGAGAAAAGTGTGGTTAGGTTAACTGACCATAATTGCTGTTAAATGGGACATAAAGCCACTAATAAAAAAAAATCGTAAAATATAATTAAAATCTATATATGGTTTTGCTAATCTATATATGGTTTTGCTAGAGCATCTAACCATATGGCTGACTTCAACATTCACAATAAATTGTTAACAAGGCTATCCGTAACATAAACTTAGCAAAGCGTTTTCTAAATTTTATCGACGATACTTTGATTTGATATCTAAATACCCTTTTAAGAACATATTTAAATCCCTTTTGTGCCAAGGACTTTCCGAACCTGACTTCTATGTAGACTTGATGCATAAATTGAAGAAGAAAGGTGGCTCTCATAAAAGTTTCAGCGCAGTTTATTTCCCATTATAGAAAGATTGGCTATGAAAATAGTGTATTGCAACAGCCTGCATGCTTGGTGGTTAACCCAATCACTGTTGGCAACTTTGCTTTCTCTTCAATTGCTCGCCAGTGGGTCGGACATCAGACTCTCTGACGGTTCCAACTTAAAGACTTATCTGTTGATGAGATGGTAGGGGCCTGATGCTTTGGTTGTTGTCAGGCCCACCGCGGTTTACCTGTTGGATTTTTTTTGCTCAGGTATTCAGTTTTAGTTACTGTTTAGTCCTTATCTTTGCTTTATCTCCTTTTTATATTTTGATTTATATTTTCTAGGAGATGATGCATGGATAGTTCAAGGGTCTTCCATGCAAACGAAACATCTATGTGTCTTGATCCTCATCTGTACTAAGGGTGAGGTTGGTGTGCCATGAAACCGGTTTAAGCCTTCCAGTAAATTGTTTTTACTGACCGTTCCAAGGCGGTACTTTTTTGTGGATCATTTGTGTTATTTATGCCTTGTGTTTGTCATGTTTTGGCGCCTGTTCATTGCTGCCTTGTGGTCACCTGAAGGGAAAAGGCTGACCTCTTTGTAGTATCTTGTATCATAACAGTGGACCTAGTCAACGTTTTTATAACGTTAGGTTAATTACATTGGTTGCTAGACAACGTCACTTGTCTGTTACACTTATACTGAATTACATGTATTTAACATAATGTCTTATTAGACTCAAGTTGTTATATTGGCGACGAGGTTAAAGGAAAGAGAGGGGTGATAGAATGTTGGCTGACACATACTAGAAGGATAGATTTTATTAAGGCAGAAATCCAGATGCAGAGAAATTAAGAAGAAATGAAAAAAGTCAATAAGCAATGCTTATTCGATACCCCCCGCACAGTAAGATTCAGTGATATTCGATACCCCCCGCACAGTAAGATTCAGTGAAAAAACTTGGCAAGTTATAGTTCAAACCAGCAGACCTAAGTTTTGAAAAGAAGATTTCAGCAGAATCTGTGCAAACAAAAATTATAAACTGCTTCATGCATATGTTCAATGTGTCTACATTGTATCCGCAAAGTATCAAATTGCTCCATCAAAAGCTGTGGTAGGAGTTGAGCGGCCCATAAAGGCACTATCCATGCAAATACAAAAGTCATATAGGGTAATAATGTCTAAGTTCTAATAGCTGTCATTTTGTCATTTTTTTTTCAACCAGACTCCTTCATGCATATGTTCAATGTGTCTATATTGTAAAGGAAAAATATCAAATTGCTATATTAAAAGCTGTGGTAGAATTTGATCGGCCCATGAAGGTACCATCTATGCATATACAAAAGCCTTATTAGGGAAAAATTGTCTAAGTTCTCACAGCTGTCATATTGTCAAAAATTATTTTTTCTGAGCCAAACTCCTTCATGCATATGTTCAATGTGTCTACATTGTATAGGCAAAGTATCAAATTGTTCCATCAAAAGCTGTACTAGGGGTTGATTGGCCCATGAAGGCACCATCTATGCATATACAAAAGCCTTATTAGGGTAAAATTGTCTAAGTTCTCACAGCTGTCATTTTGTCAAAAATTATTTTTTCTGAACCAAACTCCTTCGTGCATATGTTCAATGTGTCTACATTGTATAGGCAAAGTATCAAATTGCTCCATCAAAAGCTGTGGTAGGAGTTGATCGGCCCATGAAGGCACAGTCTATGCATATACAAAAGCCTTCTTAGGGAAAATCGTCTAAGTTCTCACAGCTGTCATTTTGTCAAAAATTATTTTTTCTGAAGTAAACTCCTTCATGCATATGTTCCATCAAAAGCTGTGGTAGGAGTTGATCGGCCCGTGTATGGCCTATAATAGGATAAGCATAAAACCCTATATTAAAAGCCATTTAGAACTACAAAGGGAAATAACTCTTATAGAATTGACCCCTAGCCCTTACTTTTTTGTCTAAAGTATTTGTCTTGCATATATGAACATGTTTGCAAGGTTTGATGAAAATCCAGCAATGACTCTTCAAGATATTAAAAAAAACACGTTAAGGACGGACGGACGCACACACGGACGCACACACACACGCACGCACGCACGGACAACATGAAAACAGTATACCCCACCACAAACAAAGTTTGCGGGGGGTATAAAGAAAGAATATGAAGAAGACAGGACAGTAAAGAGAGAGATAAGTACATGTAGCTTTGTCAGATTTGGACAAAAACAAGCCAAAAGAGATTTGGTCAGCAATATAATGTCATTATACAAGTTGAAATGAGCAGCGCTAATAGAATAAGAATTGTTAGCCCATCCAGAGATTTAAACATTTTACCTATTCCGGAAGCTAACAAAAACATTCTAGAGGAATACACTTGACAAAATGACTTGAAGATATAGAGAGACAATTTAGATAGTTCAAGATACATGATTAATTTGACCAAAAGAATGCTCTGATCATATATGGAGGGAGAGAAATAACAAGATAAGAAAAAGCTTTGCCTGATCCATGCAGTAAGCTGAATGATTATGAGAGGCTGAAAATAAAATTGAATACACATTTCTTGTCTCAAAGGTTCACGTATTATGCTCGATATTTATTCCTTAAAATGACACCAAGAGCTGGGGAGACGACGATTTTATTTGCAACTCGTTTAAGAGAGAACGCACTTGAATGTGTATTTGGTGATGGCTTGGAGGAGAGAATTCTAGATTAGTTGATTTTAACAAGCCAAAATGACCATCTAGTTCAAAAGTGCATCAAGGAATGCTGGACATTGTCAGAATTTCTAACAGAAGCAATACTATTTGAAGATGTAGCACTTCAAATTCAGTTTTTCTCTATGTTTGCCCTTATTCAAACCAAAGCCCTACCAAAAAGGGTGTTTTTTCTCTATTTTTGCTCTTATCCTAACCGAAGTTCTACCAAAATGGTGTTTTTCTCTTTTTTTGCCCTTATTCTAACCAAAGCCTTGTCACAAAGGGTGTTTTCTCTATTTTTGCCCTTATTCTAACCAAAGCCCTGCCACAAATGGTGTTTTTCTCTATTTTTGCCCTTATTCTAACCAAAGTCCAGCCAAAAATGGTGTTTTTCTCTATTTTTGCCCTTATTCTAACCAAAGCCCTACCAAAAAGGATGTTATTCTTTATTTTTTTCCCTATTATAACAGAAGCCTTACCAAAAAGGTGTTTTCTCTATCATTGCCCTTATTCTAAGCAAAGCTTTGCCAAAATGGTTTTCATGTGGATATTGTGGCCTGTCAGGTTTGCATCCAAAAGGCAGACAGTGTCCAGCGTAGTGCAAGCGGTGCTTCAAATGCCATAAGATTGATCACTTTGCTGCTGTGTGGTTAAAAAGCAATATACTGAAACTTTGTTACATAAGCCACGATCATCAGACTCCTTTTTGAAGCCAAAGAAGAAATGAATTAGGAAAACCATGACAGTGGGAACTTTCAACAAATACTATATTGACGAGGAATATATAACTGATTCTAGCAGGGATATACACACCAGAATAAGGAACGTTAACAAGCTAGAGGAAAATGATGAGCCATTAATTGACGTGAACTTAGCATATGTTGAGAATGCAGATAGCGCTAAAACAACGGTGGATGGTTGGAAAACATCAGCTTCATCTAAAGTAAGTCTAAGGTCTGTAAATCTAAATATAGACAAGAAGAGAAGATCTGCTAAAGAACACACATCTTTGCGAGACAATGTGAATAACTATAGAATGGAATACTGCAGAAATCAGATTGCTTATATTAGAGGAAAAATGGAGAGAATGCAGCTTGAGCTAACGAATATGCAAAACAAGCGTTGTTAAATTATGAAGTCACGAGTGGACTTGACTAACAACAGAATGAAAAGACTGATTAAGCAAAGGGATTTCATATCATTGCTCCAATTATATATTATTGATATTCTTGTACTGATATGAACTGCGAGAAGGATTTACACCTAGACTCTATTATTAATTTATTTTTCATATTAAATTCATAAGCAAAAAACAGTCAATCACAGTATAGATTACTTATTTGATATATTCATGCACAAATTAATTTAGGAACTATATTCTAACAAATATGATGGGAAGAATAACACTTTGATAAAAGGGGAGAAATGTAGTATCCTGTATCATAACAATGGAACCAGTCAACGTCTTTATGACGTTAGTTTGATTACGTTGGTTGCTAGACAACGTCACTTCTCTGTTACACTTATACTGTATTACATGTATTAAACATAATGTCTAATTAGACTCAAGTTATTACACTCTTGGCTCTTGTTTGTGATGTTTTTTGTGATTTTCTTACTTTCCCATGTGGTATCCTGTGACAGGTGTGGTACTTGATTGTATCGATTCCTGATCCTTGCTGTCTTTCTTACTTTGTAACGAACTTTGATAGTGTTTTCATATTTGGCATAATGGTTGCCTACAAGTTAAGATTAGAAGGAAGCTTTGGGATCACAATTTTGTGCTTTAACAACAACAGAATCTAGGACGAAGGTTGGTACCTATAAAATGCATTTAAGCCCCCCCCCCCCCCCCCCTGGTGGCTTAGACTACTGTCTGTGATAAGGCAGTGGTTCTGTTGTTGTTGATTCATTTTTTACTGTTGTTCCCATTGTCTGTGGAGGTTCTGTGTTTGATCCTTGTTTTGTTATACAGTGGTTTATGACCTCCTAGTTTTGCAATCATCTTGATGTGGAAGAGAGAGCTGGTTGCTTTACTTTCAATGTCCACCTGCTTTTCTGTGGCTCTTCCTAATGGTGCCGTAGATTGGTCTGCAGTGTCTAGTTGTTGTATTTTTTGATCATGTTCACTTGCTTTTTTGCTAATATTGTGTCAATTTAAAAGCATATGCACATTTCCATCAAAATTGGCCGGCTAATAGTGCTTAAAACAGTACTAACTATTCAGGGGACAGATCACCTAATCATCGTGTGTAAATATGCCCACAATAAAACTAGACTACAGTTTTGTTGATATCAATGCACATTAGAAGTTTCATTACAATCGATTAATAATCTGACCAAAAATAAAGTTGAGCAACCAGTAATAATGGGGTTTCCCATATGCGATCTGTTTTGCATTACATCATGTTTATTAACAGGTGCGCTAACTGCAGTGCCTGTCGTCTTCTCTAGTTTTGCAATCATCTCACTGAGAAAGAAAGACTTGGTTCATTTACTTAATTTGTGTGGCTATAAGTGCTCACTGTCTCTTCCTTGCAGTGCCTTTGGTTGGTCTCAGGTCTGTGATTGTGGTATTTCTTGATCATACTCACTTGCTTTTTTAAGATGATGGCACATGGGAAAGCATCAGGCCGGCAATTGGATCAAACTTGTGTAGGTGTTTTTGCTTGTTAAAATGGTTTCCTTGATATTTATGCTAAGGTGAACTTTTTAAAAGTATATCCAGATCCAATCTACACGTTTGTTTCATTGCATTGTCACTCTTTAGATCTCTTTGAAGCTAAGACATTTTTCCTCCACACCTCAAAATGTTCTTGCATGAACAACATCAATGGCCTCATTATAAAAGCATGTATTTAGGGGATAACTGTACAGTATTCAAAATTTTCATTTTGGGAGGTTATCGTCGAAAATACGGTCGGAAATTTAGCTTTACGGAGACGCGCAAGCGGAGCCATGATACGTAATTTCCAAACGTATATCTGACGGTATACCTCACCAAATGAAATTTTGAATATGGTTATCCCCATTCTAATGCACTTCGCCAGCCCTGTCTAAAGTTAGAGCGCTGCAAGCCGCATATAGCCGCACGTCACCCAATGAAATGTGAAGTAATTAATGATGTCAAAGTATTAACGACAGTATATCGAGAATATACTGTGACAGTCGCAAATTTTTGACGTTTTCCAATCAAACATCGCGTTACAAGGGCAAGTGCATTAGAATGTCAGAGATAACCAACACACAGAGTTGTCATTTCGTTTATGAGCATTGTAACTTACCTAGTAGTTCGTCCTTCTGTATGGATGAGATATTACTGCTGAAGTCTTCAGGAATTCCAAGTACACTTAAAGAACCCACCAGTTCGTCATCTTTAAGATAATCTGCATATGGTTCTACTTCTACTTGTGTCCCTAGCATCTTAATTGGTTTCTTTCTCAATACTATGTCTACAGCTGTTGGGTAAAATATGTAGCACTTATTATTAAAAGTGTGTATTTAATATATATATCATAACCTCTCTACAGCACCTTGTCCCATTTAAACGCCGGCGTAATCGCGTGAACGACGGTGTAGTGGTATTTGAATGTAGGGGTATGGACTTTTTTTACGGAATCGCCGCTGAAGGAGCGTTTATATTTACAGGTTAATTGACGACCATAAACGTTCAGTGAGTGTGACAATAAGCCTATCCCGAACTGCATTTAATATATTTAACGTCCAATACTCAGTTGATGTTGAAAGTTTACTCATTTTTTCAAACATTCAACGAGATTTACGATTTTCATGTTCGACTTTTGACTAAAACCAGATTTTCGCCTGCAAAGTTCATACTTTTTATGAAACTTGTGAATTCTGGCACAAAATGGGGACTACTTGCAATTTGCAACACCGTCATACTCTTGCCAAGAATTTTTACTGCATTTTTGAACCAGAAACCGTGGCTGAGGTTCACTCTTTGAAATTGAAAAAGGAGATCCGGATATGCTAATTGTCACACTCACTGGACGATTATGGTTGTCAATTTACCTGTAAATATAAACGCTCCTTAGCGTAATAAACGCGGCGATTCTGTAAACTAGAGGACCTGAAGGTTTTGAGGAGCTCACCTGATCTCTTTCCATTAAAAGGCATTAGGAAGCAAAATTTGACATTGACGTTAAGTAGGTCAAGGTCAACCTAGGATCATCATTTGAACAAACTAGGTAGACCTCACATCCCCAATGCTACATACCAAGTCCCAAGGTCAATGGCCTTCTGGTTCTGGAGAAGAAGATTGTAAAGGGTTTTTACCATATATGGGCGTGGCGGCCATCTTGGTCATGTGACCATGACCATTTGAACAAACTTTCGTTCCCGCGTTCTAAGGAGTCTCCATATGAAATTTGAGTTGAATTGGCCCTGTGGTTTCAGAAGAGAAGATGTTTGAAAATTTTGACGGACGGAAGACAGACCCCGGAGTGACTGGTATACTATTAGCTCACCCATGAGCCTTCAGCTCAGGTGAGCTAATAAAAAACGCTCCTCCAGCAAATATGGTGGCAAATCTGTCAATAATACTTTATCCTGGCGTTCAAATTCCACTACACCCGCGTTAATGCCATTGTGCCAGAGGTCTGATAGACAGGGTGCACACACACACACACATAAACAGGTGGGGGCGCACACGGGGGCGCGCCCGCATCACATGCACGTACACTGGAATAATTAGATACATAGGTGGGTGTAACAGTTTATCTTTCCCCCTGGAGAGCTTGCCCCCCGGGGGTGAAGATATCCTGGGATATCTTGCCCCCTATCCTGGTTATCTTCACCCCGGGGGGCAAGCTGTCCAGGCCGGTTTATCTTGCCCCCCACCCAAAAACATTAAGTTGTTTTAGGATATTTTGAAATTTTTCTACTAGTATGCAAAAATCTTATATCCTGCATTAATCACTAAGTGAAAAAAACATGTCAGATATACACTTTCATTGCACGAATTTAATGGGTTGGGGCATCAGTTTAGGGTGCTTTATCCCCCTGACCAAGCGTTATTGGCTCATTCCACTGATTGAAACTATTTGTTGAAAATAATCATAATTAAAGACAACTTGGGCTATTTTCTCTGCCTATGGATTCAAATGCGTGTCAGCTAATCTAGCCCCCCCCCCCCCCTTGCGAAACACTACTTTAATTTTATATGCTCATTACAAGTATTTAAAACTATCTGAATGTGAAGATGTGTCAATTATAATCATAATTCAAGTCAGATTTTGCTTGTTTAGAGGGTGGGGGAAGCTGTCTAGGGCAGTTTATCTTGCCCCCCTCCCCCGCACCTGCATAACCAAAGTTAAAATTTGGATGTTCATTCCACTTTTTCCAAACATATCTGAATCTAAAGATGCATCACTAATTTTCATAATTCAAGTCAACTTGCGCTTTTTTTCAACGCACAGTCTCATACACTTGGCAGCAGGGGTAGGGGTGGGGGCAAGCAGTTTATCTTGCCCCACCTGCATTCTAAATAGAGAATACTAGGTGAGTGTCTTTTCATATCAAGTTTACCAGGCAAGGCTTTGAGAACGCATGTTAACATCGCGAGGTTTGCCTAGCGATTCAACATGCGTTCTCAAAGCCGAGCCTGGTAAACTTGATATCAAAAGACGCGAACCTGGTATTCTATTTATCAGTTTAGCCATTGTTGAACACTCTTCAAACTAGCGATTATGACGTGAATTGTGATTTTTGTGTTGATTCAGCGTCATTAGCGACGTCATTCAAAAAGTGCAACGTCATCATGACCTGATAAAGGTAACATGCCGTGAGATAGGAAATGTTTATTAGGTTATGTTGAAACAATTCTGTTAATATTGGGGGTGACTGATAAATTTAAACTTTGGATGCTCGTTCCACTTATTTAAAATTATCTGAATGCTTAAAAAATGTATCTGTTGTACACATAATTCAAGTCTAATTGTGCAGTTTTCTTTCCCATATGGTTTGATACGCTTGATTGCATCTTGCCCCCCACCCACCTGGGTATCAAAGTAAAATTATTTTTTCTAATTCTACGTATTTTAAACCATCTTAATGTGGAGATGTATCAATTATAAACATAATTCAAGTCGAATTCAGCTGGGTTTTTTGTCCCATTGTTTCTTATGCTTAGTTACAGGGATGGAACAATCTGTCCAGGGCAGTTTATATTCCCCCCCCCCCACCCACCTGGGCATAAAAGTACATGTAAAATACTTTGCTAATTTTACTTATTTTAAACCATCTGAATGTGGAGATGTTTCAATTATAAACATAGTTCAGCTTTTTTTTTCTTTGTCGCATTGTTTCGTATGCTAATTTGCAGGGGTGGGGCAAGCTGTCCAGGACTATAATCTTGCTTGCCCCCACCCATTTGGTTATGCAAATTTGCGGGGGTGGGGGGCAAGCTGTCCAGGGCAGTTTATCTTGCCCCTCTCACCCCCCCCCCCCCCCTACCCACATGGTTATCAAAGTAAAAAAAAAATTACTAATTTTACTTTTTTTAATCTATCTGAATGTGAAGATATATCAATTATAAACACAATTCAAGTCAAATTCAGCTTTTTTCTTTGTCGCACTGTTTCCTATGCTATATTTCAGGGGTGGGGGCAAGCTGTCCAGGGCAGTGCCGTTTATCTTGCCCCCACCCACCTGGGTATCAAAGTAAAATTATTTTGCTAATTACCCTTATCTTAAACTATCTGAATATGAAGATGAATCAATTATAAACATAATTCAAGTCAAATTCATCTGCTTTCTTTTTCACAGTGTTTCGAATGCTTAGCTGTAGGGGTGGGGGGGGGAAGTTGTCCAGGGCAGTTTATCTTGCCCCCCCCACCCACCTGGGTATCAAAGTAAAATTATTTTACTAATTCTACTTATTATAAACAATCTGAATATGAAGATGTATCAATCAATTATAAGCATGATTCAAGTCAAATTCAGCAATTTTCTTTGTCACATTGTTTGGTATGCTTAATTGCTGGGGTAGGGGCAAGCTGTCCAGGGCAGTTTAACTTGCCCCCTCTTACTTACTTACTTATCCTGGTTTGATATTTAGACTGCAGATAGTTTCTCAGTTCCTGTTGTAAGCTGCAGTTGGCTTGTCCTTCTCCCAACAGTTCTCAAGGCTTCTCTGTCCTGAGGATCGATGCCTTCTAAGTTGCACTCATCGACATCCGCTTTAACACACTCACTCTAGACTTCCTTGTTCTCCCACGTCCTTTTAGGCCAGAGATTGCGATACTGGTAAACGAATTTTTCCAGGAAGATGCACGCGCGACATGAACATACCAGCTCAGACGTCTAGTTCTTAGTGCAACAGCTATCTCCTGAATCCCTAACTTTGTGTACAGGGTTTCCGTGGGAACGTCGTTATGTGGTTTGACACCCCAGATCCAGCAGATTATGGTTCTATCATTTCTAAGAAGCCTCTGTAAATCTGGGGCTGTTGGGGCCCAAGTTTCACTACCATGTAATAGGGCTGAGCAGCAGATGCAAGCACTTAACACTTTTCCACGAGTTAAAGATGACAAATGCTTGGAAGTCAGTATAGGAAGTAGTTTCCTGAACTTTCCCCAGGCAGTAGAACATCTTGTAGCGATGGCAAGGGCACATCCTCCACCAGCGCTTATCATGTCGCCAAGATAGCAGAAGCTGGCTTCAACGTCGAGCAGCGTACCATCAACTTCTACTTGGATGATATGTCTACCATCAATAGGACGGGCCTGGTCAAGACATCTTGGGCACACATAGTCAGGAGTTACATTTAGTCTGCCCTTAATACCCCTGCACTTCTTATGGACCCACAATTTGCACTGCGAACAGCTTATAGAATTTGCTCCCACTCCACTTCAACGGACAGCACAGGGAATGTCACCTGAGCCACGTAGCACATCAAGTCCAGCACCTGAGATCATGAATTTTGTTTTCTTCATTTTGACTCTCATTCCTCTGTTCTCCATATCATTCTTCAATGCCTTCAGCTTAGTGATGCATTCCTCAAGTGTATCTGCAATCACTGCCAGATCATCAGCGTACAGTAGCTCCCAGGGTACACCAGTGTGAAACTCCCATGAAAGAGCCTCAAGTACTAGTATAAAAAGCAGGGGACACAGAACCGAACCCTGATGTACCCCAACCCCAACTCCAAACTCCTCGCTGTACTGTCCATTTACTCTAACATGACTTCTGGCATTCGTGCACATGCCCTGTTTGAGCCTTATAGCCTACTCCTCAACACCTAAGCTCCTCAGAGCCCACAATAGTACTTTTCTTGGATTTCTGTCTGAGGCCTTTTCTAGGTCGACAAAGGCAACAGTGGTTTGTTTGCGGCAAAGTACATGTACTTCTCCTGAAGCTGATGGAAGATGGCGTCAGTTGTGCCCCTACCAGGGACAAATCCAAACTTCATGTCGTCTGTATTTACCATCTTGCAAATGGAGGAGTCTAGTACTCGCTCAAGTAACTTCATCATCTGGTCAATGAGCATGAGTCCACGGTAGTTGCCTCTATCTAGTGCCTCTCCTTTACCTTTGTAGAGGTTAAGTATATGGCTTTCCTCCCAATCCTTTGGTATCTCGCCACTGCTAAATACCAATTCAGCCAACAGTCTCAACTTTTCCAGGCACCTGAGTATTAAAGTAAAATTATTTTGCTAATTCTACTTCTTTAAAATTATCTGCATGTGAAGATGTATCTTTGTTGCATTATTTTGAATGCTAAGTTGAGGGGTGGGGGCAAGCTGCACAGGGCAGTTTATCTTGCCCCACACCCACCTGGGTATCAAAGGTTGTTATTTTGGTAATTATACCCTCTTTTTTTACCCTTATTTTAAACTATCTGAATATGAAGATGTATCAATTATCAACATAATACAAGTCAAATTCAGCTGTTTTCTTTGTCACATTATTTCGAATGCTAAGTTGAGGGGTTGCGGGGTAAGCTATCAAGGGCAGTTTATCTTGCACCTCACCCACCTAGGTATCAAAGTAAAATTATTTAGCTAATTTTACTTATTTTAACCATTTCAATATGGATATGTGTCAATTATAAACACAATTCAATCGAAATGAGCTGTTTTCTTTGTTGCATTGTTTTGTTTGCTAAGCTGCAGGGGTGGGGGCAAGCTGTATAGGGCAGTTTATCTTGCCATCACCCATCAGGGTATCAAAGTAAAATTATTTTTCTAATTCTACTTATTTTAAACCATCTTAATATTGAGATGTATCAATTATAAACATAATTCAAGTCAAATTCAGCTGTTTTCTTTGTCGGATTGTTTTGTATGCTAAGTTGCATGAGTGCGGGGCAAGCTGTCCAGGGCAGTTTATCTTGCTCCCCTTCCACCTGGGTATGTAAGTAAACAATCTGAATATGAAGAATAATCATTAATAAACATAATTCAAGTCAAATTCAGCTGGGTTTTTTGTCACCTTGTTTCGAATGCTTAGTTGCAGGGGTGGGGGAAAAGCTGTCCAGGGCAGTTTATCGTCCCCCCTACCACCTAAGTATCAAAGTAAAATTATTTTGCCAATTCTACTTATCTTAAACCATCTTAATGTGGAGATGTATCAATTATAAACATAATTCAAGTCAAATCAGCTGTTTTATTTGTCACGTTGTTTTGTATGCTTAATTGCATGGGTGGGGGGCAAGCTGTCCAGGGCAGTTTACCTTGCCCCCCCCCCCCCCCGCCACCCACCGGGGAATCAAAGTAAACCATCTGAATATGAAGATGAATCAATAATAAACATTATTTAAGTCAAATTCAACTGGGTTTTTTTGTCACATCGTTTGGAATGCTTAGTTGCAGGGGTGGGGGAAAAGCTGTCAAGGGCAGTTTATCGTCCCCACCCCCTACCACCTTGGTATCAAAGTAAAATTATTTTGCTAATTCTACTTATCTTAAACCATTTTAATGTGGATATGTATCAATTATCAACATAATTCAAGTCTAAGTGTGCAGTTTTCTTTGTCGCATTTTTCGAATGCTAAGTTGATGGTTGGGGGCAAGCTGTCCAGGGCAGTTTATCTTGCCTCCCACCCACATGGGTATCAAAGTATTTTTATTTTTTTTTGCTTATTGCCCTTATCTAAAACTATCATTATATGAAATTGTATCAATTATAAACATAATTTTTTAGCCGGGCCGCGTAACGCAGTCGGTAACGTGTCTGACTACAGATGCTTGTCTGACTGCAGATCAAGGGGTCGTGAGTTCGATCCCGGCCCGGTCCCATATTTTCGTGGATCATGAAATAATTTCTACGGTCATTCTCCTTACTTCTGCTGATTCACTCAAGAAGGGTTGTTGTCAGTTACAAGCGAAAGTATGTGCACGAATTACAGGTTAACCGCTTGTTCAAGCTTGCCCAGGAAAAAGTGTGGTTAGGTGAACTGACCATCCCGCCATGACCATAGCTGTTGACTTGGGACGTAAAGCAACAAAACAAACAAACAAACAAACAAATAAACATAATTCAATTCTAACTCATCTATCTTTTTTCCTTGTCGCGTTGTGTCGTATGCTAAGTTGAAGGGGTAGGGGCAAGCTGTCTAGGGCAGTGTATCTTGCCCCACTCATATGGGTATCAAAGTAAAATTATTTTACTAATTCTTCTTATTTTATACTATCTGAATATGAAGATGAATCAATTATAAACATAATTCAAGTCTAATTCAGCTTTTTTCCTTTGTTGAATTGTTTCGTAGCTAAGTTGCAGGGGTGGAGGCAAGCTGTCCAGGGCAGTTTATCTTGCCCCCCCCCCCCCCCCCACCGACTTTGGAATGCAAATTTGTGGGGAGGGGGTCCAGGGCAGTTTATCTTCCCCCCACCCACATGGTTATCAAAGTAAAATAATTTTGCTAATTCTACTTTTTTAAAACTATCTGCATGTGGAGATATATCAATTGTAAACACAATTCAAGCCAATTTCAGCTTTTTCTTTGTCGCATTGTTCCCTATGCTAAGTTGCAGGGGGGGGAGGGAGCTGTCCAAGGCAGATCATCTTGCCCCCCACCTACCTGGGTATCAAAGTAAAAAAATTTGCTAATTCTACTCATTAGCTCACCTGAGCTGAAGGCTCATGGGTGAGCTAATAGTATAGCAGTCACTCCGTCGTTCCTCTGTTGTCCCTTTTCTGTCGTCCGTCCACAAGTTCAATCATCTTCTCCTCTGACACTACCAATCCAATTAAATTCAAATTTCATATGGAACCTCCTTAGGACGCAGGAACTAAAGTTTGTTCAAATGGTCCTTGTCACATGACCAAGATGGCCATATATAATAAAAACCCTTTAAAAATCTTCTTCGTCAGATCCATAAGGCCAATGACCTTGGAACTTGGCATGTAGCATTGGGGTTGTGAGGCCTACCAACTTTGTTCAAATAATGATCCAGGGTTGACCTTGACCTACTCAACGTCAAGGTCAAATTTGCTTCATAATGCATTTAAATGGGCTAATTTCTGAAACGTTGATTTTTTTAAAACTATGGAAGCCTTAGTCATTATTCTCACTTGATATATTTAACCTAATGAGACAATGGCTATAAATAAGTCCAAAAGGAGAAAGTTGACCATTGACCTTTCAGCTTAGGTCGCTCATATTGGAGTCCCATCAATATATTAAAACATAGTTTTCTCACAAACCATTGGCCCAATTGAACTCCATATGATAAGATAGCTAAAATTTATGTAAAATATTTTGGTCACATGACCTAGATGACCACCACGCCTATATACGGTAAAAACCCTTTAAAAATCTTCTTCTCCAGAAGCAGTAGGCCTGTGAAAATGGGACTTTGTATGTAGCATTGGGGATGTGGGGCCTACCAAGTTTGTTCAAATGATGATCCTAAGTTGACCTTGACCTACTTAACGTCAAGGTCAAATTTGCTTCCTAATGCATTTAAATGGGAACTTTTTTTAAAAAAAGTCGATTTTTGAATACTGTTGGAGCCAAAGTCATAATTCTCACTTGATATGTTAAACCTAATGAGACAAAGGCTATAAATAAGTTTCAAAGGTCAAGGCTGACCTTTGACTTTTCAGTTTCGGTCGCTCATATTGGAGTCCCATCAACATATTAAAACAGTTTTCTCAGGAACCTCTAAGCCAATTGAACTAAAATTTCATATGAAGAGTCCTTATGATAGGTTAGCCAAAATTGGTACAAATTGATCTGGTCACATGACCAAAATGTCCACCACACCCATATATGGTAAAAAGCCTTTTAATATCTTATTCTCTGGAACCAAAAAGCCAATGGCCTTGTGACTTGGTATGTAGCATCGGGGATGTGGGCTCTACCAGGTTCGCACAAATTATATATCTAGCTTGACCTTGACCTACTTTATGGCAAGGTCAAATTTGATTCCTAATGTATTTATATTGGAAAAATCATGAAATGTTCATTTTTCTATAACTGTTAAAGCCAAAATCATAATAATTTCAAGAAATGTTTAACCTTAGTAGACAATTGTTTTAATTTAGTACCAAAATATAATGTCAAACTGACCTGTGACCTTTTATCCAATGACACTCATTTGGACTGCCACATACCTATCTAAACATTGGTTTCTCAGAAATCACTGGGCTGTTTGATGGAGTGTTCATTAGATTGTTTAGGTCACTTGACCAAAATGGCTGAAACCCCAACATATGGTAAAGCAAAATTTGTTTTATTATAAGCTCTGCTGGCCCACGTAGCGCAGTCGGTAACGTGTCTGGCTAGAGATGCGTGTCTGACTGCAGATCCAGGGGTCGTGAGTTCGATCCCGGTCCGGTCCCATACTTTCGTGGAGATTGATCATGAAATGATTTCTACTGTCATTCTCCCCCTTCCGCTGATTCATTCAAGAAGGGTTGTTGTCAGTTACAAGCGAAAGTATGTGCACGAATTACTGGTTAACCGCTTGTTCAAGCCTGCCCAGGAAAAAGTGTGGTTAGGTGAACTGACCATCCCGCAATGACCTTAGCTGTTGACTTGGGACGTAAAGCAACAGAACAAACAAACAAATTATAAGCTCTAGTTGACCTTAACCTATTTTACAATTATTATAGAGATAAGGTAAGCGCCTCAGGACCTTTAGGTCCTCTAGTCTTAAACTATCTGAATATGAAGATGAATTAATCATAAACATAATTCAAGTCAAACTCAGCTGTTTTCTTTGTCACATTGTTTCGAATGCTTAGTTGTAGGAGAGGGGGCAACCTGTCCAGGGCAGTTTATCTCCCCCCCCCCCACCCACCTGGGTATCAAAAAGTAAAATTATTATGCTAATTCTACTTATTATAAACAACCTGAATTTGAAGATGTATCAATTATTAACATAATTCAAGTCAATTTCAGCAGTTCTCTTTGTCACTTTGTTTCCAATGCTAAGTTGCTGGGATGGGGGCAAGCTGTCCAGGCCAGTTTATCTTGCCTTCCACTCACCTGAGTATGAAAGTAAAATGATTTTGCTAATTCTACCCATTTTAAATGATCTGATTGTAAAGATGTATCAATTATAAACATAATTCAAGTCTAATTGTGCAGTTTTTTTGTCCCATTATTTCGAATGCTAAGTTGAGGGGTGAGCAGCAAGCTGTCCAGGACATTTTATCTTGCCCCCCCCCCACCCACCCACCTAGATATCAAAGTATTTTTTCTTCCCTTGGTTTAAACTATCTGAATATGATGATGTATCAATTATAAACATAATTCAGGTCAAATTCAGCTGTTTTCTTTGTCGCATTATTTCGAATGCTAAGTTACAGGGGGTGGGGGCAAGCTGTCCACTGCAGTTTATCTTGCCCCCCACCCACATGGGTATCAAAGTAAAATTAATTTTCTAATTCTTCTTATTTAAATCTTAATGTTGAGATGTAGCAATTATAAACACAATTCAAGGCAAATTCAGCTGTTTTCTTAGTCGCATTACTTTGTATGCTAAGTTGCAGGGGCGGGGGGCAGCAAGCTGTCCAGGGCAGTTTATCTTGCCCCCCACCCACCTGGGTAAAAGTAAAATTATTTTGCGAATTCTTCTTATTTTAACCATCTTAATGTGGAGATGTAGCAATTATAAACACAATCCAAGTCAAAATCAGCTGTTTTCTTAGTCGCATTGTTTTTTATGCTAAGTTGCAGGGGCGGGGGGCAAGCTGTCCAGGGCAGTTTATCTTGCCCTCCAACCACCTGGGTATCAAAGTAAAATTATTTTGCTAATTCTTCTTATTTTAACCATCTTAATGTGGAGATGTAGCAATTATAAACACAATTCAAGTCAAATTCAGTTGTTTTCTTAGTCGCATTGTTTGTATGCTAAGTTGCAGGGGCGAGGGCATGCTGTCAAGGGCAGTTTATCTTCCCCCCCACAAACCTGGGTATCAAAGTAAAATTATTTTGCTAATTCTTCTTATTTCAACCATCTTAATGTGGAGATGAAGCAATTATAAACACAATTCAAGTCAAATTCGGCGGTTTTCCTAGTGGCATTGTTTTGTATGCTAAGTTGCAGTGGCGGGGCAGGCATGCTGTCCAGGGCAGTTTATCTCGCCCCCCCCCCCTCCCCCGCCGCCACCCACCTGGGTATCAAAGTAAAATTATTTTGCTAATTCTTCTTATTTCAACCATCTTAAAGTGGAGATGTAGCGATTATAAACACAATTCAATTCGAATTCAGCTGTTTTCTTAGTCGCATTGTTTTGTATGCTAAGTTGCAGGGGCGGGGAGCAAGCTGTCAAGGGCAGTTTATCTTGCCATCCACCCACCTGGGTATCAAAGTAAAATTATTTTGCTAATTCTTCTTATTTTAACCATCTTAATGTGGAGATGTAGCAATTATAAACACAATTCAAGTCAAATTCAGCTGTTTACTTAGTGGCATTGTTTTGTATGCTAAGTTGCAGGGGCAGGGGCATGCTGTCCAGGGCAGTTTATCCCCCCACCCACCTGGGTATCAAAGTAAAATTATTTTGCTAATTCTTCTTATTTTAACTATCTTAATGTGGAGATGTAGCAATTATAAACACAATTCAATTCGAATTCAGCTGTTTTCTTAGTCGCATTGTTTTGTATGCTAAGTTGCAGGGGCGGGGGCATGCTGTCAAGGGCAGTTTATCTTGCCATCCACCCACCTGGGTATCAAAGTAAAATTATTTTGCTAATTCTTCTTACTTAACCATCTTATGTGGAGACAGAGCAATTATAAACACAATTCAAGTCAAATTCAGCTGTTTTCTTAGTGGCATTGTTTTGTATGCTAAGTTGCAGGGGCGGGTGCATGCTGTCCAGGGCAGTTTATCTCTCCCCCCCCCACCCACCTGGGTATCGAAGTAAAACGATTTTGCTAATTCTTCTTATTTCAACCATCTTAATGTGGAGATGAAGCAATTATAAACACAATTCAAGTCAAATTCAGCTGTTTTCTTAGTGGCATTGTTTTGTATGCTAAGTTGCAGGGGCGGGGGCATGCTGTCAAGGGCAGTTTATCTTGCCATCCACCCACCTGGGTATCAAAGTAAAATTATTTTGCTAATTCTTCTTATTTAACCATCTTATGTGGAGACGGAGCAATTATAAACACAATTCAAGTCAAATTCAGCTGTTTTCTTAGTGGCATTGTTTTGTATGCTAAGTTGCAGGGGCGGGGGGCGAGCTGTCCAGGGCAGTTTATCTTGCCATCCACCCACCTGGGTATCAAAGTAAAATTATTTTGCTAATTCTTCTTATTTAACCATCTTATGTGGAGACGGAGCAATTATAAACACAATTCAAGTCAAATTCAGCTGTTTTCTTAGTGGCATTGTTTTGTATGCTAAGTTGCAGGGGCGGGGGCATGCTGTCAAGGGCAGTTTATCTTGCCATCCACCCACCTGGGTATCAAAGTAAAATTAGTTTGCTAATTCTTCTTATTTAACCATCTTATGCGGAGACGGAGCAATTATAAACACAATTCAAGTCAAATTCAGCTGTTTTCTTAGTGGCATTGTTTTGTATGCTAAGTTGCAGGGGCGGGGGGCGAGCTGTCCAGGGCAGTTTATCTTGCCATCCACCCACCTGGGTATCAAAGTAAAATTATTTTGCTAATTCTTCTTATTTAACCATCTTATGTGGAGACGGAGCAATTATAAACACAATTCAAGTCAAATTCAGCTGTTTTCTTAGTGGCATTGTTTTGTATGCTAAGTTGCAGGGGCGGGTGCATGCTGTCCAGGGCAGTTTATCTCCCCCCCCCCACCCACCTGGGTATCAAAAAGTAAAATTATTATGCTAATTCTACTTATTATAAACAACCTGAATTTGAAGATGTATCAATTATTAACATAATTCAAGTCAATTTCAGCAGTTCTCTTTGTCACTTTGTTTCCAATGCTAAGTTGCTGGGATGGGGGCAAGCTGTCCAGGCCAGTTTATCTTGCCTTCCACTCACCTGAGTATGAAAGTAAAATGATTTTGCTAATTCTACCCATTTTAAATGATCTGATTGTAAAGATGTATCAATTATAAACATAATTCAAGTCTAATTGTGCAGTTTTTTTGTCCCATTATTTCGAATGCTAAGTTGAGGGGTGAGCAGCAAGCTGTCCAGGACATTTTATCTTGCCCCCCCCCCCCCCACCCACCCACCTAGATATCAAAGTATTTTTTCTTCCCTTGGTTTAAACTATCTGAATATGATGATGTATCAATTATAAACATAATTCAGGTCAAATTCAGCTGTTTTCTTTGTCGCATTATTTCGAATGCTAAGTTACAGGGGGTGGGGGCAAGCTGTCCACTGCAGTTTATCTTGCCCCCCACCCACATGGGTATCAAAGTAAAATTAATTTTCTAATTCTTCTTATTTAAATCTTAATGTTGAGATGTAGCAATTATAAACACAATTCAAGGCAAATTCAGCTGTTTTCTTAGTCGCATTATTTTGTATGCTAAGTTGCAGGGGCGGGGGGCAGCAAGCTGTCCAGGGCAGTTTATCTTGCCCCCCACCCACCTGGGTAAAAGTAAAATTATTTTGCGAATTCTTCTTATTTTAACCATCTTAATGTGGAGATGTAGCAATTATAAACACAATCCAAGTCAAAATCAGCTGTTTTCTTAGTCGCATTGTTTTTTATGCTAAGTTGCAGGGGCGGGGGGCAAGCTGTCCAGGGCAGTTTATCTTGCCCTCCAACCACCTGGGTATCAAAGTAAAATTATTTTGCTAATTCTTCTTATTTTAACCATCTTAATGTGGAGATGTAGCAATTATAAACACAATTCAAGTCAAATTCAGTTGTTTTCTTAGTCGCATTGTTTGTATGCTAAGTTGCAGGGGCGAGGGCATGCTGTCAAGGGCAGTTTATCTTCCCCCCACAAACCTGGGTATCAAAGTAAAATTATTTTGCTAATTCTTCTTATTTCAACCATCTTAATGTGGAGATGAAGCAATTATAAACACAATTCAAGTCAAATTCGGCGGTTTTCCTAGTGGCATTGTTTTGTATGCTAAGTTGCAGGGGCGGGGCAGGCATGCTGTCCAGGGCAGTTTATCTCGCCCCCCCCCTCCCCCGCCGCCACCCACCTGGGTATCAAAGTAAAATTATTTTGCTAATTCTTCTTATTTCAACCATCTTAAAGTGGAGATGTAGCGATTATAAACACAATTCAATTCGAATTCAGCTGTTTTCTTAGTCGCATTGTTTTGTATGCTAAGTTGCAGGGGCGGGGAGCAAGCTGTCAAGGGCAGTTTATCTTGCCATCCACCCACCTGGGTATCAAAGTAAAATTATTTTGCTAATTCTTCTTATTTTAACCATCTTAATGTGGAGATGTAGCAATTATAAACACAATTCAAGTCAAATTCAGCTGTTTACTTAGTGGCATTGTTTTGTATGCTAAGTTGCAGGGGCATGCTGTCCAGGGCAGTTTATCCCCCCACCCACCTGGGTATCAAAGTAAAATTATTTTGCTAATTCTTCTTATTTTAACCATCTTAATGTGGAGATGTAGCAATTATAAACACAATTCAATTCGAATTCAGCTGTTTTCTTAGTCGCATTGTTTTGTATGCTAAGTTGCAGGGGCGGGGGCATGCTGTCAAGGGCAGTTTATCTTGCCATCCACCCACCTGGGTATCAAAGTAAAATTATTTTGCTAATTCTTCTTACTTAACCATCTTATGTGGAGACAGAGCAATTATAAACACAATTCAAGTCAAATTCAGCTGTTTTCTTAGTGGCATTGTTTTGTATGCTAAGTTGCAGGGGCGGGTGCATGCTGTCCAGGGCAGTTTATCTCTCCCCCCCCCCCCACCCACCTGGGTATCGAAGTAAAACGATTTTGCTAATTCTTCTTATTTCAACCATCTTAATGTGGAGATGAAGCAATTATAAACACAATTCAAGTCAAATTCAGCTGTTTTCTTAGTGGCATTGTTTTGTATGCTAAGTTGCAGGGGCGGGGGCATGCTGTCAAGGGCAGTTTATCTTGCCATCCACCCACCTGGGTATCAAAGTAAAATTATTTTGCTAATTCTTCTTATTTAACCATCTTATGTGGAGACGGAGCAATTATAAACACAATTCAAGTCAAATTCAGCTGTTTTCTTAGTGGCATTGTTTTGTATGCTAAGTTGCAGGGGCGGGGGGCGAGCTGTCCAGGGCAGTTTATCTTGCCATCCACCCACCTGGGTATCAAAGTAAAATTATTTTGCTAATTCTTCTTATTTAACCATCTTATGTGGAGACGGAGCAATTATAAACACAATTCAAGTCAAATTCAGCTGTTTTCTTAGTGGCATTGTTTTGTATGCTAAGTTGCAGGGGCGGGGGCATGCTGTCAAGGGCAGTTTATCTTGCCATCCACCCACCTGGGTATCAAAGTAAAATTAGTTTGCTAATTCTTCTTATTTAACCATCTTATGTGGAGACGGAGCAATTATAAACACAATTCAAGTCAAATTCAGCTGTATTCTTAGTGGCATTGTTTTGTATGCTAAGTTGCAGGGGCGGGGGGCGAGCTGTCCAGGACAGTTTATCTTGCCATCCACCCACCTGGGTATCAAAGTAAAATTATTTTGCTAATTCTTCTTATTTAACCATCTTATGTGGAGACGGAGCAATTATAAACACAATTCAAGTCAAATTCAGCGGTTTTCTTAGTGGCATTGTTTTGTATGCTAAGTTGCAGGGGCGGGTGCATGCTGTCCAGGGCAGTTTATCTCCCCCCACCCACCCACCTTGGTATCAAAGTAAAATGATTTTGCTAATTCTTCTTTTTTTAACCATCTTAATGTGGAGATGAAGCAATTATAAACACAATTCAAGTCGAATTCAGCTGTTTTCTTAGTCGCATTGTTTTGTATGCTAAGTTGCAGGGGCGGCGGGCAAGCTGTCCAGGGCAGTTTATCTTACCTACCACTCACCTGGGTATCCAAGTAAAATTATTTTGCTAATTCTACTTATTATAAACAATCTTTATATGAACATGTATCGATTGTATACATGATTCAAGTCAATTTCAGCAGTTTTCTTTGTCACATAGTTTTGTATAGTAATTCCGTGGGTTGGGGGTAAGCTGTCCAGGGCAGTTTAACTTTGCTTCCACCCACCTGAGACTCAAAGTAAAATTATTTTACTAATTCTACTTATCTTAAACGATTTTAATGTGGAGATGTATCAATTTTAAACATAATTCTAGTCAAATTCAGCTATTTCTTTGTTGCATTATTTTGAATGCTAAGTTGAGGGGTGGGGTCAAGCTGTCCAGGGCATTTTGTCTTGCCCCAGCCTGCATTACAGATGTTGAAATTTTGATGCTCATTCCACTTATTTCAAACTATCTGAATATGAATAATTATGATATACCCCCGGGAATCTTTATGGTGGGTATACAGTTTTCACGTTGTCAGCGCATGAGTCCGTGCGTGCGTCCGTCCTAGCGTCCGTCCGTAACGTTTTGTTTCCTTAATATCTTGAAGGGTCATTGCAGGATTTTCATCCAACCTTGCAAACATGTTCATATATGCAAGACAAATACTTAAAACAAAAAGTAAGGGCTAGGGGCCAATTCTATTAGAGTTATTCCCCTTTATAGTTCTAAATGGCTTTCAAATAGGGGTTTATGTTTATACAATTATAGTCCATATACGGGCCGATCAACTCCTAGCACAGCTTTTGATGGAACAATTTGATACTTTTCCTATACAATGTAGACACATTGAACATATGCATGAAGGAGTGGTTCAGAAAAATAATTTTTGACAAAATGGCAGCTTTGAGAACTTAGACAAAAATAATTATCCGGTGTTTATCTGGTGATGAAAGTCGACTGGGTGGCGAGGGTCTTCGTGGAACGTTTAAGGAGCGCACAAAACGCATGAGTAGCGCATATGTAACGGACAAAGAACGGTCAACTAACGAACTTTGCTGTATGAGTGGACAAAACGAATATATACCGTATACATGTATGCAGCGGACAAAACGTTCGTTGAACGATCACAGAACACACTTGACCAGTCAGGTGACGGATAGTATATATTTCGTCAGTTGAGTCAAAAATCTGGTACATTACTTTGTGATGCCACCCAAAGGAAAGTCAACAAAAACGCTGCAAAAGGCAGGGGAAGGGGGATTGGGGAGGGCACTTTGATACTTCCATTATATACGAAGGCCCGGGCCATTTTTAGTGGCTTAAATTTTTAATATCAATACTTTTCGTGTTTCAGAAAGATGAATATTTTTTGGGGGGGGTGGGGATATGATGAAACTGTGGAAATTTTTACGGGACCATTACAAAAATGGGCTACTTTGGGAGTTATTTCTAAACATTCTAGGGCTTCTACTTAAGGTCAAGATACAGAATCAGAATATTTTTGGGGGGTTGCCAGCTTTCAATTAGTTTTTGGGTATGCCTGATACTTCTGATATTTTTGGCGGGTAAACAGTAGATGCTTGGTCCAAAACTACGCAGCATGGAAAAAATGAGAGACCACACCCCCGCCCACTGGGGGCGTAAAAAGCTGTAAGATCTCCATCTCTTCCTCCTCTCATTCAAGGCCGACTCTCACACGACTGACCATGATTTTGTGTTTCTTTTATGAATCTCCTTTATTCTTAAACATCCTCTCATGTGAAGTTAAGAAACGAAATGAGTGTGTGATATTTGGTGGTGGTAGGGGATGGGGTGGGGATGGAGTCGAATCTTGTTCCATAGAAAGATAAACCTCATTGTTTTGATCTCGTGAACCACCGTTTAAGATCTGTTATTTGCGTTTCTTGTCCGTTAAAATGAGGTGTTACAACACGCTTTGAAATAATGTAATAATTTATTTCATTTCGGTTTTTTTTCATTCATTCTGCATTGTCAATGTCGGCGCAAAATGAAGCAAAGATGTAATAACAGAATTTGTTCATTTTGCGTCGATATTATGCAGAACAACGCAAAATGAAATAATGTTGCAAGAAGCTAGCTTTCTTCACTCGTTCAAGTAAAATTAGAGATAGAATCTTGAAATTTCATAGAGTAAGTTTGAAAATAGAAATGAGCCATGTTTTCTTCTTTTCTTGGAGTTGGAAAGTTGTAGCCCTTTATTGACATTTTGTTCTAATGCTCTCATTTAAGCATATGAACGTTTAAGAGTAAAATTTTAGAGATTAATTCATGGCCACAATCATTACCAGGTATATCAGCCTGGTATCTTCGTATTTGCCACAGTGCAAATAGTCCAGAGGGCAATTACAGAGAAGATGCACAGACTGATCTGGACGTTTGGTTCGACTACAGTGTAGGTATACATGTACTCAGGCAGTGTTTCTCATAATCTGGTCCTTGTCAGCTTTTTTTCTTTATTTCTTAATTTGTTTTCGTTGTAATTACGAAAATGTGCTCAGAAGAAAAAGTTTAGTCAGTACAGACACTGTGTGCAATGATTTTGTAAGACAGTCTTAATATTGACAAAAACTTTACTCAACATGAAATTTATTTAATTTCTTACAAATGTGAACATTTTGATGAAGAAAAGGGGTTTACATATTTTCAGAATGTTAACAAAACATTCTGAAAATATGTAAACCCCTTTTCTTCATCAAAATTACACAAAAGAGTCAATATCAAAATGCAAATTTCAAAACTAAAAAAATCAGTCTTGCGCCCCGCAGACGATTATTGGCAGTATAGACGGAAATTCTCATACATGTTGCATGTCTAAGGTGTTTAAGAAGTTTCCAAGCGGCCATGTAGTGATTACGTCACGTTGACGTCACTATGACCCTAACTTCAAGTGGCGTCGTTATCCGTAGTCTCCCTGGCAGAGGCTTGTCATTTTTACTGTCAGGCTGTCGAAAATGAGTTTGCAGATGATAAATTGTTTGTTCATTATATCTAAAACTGCATGACACATCAGCAACAGGCGTGCCTGCTTCAAGATGTCAAAACGCGGTATTCCTGTAATTTGTCGATAGCCCGGACGGCGACTCAAGCTTGCCAACACTACATTTTCTCCAGATAATTACAATAGGAACAACTCTCTTTCAATATCGAACCGCATTTGCGAAAATAACCCTGCCGGTTTACTGCAGCACGTGCACATCGTGTATTTTGAAATTTGGTTGATATACTTCACACATGGTAAGAGTACAGTTACGAAACAGGTTTATCGTTAGAAATATGAAAGAAATACCTACTTTGGTCCAATCACCTGAATAAAGCAGCACAACGTGACAAACTACGTCACTTTACTCTAACCGTGTTTTTCTGTACAGTCTAATAGAGGCATCATTTATTACATAATATACATGCCCACGTAAAGTTACGAAAATACAACTCATGTATACAATTTGACAATGATATATCCAGTATTGTTGATTTCATGAGGAAACATAAAAACTGACAAAACTTTTTCTACTGAGTATGTTAGCCTACAAAATTGATAAACAGTCGAAATCTAACGCAAGTATTGATTTTGAAAAACCTCTCCGAAATTTCAAAATTCAACCATGCTCATCAAAAATCAAAACAATTGAATAATCAGTCATCTATCACAGCATGAAACAAAATGTGTATCATTTAGAACAGACCTCATGCCATCTACACAAAATGAAATAAAATAAAGTATGGCTACTATCAGCGCAAAATGAAATAATTATTTCGTTTTGAACCAATCACATGAAATGGACGCAAAATGAAATAAAAACTCCATATTATTTCATTTTGCGTCGACATTAACAACACAAACTGAAATGAAAAATCAAAATGAAATAACTATTACATTATTTCAGAACGTGTTGCAACTCGTCCGTTTTAACCGCTACATGTCCTGAGGTTGACCGTTCACAAACTCAGTTCGAATGGGCATCGACGTATACATACAGGATGCCTGACGCACCAGAGAGACAAACGGCATAACATGTACTAACGCACAAGAAACGTTCATCCACCGAACATCTTTATCCGGTGGCGTCTGTTCGAAGTTTTGAACATGTCCAAAACTTGCCAACGGATAAGACCGGACAAAACGGATATCACCTGACACGGAACGCATTCGCCGCATGAGAAACTGACAAGGAACGCATGTGAACGGACACGAACGGACAGAGAATTTTACTGTCCGTTACGCGTCCGTTAGCGCTATCTGGTAAGGTGTGACAGTCCCTTTATAGTCAAGGCTGGACACTGGTAAAATGGAACACAGTTTTTCGTTTTTAAAAGTTTATATAAAAGTTACTTCACACTGAAAGTCTGTATGCGCATAGAAATAGTAAAACCCTAACTAGATTTAAATTTTGGTGGAGACTGATATCTATTTTACAGCTCTGATATATTGTAAAATAAATAACTTAGTTTTTGTTAGCATGAAAATACCCTTTCAGTACTGTACCTATTTTGTACTGTCGTTGCAATTCACCTGGGGTAGATATACCAGTATTTGCTCATCTATAAAATGTCCCTTAGAGATTACAGCAGACGATTATCTTGTTGAAGGCATCAAATTGTGCGGCTTATGGTGCAATCCGAGCTGCCTTTATAGGTCTATGAATAATTGCCTTTCTTTTTGGTCACCATTTTTGTGACAAGGTTGGAAATAATAACTGAAATATTATTGACTAGGCTGATAAACGGGGAAATGCAAATATTTAAGAAATAAATTCGAGTTTTGGTCTGTTTATGGAATCATGATCACTTCGGGTCTCTTGCAAAGTAAGTGAAGCCCATTTGAAGGGCTATACTACAGTAAATGTGAATTACTTACCGCTTTCTCTCTCAAACTCAACAATAGCTATCTGTTTGTCGCGGTACAAGGTCACACCCTTCACTGGTCCTCCTCCTTGTTTCTTCTCATACTCAAAGAACATCTGGATATGATCTTCGTCTGCGACTTCGGGGACATTTCTGACTAAAATCTTGTTTGTGGGTTGTATCTGTTTGTCTGAATTAAAAAATACAAGAGGGCTAAGTGCCCCTGGATCACTCACCCGAGTTTGCTTTAAGCTTCTTTTTTATAGGTATCAATTGGAAACTGACCATGCCCCTGATGACCGATGATGTGGGTATTGTTTTGAGCACCACTTGAACAAATTGAAAAGAGGACCGATATTGGTAATGCTATCTACCAAGTATCAAAGCTCTAGGTCTGTGGTTTCACTATATAAGTCAATGTAAAACTATTACTACTATGTGAATCCCAGTGTGGGTATCTTTGACACAGAACCATTATTTGATCAAACTTGGCAAAGTAAAACTAGGTGGTGAGACAATGTACGTAATTAAATACCAAGGCTCTAGACCTTGTGCTTTTAGACAATTAGATGTTTTCTCTAAATAAACGAGTGTGGTGGACTTTGAAATAACGAACCACAAGTCTTTGCAAAAATGACTTCGAAGTTATCACGTTTGAAGGGAATTCGCATGTATGTATTCAGATACTGATTGTTTTAAATTGTGTTGTTTTATGGAGTATCTTACTCTTACATGAGTGCTCATGTTTTGTTGAGTTAATTAAACGAGTTGGGGAAAAGAGATGAATGCGAGGCTTGCCGAGCATAATATCACTTTTTTTCGCAACGAGCAAATTCAATTATACAGGAGCACAAATGTTAGATTCTATTTATCATATGACACTAAAATTACTTTGAAATCGCGCTTTTTTACGTGAAAACGTGACAATTTGCCATTATATACGCAACGTTGTTATGGATGTCATTACTTAAGATAGGTATGTTCATGGAACATGAATGATTCGGGTCTCTTGCAAAGTTAGTGAAGCCTAGGCTTCACGTTAACTTTGCAAGAGACCCGAAGTATTCATGATTCCATGAAAAAAAACAAAAATTGAATTTATTACTTATATTTACATTTTATATTATCAGTCAAGTATCAATTTTCAATTTTCACCTAACTAGGCTGGTTTTACCAGATATTTTGAATTAAATCAGACATAACGTAGGGTTTGAAATAACCAAAACGCCAAAATTCCGCGCTTTACGTCGAGGCGATACGTGTTCAATGTCACACGAACGTCAGTAAACAAACAACGTTATTGGATGGACTTGACGTTAGCCCGCTCAAAAGGCGCATATGTGGGTGTGGCTTTAATAGATTTGTTCATGAAGGTATGAACGATATCTCAAATGCAAAGGTTCATTTAAAGACTCGCAGTGGAAATGTAAATATATATCCTTACAAAATCTGTAAACCACTAGTGATTTGTCAATTTTAATACATGCAGTTTACCACTCCCAGACACGACGTCATAAGATAACATGTTTAACCTTTACTATACTTGATAACGTTGTGTCCTACACTACTCCCATTTTTTTCTCTACATGTATTGACTTTAACTCACAGAATTCCTTGTAATAGCATATATACAAAACAAAAACAAAAAAAAAACGTTGCAACTAAAAATTAATACAATTGCTTACAAATTTCATCTGCTATGATTTGCTTTTAATACCTGTGGAACACGAAAGGACAATAGAATGTTACAAGCTAATGTGACGCAATCGGTAATAGCCCGACAATTTCGACACAAAGTTATATTCAGACCAACGAATGGGCGTCTTGTCACCGGCGTCACTGCGTTGTATCCTTGAGCAAGACACATTGATTCTTGCTTAGTACTGGTTCAACCCAGGAAAACATGTCCCAACATAACTGAAAGATTGTTGACTGAGAAGTAAAGAATCAACTTAAACAAACGAGTGGGCCTCTGGGTCTTACACTAATCTCTCGCAAACAATTTCTTACAGTTTAAACACTGATTCTCGGTTTACGAGTTCCTGGGGTTGTCCTGGCTGTCAATGTTGCCGAACGGAACGATCGCGAAAATGAGACATCCGAAAGTACATGTGCCGATCGTGTTTGTTTGTTGGTTGCTTTACACCAAGTCAACAATGTGTTCAGTTATGTCGGGACAGGTCGTCCTGTGTTGAACCAATAGCCTACAAAGCAATAAATAATGCAGCTTGCTCAAGGACCCAACGAAATGACGATACCGATCTTGAAGTCGCGTCGTTTCACAGGAACGTCATGGCCGCAGACGGTCTGACGTTGTACCAGTTTGTCGGAAACGATTATTAGGCGTTTACTAGTCCTTAAATTAAATCAAAAATGTTTGACTATAGATTTCTGTACATGTGTAAATCTAGATAGATAGATAGATAGATAGATAGATAGATAGATAGATAGATAGATAGATAGATAGATAGATAGATAGATAGATAGACAGACAGACAGACAGACAGACAGACAGACAGACAGACAGACAGACTGACAGACAGACAGACTATCACATAGGAGAATATTTTTACAATTAATGCATACATGAAAACATGAAAGAACATTTACGAATGTACATGCAAAATAAAATAACGCATTTACAAGTATCCGATTGATAGGGAAAAATGCCATCAGATGCTCTCATTTAATGTGCAATGCTTTTAATCTTTATATGCGGCGTTTCCTTTTGGGCCTAGTATATTAAACTGAATGTAACCAGTGTGGATCCTAATTACAATTAATGGCCCAGTTTCGAATCTTTCCCAGTTCCGAGACACGTCACAGTTTCGTTACAATCTACACACAAGCGGTTAAATTTAAAATACATATTTTGGTTTTGTTTTGTTGTGTAATTATCCCTCTGTATGTGAGTGAAAGTAAATATCTATAAGTTATCTACTTGGTGAAAATATACTGACGTCAAGAAAAAACGCCTCATCTAAAAATAAACGCGAATATCTCTTAGACTTATCAGACTAAAGTTATGAATTTTAGTGTATTATAACATCTTATCAGTCAAGCGTATCTCATGAAAACAAAATTGCTGAAAGGATATTTGAGGCTGAGAAAACGACCTCGGTTTGAGACAGGGATCACCATTTTGTGCGACACAAGATTTTAGCCACATTTGCTTTGTTTCCAGACACAATCCGTTGACAGAAAAACGTGTTTTACCATTGTAAAACAGTCTCTATTTTACCAAAAATGTGTTTATAATGTTAAGACAATGTTTGTATGCGTCTGCTGAACGAAACAACTTACCCCACCCACCTTTTCGCCATGCATTTCAGTAAAACTTAAATGTCATGACTCTGCAAAGTGGGTGAGACGATTGTTACGAATCCTGTACAATAGTCTTTAGTCTTTAACAAGTGACGATTGCGGAGGAAACGCAATCTGGCACGTGTTCCAGCCGGCCGTTTTGGCTGACGTTAAGGTTGACCAACGACTGGCCATTGGGCGTTACAGCTCATCTTAAATAACGTTCTTTTATGTAGGCATATTCTGTGTACATTACCTCATGTACCACCTTAACATTTTTCCATTACTTAAAGCAAAACGAGAATGTTGGCAAGTTTCGTAAACGGACCTTACATTTTGTCTTTAATATGACGTCATAATTAAATAAAAAAATGATCTGAAATTTGTTCATTGATTAGCAAAACATCAACGGCACAAACTAATGGAATACATGACATATAATTAATTTCAATGAAATGCATTATATATGGCTAAAAGTATGAGGCCATCCTAAAAAAAAACGGACATTTTATCCTGTTTTTGGCTCCATAATAGAGCCGTGTAATCATTGTCACTTTTTTGCCTGGTTTAGAATCGTGTGAAACACAAGTTTATTTCAACTCACATAACAATAACGTACACGCGCTCAGCTGTTTGTACAACATAGAAGTCAAAATTATGTGAAAAAGTATCACGGGCACCATATGATCTCTCTCTCTCTCTCTGTCTCTCTCTCTGTCTGTCTCTCTCGTCTCTCTGTCTCTTTCTCTCTCTCTGTCTCTCTCTCTGTCTGTCTGTCTCTCTCTCTCTCTCTATCTATCTATCTATCTATCTATCTATCTATCTATCTATCTATCTATCTATCCCGAACCCTCTTCAGAGTATTATTGGGATGTTTGCATGCGCATGGTGTGTTAGTAAGAAAGATTAAAAACAAGAGGTTAAGATAAAAGAATGATAGTGAGATGAAAATAAAGATGATAGTGTTAGGTGTTAATAAGATGGAGTTAAAAGCAGATTAAAAACAGTATGCATTTAAGGCTGTGTATGATTGATCTCGCTGACTCCTGTTTTAAAGGAGTCAAGATCAGAAACCAGGACGAGATCAGCTGGTAGCTTGTTCCAAAGAACACTGGATATGGGGAAAATGAGTAACAGACGGATGTATGAATCTGTCTGTAAGAAAGAGAGTGCATATGGCGAGTGTATACTTCAGGATGCATAGCGAGGCGCGTGTCGGTAGTCTGTTTTCTAGGGATCGCCATCCAAGGTTGCTCAGCGTATCCGTTACGCTACTATATGAGGAGTAGTCATTCAAGACCCATCTGGCTGCCCTTCTTTGGACCTTTTCAATTTTGTTAATGTTGTCTTTGGTGTAAGGGCTCCAGACGACTGATGCATATTCAACCTGTGGACGGACAAGGGAGTTGTATGCCATGGTTTTGATATCTTTATTTTTGGTAACTACATTTCTTTTAACAAAACCCAGTGTTTTGTTAGCGGTACTGGTAATGTTGTTTATGTGGATGTTCCAGCTCAGGTCCTTGCTGATGGTCACACCTAGATACTTCGCTGCATCCACATATTCTAGTTCCTGGTTATGCATGAAGTATCTGGACTTAACCGGGCTTTTTGAGCGGGTAATATGGATAACCTGGCATTTGCCTGGGTTAAACTCCATATCCCAGGTTCTCTCCCAATGCTGAAGAGACTCCAAGTCGGACTGAAGTACCTGACTATCTTGCATGTTGGTGACTGTCAGGTATACAGCAGTATCATCAGCAAATAACCTGACCGACCTCTCTCTCTCAGCAGACGCGGATCCAGAAAGTTTTGACTCGACAACGTTTTTTTTATATATATATTTCATGCCGTTTTAGTTAATGAGGGGAGAAAGGATCCAAATACCACAAAAGCGGACCGTCATCGCCATGGTAGCTCTAGAGAGCATTAGTGTGAAATAGCCTGCACTTTAGGGGTATAGCTATGGGACTTTACAGGGGTTGGCGGGGGGGGGGGGGGCTCTGTGCCCCCAGTCATCCCTGGATCCGTGTATGCATCAGGATTATGCCGTTGTGTGTGTCTGTTGAATTTGTCTGTCTGTCTGTCTCTCTATATGTATATGCCTGTCTGTCTGCATGTTTCTTTTTCTCCCCCTCTCTCTCCCACTCTACCCCCTCTGAGGCCCCCTAGGGGGGTCTGTGCTCCCTTGATCCCTGAAAATAATGCATTGATCTCCCCGTCTCCCTGCAAATAATGTCCTCGTCGCCCTAAAAGTATTTGCCTTTGCTCCCCAAATCCCTAAAAATAGTTCAGCTTCTCCCCAAATCCCCAAAAATATTAGCCAATTCTCCCTAAAATGTATTTATCTTTCCGTAGAATTAAATCACATACTTAAAAACTATGAAGCTATACTATATAAGAGAGCATGACTTAATGATTACTTAATAATTTGTTTTGTTCATGTAAAGAAAGGTCTTTGCTATGGAAAGCATGACATATAAAAGCCATGGAATGCATGACATATAATTAATTCAATGAAATGCATTATATATGGCTAAAAGTATGAGGCCATCCTTAAAATGTTGTTGCTGTACCTGGTAGAGTAGGCTGGGAGGTTTAGAGACATACCATTCGTTTTCTTTTTGTGAACAGGGGCTGATGTTTACCAACAGCTTAAACTAGATTTTTCTAGACACTTTAGTGAAAGCATTTAACTATAAAAAGTCTTTTCCACAATTGCTTATTAGTGGCTATATGCTTGTTTAATTTCAGTTAAATCAAGTAAGTATATATCTGATAAGCATTCTTTAAAAATTCCTTAAAAAGGGCTAATTACCTAAAAAGATAGTAACACAGCAGTTGTGTTGGTGGCCCCGTAACATTGTGTAGTCACACTGTTGCTAGGGGGGTCCGGGGGCATGCTCACCCAGAGAATTTTTGACAAAAATTGTGTGATCTGGGGCGTCCCGAAGTATGTTAGTACCAACCTAAAAATCAACAATTTTAAGGAAAAAGTCAACACGAAAACTTAATTGCCATATTTCTCTCAATCTTGATGAGCATGTTAGTACGAAAATAAATAAATTTAGAATTTACAAGGGGGTCTGAAGAAATTTTTAAAAAATCAAACAAAATGGAGGCTTTTCCTTATTTTTTTGCTGTTTTTGCAAGGCTCCCTAGATCCCCAAAATTATGAGCTTGCTCCCTAGCTCCCCTTAAATAATTACCAGTGCTCCCCAGCTCCCTGAAAATAAATAGCCATTCTCCCCAGATCCCCAAATCCCCTGGGGACCCTCCTCTCTCTCTCTCTCTCTCTCTCTCTCTCTCTCTCTCTCTCTCTCTCTCTCTCTCTCAGCACATGTGGTGTAGACCTAGCAGACCAGGGATCCCAAGCTCGATACCGGTCAATTCAAGTCTTTAGTTGGGACACTAAATCAGTCCCGTCCCTGATTAACCTTAGCTGATAGAAGCCCATAATCCTAATTATGCATCATTTATCAGTAACTACTACATGCGCGGCTCCAGAAAGTTTTGCCAGAGGGGGTCCGTCCTTGACAACGTTTTGTTTTAGTTTTGATGGGAGAGGAATTATCTAAATACCAATATTAGCGGGCCATATTCGGCCCGCCAATGAAACGCCATTTAAACGGCGTTTTGCTGGCGTGCCGAATATGGCCCAAAATTGAAAGCTGGCTTAGTAGCTTTACGATTTTAACGGGATCGGGACCAGTACTGCTAAAAAACCTATATTTTGTGATTTTCGACGGGGGTCCGGACCCCCTGCCCCCCCCCTCTGGGTCCGCATATGCACTACATCCTCCTATGAGTAAAAGTAGGGGTAACGTCTTGTTAATTTTCCAGTGCCCTGGTATATGTCTCACTCCATCACAAGTGGACATACTTTTGTCGGATGATTCCCTTGATTTTTGCCTAACTATGTATAACAGAGTTTTTACTTGGGTAGAGACCAGAGCCAAATCAGAATTAAGAGTGAGGTTGGTACCGTTAAACATGTTGAAGCTCTCCAGTTTTTCTTTTAACTGGCGCAGATTTCGTCGATCGTCGTTTTGAATGTTAAAAACCTGGCCTTTGACCCGTACTCTGTGTGTGTGTGTGTGTGTGTGTGTGTGTGTGTGTGTGTGTGTGTGTGTTGGTGGGGGGGGGGTCAAGACGTTATAACCATTTGAACATCTAGCATGACTCCGCTATCGGCTACAGTATCACGTGTGTCGACCGCCCGCGGTGTTGGCGGGGGTAGGGGGCAGTGGTTACAAACACATGCGTGTTCGTATATGCGTGCGCTATATAAAATTGGAAATGAGCACAGACGTTAAATAAAATGTCACAAAATTAGAAAAAAAATACTCTGAAAAAGTGAATGTAAGTGTCTGTACCACAAAGCGACGCGTCAAATGACAAACAGTGCAGATCCTGACTAGAACGCGCCTCTAGCAGCTATCTTATTTAGTTCAACTCTTCACTGTCTCATAGACCAAGTTTACCTGTAAACCTTTCGATCATTAGCCGAAGTTTTACTTGCATGTGGTAATTTTGTTCATAGTCTTAGGACGTTTTATTCATGCGCGGATCCACAGGAGTGAGTACACCCCCTCCCGCATGGAAAAGCACAAAGCTGCTGATTATCTTAGGATTACTGGTGGTAAAAGTACAAAGCTATCGATATCGGGTCATCATCGGACCGCTAGCGAGGCGCCATTTATATGACGTTTCGCTGGCGGGCCGATGGTTGCCTGTTTTGGTTACTTTCTTTGTCCGTGCAAGTTTAGTGAAATGAATACGGTAAAATAATGCATCAAACTCGTCATTGGAAGTAGTAGTATGTTCCAAGTTTACCCAAGGTTTCCCCATATAAGTTATGGAATATTAGAAACGTATAGTTTCAGTCATTGTTTGAATACAAGAGCAAGAAGCACAAGAAATTAGTTCTGAAAATCCTTGAATTATTTCTCTAATTTCTGTTCTGCTGTACATGTTCTCATTATCCTTAATGCAACTGTACTTCCGAAGGTAATTTCATAGAATTTCTTAAGTGATTCGAAACTGGGCAAATGACCCGCAACTAGGCAAAATGGCAGCCTACTTCAAAGCCGTGGTATGACACATAGCAGAGTCCGAATGCTACAAATTGAGGTTCATTATTTAGGGGAATGATAGTGCTTTGTAATAGTAAAACCGAAATCTTATTTACTAAGTGCAACTATTTGGAATACGCCTTAAAGTCAAAGTGATTTGGAACTGGACCATTAATTGTATCTAGCTGATCTGGATTTACATGGTTTTAAAAACGGGATATATGCGTGAGCAGCATGGCAAGGGTTATCTGCTCAGACTACGAAAGCGAAAACGAAACTGGGAAAAACCCAGTGACATAAATTTGCCAATTATCTTCTTCAAAACACTGATACACCATGAAGAGTTTGTTATACACACATAAAACAATAGAATTACATTATAACAATCTGAAAAGATCCTGTATCGAGCTTTTGGTAGAAAATTAAATAAAAATAAAAACTAGTTTAGCCTAACCTGTACTCACCTGATTGTGTCCCAAATTTAAAGATCATTTCAGCAGGTTTTCCGCGAAAGTGTTTTATTTCCGCTGAGAGATCTCTTGAGGTGGTCAAGTAATGAACAAATTTCGTCACGATGCCATTTAAATGATCCTTAGAAACTTTCGTGAAATAAACATCATCGCTATCTGATCCATGTTCATGCGCCATATCGTTGCTGTAATATCTCAACAATGGTCGAGGTATGCCGAATTTTATCTATCACATAGTAAACACACTATGCAAGGCGATAAAAATACAGCGGCATGTTAAAAATTCAGCGGCCATTCCGCGAAAAGGCGCGTGAGGTTAACAAGTCAAAATGAGTTAATTTGTATCTATTTTTGCTGTACTGTAGGACGTATTGAAAGAGACATGGATTGAAATCTGCTCAGCATTATTGAAAGAATCACTGTGCATGCTTGGTTCCCTTGAAACATTGCTGCCTGGATCATGGCAGTGGATTAATTGTGCCAGAGTCGAATTCTTTTGATCGTTGCCGTCAAATATATTTCCCGATAAGATATTACCTTTTCTTTGCAACAGACTAGAAGCTAAGTATCCCCAGCGTCTTACCACACAAATTGTTCAATGCATTGTCTTTAGTTAGATACGCAACGAACCCTGGAATAACAGGAGGGTAGGGTTTTGAAGATAAAATGGCCAACAGCAACATTTTTTTCGATGATAAAAAGCACAGCGAACGAAGTAAGTCACTGATAAACGGCACAGTGATTGATCTGCAGGGAAAATGACAAATATCACAGCGGCACGAATTTGTCCGTTGGCTTGTTATATTATCAGTATCCAGTTGCGTAAATTACAATATGTATCTGCTACAATTTACCTGTAGAGTACCTGTTCACACACTGTGCAAAGCGATACATGCGCACTGGTATGATAAAACCCAGGTCATTTCACAAAACGTGCATGTGTTATACAGTTTCTGAGTGGTTGAAAGAACAAAGTCAGCTATAGTAGTACACTGGGTAGTCAGTTAGTCTCCAAACTTCACATCATACTAAATAAGCAGCGAAGAACAAAGGGCTTAGGCGCTGATTAAACTATGCTAGTGCGCAGTCTGATCTGCGCCTTTGCTGTTCGCATATGGAAAAGTAGGTTAGAGTATGATTCCTGTGTATGTATGGCAAGATGATGCACAAGCCATATAATGCCTCAACATTACCACCCATGCAAATGCTTGAACTATACTCTAGTAGATTGAACCATATTCTAGCATCTGCGTTCATAATGCATCATGCGCATCATGAAATAGTCAATGTTAAATACAGAGTATCCAGCAAAGGGTTCAAGAATATATGTGTTATCATGCACTGGCTAAAGGGTCTGCTGTTGTAAATAAATAAATGTGTGAATGAGCCTTGCATCCAATTGACGAACCACCACCTGCCAGTCTGCATTCACATTGACCACCCAAGTATGATAAAACTCCAGAACAAACAAATGTGTGGCTAATTGTGAATATTTGTCAGTATTCATTCCCATATCATCAGTAAAATCCAAGAGAAAATAAAATATAATATGCGGAACGATAATCACTCTATCATTTGTCAATCATGTGTCTTTGGGATTTAAGATCAAGAAGGATTTAAACCAGTTTGGCTAATTACACACGGTAGCTGGATACTCCAATCTCACTGCAAATTATTCTGACTTAGCCACAAACAACAAAGGCACTGATCAAACTATTCTGCGCATTTGTTGTTGACATATGTTATAAAACACATTTTCCCATGACCTGGCTAAAACCAACAGTCAGAGATGCTGAGAGGTGTCGTCTTTGGAAAGAGCGACCAGGTAACATGGGTAATATTCAAACTAAACTGGCTAAGTTTACAAGGTATGTAGAATTTCCAAACACACTGGAAAAAATATCGGCAGACAGATTACAATGAAACAAGGTGGGGTCTAAGTCGACGTTACATCATGATGTGGCATCGACGTTGATCCTACGTTATTTTGACTTCATGTGCCTGCTAGAATTATACTTCTCACACATATTCTACACAAGTCAAGCATTTCCTTAGCCAGAAAGTCATGCGAATTTCTCTGTCCCTTCCACGCTATTTGCTTTTCTCATATACCGGTGCCTTTGAGAAGACCCTCAGTCTCTTTCAGATTACTACTTGCTCAAATCAGTTGCCAGGTTGCTGTCCTCTCTCTGGAAGTGGTCTAATAAAGTAAGCTTTTACGAATATCCTTTTTGTTAAAATCAGTTGATGGAAATGGCGTACTGTTTATTTTTCTGTTTCTGTAATGTCAGTATAAAACTTCACTAAAGTCACTCTATGTGACGTCAAAATACGCGTTACAGTATACCAACAAATGAAAACTTGTACAGTGGAATGTATGCGAGAAAAATAATTGCGGGCCAAAAGTACCAGTGTGATACGAGGCTTTCCAGTTGGAAACTTGGGACGTTCGACTGAAATGCTGGACCTTCTGGTAAGGATTTCCCCTTCTCCACTGAACCCCAATAACCCATCCACATGACCTGCTTGTCCCATCCACATGACCATACCATCCATGTGATCACAGCCATTTACTTTTCCCAAGTTTTAGGGGAGAAAAACATTGATTAAACAAAAACAGAAAAACTTTTAGTCGTGCTACGCTTTAGCTGTGTTTAGACTATTACCTTACATTGTAACATCTGCCATTATTTGGCGCCAGTTGGACGTTACGACATAAATCTCTGACATTGAATTTGTCTGTCGCCATTGGACTGTGCAGCTTTGTGTGAATTCCCAAATTGGTAAGATACAAAAACATGTCAGAACTGGTTCCACTACAAGAGGGAAACACCACTTTTAGTAGAATGAAGTATTCATTGAAGAAGGTTGTCGGGTGGTAATCCTGTATCACCCCAATCCTGTATCACCCTCAACCATCCATTGTATGACTAGATCCCTAGATTCGCGAGGGTAAGAATTGAATATAGATCAGGCCCAGAGGTTAAAAATTTTCTCATGCTCAAAAGCTGGAGCATGAATATAGGGATCATGCATCTTTCTTAGTGCATTAATATTTGCCAGGTTCTGAGGAAATTGTTTGAACACGTCATTCTTGCATTTTACTTGATTCCAGTCTAATAGCATACTTACAACGCTGAAAGGTTATGAACAGTAGGAAAGCAGAGAGCATATTTTGATTCTATGACCTTTTATCGCCATTTTTCATTTTTAATACGTTAAGTGATATTGCTTTGCGATAAAAGCAAGCTCTGAAATGCACCACCATCTTGCCCTTAGAAACAGAAATGAAAAACATACACCAGCAAATAATTGAGCGTTTTATTGTCTCAAGAACTGATTTTGATAAAATAAATATTAACAAATTCATATTTGCTCCATCCATCTTTCAGCTAAGTATAAGCACGAGACCCATTCCAAAGTTGGCAATAATTTACGTCAAAATATTACCAGTTAAAGCATCTTGAGTTGGTTTAGACGTATTTTGTTCATCCTCTAGTTTACGTTAAACAAGGCACAAGTAATATAACAAGACAGTTGAATGAAAAGGATTTGACAGTAGGCGTACACTTATATAAGTCATCTCCTGAGTAAAAGCATCTCGACAGATAAATCTGTGATTCTTTGCTTGGATAATGCTTCTAAATAATTCTTTGTTTATACACGAATTGCTAAATGAATTGAATAGTTAAATGTCACAATATGGGACCTCATGCCCGACTTCATGATGTTTCTTGGGGTAAGATTTCACATTTAATCCATTCGTCCCCTGAAAAATTGGGATTTTACTCTTGTAGGCTTGTTGCCTTAAAATTAAAAACATTGATTTTCAACAGGGTATTTCTACACCTGTGTAGAGAGACCCTGTTCTCAACGAAGTTTACTAATCCCCGTTTTGATATTGTTTTCTAAATCCTCAATGCCTTTATTTACAATCCCACTGCCTATTGTTCCCTCCTCCCGACTACTGTAGATTCCTGCTTTTTTTATAATTGAGTCATGATGTGTGTCATTTAAAAACCCATACTGACGTACTGAGGCCCTCCCAGGGGGAGTCTTGTATAGGGGGTACCAATTTAAATACCCCATATCTCTTGAAGTAAACAGGCAAATATCCCTATATACCCATAATTATTATTCCTAAATATTTAATATTTGAAAGTAACCGCAATAAGGACCACTTTATCCAACATCCCTAGAAGTAAAAATCGATATTATTATATATCCCTGGAAGTAAAATAGCAAATATTCTGTACCCCTAAACTCCCCAGACGAGCCTCCAGGGTGGTACCTGTTACCTGTTCAGCTGAAATAAATTGGCTTGTTCCCCTTTTCCCCAAATTTTGTTTTCGTATATCTTCCCTGTTCCTTGATATTTTCGTTGTTCCCCTGTTCTCCTCAAAATTTGGTCTTTGTTCCACTTTAATAAATACCCTTTTCCCCTTCTACCCAAAACCTCTGTGAGGGCCTCCCTACTTGAATGGAACACAATGATGACCTCCAAGGAGGTACCTGTGCCCTTGGGAGAGCTAGGCTTGTGTTCCTTTTACCAAATCAACTAAAATGTTATATCATGTTCCATATTCTCTTATTGCGTCTTTATACCATGTTCCCCTTGAATTTTTGCATTTGTTCCTTTATTCCCCTGAAATATTTTGCCCCTATATTTTATTGGTGAAAGAAAAAGTTCGGCAAAGAAAAAGAAGAATAAGAAAAAATTGCATCTAGCATCTCCTCCTCGTTGGAAATAATGGAACGATTTTTGTCTCCATAACCAATTTCGAACCAAATTGGAAGATTGGTTGTTGAAATCCTATATTTTTTCATGACATTTGTACTGTAGCCAGACCAAGTAAAAGAATGTGAAATTTGAAACATGAACCAATTTTTGACGGTCACATCTGCCTTCAAGTTTTCTATTTCGCCCGTCTAGGTTCAGAGCATTGTCATAGATTTACAAACCATGCTATTAGTCGGGGAACCAAGGCAGGAAAAATGCCAACCCTTGCACCCGAAAGGTATACAGCTAGATTGTGTATGGTTGCAAAGGTAATTATATGGTGTATTGGAAGCCACTGTATAGCAGACTCGATCGACTTGCACAATGCCAGAGCAGTGCCTTGTCTACAGAAGCCCAGCAAGAACATGTGACAATATTAATTTTCAAAATGTCATATATTTTTTATCCAAAAAACGATCAGGACTAAAAAATATTGGGTTTATATAATACATCGACATCTGTGTAGACCCCAGAAGTTAAATTGATTGATTTCTTTGCTTCAAATATTACAACTGCAATTAGTGGCCAGGAATGTATTTGATAGTAATTTATGCTTTGCTTGGAAGCATATCTCATAGAAATTTGCATGCTTAAATATCATTTTATCCTACCACTGATTAGGTCTGCATTGCATATCTTTGTAAATAAATAAATAATTTTCAAATTATATGCATTTAAACACTGCATACAGTTAGACGGACGTTTGGGCATAATTTAAGATACTCTATGAAAACCTAGAGAAGGTAGCTAAAAAGTAAAAAATATGAAACCACGAAAATTTGATACCTAGTAATTAAGTCCATTTCAGCTGGCTTGTTGTTAAATACTATGGACAACTGAAGACAATTTTATCTCATAAATTGTATTTCTGAAGATTTAAAGGACATTTATCTTCCATATTTATAACAGCTCTGATACAGAGGGTCATTTTAGTTTCATTTAACAGTGGTAAAATAAAAGTAGAAAAACTAGTATTATTATTTTAAACATTTGTTTGTTTTGTTTGATTTGATGCTTTACGTCCCATCAACAATCTTTCAGTTATAAAGGGACGGGTCTTCCTGGGTTGAACCAGTACTAAGCTAGGATTAATGTTCTTGCTCAAGGACACAACGCAGTGACGCCGGTGAGGCTCTAACCCGCGGCCCTTCAGTCTCGAGTCAAGCGCTCTACCACTGAGCCACTGCGCTCCCTATTATTTTAAACATAAAACCCCTAACCGTTTTACATTTTGATATGCAGAAATGTTATCCCATTATACTTTTAAAGAAAGAAAGAAAACTGAAGCGTAACTAAATTGGTGCACTAATGGCTGCCTATATTATACATGATTGTGTATTATTGTCTAACGGCCTCTCATAGCCAACCTCCAGATAAGATTGCATAATGAAAAAATGATTTTGTTATTTCTCAACCAAAAGATATCCTGTGGCTAATAAAATGGATCTTTTAAATGAGACGGTTCTTTTAAGGACCAAAACACACACTTATACTGATTGATATGGGGGTAAATTCACAATGTCTGCGCTATAAAAGTTTCCTTAACTTAGCCCTATGCGGCATACAAAATGCATTTTCCGCAAAATGCTATTCTTGCCGCATTGCTATTCAGTGGTTTCATATCAAGCACTATTTTGTCTACCAGTATGCAAAAATCCAGCTGTATACCTCTCGGATGCAAAAAAAAATGCATTTTTGAACAATAGACCACTTCGGTTCCCCGACGATATAGACACTGAAAAATAATAATGCAGAGCAGAGAACTGGGCGGAAATAATGCCATGAAAATGATCTGACTGCAGTATACTTTGGGTGTACAAACAAACTGAATAAGCAACTGCAGGAATATGGTGTATGTATGTTTTGTGAGGTATCATAACAGTGTTCTGTTTAAAAATAATATTTTTTGAATAAAAGTTGATGGATACAAACTATGGCTGGATCCTAGGAAAATCTGGTAATTTTCAATGTCAGCCCTGATATTGGTGCCACGAGCAGCATAACCAATGATGTGATATTTGTGTGATAATTATTTTCAGTTGAAAGTACCATATTGGGTTACAGTTTTCCAGAACATTTATTTTTTAAGAAGAACTATCGTATGATTGTGTATGAAAGTTTGGGTACCCCCTCGTAAAGCGAAATTTGACACAGAGGTTAGGCACCACTGGATGCTGTCTTTTCTATTTGAAAGAATGACACTATTAAAGACTAATTGCTTCAAACATTCATAGACCCTAGAAAGAATTATAATTGTTACTAAGTTTCCATCTGGATTCATTCAATTATTTAGATTTTTGTGTCAGGGGTACCCATACCCCACCCCTGTCCAGGGTTAACGTGACCCCCGTTTTTTGCCCTTTATTCCTTAATGGTTATTTCAATTGAAAAATAAATTAAAGAAATTAATTTATATATAGACCGCATAATTAGAATATTAAAATCCCTACTGTAAACACCATCCGCACGGCTCTGCTTTAAGCTAGCAGGATAAATGTTTTACTGTGGCCATCCTGCTACATGTACACTGATCGAAACCCAATCGAGCACATATGCGATATGCGATTGCCAGGAATTATCTGCGTATTGTGTGTATAATTTTATAGATAAAGAAGATAGAAATTGGAAGATTTTTTTATTTTATGAATAAAAGAATGCAAACTGACTTACGTTTGAAAATAATTCATATCTCATAAAAATGGAATACAGTGACAAATTGCTATTCTGTTTTCCGTATTGATTTGTTTAGAAAAAAGGTAAATTTGCGACTTTCGTTTTTTGAAGTTTTCAACTCAAGCTTTCATATTTTAAAAGCTCTGAGTCAGATTTCATAGAAAATAAGTATGTATTGCCGGAAAACATTGTTCTAATGTATTCCAAAATATTTTTAAATTCAAAATTCAAGTTTTCAGGAAAATGCCAAAACAAAAGAGTATGCGTTAGAAGATTCCTTAGGTGTACAAGGTGCACGTGCTGCTTTTAAATTAGGCAAGCCCTCCTTTAAAAAGGAAAATTTATTATGTGTGTGTTTTTTGTTGTATTTTTTTCTAAGGGACAGTTCATTTTAGCACTTTTCGGTCCGCCGCCGCATATTTTTTTTTAATTTTGATAACTTCCATCAACAAAAGGGCGCATCAACTCAATTCCTACGTTGTGTTGCTTCTCACAAGCCATACCTGGCATTAAAAAATCAAGCCCCTTGAGCACAACACTAGATGCCAGTGGAGTGTTCCCCACCCACTATTTTTCCATAGTGAAAATACACTGACCCTACTACTAGTTACCTGGAAACCATGAAGTGGTCCGTGTCACTCAGTTTCCAAATTTAATTGGAGATTTATCAAAATCAATTAGAGTTTAAGCTCGTTCAAACCAGCAGACGGTTACAGCTAAAGTAAGGGACACAACCTGAACCATACCTATAAAGTAGGAAGCAATGTACAACTTGTAGAAGCACATACCCTACAAGTGTTTTTTTTTTTTATAATTTATTCATATAGCACACTTTTAATCGCAAAAGGAGCCTTTTTGACCCATCTACCTGAATATCTGAAAAATCGTCCGCTGTCGTAAACTGGTGCCCTGTTATCGTCTCAATCTTCGGTAGATCTAGGGGAGGGAACCAGTCTACCACTGTCGATTCCGAAACTATCCCCTGATGCCTTTAATGGCACAGATTACTGTCCAATAGAGATCATTAAAGGATTAACTGATAAGAGGCAATTTCAATAGCTCACAAATTTAAAGGGGCCTCAAGTGGGGAATTACCTGTGTACAACACATTTTCTTTCACTAAGATATAGATCAATATTTTATCATAAATTACCTGATCCCTTCATGGGACCACTTCAATGCCCCTGTAGGGATGTCATGATCACCTCATTATGACTGTCCTTTTGATCTGCACAGTATGACCCCTGGAGAGAGTCATAATGAGTGGTACCAGTATTATTGCTAAAATGTATATGTCTTTAAGTCCGTGGGCATAGACAATCATTGAACCCAGTTTGTTCAGAAATAGTAAGTGAGTATGATCAGAAAATACCACAATCACAAACTGCAGACAAACCAATGGCACCGCGAGGAAGAGCCACACAACAATCACGAGACACCAGGAAGACAGAGCTTGACTTGATGCTTTACGTCATAGACAAAATAAATTAGTCAAGTTTGGATGATTTCTTGGGAGCTAGTCAGGATAAAGTGTCAAATGCTCAAGGACATTAAACAATTACTCCATAGGGTCTAAGTCATACCAGAACATTCGCAGATCGCATGTATGTAAAGTGAGGACATAGATAAAGGGCTCAGATTCAAATAGCACCTAAAGCTCAACTTTACTGCTGCAAATGCATGTTTAAGCAGTGATTTCATGATGGGCTTCGATGCGACAAAACCTGTATTTGGGGTTCCCGACAAAGCGAGACTCAAAAATTGGAATTTCGACTTTCTATTAAACAAATATAAAAGGTGCGGATCAGACTGTGCGGATGCACAGGCTGGTCTGTGCCTTTGTTGTTCGCAAACCCCCGAAGACAGGTTTTCTCGCGTCGAGGCCCAATTGTGTATTCTATGGTCGATTATCTTAGAAACTGGCCAACATGGTAAACAACGTGGAACTTCGTCATTTCCCGTTTTAGACTACAGTTGTTCTTCGGTTACTCAAAATTGGTCGTTTCGTACACCTCAGCTAAGTCAATCTTCATGTATATTGACAAACAGTAACAGTACGACTATCGAAAAACACACACGAAAAAACTAACTTCTGAAATTGAATATTGAAAAACAAAAATCAAACTAACTTCTGAAATTGTAATCATAAAACGAAAATCAAACTAATTATTTAAATTGAATATAAAAGCGAAATCGAACGAAATTGTGCTTAATACAAGCATACGCTTTTAAAAAAAGCTTGCCATCTTCTATCGTCGTGTTGTCTACTGTCTGAAAGAACAGAAGTTATTTAAAAGCGAAATTTCAGTAGCTGTTTCAAACAAAACTGATGAGCTATTTAATGACTCACCCACCGCATTGCTGGGTGTCATTTTAGTGCTGTGACATCCTGATGTAATATTCACGAAAATGAGGCTTGTATAGGGGGTACCAAATATCCAATATCCCTGGAAGTAAACAGGCAAGTATCCTTTATAAACTGGCAAATATCCCCATAATTAAAATTCCTAAATTTTCAATATCCCTGAAAGTAGCCATAATATATAACACAGTATCTCATATCCCTGGAAGTAAAATGGATAGTATCCTATATCCCTGGGAAGTGAAATGGCAAATATCCCGTATCCCTAAAACCCCTATACAAGCCTCGGAAATTGCTATCTCATGCTACACCACTTAGCCGGTGCTACCATATAGTTTCAAAACTTAGTCAATTATAATTCATCCTCAAGATGGATGTTGAAACATTTATTGTAGATATGGATTCAGTAGCTATTTTATGATTATATTAATTTCATAAAACCAATGATAATCCCTTCATGATCTGTTATGGCGGTTATTCGTAAATTGTGCCCCCACGCCCTTTTTTACAGTTAGCCTGCAAAGAGGAATACATGGCATATAAAAGTTAAACCAAGTCTATTTGCTATACACTGGTTTGTCTGGCTGTACGTGAAGACAGTCCACAAACATAAACCACCTCTTGTATAACAATTTATACCACCTACGGTAAGGGAAAGGAGATCGTGAATTCCGCTACCTGGGTCCAAACCAATGCCTCCGAATTCCGCTACCTGGGTCCAAACCAATGCCTCCTTAAAGTTGAGGACATTGATATTCCAACATGATATTCAAATGTTAACTCTTAAAGCGCCAATCACAACAAAAGTCGTCTGCTTTTCTCGTCTGCTGAAATGTTTAAGAAGCCTCTATGGCAAGCAGTGAACCCAGATCAGACTGCTCCTATTGGAGCAGTCTGTTCTGGGTCCATGCTGTTTGCTTCTATACTTAATTGGTCAGTAATGTTAGGCAATTACTTGCAGCAGACGACTTCAGCAGACGACATTTTCAAATGCATTTTTTCTTGGCGCTTTAAGGGTTAATAAGTTGCCAGGATCCGTGCAGTACATATGGCCAGTGATGTCATTGTGGTATAAAGAATACATGAAACAATTTAAGTATAAGGAGGCATTATATATTCTGTGTCCTAGATACAGTCACATTGCATGATGCATTCCTTCAGTGTGCTGATAATCCGAGTATGAGCCGTGACATGAGATTTCCAACAATGTGGTATGTGCGCCCTGCAAAGCCTCAGATCAGCCTGCGCATACGCGCAGTCTGATCAGAGCCTTTGCTCGTCGCTTGAATATTCTATGACTGCTAAGCTACTGACCATTTTTATAGTTGGCAATCCGAATCGAAAAAAGACGCATATTTTTGGTTTTGTTGGCATTTTTTAGTACATTTGTTAGACCACTTTTAACTTTATATTTAGCATGTGTACAAAGCCATAGGGGTGGATGCCAAGTCTGAATTTGCATATGAAGGCCAGAAATTAGGTCAAAGGTCATTGAGTGCAAAAATGAGAAAATATGTACTACTGTAAAACAACTTTATCTTTTTATATGTAAACATATTTCATTCCAAACCAAATTCTGTATGCTTATAGTTATAAGTCTGAAAAACATTGAGAAAATGTTTTTTATAACTAAATGTTCATATGTCGACTTTAAAATGGGGTCAAAGGTCATCAAGTGCAATAATCGGAACATTTTTACAAACTGTGTTTCTTTTTGTTCTCTGGTCCAACAACAAGATGTTTTTTTAAACTCTAAAAAGGGTAGAAGTCTTTTAGAAGGCTTAAACTAACATGTTTATTATTAAAGGACCCCCTTTGGAAGCTTCCTTTTATGGGTTTTACAAAGACAAACATCGTAAGTTTTGTGCAATTCTGGCGGAAATTCTCGCTCAATTGGGCTAAACTGAGATATATGGGCTACTTTGAGAGTTTGCTGCACCTCTCAGAAAGTAAAACTATTTTAAGTTTGGGACATGTCTTGGGGCCTTAGAAACTTATAATTTAATAACTTTTCTGAGTTCATTTTTCTATAAATCACCTGTAATCAACGTTACCCTACAGGCATTGAAAATAATAGTACACACTGTACATGGCTAATGTTGATTTATTTTAATAGTAGTAGTGAACCAGTTTAAGCATAAAATGTTTAAACTAGACATAAAAATCAATTGCATACATCTTTGCTATGTATTTCTGCTCGTCAGCGATACGTATGTTACATTTTATACTAAATTGCAGATAATGACTTTACAAATTACATGTATTAGAATAAACAGTGATACATGACCTTAAATATACATAATATTGATCTATATTCTATTTGAAAATGTTCATTTTCATATATTTGAAGTTGTTTATAACTTTTAACTTGCAATGAAGTGAAATCAAGTAAATATTTAAATATGCTAATTAGTATGTAATTTGTACTGGCTCCAGCATGTAACGCATATCTGCTTACAGATTCATTTTTCTATTATTTACATTGCATTGGAATTGCCAAAATATCTTTCATAATGAAATCAAATTATAACTATATTAACAATAAAGGATCTTAAATTGCTGCACATATATTAATGAGGTAACGTAGGTAACAAAAGGTGCCTTACATAAATGGATAAAGGTAGTAAATTGTTGTTAGGCTTATATTTGGGTCTGCTCTCCACAATTCGCATACATATACTACACACATTTTATTTTATATGAGACTTAATTTAAAAGAGTGCTATGGGTTGGTCTGCAATATGTGAATGTGGCATTTCCTGGTCTTACTCAATTATTTTTTTGTAATTTGCTTGGTTCTTTTACATTCATATTGCAGCATGGTTCATGTCCAAATATAGGATGTTACATAGATCTAGTATTAAAGATTTTCCTTGTATGCTGAATTCTTTTAATTTTCACTTTTCACTGTTGATAATTACATTATAAAATTAATTTATCATCTGTCCCCATTAAAAGCTTCTTTGTTTTGTTGAACAAGATTTTGTATCATATTGTAATGATGCTTATCTTATTATATTCTGCAGAAATTCTGATAGAAACTATTCTGCTTGTTAATTATCTTAGACTAAGGTTTGTTGAGGTAAGGTTACCTGAGCCATGTAGCAGTCTTGTAAAACATCTGAACATATTTCATGGTAACATAAACAACAAATCATTTGAACGTTAGTGATACTTTATTTTAAATACCAGTTAACTGATTAATTCTTAAGCATAAAACAAAAACATGACACCCAAAATTCACTTGTATGGTTTGCATCTCTGAAACTCACAGATTAAACTGAATGTTGAAAAAGTAGTGTCACACGCAGCTGATTTCTCTGCTTTTATTATTCACAAGGTAGTTTGTTTTTAGTTTTGTTTGTGCAGTATTTCATTTTGTTGAGCTATTTGTAATCCTAGTACATGTTTTATATATATGTCCTATGAAAAGTGAGTTATAGTCTGTTTGTTGGTTTTAAAAGGTTTACTAAATAATGCTTATTGTGATAGTCTTAAATATATATGCAAAACCATCGAAAATGAGAACAACATTGCTGACAACAGCTTACAGAAAGCATTTTAAACATAAACTTGCTCACTCTTGTACATATATCCTTTTAGATATTTGTGTAGACTAACACTGTTTGAGGACTGTCTTGTACATAGTGAAAGGAAAGTAGTTCAGTTTTATTTCAAGAGTAATGCCATATTAAAACTACACATTTCGAGTATGTTACCAGTTACAAGTGCTATCCAATCTGATATATTGCACTTGTATCTACGAGCAGTAGATGTATACATTAATGTTAGTCACCTACCCTATATGCAATCAATCCCTGTCTTAGCAAATTGTCATGGTTAACAGATAAATTCTACACTAGAATAGGCAAGTTAACTACCTTAGGATCTTATATACATCAAGCAAATCGGAGATGTTAAACCGATTGATTATGCTAGTAAATGTACATATTAGATAACCATTTCCGGACACATTTACTCTAAATACTAAGAAATGACCCCAAACTGATGGAAAACTATGAACACAATCAAATCATTAGGTGCTCCAATATGGTGAATGCCTGTGTTCCCAAGAAGTCACCAGACATCTGTTTTGGGGAAATTTAATTTGGAATAAAACTTGCATTGGTATTTTACAGTTAAAAAGAATAACATAAAGAAACATGTGTCAATTACCTCATAGCGTTTGATCTCTATCATCATGCAAATAATAATAAGCAAAATATGTTTAAAAAAATGATATTTAGAATTGAATTTATCGACATTGAAACAATTACAATGTATAAAAAGTTGCGCTGTGAAAGACATAGATATATATTTTATGGTATCTTAAAATTAGAGGTTACCTTTAATATCATATCTATACTGCTTCTATATATGGATAAATACATTTACACAAGCAGCCTGATTTCAAAGAAATGCTGCTTTTGAATCCACATCATTTCATTTATATGTGCAAATGAAAGGACACCCCTACAATTAAATGTTTAAAGTTATATGGAGGATTACCCTTAATGTCAGGGCTATTTCCATGATATACCCCCCAAAAAGTAAACAATGTTTTCACTGGATGGTCATTATTAGAAATTTACCTGTATATTAGCTTATGTTATGTATGTTACCATCTGCTAACAGGCCGACGTGAAGACCAATGTGAGGATATATTCTGTCTAGTATATGGTGTTTACCATACTCTATCATAGTTTCAAAACGCCTGATGTTTTATGAAAGGAGGCTTGGTCTTTGTGATTTCATGAAGCTATGCTTAGTATATGCAATTAGCAGGTAGTGGCCTTGTAAAAAGTGTTTTACAATTACTCATAGATGGGAACAAACACAACAAATGTGTGAAATGAGACTAGAAATATATTTTAGTCCTATAAGCATGAGATCATGGCCACGTCCTCATGAAAGCTGAAGCTAGGAACATATACTTTTGAGAAATGACTCAATTTCAGATGGTAAAATGTAACGTAAGTAACAACTTAAACACATCTTATGTATAAAAGGATAGATAATTTCATAAAATGACGTATTCATACAAAGCATTAAGCAAAAAAATTATTTCTTTAAAATGAAATGGTTATTCTTAGTTGTATTACATTTTAATTGATTTTATACAGTAACGTACTTTACATGCCTATCATGAATATTTGACAGCGGGAAACTTGGTAAATCATTGCTTTCCAAACATGATAGACACACACCTAGCATGATAGCAATAAAAAATATCTTACATTAGGATAGAAGGGAATTTAAATTTTGAATTTTGCACCTATATAAATAAAATATTGCTACAATTTCACCGATTTTGCACTTAAATGACCCTTGATTGGAACACACATCATGCCTTGATGATGCTGTTTGTTAATATAGCATGGCTGTACTATCCAAAAGAGATTTTGCATTACTTTGAATCATAATTTTGGATAGCTAATTGATAAAAACGCTAAAATTTGACGTATATACAAGAATTTGCACTCAGTTGACCTTTGACCTAATTCTGTGACTTTGGGGCATTTCTAGACTTGGCAGCCACCCCTATCCTTCTTAAAACACATCAAGATACACTTTGACCATGGATGCCAAAATGTACTCAAAAATGCCAACATTATTTTTTTTTTCAGGCTCTGGATGGCCAACTATTATCCTTAATAAAAGAAGGCTACACAGGTTTGTCTGAGTCTACACTTGTCAAAATGCTACATTGTTGGAAATCACATGTCGCGGCTCATATCAACTTAACTCTTAGCATGCTGGGTATTGTTTCGTGATCCTCTGCTCATTTTGATGAAAATTAACATTTTCAAAAATTCCTTCATGAACAAACCGTTTGGAGACGCGCCCTAATATGAGTCCTAATAGGTCGGGCCTAATATGAGTCAAATCTGTTTGCAAAGGTTATCAGCAGAATATATTATAGCAGGCAAAGAGGACATATGTTTTACTTCAATTTTTATCATATTAAAAACCCAGTGTGATAATTTAGGGCTACCTATCCTTTCATGCCTATCAAGAGGCCCATTATGTATATTGGTATATATGTCCTTCAATGTAGAGTCTTCGTTGTTTTAGTGGATCTATATGTTTATGATTAAATCTTCCTACACTACATCACCGATTTGCATCACGAGGCTTGTTGAGTGATGACAATTCTTTTTCTTGTTCACCACTTAATACCTGGCTGTTGTATGCGAATAACAAAGGCGCAGAACAGACTGCGCGTCCGCGCAGTCTCGTCTGCGCCTTTATTAATCGCTATCTGAAAAGTATAATAGCTTAGCTGGCTTCATGCTAAATCACAACATGCTAGCTAGACGAGGTAGCTCAGCGAGGAAGGCTGTGCCTTACTTGTTCACACATCCCGAAGACAGATTTTTTTCTCGCGAGAGACGCATCCCGAAGACAGATTTTTTTTCTTGCGACGAGACCATATGTTGCTGTCCTGATTAATCTACACAATCGGAGGTTCATTCGCTGCCTTCTTATTCAAGCGACAAAATTGATTTATCCATCCATTATTGCCTGTGTTCACTCTTCATTCTTTCTTGAGTCGTATGACGACGTTACAGTGTGGTCCTTTCTTAACCTTTATAAAACTAATGAATTCTTCCATCAGGTTCGATACAATGAACCTGGGGTGACTCATTATATATATTAAGGGGTCACAGGTAAAATTTCCAATTTAAGATGTACTTCAGTCGTCATATCGTAGCTAACAGTAAACAGCCACCAGTTTTTTTTTTGCCACACCAGAATTTGGCAAATTCACATCATCTTTCTAGTGGTGCTAAAGACTCAAAACCACTAAAATACATAAATACAGACATAAGGGAGCAAAACATATATGATTATGACTAAAAAAATATATGCCATCATAATGAAAAAAATGGTCAAAGTTAAAAACCCCGCAGGGTTTTTCGAAAACCCCGCGGGTTTTTTAAACCCCGCGCGGGTTTTTTCCCCCACATTTTCAAATGGGGGAAAAAACCCGCAGGGTTTTTTCAAAAAAATAAATATTAAAATTTGTTCAAGAAACAAGTTTGTTTGATTGTAATTATTGCAGAAAATGATTGATATGCCTAAATTCAAAACTTTGATTTCCCCCGCGGGTTTTTTCTCCCATTTCAGATTGTGGGGGGAAAACCCCGCAGGGTTTTTTGAAAAATTCAAATTGACTTTTTTGAATTATTATTCATCACAATGCATAATAAAAGGTATATCAAAAACTTTCAGCATTATATTGTGCCTCTAGAGGAAAAAGAAAATTCCTCCGCAGGGTTTTTCCCCCGCGGGGTTTTTCCCCCACAAAATAAAATGGGAGAAAAACCCTGCGGGGTTTTTTATCCAAAAATAATATTTTTAGTTTTTAGCTCAAAGAAGCATTTTACACTCTGTGTTCAAAGTTGTGAGAGTTTTATATCAAAACAGAGAGATTTCAATTTCTCCCTTGGTGGGAAATCCTAAAATATACGTTACCAAAATGGCAATGTATCATTGTTAGACTGATGGCTGAGAATGTTTTGCTCCCCGCTAAAGAATTTTGCAGACACATCGTATCTTAAAAGAGCATTTCAAGCTGCGTAGAATAAGAGATGTTTGCATGTGTACGATTTGGTGTTTGCCTCTGACAGTCTGTTACATATGTTACCATATAAAATTCAGAAAATGAAAAGTTAAAAGGCTGTGCTACAGAAAGAAGGCATTAAACTAACTATTTAAATCACGCATTAGTCTGCCTGCTGGATACCTAAGCTGCAGATAAAAGTTTTAAAGCAAAATTACGGCATCCTAATGTGTTATGTGCGTTACTTACATAAAACTACCCTTTAAAAACGGTAACTGTGACCAATAGCATTTAATTTTACAGCTGATTTGTGAATTTTTAAAATGCTTTTAATCTAGTTGTACTAACACACTTATTTGGCTTATAGAAAAAAAACAAAGTGTGTTTATCTATCTTAAATGCATTGCCTTATATAAGCAATTAAACAACACTACCCCAAGCTTTAAGGAGCCCAATTTGGTAGGTATTATTTACGTAAAAATCATATAAAATCTTCCATATTTTGATAGTCTTGCTCATATAATAAAGAATCATAGATTTTGCATGTTAAACAACAAGATAGGAGTACTTGTTACAGGTTGTGTTACAGGTTGTTACTTATGTTACCTAACATAATAAATTAGCAAGGCCATTGACTTGGTGTAAGAGATGATATTTCAAAGAGAAATGAATATTTTTCGCATGGTTTCTTATAAATCTCTGGGCTTTGGTGCTTTAATCTTAGGAAGCAATTCATTGCTCTATTATCAAGACCTTTTTTACAGATGTTATATATAAACTTTTTCAATATTTCCATATATGTATAATACTACGATATAGATAGAGGGGCGTGGAAAATAATAGTTTCTATTTTAACATGACAATTTAGTATTTGTTAAATTGGTTAAATGTTTTAAAATATCTTAACTAATCCTTATCCAAGTCGTATACAATATCTATCATTATATCTGCTTGTGTGGCAAAATAATTGCTCGTCTCATCTCATCACAACCAGTAGAGTAATCAGACAGAATTATAACTGTAGTCTAAGTAAGGGCCCTTTGGAATTCTGTAGACATACTTATATTCTATATTAAATATAATGTACACAGTGGTCAAGAATAAATCAAAGGATGAGAAGATCCAATTAAAATCAAGTTTAGCTCATTTATTGCCCATAATTAGACATTTAAAAACCATCAAACAAAACCATCATTGCAGACGACCTTAATAAAATAATAATAATAATAATAATAATAATAATAATAATAATAATAATAATAATAATAAAAATAATGATAATAATAATATTCTTTATTTCCTCCACATGTGAAGAGCATACAAATAAAGCACAATTACAAAAGCAAGATAGAAACATTGAACATATATACATCATATGCAATATTTATTAATATTTTAAAACCAGTTTGTTTATATATCGATATTCAGATTTGAATCGTTTCATTCAAAATCAGGTCACCAACATCCATGCTGTATATGACAATAGACCACGTCAACACTGATGAAGTATTATTGTAATGGCATTCACCTATTTTTTTCTTATTATTAATCTATATAATAAAAATAAACTTGACCAAACAAAGAAATCATGATCACCATGCGTGACATTTGGACTTTGAATCTTGAAAGGTAATTTAATAGCCATTTCTTTTATCGGGACCGACAAATCACTTCGAAAAATTGAATTTTTCGGATAATCGAAATTCGAATAATAGGTAGTTTTATTGCAATAGATAATAGAGAAAAAAGTCAGGACTGTCCGTAGTCTTCCAATAACCCAGTAGTTTAGGATAATCGAAAATTTGGCTGGAAGGTTAAAAAAATAAATGTTCTTTACCACTCCACACTTGTGAGAAAGTCGACCTTTCAACAAATTAGGTTGAATTCAGCCCAGCATGTTTGGATTAGCATAAAAGAAGAATGGGCAGACACTTTTGTCCCCATTATAGGGCGCCTCTGAGTGGGGTACCCAAAAATAAGCTCTTGTATACACAATTTGTTTAAGTTGTGCACAAATTTGGTTGAGTTCTACCCAGCAATTCAGAAAGAGACTGCAATTTAGCCAGAAAATGCACACTCTCTGAGGCCCATGCAAAGGGGATCCAAAAAGCAAAAAACAGTAATGCTCCTGCTCACCCACTTGTGCAAGTAAGTCACCAAACAAATTCCGTTGGATTCAGTATGACCGTTTGCGCAGTCGGTAACGTGTCTGGCAACAGATGTGAGTCTGAATCCAGGGGTCGCGAGATTGAATCCCAACCCGGTCCCGTACTTTCGTGGAGATTGATCATGAAATAATTTCTACGGTCATTCTCCTCCCTTCCGCTGAATCATTCAAGAAGGGTTGTTGTCAGTTACAAGTGAAAGTATGTGCACGAAGTACTGGTTAACTGATTGTTAAAGCTTGCCCAGGAAAAAGTGTGGTTAGGTGAACTTACTGTCCCGCCATGACCATAGCTGTTGACTTGGGACGTAAAGCAACAAAACAAACAAACCGTTTGCAAGGTGAAAGTATTGCAGGCAAATGGGCAGACCGAAGGACACTTTTGACCTACATCCCAACTTATTGGGGTATTGGAATTTTGCTGTTGCATACACCAGTTGCATACACCAGTTGCTCAACAAATTTGGTTGGATAATCTGTCCAGTTGTTTAGAAGATAGCATAACAAACAAAAACCTGATATACAGACGAAGGCAATCGCAATATCTCCAACACCTTTTAAAAAGAGAATGGATAAAACAATCAAATAAAAATAAGCCCCAATGATCAGCCTGATTATCCTGTAAATTCAGTAATTAACCTGCTTACATGTACCACACTAACTAAGTGTTGTACTGCCTTAAATGCTGCTGTAAATAATAATGATAATGGTAAAATTGTATAACCATAATGAACACAATACAGTATTAAGCGTCTTTCATCAGCATTTAAAGAAAGAAACAACTAAAAATGGCTTTGTTTCTGAGAAACTAAATTATATGATGAAAAGTCTCATGCAAGTATAATTTATAAGCATAGAAATATGTTCTATTTACTCACATTGTCTGTTGTAGGATTTATTTTGTGCAGTTTATGCAGTATATATCCAAAATTAACACAGGATTTATCAAATAGTTAGAGCCTTGCAAACCATGAGGTTTATTTGAATCTTTTTCTGGTTTCCTGCAAGATTAAAGAATTTCAGCTTGAGTCATTGAAATGAGAGAACCAGGTTAACACAGTTATATCATATTTCAAGGTCAGACTGAGTTCAGAATATAATGGTCCTATGCAAATCTAGGTTGGGATTATTTGGTATTAAATGGAACCAAATTATTTACTAGCAGTACCTAAAGATTCCATTTAATCCCAAATTATATGGATGTGTTGAATTGATGAAGTCCCAGAAAATCTTAATAATCCCATTTAAAGTACCTACCGGGACTTTCTGGGATTAAATGGAATATTTATCCCAGAAAGTAACATAAAATCCCACTTATATTTTAAGCAGAATTGTTTGAGACTTTCTGGGATTTTCCAGTTCCAGATAGTGACAGAAAATACCAATTGTTCCAACTTTTGGGATTTAATGGAATTCCATTAAATACCATGTAAAGTGAAGTACCACAAAATCCCAGGAAGTTCTATTCAAGCAGAATTGGAACTGGACTGAGACTTTCTAGAACATTCTAGAACATACCAATTATTTGGGATTATAACATTCTTCTCGGCCCTGATCTGGGTCCTTACTGTTTGCAAAGGTTATCAACAGATGACAAAAGTCTTTGTTAACAGAACAGAACATACCTTTATTGACATAAAACTCAGGCCACTCATAGATAGCGTAAAGGCATAAGATACAAAAACAAAGCATATACATGATATACATAAAATACATGAGTACAAAGAGCATGAAAAAGGTGAAAATTAAAATGCGAGCAAAATCAACCCTGAAAGAGCCTTCTATAACTTACAGTAGGCAACATAATCGACTGTTAACAAAAGAAACAAAATAAGGCTTCACATTATTGAGAATAGACAATTCGCATGATTTGACATATCATGTGAACTGTCTATAATCAGGTTATTCCCATGAAATATTAAGCCAAGACATAGTAAGAAGTATATTATCGTACTGATTGACTCTTTTAGGGTTAGGCTGCACATGAAAATTTATTCATTATAATTTCTACAAAACTTGATAACTTTACAAGCTTCCTGGTATTTGCTGAAGAAAATAGTTCTTTGAATTTTATAATGTTAGGACTTTTGTAAAAATATGATCTTAAATATTTCTTTCTGTCAGATATAAAGTGATCACAAACAAAAAGATAGTGAAATTCGTCACCGATATCATATTTGCTACATAATATGCATTTTCTGTCTTCTAAAGGTGTGTTTTCCCAGCGACCAGTTTCAACCGGAAGCCGATGATTACTTAACCTAAACTTTAACAATGAAGAACAGTGTTTCCTATTTAATTTGATTAGGTAATTTTCAAAATTTAAATCTTGCTTGAAAAGAGTATAATTCTTTCCTTTAGAGGATGAAGTTACTTTGTTATGCCACTCCTGAACATAAAGGTCTGATAGAGTTTTAGAGATTTGATTTTTGATTGATTTTGGGTTTTCAATGACTTCCTTGTTTAAAAGATCGGGACACCCAACAGATATTAGAATATGTTTAATAAAATGGATCCATTTATGTTGATGGATGCCACCATCATATTCTCCTAGTAGAAGTAAGTATAACCATTTTGATAGTTTTGTTTGTTTACCATTCACAATATTCATCCAAAAGCTAATAATACGGGTTTTTATTCTAATGTCTACTGCCTTGCAACCTAGTTAACAAGGATAGTTAAAAGGATATAATTCAAAATAACATAAGTTATCAAGCAGGATACAAAATGACAATCTAGCATAAAGCACATTTCTTTATTCGCTTAATATTTTCGAGTTATGAATTATAACAATACAATAGAACCAGAAAGATCTTTATCTATAAACTTTTTTGTCGTCTGCTGACTTTTTTTTTTTAAATTACTTTTTTTCAATAAATTCTTTCAGGAACGCACTATTAGAGTGTCAATCCTTTTGGATCAAGATCAGGATCGACATTCTTCTCGTTCCAGATCTGGGTCCTTACTGTTTGCAAAGGTTATCAGCAGATGACAAAAGTCTTTGCTAACAAGGATAGTTAAAGTGATATAAGTTATCAAGCAGGATACAAAATGACAATCTTGCATGAAGCACATTTCTTTATTCGCTTAATATTCGAGTAATGAATTATGACTTATGTTGTTATGTGAATTGCATGATGTTCACTATTAATGCACTCTATGTCTAAACTTAGTAAACATAATGTGCATTAGGGTGTAAGGTTTTTGTTTTTACACACCTGAAGGTGCCGTCTATGTCTGCTCCCAAAATGATACTCCCACAATATATACTCCCAAGCAAAAATCCTTTTAAAATACTAAACTCTTCATTTTAAGTACATGTTTGTAGTTTGTATATATATTTTTAGTGAATATTTTGTTTATTTCTCTTCTATCGATTTATTATTTTACCTATCACAATTCTTGCACCTTACAGTGTGGATCCTGATCAGCTGGCCTCTCAGAAGCTAGCTGATCTGGATCTACACTCATAGGAAATAGTCATAATCAGGCAGTATCCTAAATTTCTTCTGTGTTTTTGTCGAATTTTATGTGCATATAATTCGGAGAAAATTAACAAAAATAAAAATTAAAGAAATATGATGACCTGTAAATAATGTAAAATGGCCCATACCATGTTGTACCTGGGTATAACTTGTTTTGAAAACGGTATAGATCTGAATCAGCTGGCCTGAAACCAGCTGATCAGGATACATATTGTTTTCTACTTTGGTTATAAATGCATACTACTAAGTGGAACCCTGCAACTTGGTTAGATATACACTGCTGAAGTTTCTCTTTGCCTACAATTGTTGTCTGCTGATAACCTTTGCAAACAGTTTTAGAACCAGATCAGCACCGACAAAATGTCAGACCTGATCTGAATCCAAACTGTTTGACTCTCTGATAGTGATAATGAAGGAACTATATAGTAAATTAATTTAGAAAAGACAGCAGATGACAAAATACCTAAATAATTTCCAACAAGCAGAGTAAAATAGAAATGGATGCTTGTCAAGACAAATAGGGTTACTATGTTATAATAAATGCACTTGCATAAATTAACCTTTGTCCTGCTGAACCTAGATATATCCCGTTTTTGGAAACAACTGATCATCAAACTTTTGTCATCTGCTGATAACATTCATGAACAGTTTGGAGTCAGATCAGGACCAACAGTATGTTTGATCCTGATCTGGATCCATACAATTTGACACCTTGATTTTTTTCCTGAAATTTCTTGAAAATATTTATTTTGAAAGGAGTCAGCAGACGACAACAAAATCACTAAGTATGTCGCATGTAAAGAATAATATAAAAATTCAATGCAGTCTGATCAGGGACTATTTTTTTGTTCTTTGAACAAAATAATTTATTCACTAAAAGGTAAATCCAGAAGACTATCTTAAAGGACCTTAATGATTTCACTCTTTCCTTATTAGCTGCTTCTCATCTGTATCTACACTGTTTGCTAAAGCTGGTATGTGATTGACAGTGTAAAACTGAAATTTCGGTGTTTATTGGGATTAAGACACCAGGTAATAGCCTCACCATGTGGTCAGAAGCCTGCTATTTGTTGCCAGGGTAACAAGAACACTTCAATTTAGATGAACAAATCCAAATGTTTTGAGGTCTGCTGACCATTAAAACCAAAAAGATCTTTTTTAACTAGTTGAATACTTTTTATGTCTTTTGCAAAAATCCTTTCAGGAACTCAATTAGAATGTCAAACATTTTGGATGCAGACCAGGAATGACTTTCAATTGGTTCTGATCTTGGTCCTAACTGTTTGCAAGGTTATCAGCAGACGACATTGTCTGTCTGATAAAATGTTATACACAGTAACAAGGGTCTTTCTACACATTTCTGTACAGTGACATAGGTCACAGTTCTACAATATAAAATGCAAGTTGTACCATAAATTCAAATACAATACAATAGAACCAGAAAGATCTTTTTTCTATAAACTTTTTGTCGTCTGCTGACTTTTTTTTAAAATAACTTTTTTCAATAAATTCTTTCAAAAACACACTATTAGAGTGTCAGTCGGTTTGGATCAAGATAAGGATCAACATTCTTCTCGGCCCTGATCTGGGTCCTTACTGTTTGCAAAGGTTATCAGCAGATGACAAGTCTTTGTTAACAGAACAGAACATATTTTATTGTCATAAAACTCAGACCACTCATAGATAGCGTAAATGCATAAGATACAAAAACAAAGCATATACATGATATACATAAAATACATGAGTACAAAGAGCATGAAAAAGGTGAAAGTTAAAATGCGAGCAAAATCAACCCTGAAAGAGCCTTCTATAACTTACAGTAGGCAACATAATCGACTGTTGTTGCTTCATTAGGAAACAAAATAAGGCTTCACATTATTGATTATAGACAATTCGCATGATTTGACATATCATGTGAGTTGTCTATAATCAGGTTATTCCCATGAAATATTAAGCCAAGACATAGTAAGAAGTATATTATCGTACTGATTGACTCTTTTAGGGTAAGGCTGCACATGAACATTTATTCATTATAATTTCTACAAATCTTGATAACTTTACAAGCTTCCTGGTATTTGCTGAAGAAAATAGTTCTTTGAATATTATAATGTTAGGACTTTTGTAAAAATATGATCTTAAATATTTCTTTCTGTCAGATATAAAGTGATCAACAACAGAAAGATAGTGAAATTCGTCACCGATGTCATGTTTGCTACATAATGTGCATTTTCTGTCTTCTAAAGGTGTGTTTTCCCAGCGACCAGTTTCAACCGGAAGCCAATGATTACTTTACCTAAACTTTAACAATGAAGAACAGTGTTTCCTATTTAATTTGATCAGGTACTTTTCAAAATTTAAATCTTGCTTGAAAAGAGTATAATTCTTTCCTTTAGAGGATGAAGTTACTTTGTTATGCCACTCCTGAACATAAAGGTCTGATAGAGTTTTAGAGATTTGATTTTTTGATTGATTTTGGGTTTTCAATGACTTCCTTGTTTAAAAGATCGGGACGCCCTACAGATATTAGAATATGTTTAATAAAATGGATCCATTTATGTTGATGGATGCCACCATCATATTCTCCTAGTAGAAGAAGGTATAACCATTTTGATAGTTTTGTTTGTTTACCATTCACAATATTCATCCAAAAGCTAATAATACGGGTTTTTATTCTAATGTCTACTGCCTTGCTACCTAGTTAACAAGGATAGTTAAAATGATATAATTCAAAATAACATAAGTTATCAAGCAGGATACAAAATGACAATCTAGCATGAAGCACATTTCATTATTCGCTTAATATTTTCGAGTTATGAATTATAACAATACAATAGAACCAGAATGATCTTTATCTATAAACTTTTTTGTCGTCTGCTGACTTTTTTTTTAAATTACTTTTTTCAATAAATTCTTTCAGGAACGCACTATTAGAGTGTCAATCCTTTTGGATCAAGATCAGGATCGACATTCTTCTCGTTCCAGATCTAGGTCCTTACTGTTTGCAAAGGTTATCAGCAGATGACAAAAGTCTTTGCTAACAAGGATAGTTAAAGTGATATAAGTTATCAAGCAGGATACAAAATGACAATCTTGCATGAAGCACATTTCTTTATTGGCTTACTATTCGAGTAATGAATTATAACTTAAGTTGTTATGTGAATTGCATGATGTTCACTATTAATGCACTCTATGTCTAAACTTAGTAAACATAATGTGCACTAGGGTGTAAGGTTTTAGTTTTTACACACCTGAAGGTGCTGTCTATGTCTGCTCCCAAAATGATACTCCCACAATATATACTCCCAAGCAAAAATCCTTTTAAAATGCTAAACTATTCATTTTAAGTACATGTTTGTAGTTTGTATATATATTTTTAGTGAATATTTTGTTCATTTCTCTTCTATCGATTTATTATTTTACCTATCACAATTCTTGCACCTTACAGTGTGGATCCTGATCAGCTGGCCTCTCAGAAGCTAGCTGATCTGGATCTACACTCATAGGAAATAGTCATAAAAAGGCAGTATCCTAAATTTCTTCTGTGTTTTTGTCGAATTTTATGTGCATAAAATTCGGAGAAAATTAGCAAAAATAAAAATTAAAGAAATATGATGACCTGTAAATAATGTAAAATGGCCCATACCATGCTGTACCTGGGTATAACTTGTTTTGAAAACAGTATAGATCTGAATCAGCTGGCCTGAAACCAGCTGATCAGGATACATATTGTTTTCTACTTTGGTTATAAATGCATACTACTAAGTGGAACCCTGCAAGTTGGTTAGATATACACTGCTGAAGTTTCTCTTTGCCTACAATTGTTGTCTGCTGATAACCTTTGCAAACAGTTTTAGAACCAGATCAGCACCGACAAAATGTCAGACCTGATCTGAATCCAAACTGTTTGACTCTCTGATAGTGATAATGAAGGAACTATATAGTAAATTAATTTAGAAAAGACAGCAGATGACAAAATACCTAAATAATTTCCAACAAGCAGAGTAAAATAGAAATGGATGCTTGTCGAGACAAATAGGGTTACTATGTTATAATAAATGCACTTGCATAAATATCAAATTAACCTTTGTCCTGCTGAACCTAGATATATCCCGTTTTTGGAAACAACTGATCATCAAACTTTTGTCATCTGCTGATAACATTCATGAACAGTTTGGAGTCAGATCAGGACCAACAGTATGTTTGGTCCTGATCTGGATCCATACAATTTGACACCTTGATTTTTTTCCTGTAATTTCTTGAAAATATTTATTTTGAAAGGAGTCAGCAGACGACAACAGAATCACTAAGTATGTCGCATGTAAAGATTTATATAAAAAATTCAATGCAGTCTGATCAGGGACTATTTTTTTTTTGTTCTTTGAACAAAATAATTTATTCACTAAAAGGTAATTCCAGAAGACTATCTTCTTTAACTCTTTCCTTATTAGCTGCTTCTCATCTGTATCTACACTGTTTGCTAAAGCTGGTATGTGATTGACAGTGTAAAACTGAAATTTCGGTGTTTATTGGGATAAGTCACCAGGTAATAGCCTCACCATGTGGTCAGAAGCCTGCTATTTGTTGCCAGGGTAACAAGAACACTTCAATTTAGATGAACAAATTCAGTCATGCCCACATTCATGTTTTGAGGTCTGCTGACCATTAAAACCAAAAAGATCTTTTTTAACTAGTTGAATACTTTTTATGTCTTTTGCAAAAATTCTTTCAGGAACTCAATTAGAATGTCAAACATTTTGGATGCAGACCAGGAATGACTTTCAATTAGTTCTGATTTTGGTCCTAACTGTTTGCAAGGTTATCAGCAGACGACATTGTCTGTCTGATAAAATGTTATACACAGTAACAAGGGTCTTTCTACACATTTCTGTACAGTGACATAGGTCACTGTTCTACAATATAAAATGCAAGTTGTACCTTAAATTCAAATACAATACAATAGAACCAGAAAGATCTTTTTTCTATAAACTTTTTGTCGTCTGCTGACTTTTTTTTAAAAATAACTTTTTTCAATAAATTCTTTCAGGAATACACTATTAGAGTGTCAGTCGGTTTGGATCAAGATAAGGATCAACATTCTTCTCGGCCCTGATCTGGGTCCTTACTGTTTGCAAAGGTTATCAGCAGATGACAAAAGTCTTTGTTAACAGAACAGAACATATCTTTATTGACATAAAACTCAGGCCACTCATAGATAGTGTAAGAGCATAAGATACAAAAACAAAGCATATACATGATATACATAAAATACAGTGTATAAAGTACATGAAAAAGGTGAAAATTAAAATGCGAGCAAAATCAACCCAGAAAGAGCCTTCTATAACTAACAGTAGGCAACATAATCGACTGTTGTTGCTTCATTAAGAAACAAAATAAGGCTTCACATTATTAATTATAGACAATTCGCATGATATGACATATCATGTGAGTTGTCTATAATCAGGCAATTCCCATGAAATATTAAGCCAAGACATAGTAAGAAGTATATTATCGTAATGATTGACTCTTTTAGGGTTAGGCTGCACATGAAAATTTACTCATTATAATTTCTACAAAACTTGATAACTTTACAAGCTTCCTGGTATTTGCTGAAGAAAATAGTTCTTCAAATTTTATAATGTTAGGACTTTTGTATAAATATAAACTTAAATATTTCTTTCTGTCAGATATAAAGTGATCACAAACAAAAAGATAGTGAAATTCGTACCCGATATCATGTTTGCTACATAATGTGCATTTTCTGTCTTCTAAAGGTGTGTTTTCCCAGCGACCAGTTTCAACCGGAAGCCGATGATTACTTAACCTAAACTTTAACAATGAAGAACAGTGTTTCCTATTTAATTTGATTAGGTAATTTTCAAAATTTAAATTTTGCTTGAAAAGAGTATAATTCTTTCCTTTAGAGGATGAAGTTACTTTGTTATGCCACTCCTGAACATAAAGGTCTGATAGAGTTTTAGAGATTTGATTTTTGATTGATTTTGGGTTTTCAATGACTTCCTTGTTTTAAAGAGCGGGACGCCCAACAGATAATAGAATATGTTTAATAAAATGGATCCATTTATGTTGATGGATGCCACCGTCATATTCTCCTAGTAGAAGTAAGTATAACCATTTTGATAGTTTTGTTTGTTTACCATTCACAATATTCATCCAAAAGCTAATACTACAGGTTTTTATTCTAATGTCTACTGCCTTGCAACCCAGTTAACAAGGATAGTTAAAATGATGTAATTCAAAATAACATAAGTTATCAAGCAGGATACAAAATGACAATCTAGCATGAAGCACATTTCTTTATTCGCTTAATATTTTCGAGTTATGTATTATAACAATACAATAGAATTAGAAAGATCTTTTTCTTTAAACTTTTTTGTCGTCTGCTGACTTTTTTCACTAAATTCTTTCAGGAACACACTATTAGAGTGTCAATCCTTTTGGATCAAGATCAGGATCGACATTCTTCTCGTTCCAGATCTGGGTCCTTACTGTTTGCAAAGGTTATCAGCAGATGACAAAAGTCTTTGCTAACAAGGATAGTTAAAGTGATATAAGTTATCAAGCAGGATACAAAATGACAATCTTGCATGAAGCACATTTCTTTATTCGCTTAATATTTGAGTAATGAATCATAACTAAAGTTATTATGTGAATTGCATGATGTTCACTATTAATGCACTCTATGTCTAAACTTAGTAAACATAATGTGCACTAGGGTGTAAGGTTTTTGTTTTTACACACCTGAAGGTGCCGTCTATGTCTGCTCCCAAAATGATACTCCCACAATATCTACTTCCAAGCAAAAATCCTTTTAAAATGCTAAACTATTCATTTTAAGTACATGTTTGTAGTTTGTATATATGTGACCAGGGGTTTGTGGGGGCGGCCCGCTTTTGTGCAAAATGGGGAATTAAGCTCGTGCAGGCCACACTGATCCCACTAGCTCGCAGTTACTTTCCCTTGAACTGCGAGCAGGCTGATCGACAGATTCTCGGTATAAGTTGTAAGTCAGGCCTGATCATAGGCCATAGAAACACAAGTCTGTTGGTGTCTATTTCCTAATTTATTTTGTTTCTTCTTTCTAGCTTTCCAAATTAATAACAGATAACAAGCATATAGTTATTCTCCACAATAATTATCATACAGTTCTAACTTATTCTCCACAATACAAATTGTAAGTTCTATATAAATTCTTCTATAGCTTAAGATAATGTCTTATGTTTCTGAACTCGAAAATAGCTTAAACTAGGCACTGAAGTTTAAGGTCTGAAGTTGACCAGTGCACTAGCATTTCACTAGAAAAATTAGATGTTTACGCTTCGACTGCCTAAATTTGAACTCCCAGAAAATTACCAAAATGGAAACCAGCAAGGCTCACTCATGCCGACCTGTCAATCAAAATATGTAAACTTTTTCATAATTGGTGGATCTAAAATGATCCAAAACTTTTAGACATGAGATGAAATGAGTTACTTAAGATGCCTACCCAGTTGAAGATTAAACACCTGTGAAAGCATCTTAAATTAATCCCAAACTGATTTCCTGTTTTGGCTTGAAATATGTTTTCTCAACTTGATAAGGTGTGAAAATATTAAAAGTTTTATATGCAAAATAAGCAAAATGAGAAAACTGTTTGTACATGAAAGCTGATTAGTGATTAAGACCTTTTAGTGACCACCTGTCAGGTGTGTGAATATCCTGTTTCTCTAAACTTCAAAATCTTGCTTTTGCAAGCCAAAATTAATCAAATTTTATGAAAGACGAAAAAATGAAAAATAAAATGAAGTCCTTCAATTCTCTAGAATTGTGCAAATTCTATCAATGGAAATAACCCATATACCTATAAGCATTTTGTAACTAAATAGCACACTGTCACATATTACCCCTCCTTCAAATAAGATTGTCCTCAATCTTGAAATCTTATAATGAGAAGAGTAATAATGACAAAATTATCTTATCAATACATAACTATAATAAACACAATTTTATATATTCCGCATACACTCAACTCACAGATTGGCGCCAATCACTCACACTGGATTCACACAATAATTCACACATATATTTTTTTTTCATATTTTTATCTATATACCTGTACATATGAATCGACATACAGCAACATTTCATGCTGAAGCTGGATGACAAGTAATTTGTCACAATAACCACAATATAAACTTAAACTAAACTTATCATAGCTAATCATTCAACTAAACTTATCATAGCTAATTATTCAACTAAACTTATCATAGCTAATAATTTTACTAGATTCTATGGTTATTGCAACGCACGAAAATAAGTCCCTGTATATCATGTCAACCTAGTCTGCATCTGAATCAGGTGTTGTTTTATTGATGTTATTTTTATAATATTAAAACCATACTAAGATTTAGCCTACAATGTTAAGGTGACACTGCTGTATTTGAAGCAATTTCTTCAAATAGTAGCAGTGGCACTTAATGCCAACACCTGAATTCTAATGCAAATGAATTTTTTTTTATCTATACCTTTTCCATATGTTCATAACCAATTTACTATAAATTCTAATACATGAAATAGCCTGATTGCATTATAAGGCAAGTGTTGTATTTTGTTTTTCTTGATAAATATTGTAACATTATTTAGCAAACAAGTAAGCGTGCACTGCTATAGTTGAGGTACATACACGTATCTCAGAATAAGGCAGTGGCACCTGAATACAAACACTTGAACCCGAATGCCTAACTGATGACTAATTATATCACATATGACTGAACTTATGACTAATAAAATCATATATGACTGAACTTATGACTAATAAAACCACATATGACTGAACTTATGACTAATTATATCACATATACATATATACAACATGGATCCATATAACTATGTAACTTATAGACTACTAAATCAGATTAATATATAAAACTTCTTATTGAGTACTATAACCTCTGATTAAGTGCTATAATTTTTGCTTCGTTGCTCTGAAATCGGCAACCACTGATCACTTATCATGGCTCTTTTGCCTAGCACATGATTTTAGATTTTGTATGTAAATTCTTGCACATTAAACTGATCATAAATTTTATTTGCAACATGATAGCTCTTGTGGCTTCTTAATGCTCAGTACACTAATTATGACCTTAAGTATTCCATACTCTTTATTTATATTGCACAGCAAACTAATAGTGATTTTATAATGATTACTACTCTTGGTAATTTCTCAGCAAACTAATCACATATTTTATTTTGTATTAATGATTACATATACTATTTGTCACAACATACTAGAGATGATCTTAATAATGTATCTAAATTATTTTATATATAATGGTTTACTCTGCTTCACCTGCCACTGATCATCATCTTTATTTGAACTGCAATATTCTATATTTCTCTATATTATCTCTATGTTCACAGTACTTATTCCACGTGGATTTCTATGTAACTGACTTCATTATTCTATGATTTACTATATCACATATATCACCTGGCTTGTGAAAACCACACTCTACAGTGTTGTACATATTTGCTATATTTCAGCAGTTATTTTAAACTCCATTTGATTTTGTTTACCTGTGTATTTGATAATATAACTATATCTGCAAATGCATATTAAGACCTAAGCTTAATATTAAGATACTGATTTCCTGCAACATTCAACTAACTGGTACTTCTGTATGCTATGTGCTTCATTCAACAAATAAAAATAAATATATAACAATGGATTTTTTTTAATGAAAACAACTATAGCTATAGCCAGTTTTCAAAATGATAATCCAACATCATATATACACATATGTTCTTAATCTGAACAAGAAGTGCCTAAGACACAGGGGCGGTACTTGATGAATGGTAAGCCAGACCGGTTTGTTGGAACCAAGTTTGAAAACCTTAAAATATGTAGAGTTTTCAAGGTCTTCCGGATCACATGTATGCGATTCAAGGACCATTCTAGCCTCAAATGTCTCACCATCATCAAGAATGCCCTGTTTACTATTCCAGTCTTTCTCAGGCACATGCTCTTTGAGAAGCTTAAACATTTTGTCCAGATATGGGATGATGAGCTGTTTCCTTTTAGACCTAATCAGCCTGTCAATGTGTAAGCTATAGCTCTTCTGGTCTGTTTGATCAAACATCAATAATTTTATTTCTGTTTTATGGAAAGTCTCTTGATAACCTAATACATCTGGGGTTAGCTTTTTACGTGGCTGTACATTTTGAACACTGGGGAGCTTATCAAAAAACTTGTGATTTTGTAATGTTCGTTTGCGTTTTCTACCAGACATGGTCCTGTTTGCATGAAATTCCCTGATAAACACAGACGGTATTGTTTCTGCAAATTCCCATGTATTAGACTTTTGGGGGTCTTGCCATTTAACATAATAGTACAACTTTCCATTGCCACGTTTAGAAGAGATAAGCCTATCAATTTCATCAACTGGAAAGAACTTAGAATTGCCTGAATTTGGTATGTTTTGATCTTCAGTATCAGTTGATGATGATGTGGATGGTTTTGGCTCATTTGTTTGTTTATTGATGTGTGTATTTTGAGTTTGTTGTACATGTTTTACTTGCTTTTGAGGCGTTGCAGCTTTCTGTTTAGGCTTATTGGGCTGTTGTGCCTGTTTGAGTTGTTTATTGGGTTGCTGTGATTGTTTTGGCTGTTTGGGTTGTTGCGTTTGTTGTGTTTGTTTTGGCTGTTGTGTTTGTTTTGGCTGTTGTGTTTGTTTTGGTTGTTTGTTGGGCTGCTGTGCTTGTTTTGGTTGTTTAGTTGGCTGTTGCCTTTGTTCTAGGGTCTGATTTCCAATGCTTTGGTTTGGGGCACTGTTTTTATTGTCATGTTTGTTTTGGCCTTTACCTCTTTCTGTGTTCTTTGCTTTTTGCTGTTGCTTATTGTTAGTGTGCGGATTTGTTTGCTTTTGGTTTGAGGGGCGGTTTGGTGTCTTTTGGATCATTGGCTGTGGATCCTGAGCTGTGTGATCACTGTTGTCCTCATCTGGAAACTCTTCCTGGTTAAGGGGCTGGTCGAAGTCTTCCCATTCAGGTGGTGGGTTTGTTGGTCTGTCCTCAGGGTCAAAGTAGGGTTTCAGCCGGGTTGTGTTAATCATCGACTTCACTTCCCTGTTGTCACTGCAACGGCGCAATTTGAATGTGTGGTTGGGTCCTATGTTGGCAATGTAGTATGGGCCAATCCATTTTCTATGCAATTTGGGGGCTTTACCTACAGGCACTTTGGTACAGAATAGCCAAACTCTGTCTGCTGGCTGAAATGAGGGGGTGTCTGTTCTTTTGTCATACTGGGTTTTGTACTTTTCCTGGGCCTTGAGAATGTTTTCTGTAGCAATCTTTCTTGAGACTTCAAGATTCTGCAGGACATTGGAGAGGTGTGTTCGAAAATCTTGAGATAAGGTTCCCCTAGGAATTAAAGAGGTGTCAATCGGGAGCCTCATCTCACGGCCAAAACAGAGAAAGAAGGGTGAGAACTGGGTCGACTGAGTGGCTGGGGTCATGCGATAAGCCATCATGATAGAGGGGAGAAGGTCAACCCAATCATCCTGCTTGCCTTTGCAGTAAATCCGAAGGGCCTGAAGGATAACAGAGTTCATACGCTCCACGCTGCCGTTAAGTAAGGGCCTATAACTACTGGTGTAATACCTAGTTATTTGGAACAATTCACAAAGGGCCTTTACCAAGTTTGAAAGAAAGTTTCTGCCTCTGTCAGAAATAAGAACATTTGGGGCGCCATAGCGACAAATAACCTCATTAAAAAGGACAGCAGCAACCTCTGTTGCTTCTTGGGTCCTAAGTGGAAAAGCCTCAGACCACTTGGAATAGCTATCCACCACTAGTAGAACATACTTGTATTTATCCTTAGTTGTTGGAAGTCCTCCAAGAATGTCGATATGCCACCTTTGAAACAAATCTGCAACCGGCATAGGGTTCAGTGGTGGGGGCTTGGCATGCACATCTCTTTTTGATTGCTGACAAGCCTCACAAGACTGAACATACCGGCGGGTGTCCTCCCACATGGTCGGCCAGAAATACTTGAGCCTTAAAGCTGCGTATGTCCGCTCAAATCCTTGGTGTCCACCACCTGCTACACTGTCATGAAAAGATCTTAAAATTTCATCTCTCATAATTTTGGGGACAGCCAATTGTATAAGTATTTTCTCTTCTTTTGGGACTCCTCTGGTCCTGGGTGTATATAAATGAAACAATAATCCTTGAGGTCCTATTTCATACTGATATGATTCTGCAACTATTTTCCTTGCCTCCTTTGGGTCTTCTGGTAGTTCATTGTTTAACTTATAGTTGATGATGTCTTTGTAGAACTGACACTTACGCTGGAGTTCAATAAGGCCTTTGTGTCTGTCATCATCAACGTTCGCATCTTTATCCCATTTTCTAGTTGCTGGGTCAGTGTTGGGTGTGGCTGGCATTGCTTCTGCTGTGTGAGCATTGTCCTCATGAGCATAGATGAGGGTGACAGCTGCCAATTCATCTGTGTCTTTTGCACAATTGATATTGTCAACTGCCTCCTCTGTGTCATCAAAGTCACATTGACTTTGTTGGCGTTCCGGCTCATTTGCAGGGTATTTCCGCCTCGAAAGTCCATCAGCGTTGCCGTTAGCAGTTCCAGATTTGTGGACAACTTGGAAGTTATATCCCTGAAGGGATAGGGCCCATCTCCCAAGTCTTCCCTGGCAGTTTTTGATTTGCTTAAGCCACTTCACAGAAATATTATCTGTGTACACTGTAAAGGAGGTATTGGCTAAATAGGGCCGGTATTGTTTTACGGCCTCTACAAGCGCAAGACCCTCCTTGTCGGTGATATGCCATCTGAGTTCATGATTATGAAAGGCTCTGCCTCCATATGCTATAGGGTGCTCCTTTCCGTCATCTCCTAATTGGCTGAGTACATAGCCCATAGCATGTTCTGATGCGTCAGTTGCCAGTATGAATGGTCTGTCAAATTGTGGAAATGCTAGAATTGGTGCTGAAGTAAGTGCATCCTTAAGTGTTTGAAATGCTTTTTCACATTGTGGTGTCCATTTAAACTTTACATCTTTCTTTAACAAGGCTGTAAGTGGTGAAGCTATGTGGGCATAATCTTTGACAAATTTCCGATAGTATGAGGTCATGCCAAGAAATGATTTAACTTTTTTAGCGGTCTTGGGCTGGGGAAAGGTGTCAATAGCTGAAGTTTTCAATGGATTGGTCCGAATTCCTGACCTAGATATCAGAAAACCAAGATATTCAATTTCAGCAGCTGCGAATCTACATTTAGAGGGTTGTAAAGTCAAATTAGCTGCTCTGAGGCTCGAAAAAACAAGTTCCAAATGCTCAAGATGCTGGTCAAAGTTTTTACTGAAGATTAGAACATCATCAATATAAACCAGGGCAATTTTCCAATTCAGGTTCCGAAGAACCTTAGTCATCAAGGCCTGGAACGTAACAGGTGCATTCATCAAACCGAAGGGGAGGCGCGTGAACTGGTATACGCCTTGATGAGTAATAAAAGCACTCTTATGGGCCGTGGCGGGGTCCAGGGGCAACTGCCAAAATCCTGACTTGAGGTCAAGGACTGTGAAAACCTCTGCTTTCGCATCAGCTATGGTGTCGAAAACATCCGAAATATGGGGAAGGGGAAATGACATGGGCTCTGTAACGCTATTCAAACCACGATAGTCTACAGCGAACCTCCACTCATTATTTTTCTTACGAACCAACAAAATTGGGGCGTGCCAAGGGGAACTTGATTCTTCAATAATTCCATCCTCAAGCATCTGTTTTGTTTGTCTTTCTGTCTCACGCCTCATTTCAGGGCTTTGCCTATATGGTGCCTTACTGACAGGTCTGTTGTCAAATGTTTCTATTCTGTGTGCATGCATGTGTGTTTTGCCTAATTCAGAAAAGTCTTTTGCAAATACCTTACGATTCTGACCAAGAAATATGTATAATTTGTGTTTCTGCTCATCGGTCAGATCTGACTCATCAAGGTTTATGCCGATTTCCTTGGCAATAGCTATATACTGTTCATCAGACAATGACTTTGCATCTAACTCAGTATTTATGTTGTGAACCCTGGAAAAGGGGAAATGTGTCATGTTTTCATACTGATCTGTAGTACTGCTAGTGCTGTGTGCATGTGAGGTGTGATATTGTGTGTCAGCCTGGTCTGTGTCTGCATGTGGGTGTGTATCTGTAACCCGCTGAATGTCTTTATTAATTATTTCTGTGACAACAGCAACAGTCGAGTTTGGCTTTATAAAAATAGGCAGAAGAGTAGGGTTCATGAGCCGATAAAGTCCCTTGCCACCTGAAACTGTGGTGAGACATTTCCCACCAGCAACCTCATCTTTGGCTAAGTACTTTGGCGGCTCACAAATAACAGTTTCACCATCTTGAAATTTATTAATCTTGACAGGAAAGACATATTCAGATTGAGGCGGAATAACCAGAGAATCTATGGTCTTAGCTAGGGCAGTTTTTGTGGGACGGTCAGGCATAAGGGCTATTGAAAAAACATGTCCAGAGTCTTGCTGTACAGTAATACTGTCCGTACCAAAATCAAGCTGAATCTTTTCCTTTTTCATAAAGTCTCTACCAATTATAAGTGGCTTATGCAACTTCGAAAAAACATGAAAAGTATGTTCAAATGCATAATCATCTATAGTAAAGGACAAATTGACAGTACCAAGGACGGGATGAACTTCACCACAAACACCAAGAATATCTGTATATGTACTGCTTGATAACTCAGGATTCTTATAAATTTTGTGTAATAAATGCTGACTGATACATGATATGGATGCGCCAGTGTCGAATAGTGCTTGAATTTGTTTTTGTTCTATCTGTACAAATACATGACCATAATTATCTATAGGGGCTACTAGGGAAACTGAAGGCTTATTAAATGAATTGGGTTGAACCTGGGAACATGTACTCTGAGAACATTGCCATGGAGCGTGATGCTTGATTGGTGCCATAATTAGCTAATGCGCATAAGTTTATGCTAAAATATTACACAATTTTATTCACAACTGATGCACATAGGACAAAATTGATAATATCAACAGATACAGACTGGTCTACACTGCACTGAAATTGCAAAATAAATAGAATAACTGCTCAAAAGTTACCTCTAAATAATAGTGGCAGTGCATAAAATAAACTGACAAAATTGAGACAAAAATCTTTATTTTATTGTCTCAAAATGGGCAATTGTTCTTTAAGTTAGCAAATTTTGTCTGCAAAATTTAGCAATGCATCTGTAAAATCTGAAATTTGAGTGTGACCAGTTCTTTGGATCGTATCACAGTACTATTGTTTTATATTGTATCACAAGTTAACTCATTAGAATTGTATCACGAATCAACTCATTAAATTGTATCAAAGCATCGACTCATTGGAAGTGTCTCACTGTAAGCACTTATTTGAAATGTATCAAAGTGTTTAATTAGAATGGTATCACAGAAACTAAGAATAGCTCAGTAGCAAACAAAATATTCTCAAATTAATGTTTTATGAAAGTCAATACTTGTTGGGACTGAGAATTTGCATATCACGGACAACACCTATTCTCTTAGAAAAATTCTAAATTTCAGTATTTTAGAAAAGTCAATACTTGCTGAATTTCTATAAATCTGAGATAACACCTATTCTCTCAGAAAAATGTTTACTTTCCTTTGAAAGCTAACAAAATTTCGAAAAGAATTGGTCCAGTGTCAAAATGTCACAAAATGAAGAAAGAAAATTCAAATAAATTGTGATTTTGTTGCATAGACACAAAAATAGGTTTCAGTGAAATTTATGACGAAAACAGTGCATAAAGAAAAGAAATGACCAGAAATTTACTTTCAATTTAAATTTTAAAACAGAACGGAGCTCATCATACCAATGATCTGGGCTTTAACTACATGCATACAGGCTAAAATTTGCTGAAATAAGCACCATTAGCACAATACAGAATGTTATAATTGCAATGTTGCTGAAAATCAGTGTAGAATTTGAAATACTGGAGTTTTATAACAAATTGTTATGAAATAACTGCTAAAGTATTAACAAATAAACAAACAACAAAGCAGAACATGTTTTTCACTCACCAGTCTTTTGATGATGATCAGCCCAGTCAAATAGCACTAGATTCCCGGTACGTTCTGGTTAACAACTACTTCAGTTCATCAGTTTGGTCATCATTGGTCCCTCAACAGCATGTCCCGATCGCGGTAAGCACTTCAGTACATCATTTGGAAAATGTTCATGTATCATTGATTTCAGCAGCAATTACTGATAACTTCAAATGTTCAGTTTTTGAATAATAATGATATTCACATAAAACTCTGGAACAGTTAATACACCTTTAGCATGGTAAAGAAATGTCACCTCATAATTATCTCCTTCAGCCCGGTAATGGTAATATCACATTCACTTTCTTCTTCAGCAGGGTAATGTCACTTACAAAGTTCATTAAATATCGATACCCGTTGAATTCTCCATCCACATCTGTGACCAGGGGTTTGTGGGGGCGGCCCGCTTTTGTGCAAAATGGGGAATTAAGCTCGTGCAGGCCACACTGATCCCACTAGCTCGCAGTTACTTTCCCTTGAACTGCGAGCAGGCTGATCGACAGATTCTCGGTATAAGTTGTAAGTCGGGCCTGATCATAGGCCATAGAAACACAAGTCTGTTGGTGTCTATTTCCTAATTTATTTTGTTTCTTCTTTCTAGCTTTCCAAATTAATAACAGATAACAAGCATATAGTTATTCTCCACAATAATTATCATACAGTTCTAACTTATTCTCCACAATACAAATTGTAAGTTCTATATAAATTCTTCTATAGCTTAAGATAATGTCTTATGTTTCTGAACTCGAAAATAGCTTAAACTAGGCACTGAAGTTTAAGGTCTGAAGTTGACCAGTGCACTAGCATTTCACTAGAAAAATTAGATGTTTACGCTTCGACTGCCTAAATCTGAACTCCCAGAAAATTACCAAAATGGAAACCAGCAAGGCTCACTCATGCCGACCTGTCAATCAAAATATGTAAACTTTTTCATAATTGGTGGATCTAAAATGATCCAAAACTTTTAGACATGAGATGAAATGAGTTACTTAAGATGCCTACCCAGTTGAAGATTAAACACCTGTGAAAGCATCTTAAATTAATCCCAAACTGATTTCCTGTTTTGGCTTGAAATATGTTTTCTCAACTTGATAAGGTGTGAAAATATTAAAAGTTTTATATGCAAAATAAGCAAAATGAGAAAACTGTTTGTACATGAAAGCTGATTAGTGATTAAGACCTTTTAGTGACCACCTGTCAGGTGTGTGAATATCCTGTTTCTCTAAACTTCAAAATCTTGCTTTTGCAAGCCAAAATTAATCAAATTTTATGAAAGACGAAAAAATGAAAAATAAAATGAAGTCCTTCAATTCTCTAGAATTGTGCAAATTCTATCAATGGAAATAACCCATATACCTATAAGCATTTTGTAACTAAATAGCACACTGTCACATATATTTTTAGTGAATATTTTGTTCATTTCTCTTCTACAGATTTATTATTTTACCTATGACAATTCTTGTACCTTACAGTGTGGATCCTGATCAGCTGGCCTCTCAGAAGCTAGCTGATCTGGATCTACACTCATAGGGAATAGTCATAATTAGGCAGTATCCAAAATTTCTTCTGATGTGTTTTTGTCGAATTTTATGTGCATAAAATTACAGAAATATGATGACCTGTTAATAATGTAAAATGGCCCATATCATGCTGTACCTGCGTTTAACTTGTTTTGAAAACAGTATAGATCTGAATCAGCTGGCCTGAAACCAGCTGATCAGGATACATATTGTTTTCTACTCTGCTTGTAAATGCATACTGCTAAGTGGAACCCTGCAAGTTGGTTAGATATACACTGCTGAAGTTTCTCTTTGCCTACAATTGTTGTCTGCTGATAACCTTTGCAAACAGTTTTAGAACCAGATCAGGACCGACAAAATGCCAGACCTGATCTGAATCCAAACTGTTTGACTCTCTGATAGTGATAATGAAGGAACTATATAGTAAATTAATTTAGAAAAGACAGCAGATGACAAAATACCTAAATAATTTCCAACAAACAGAGTAAAATAGAAATGGATGCTTGTCGAGATAAATAGGGTTACTATGTTATAATAAATGCACTTGCATAAATATCAAATTAACCTTTGTCCTGCTGAACCTAGATATCCTGTTTTTGGAAACAACTGATCAGCTGATCAGGATCCACAGTTTTGCATTCAGTTTACGGTCTTGCCAAAATTTAGCTATATTTGCTCAGCAGTACAGGGTTAAACAATTTAAATTTGATAGTTTGTGTAGAATTGTTTTTTTTTTTTGTGTGTGTGTACATATTCTTTATTTTGAGGGCCTCATGGAAGATAAGTTGTACCACTAAATGTTGTCACCCTCTTTAAATAAAGACTTTACTTACTTACTTGCTTACTTACCAATATACTCCTGAAAGACCTATTCCATCATTACAATTGATTTTCCAATTTTTTTTTTTTTTTTTGATTTGATTTGATTCTTTACGCCCCAGTCAATAATTTTTCAGTTATGGCGGGATGGGTCTACCTGGATTGCACCAGTACTAATGCAAGGATTAAAGTGTCCAAATTAAATGATAGTGCTTCAATCATAACCCTTGATTGAAGTAACTCTAATGAATTTTTCAGGAATACCAGACTGTCAAACCATTTTTGATCCAGATCAGACCCAGCAAAGTCATTTTGATGTTCCTGATCTGGTTACAACCAGTTTACAAACTGTTACTAGCAGATAGAGGGTTAACATGATGACCATTGTCATAATTTTCTCTAATGAATTTTCAGGAATACCATCAGAGTGGCACACAGTTTGGATTCTGATCAGGCCTACCGTTTTGACAGTCTTTATCCAGATCCAAACTGTTTTCAAATTGTCCCTAGCAGGTAAAAAGGTTAATACGATGCATACTGGGGATCGGAGATTGCTGAAACGGGCATGGACATCCGCCTGGTCTTGCAAGTTGCCATAGTAGACATCATGGGAATAGACATTTTGGCACAGTAGACATTTCAGGAACAAACATTTTGGGGGACATAATAGCACTAACCCATTTAATACATACTTCCACAAAGAATGGCTTGTAAATTTTCAATAATTCCTCCCCAGTCACAAATTGAATTTCCAATTGAATGCATCCATCTCCAGTTGGGATTATAATTACACTCAAATATTAAAAGTATGTAATGTTAGGAAACAGTGCAGAACCTGATCAGAGGTCACATTATGTCATATCTGATCTGGTTATGTACTGTTTGCCAATGTCCCATAAAATGATGGATAAACCCTTGTCCTGCTGAAACCGGATATGTCATCTTTAGAAAAGAGAGTAAATCCAGAATCAGCTGGCTAAATCTAGTGAACACATCTGTGGACATGAGATCTAGATCTGACTGCTTTCCAGACAGCATAAGATTCCACTGGAAAACAGAAGTGAATGTGCCATATTCATATTTATGCAGCAGAACAAGGGTTAAGGCACTGATCAGCAGAGGACAACAAAAGCTTGTAAAACTATCCGCATGCAAACATTCATGACCTGACCTCTTGGTGTGCTGTCAATTGAAAATGCACATGCTAAGTTTAGTGTTCAGAAGGGCCTCTTGTCTTGACACACAAATGACAGACACACCATTCACATCTTGCAGACATATTTGAAGGCAATATTAAATGTATAGCTCAGTTTGAGCACTTAATAGCCAGGTGACTTAATATGTCCAATTCCAAATCCACTATTTGGCCTCCAGATGAAAGTGCTTATAAGAAAATATTTTTCAAATTGTTATTTCAAAACCAAATCCAGGAGTGCAGTGGCTCAGTGGTAGAGTGCTTGACTCGAGACAGATGGCCCCCGAGTTAGAGCATCACCGGCATCACTGCGTTGTGTCCTTGAGCAGGACACATTAATCCTAGCTTAGTCCTGGTTCAACCCAGGAAGACCCATCCCTTTATAGCTGAAAGATTGTTCATGGGATGTAAAGAATCACATAAAATAAAACAACCAGAACAGATATTCTGGATGTTTAGATAAAAACTCTCATTTGGTGATATAGAGGCTTTTGAAGGGCTATTGAGCGGTTAACCTATACCTGTGTACTATATGACTAAATTCCCAGTATGGCACCTGTCCTTGATTTGGCTGCAGGCAGTCTCTTATCAGTTAAGTCCATTATAGAAAATTGCTAATACACTTTAGGTATCCAGTTGAATGTGCTTAAAAATCATATCAAAAAACAATTTTCTTGATGTTCAAAAGAGCCGTCTCAATGAGACGGTTCTTTTGAGCATCCAAAACAAATGTTCAAATGATTGAAAAATTGCATATGTTCTCACAATTTTGTCAATAAAAGTTCACTTATCTGGACTTATGTTAGACCAAACTCCATGTACATATAAACTCATCTATTTCAATATTTAAAAGTTATACAGCTTAAAATTATGCATTTTATTAAAACAGATGACATTTGATTATTTCTTCAGTCTTTTCTATTTAACCCTTAAAGCACCAATCACGACTGCAGCAGATGACAAATATGGCGACAACTTTCCTAATTTTTGAAAAAAATAAGGTATGATATTTCATGAGAATCGTCTGCCAGCAGACTATTCTCATGAAACGTCGTGCCTTATTTGTTTTTTTATTCTTTGAAAAAGCAGCAAAATTTGCAATTGTCGTCTGCTGCAAATTGTATGTGGCACTTTATGAGTTAACTTTTTGCCTATTATTGTTGTCTGCTGATTACCTCTGCAAAATCTAGAGGCGGCCACTGGCCCCCTTTAAGTGGCCCCCTTTTGTATCAAATGGCCCCTTGCTAAAGGTAGAGTTGGCCATCATCAACATCATGCAAATGGGCAAATATTAGACAGTGTTTTTCCATCTGAAATCACATGAAAATGACCACTGAAAATTTAATGGATTTAACACTGAAGTCGGTCCTAATCTGGATCCAAAGTGTTTGATTATGGATGATTTGTTTCTTCAACCAGTCAATAATTTTTCAGTCATGTCAGGATGGGTCTTCTGTGTTGAACCAGTACCAATCAGTCTCAGGTTAAAGTGTCTTGTACCACTCCTGATTTCCTGCTGACATTGAAGCTGCCCATCACTGGCCATCATTCGACAAGCCAATCAGTTTGTCAGAACTTGTTCCTTATTTATCACATCCAGAAATCATGGGTTAGGGATTCAATATTGGAATAGAGTCCTAATGGCCAAGAAAGATGTTATATGTTCAACTCTTGCTGAGACCATACTGAGTAGTTAAAATTTGGCTCAGTGAGTAACAAATCTGTACTCTTATCAAACATTAAAATGAAAGAGGTATAATTCCCTTGAATCACATCAGATATTGCTGTAAGTTGGTGACTGTGGTCAATGGACTCCTTAGAACTGGACTTTCTCTGAGACCAAACTATCTTATCTGTGAGATGCTGTTCACCCTGAAAAAATTATTGCACAAACCAATATGACATATTGTTATATAACTGGAGAGAATCCCATCTCCTGATTCGGTGCCATGATTAACCGAAATCAACAGATATCACCGAAATCACCAGAAAATCACCGAAATCACGAGATAAAAGTCAGAAATCACCTTTTTATAGTTTACTTAATGCAAAAATATGATAAGAATTAGTATAATATGCTTATTTCTAGTCTGTTTTTAAAAATATGTTGATAAAAAAAAACACTTTCAAATTGCTATAATGTGTTGCTATATTTTTATTGAAATATTTATTTGCTGGCACATTAAAATATAAGCCTTTTGTAAACATATCAATTATTCTACTATCATTTATATCATATAAAGGCATAAAATTAACATTAAAATGGATATTTCCTTTTTTTCTGGTGATTTCGGAATACCTTGAATTGGAAATTGAAATGTACATTTTTTTTCATATTTTAATCAAAGTAGAAATAAGCTTATTATTCAAGTTGTTATCCAGCTGATCAGGATGCATATTGTTTTCTACTCTGCTTGTTAATGCATACTATTAAGTGGAACCCTGCAAGTTGGTTAGATATACACTGCTGAAGTTACTCTTTGCCTGAAATTGTTGTCTGCTGATAACCTTTGCAAACAGTTTAAGAACCAGATCAGGACTGACAAAATGTCAGACCTGATCTGGGTCCAAACTGTATGACTCTCTGATGGTGATCATGAAGGAACTATATAGTAAATTCATTTAGAAAAGACAGCAGATGACAAAATACCTAAACATTTGCCTCGTCCTGAAGTCAGCTGATCAGGATGTATATTGTTTTCTACTCTGCTTGTAAATGCATACAAATAAGTGGTATAATGCCTTCAATGTTGGCTCCCGGTACCGTTAGTTTAACAGGTAACAGGGTCCAGGGCGACAACGGTAAACATTGCACTTACTGTACCCTGCAAGTTGGTTTGATATACACTGCTGAAGTTACTCTTTGCCTGCAATTGTTGTCTGCTGATAACCTTTGCAAACAGTTTTAGAGCCAGATCAGGACCGACAAAATGTCAGACCTGATCTGGGTCCAAACTGTATGACTCTCTGATGGTGATCATTAAGGAACTATATAGTAAATTCATTTAGAAAAGACAGCAGATGACAAAATACCTAAACATTTGCCTGGTCCTGAAGTCAGCTGATCAGGATGTATATTGTTTTCTACTCTGCTTGTAAATGCATACAAATAAGTGGTATAATGCCTTCAATGTTTGCTCCGGTACCGTTAGTTTAACAGATAACAGGGCCCAGGGCGACGGCGGTAAACATTGCGCTTACCGTACCCTGCAAGTTGGTTAGATATACACTGCTAAAGTTACTCTTTGCCTGCAATTGTTGTCTGCTGATAACCTTTGCAAACAGTTTAAGCCAGATCAGGACCAACAAAATGTCAGACCTGATCTGGATCCAAACTGTTTGACTCTCTGATGGTGATCTATATGGTAATCTATATAGTAACTTAATTTAGAAAAGACAGCAGATGACAAAATACCTAAACATTTTCCTGGTCCTGAAGCCAGCTGATCAGGATGTATATTGTTTTCTACTTTGCTTGCAAAGGCATACAAATAAGTGGTACCCTGCAAGTTGGTTAAATAAACACTGCTGAAGTTACTCTGCCTGCAATTGTTGTCTGCTGATAACCTTTGCAAACAGTTTTGGAACCAAATCAGGACCAACAAAATATTGGGCCAGATCTAAATCCAAACTGTTTGACTCTCTGAGAACTATATAGTAAATTAATTTTAAAAAAGACAGCAGATGACAAAAATATCAAAAAATTTCCAGCAAGCAGAGTAAAATAGAAACGGATGCTTGTCAAGATAAATAGGGTTACTATATCACGGTATATAGACGCAAAGGAGCCTATCCGTGAAAAACTGCTTTTCCCGAGCCCTATCCGGTCCAGAAAAGGTGCCTATCAGCTAAAAACAACCTTAGCGATAGACAGTGACATCAAAAGGTGGGTAAAATAATACGTTCCTTTAATTGCATGAAGAAAATGACAATGCAACGGAACAACAGAGAAGCTATCAGACAAAAATCAAACAGCCACACGTTCGTTGATGATGCAGATTTTTTATAACGCGATACAATCTTCATTGCGGCGACGTACACAGACGATTACACAACAAAGAAAACAAGCTTTTTCGAACAGTTTGGGCTGGGTTCGCAATTGCTTTTGGTAAATTGTAAATAATTTATGCGGAAGATGACTTACATGCATTTCACAGACCGAATTATACGTTATTTCCCTCTTTAAATAGCATGGAATGAAAAATAATCTGGCTAGGGATCCTATTTGTCTTTGGCTAATGAGCCCTATATGGCTACTGGCTAAGGATCCTATATGCATATAAACAAGTATTGTTTTTCTTCAAAAAACGGTTATCAAACATCTATTTGTTAAGCGACCTCGTGGCCGTTTCATGTGCGGCTCCAGGAATTTTTGATGGGGGGTGGAGGGGGGGGGGGGGGGGGGGGGGGGGGGGGGGGGGGGGGGGGGCGGGGGTCCATACCCGACTTTTTCCAAGTCCTCAACGTATCTTACAGTGGTTCATCAATGGTTTATTTCAGTCCAACTTTTTCTAGGGGGGGGGGGGGAGGATGGGAGCGGGTGGTCTTAATGCTAATTTCTATAGAAACCCATAGAATTTGTGATTTTCCAGATAGGGGGTTCGGATCCCCTACCCCCCTCTGGATCCGCACATGGGTTTTCTTTCATGGAAATCAACTGCTCTTTGTGAGCTTCAATTTGAAATTATGAAGCGACCGGTTAGCACTTCTAATACTACATGCAGTCGTAGATATATAACAAAAACTGTATTGCGGACAAGAGTTGTTGATCATTGATTTTAATTCATTCTGCTACGCTGTGGGGTTCTATTTATAAGTAAAATTACAACAACAGTTTATTGAAATAGTTAAGGGGTAAAAATTGAAGGTTAAATATTTTAGATGATAAAATTATCTGTAGAATTCATTATTACGTCTTTACTATTAAAAAGTTGTTCGCTGAGCTCCAAAACTACTGGTGTTGTCGTATTCTGCACCTGACACCTAGTTTTTCTTTCATGCTCAACTCAACTGAGCACGAAATAATCAACTGTTCATAAAAACTAAAATACCAACACATAAAGAAGTCTCTTACTTTGTGTCTCTTAGATATTGCATTTATAATGCTCATAGTGTTATAATGCGGACACTAATATTGTCGGCATTTTATTATTTATGAACAGGATAAATTTCGCGCTCAGCTGAGTTGAGCATGGAAAAAATGTATATAACCTAGGGGCCTTTATTCGAACAGAACGTTTAATGACCTTCGTTATAAATTCCTTTCCAGTGCCGGACCAAGGAGGGAGGGGGGCTGGGTGGGCGGGCGGGCACGTGCCCCCCCCCAAGACGCAGTGAGTGCCCTAATTAAAAAAATAATAATAAAACGCATGATATGATATGCGTTATACGGTACTGCTTAACTTGCGACCTTGATTACCCAGATGATGACGGATTACCCACAATTCTGCTGAAAGAAAGGGTGGCCGTGGGGGCACAGACGGGGCTGTGAGTGTGATCCGGGCTTGTAAATCTTCTGTAGTCTGGCCACAGAGGATAAAACACGTTTGTGCCCCTCCCATCCCACTCGGAAATTTGGGGTGGTAGGGGGCCGGGGCACTTATCCCCTGTCCTTAGGGAGCTCTGTGGTAGAGTGCTTGACTCGAGACAGAGGGGCCGCGGGTTCGAGCCTCACCGGCGTCACTGCGTTGTGGTCCTTGAGCAAGACACATTTATCCTAGCTTACTTGTTCAACCAAGGAAGACCCGTTATAACTGAAAGATTGTTGATTGAACGTAAAGAATCAAAACCAAACAAACAAACAATTTATCCCCAGTCCCATGGCTGTGGGGGCTGGTGTGTGCGCCCCCGCCCCCATCTTCCATTCCGTAGTTTGATTTCCCATTGGAAAAATCCCCATGTAGTTCCTATATAGTTGGTCACAAAGGCTAATAAGTA